>OU342469.1:0-1200000 GCA_910589355.1 Parapoynx stratiotata | reverse complement strand
ACGTAGTGTAACGAGGTGTAGGACATCCTGTGACCAGATGGGATGACGATATTCCTCGATTGGCTGGAGTGGGCTGGATGAGAACGGCCGAAGATCGAGAGCGGTGGCGTGCATTAGGGGAGACCTATGTCCAGCAGTGGACAGGAGTTGGCTGAAGATGATGATGATAATAATAATAATAAATATCCTCAGACATTCACACCTATCAACCAGTCCCATTTTAAGCAACTAAATGCTGCTTGTGGTACGGATACTAGATGACGGACAAATATATTTAATTGATAAATACACATAATTATTCAGAATATACATAATATTATACATATATAATGAACATCCAAGACTGGAGAACAAATGTCTGAAGATTCATCACCCAAACACTTGCCTCCACTGGGTATCGAACCCTATCGAGGATTTCTCGAGATGGCGACGCATTGAGGCGTACAGACCACTCGACCACGGAGGTCGTCAAGATGGTGATGATGATGGATTTACTTGTCGAAGATTCCTAAAGAAATCTGTTTTATTTTCTCTTTTCCTCTCATCAGTACCTAAAGTAAGTTTTCACTGTAAAAATCTTTTATGGTTGCGTTAAGAAGCTCAATTTCTATGGGAAACACGCTAAGCGCCCCTAGCGGAATGTAGCTGAAATCACGATTTCCGTAGAAATTGAGCTTAACTGACACTACGGGTACAGTACCTCTACTGTAGTGTAAGCTATTTATTTATTTAAGCTTTAATGTACATTACAAAAAATGTGCACATGGCGGTCTTAACGACTATTGTTGCTCCCTAACAGTCAACCATCAGGCAAAACAGAGATCTGGTGGCGGCTTAATAAAATTAACATATACATCAATTTATTTTTAAATAAAACTTCATTGTATAACTACATAAATAATTAGGTAAATAATAATATTTAAGTATACATACTTACATAATAATATAATGATTCATTGTGTACAAACAGACAAACTAGCATTACACATGTTAGAGAAGTGTTCACGAACTTTTGTTTTGAAACTAACCTTAGTTAAAACTTGATATGAGAGAAAATAAAAATTAAAAAGAAGTAAAAAGTAAGAGTGATTTCGGGAAAGCCTATGATCAGCAGTACCCACTGCTATGATCAGCAGTACCCACTGCTGATCATAGGCTTCTACCCGGTATAGGTTGTTGTATTGGTCGTTATGTTGTGATTAATTATTTATCTAAATGTCCCTGCAATTACAATTAGTTGTAAAAAATATACATTTTTACAACTAATTTGATGAATCCGTATATAGTGATATATTAACTAACATTGAGTTAAAAACTCATTTAATTAAAAAAGCTGTATTATAATGTCCATCGCGTGTGAACATTATTTACAGAGCACTGTTACTCTATACATTGCTGCCTGATTATGTGTAGCGCTAAATGGTATTAGATTCCTCGGAGCAATGTATAAACAAATGTTATATAATACTGTAGTGACTTTAATATTGGAAAGGCTTTCTCCGTCTAAATTTTACCCAATATTATAGTTTCCAAATATGTACTTCAAAGTTTCTATTAATAAATCAACTACGAAAGGCTCGCTAAAGGGGTAACAAGGCTTATTGGAATTTCAAATGCACGCTATTTGTTTTAAGGTTTAAATTTGGTAGTACGTGGTATGTTAGGGTCGAAGGGCAAAAAAATATGAAGAACTTTCATCGAAGCGGCCTAATTCACCCTAAAACTGTTTAAAAATAGCTAAGTTGGGGAAGCATCCAGCCCACTATCGAGACAGGCCAATGAATAGTTTCAAAAGGCCCTAATCCACCTGTCCGGATGACCTCAGAAACCCTTTGCCTTACACTCTTCCACTTTTTATGCCTTTGCTAATGGGAATTTAAAAAGGTAAAAAAGTTTGTCTATGTCTGGCTTTGCTTGTACGCTTGATCTTCGGTTAGAACAGAACTCGCTTAGGATATTGCGTGGGTTAGAAATATTCATATCAGCAATCTACAGCAGGCGGGCTGGAAGATATATCTATTAGAAATAAGCCCTACTATTTGTATTCGTTTTTTTATTTTATATGTTGTTTATTCGCAATTTTTCTTTTGTGTACAGTTAATAGTTAAAAAAAATAAATAATATCATATTTTTTTTTTAATTTTAAGAATTTAGCAGTGTGGTAATATATAGATAAGGATGAAAACATAAGTAACTCTAATGTATTTGTTTATTGCATTATTTAAAATTCGTAGATTAAAAATAAAAAAGTGTGCAACATATCAAAATGTTAGACAATGGCTGCATAATAACCATCTCAACTTATAACTGTGTGCATGTTATATTTTAGCAAAACACCTCAATAATGACATTTTAAATCGTTAATGTTTGCTAAAGAAGTAGGTTGCCTAATATGATCTAGTGTTGTCATTCATTCCGATTGTTCGTGGATCTATGACGGACCCAGGGCGTTTGAAGGACTAGTGACCGAAATATATACACAGGCGAGCATTGCACGCCGCACCGACATGGCCGGAAAAGAATCCAAAGAGTTCAACGTATCGTAAAAATTAAAAAAAAGAAAATGCATTCGCGCCAACACCGCCTCACGTTCGAAAACCAACAGCTTCTGTCCAAATCTTTGGATACGTCAAATGGAATCCTTTTAGCGGAATTAGTCAGTTTAGTCATTAGTCAGTTCCCGAAAAACGCGGCCGTCGACCCCACCGGGCAACACCTAAGTATTTTAGTCCCAAAAATCGCATGTTTACATAACACACTGGATTTTTTAAATAAACTTTGTACCGAAGGGACAGCTAACACACACCAACGAAAATTTCGACGGTTTCGCCTGTGTGCGTGACACACACGAAGACAACATAAAAATGCCCAATCGGTACATGTCGCACCACTACAATGAAGGGACGACGTAAGTCGCATACAAGTGCATAATTCGGTCGAGATGCAAAAAAAAATATTTGGCAATGTGGCCCCTACGCGCCCGCCAGTCGCCCGCTCGCCAGGGTTAGGTTAGGTTAGATTTTTTGGCTCAAAACGCTCGTTGGCGATTTTTGAAAATAATTCAACGTCTACATCACTAGTAAATACGTTCTTCCTGCAACATTTATGGCGCGCCAGTACGTCGCGATTTTTTGAATAAAGAACTCGGGGATCACGTCACGCGACTAGTAAGAATCTAGTTCGAATTTGGAATTGGATTGGAATATTTATTTTAAATTGTTAATATATTTTTTATCCCCCGAGCGTTTTAGCTGAATTATTCCCTGGCAGACGGAATAGTTTATGAAAATTGCAATAATTTTTATTAATTTTACAGAAGTCTGACGATGGGCATAGATTTTTTTGCAATAAAAGATAAGAGTTAAAATTAATAAACAAAAGACATTAGTGGATTGTGCCGTGCTGTGTTTTAATTATAAACATTATTTATTATTTTATTGGACTTCCGAGTGATTTTGGTTGATTTTATTTGGTAAGTTTTTATTTTCTTTTAGTTTGATTTTTATTTTGATACACCGAAGTTTTATCGACATTCATATATTTTTATGTTTTAAATTTTACGTTTAAGAACTGATTTGTTAGACATCTTAACGTTTTGTTTACTTTATTGTTATTTATTTATTTTATTCCCTTTAAAATCTTAAGTATTAACTTCGTTCGTGGCGTAAAGTATGAAAACACTTAACAAAATATAAAAAAATATACATATATAATAAAAAATAATCCGCGATGATAATAGATTATTCCACAAGGACACATCGTCCAGTGACGTCACACTAGGCACTGGCGAGAAAGTCGGCCATTTTGGTCGTGTGTTCTTTTTTTGAAACCTACATAATGCGCGGGCGCCACCGCCTCGCCATATTGTATCTTTAGACTTAAAAATAGAGGGTTTTTTTCACTTCGAATGACACTGGAAAAGGAATTGGTTTGGTTTGCTTTTGTGATTATTTTTATCTTATTTCACCCCAATGTTACGAAAAGCAGAAAAGCAGCATTACAAAAATTTATAAAAAATTGCAATTAAAATATTTTTAGCAAAATTATCAACTCCTTTTAAAAAGGAAAATGGTTTTTCTTGTGTGAAAATTTTGTTAGTATCTATTTAATTATTGTAATAACTTCTAAGATAAATCGAGAAGGTAATCAATAAAAGAAAACAACAATATACAATTATAATATAACCTCTGGAAATGTTATTGTTTTTCTAGTCAATTTTATTTCATAAGTTACAACGAAATAACTATATTTCATTACAGCTTATTTTATTTAGAATATAAATATATTTTTTTCACGTATGGTATATTAACAGAATCATCAAAGTCGAGATACGCCCATTGCTGGACATCGTCATGGAGACGATCGTTGGTAAACTTAATATAAAATAACTAAAGGGAACATGTTGGAAAGTTTATAATTTGTTACATCAAAAATATACATAGAAACTGAGAGAAACCTTCTTTTTTTAAATTCAATCTAAAGAAAAATTCTATTTATATGTATGGTCTGCAACAAAATACTCGCAATTTTGATACAAGCTATTTTGATTATGATATTCGCCATGAAAAATAAAGTCACAGCTGTAAAACTAACTTAATATCCTTTGCAATACAGTCTATTTTTCAATGCAGACGTTTACGCCAGAGAGTGCAGCATATTGTTGTTCGTATGACGCGAAAGCATAGCATGCGTGAGCGCATATCCTATACACTATCCTGAACTTGTTTACTGCAAAAGTACATCACTGTAGACATATCATACAAAGGATATATATAACATTTTTTGTTACATTACACTCTTACGAAAATAGAAAAAAAAAAGATTATTGTCTTGCCCATCAGTAAACGCTTGGCTTACGGCCCCGCCTGGTGGTAAGCGGCGCTTGTAGCCTGTCGCCTGTCTCGCTTATAGTATCTTGGGCACTAATAGGCATCTGTCTACGTTCTAAAAATCTAGAGAAAGCATATAAAACGAGCCCGCATAATGCTCTCAATGCTGGCTAAATCGCTTACGACACGAACACGATACTACAGAATAATTCTTATGTCATTCAGCTGTGATCTTCCGTAAGATGGTAAGACTCAAGTAATGGCGTAGTGGATACGCTTTGGCTTTGGAAATCAAAAAACAAAGCTACCTTCGCCGTGGTCAGACTTTGGATGGGTGACCAAGCTTTGCTACCTCGAACCATGCTTTGAAAGGCACGTTAAGCTGTTAGGTCCGGTCACTATTGAACCCGTTTCTACCCACCAACTCGTATTAGGCGAGGTAGTGTTAGAGCCCATACTCCTAAAGTGTTTCTCCATGAGGCAGGCCCAGTAGTGGGACGTATAGACTGAGGAGTAGCCTCAAGTATACAACTTAAGTATACATACATACATATAATCACGACTTTTATCCCCTAAGGGTTAGTCAGAGACTAGGCAAAAGCACCGCAAAGAAGCCCACTGCTATAGTCCGCGCTTCTCCAAGCAATAACTACACTTACCGTGACAGGTGGTGAGCCTGTCGCCGCTACAAGCTATTGTATGTTTATTATTATTATTATTATTATTATACTCTTTATTGCCAAAGAACACATGGTTACATAAAAATAAAAATAACACAATGTATGCAATGGGCGGACTTATCTCTAATAGAGATGTCTTCCAGACAACCCATAAGGTACAGTGAATAAATAAAATTAATACAGCAGACCACAAATGACAATCACTAGTAAAAGAGAAGACATAAGCGATATCCACTAAATATATACCCACCACCATATACCTATACACACTAATACACACCATACATAAATACAATAGCATACACATATAAAATAAATATACCATACATAAACAATACCATGTTCATGACAAAAACTAAAAAGTTTTGGACAGGTAGTGATGCTTCAAACGAATCTTAAAGCAGTTGACCGAAGAGCTATCCTGAATCACCGACGGTAACTCATTCCACAACTGGGCAGCACGAGCACTGAATGAATTCAGAAAGAAATGCGTATTGCTCAGAGGTAAGACCAACATACGCGAGTCACAACTACGTTTTGGACGGGTGTATGGCAACAAGTGGAAACGCCTGCGCAGATAGGACGGCGAGTTGGGATCGTGGAGAATTTTGTACAGAACAGTAAGGATATGTAAGTTGCGACGATCCCTAATTGGTAGCCACTTCAGTTCGGTACGAAAGTAAGATATTCGGTCATACTTACGCAAACCATATATAAATCTAATAGCCAAATTCTGGAGACGCTCGAGCTTATTCAACAACTCCTCGGTGACATCCAAATAGCAGACATCAGCATAGTCTAGAAGGGGCAAGAGGAGAGATTGTGCAATCATAATCTTAGTCTTAAGTGGTAAGAAGTATTGCAGCCTCCTAAGAGAGTGGAAAGAACTGTGCATCCGCCTGCTGACGTCATTCACATGTGCTACCCAAGTCAAACCAGAATCCAAAACTAGCCCCAGGTTCTTTGCTTTGTCCGTATAAGCAATAGTTGCACCAGCGTATATTAAAGGTGACAGAGAAGTTAAGTCAAAACCACTCCTCAGCCGACTACTACCAACCACCAGAGCTTTGGATTTGGATGGATTCACAACGAGACCGAAAGACCGAGCCCAACCCAAAATCTTAGAGAGATCAGTATTTAACTGATCAATGGCAGCAGATGCTTGGGCTACCTCAAAGTGTCTATAGATCTGGAGATCATCCGCATAAAGATGATAAGGGGATGTGATAACTTTGGCTATGTGACTGATAAAAATGGAGAGTTTATGCAGTTCTAAGTCCATTAGTCGCTTTTTACGACACCCAAGGGAAGAGATGGGTTGGTAGTATTCTTTTAATGAGCCGCTACCACACGGCAGTTAAGTATAGCTGATAGAAAATTATGTTTGGCTTGTTGTTCATGGTGCTGTCCACGGTGCATGGCAACCGACTCGCCCCTTAGTAGAAGGGGAACTTAACTTATTAAACGAAGCGAAACTAAACATAATATTTAAGGTTTTCACGTTTTTTCCCCCTTTTTCGGAGAGCAATGCATTAAAGTTTCTTTAATATTAGGTCCTTACCTATGAAATTGGTGTTTTGTATGGAGATTTTGGGGAATTCTGCATTTTCCATACTAAATTTTTTTCTGTTTTCTTCACAACGACAAATCTAAAGATATTTGGCATCTATCATTAGACAAGCTTTAGTAATATGTGTAATATCACACTTCATAAAAATTATTTATCGTTTTTAAGTGAATGCAAATAAAATGATGTATTCGGGAGGCACTTAAAAAGAGTTGTCTCCGTGTCCAATTTTAACACAATTATACTTATAAAAAATTATCAAAACAAATCAAAAGAGCTCAAAAATATAGTCTATTTATAGACGAGGTAATTATTTTTTAGGAATACTCTGAATCTAAATAGTTACAGACAAAATACTAAGAGAGAAAAAAAACACCAATTTCATAGGTAAGGACCCAATATTAAATTCAATTGAAGAAGTACATTTCTTAGTTTTCGCTGCACAATCATCGATGGATAAGTCTGTGTATACATATTGCGTATATAATTTTTATGTGAAATCTTTAAACTTTGCGGTAAATACGGTATCTACGGTATCTATCTACGGCATCTTGTTTAACCGCATGCGGTTCACGAAAATTATCGCGGTAAGAATAATAACATTGAATTAATTAATGATTGTAACATAAAAGTAACATAAAAGTCTAGACATATAATTAAACTGTAGAGGTCGAATGTCTGTACAGAAAAAAAAATGCTTAAAATCAAGCCAGGCTTGCTTAAATCAGCCAATGCTTAAAATCAGATGTTAAAAGAGGGGAAAATACCAATTTTTTATATTTTAATTCTCTAACACCCAGTTGCAGAAACGAACTTTAAAATTTAATGTCGGCATTATCCCTAATGCTCCATTAAATTTATTGATTGAAGTGTCAAAAGAACACCTTAGCGTAGTTTTTACGTTGCACAAAACGACATTAGCACCCTATCAATGCTAAAGAGACATTAGCTAGAACTATTTTGTGTTCCAATTTTAAATTTAATGAACTTTAAAGTTTTAATGTCTCATTACTAAATGTCGTCTTTAAAAAATCTTTGTGCAACTGAGCGTAAGTCTGTTTATACGAGCTAATCTCCGAAATGGTTGGACCGATTTTAATGAAATTTTGCATGGTGATACCTTATATCCCTGGTCAACATCTAGATATGTTTTATTCCGGAAAATTAAAGGGTTCCCGTGATATAGTTCAAAAACCATAGTAACTGCGGACGAAGTCGCGGGAAACAGTTAGTTTGAAATAGAAATATATTTATTTAAATCTGTTTTTCGTTTGTTACAAACTTATTTGAGTCGGGGCGTTCGAGAGGCCGCGGGACTGGCGGGTTCGATCCCACCGCCTGTACCACTGAGTTTGAATAAAACTTATGTACAGTTGACGGTGAATATCACTTCACATTGTGCCTTGATGCCTGGCATCAGGCTGGCCACCTGTTACATGGGGACTTAAATATCTGGCGAAATGTGGGTGATAACACCTCTGCCTACCCCTTCGGGGTTAGAGGTGTAATTGTGTGTTTATTTATGTATATTACATGACCTTTTATAGTATTTTTTGATAAGAAATAGTGTGAAGCCTTAATGCTTGGTAGGACCTTGGATGGGTAACCAAACTTGATACTTCGAATAACTAGTGGTTGCTATAATAGTATTACATTTTTTAAGCCTATACTCCCAATCCGTTTTCCCTTTGTCCAGCAATGGGACATGATCGTCCTCAGCCTATATTCGTCCCACTGCTGGGCACAGGCCCTCATGGAGAAGCACGTGTGAAGTATGGGTCGTAACACCACCACGCTGGCCCAATGCGGGTTAGTGGATAGAAGCGGTTGCAATAGCGACCGAAACCAACGGCTTAACATGCCTTCTGAAGCACGGAAGAGTTTGACATCACAAAGTTTTGGTCACCCATCCACACCCTGACCATGGCAAAAGTAGCATTGTTTTCGATCGTAAGTCAAAGCGTACACTTTGCTCCTCTAGGACATATAAAGATTGAAGATGATAAGCACTCTAAAATTTTAAATTGATATCTATTGAATAAGAAACGGCATATTGATGAGGAACCATAACTAGATTTTATTAAATTGCGCGATAAAAATAATGCAACTTGTATAAAGATCCCTGATCCTATTTCTTAACGTCATTCACACGTGAATCATTATAAATGCTAAAACATGTCTTCTGCATCCATTGATCACTAATCCAAAAAATATTTATTACCCTGCACATTTAAAAATCGCGCAGTCACATAAACGTCTTACGAACGCAGTCATTTGGCCTGTCTAAATGATCGACTGTCCTTATCACGCACTCCGAGATCACACACAATAAGTCACAGTGTCTCTCAGTGCCGCGATCCTATACGAAATCGTTACAACACCGTCCCACATTCGCGTAGCTGGAAAACGTAGCAGACAAAAAGCGATAGGTATGTCGTTAACATGTTCGTGTATGACGTTGTTGTGAAATCTTATTGTGAGTGTGGTAAGGTTGAGTTTTGCGTGAAGGAGGGTTTAGGGCAAACGATCGTTTTTGTGCAATTGCTTTATGAGTCTTGCTTTGTTTCCTATAGTACTTGCGAGTCCTTTTGCAGTCTTTGCAGGCTAAGTGGCTCGGAATCAACCGTAAACACTTTACTAAATAACTATATTGTGCTTTTTGAATAGACTCTTAAGTTGTGCTTCGTTCATTACATTTGAATATGAAAAAAATGGACGAAGTTTGCGTAAATTTGCGTAACATTTGCTTTAGGACTTTTATTTATTTATTTAAACTTTAATGTCCATTACAATAAGAACGTACATAAGGTAGACTTAACGACTAACATCGCTGTCCACCAGTCAACCATTAGGCTAAACAGAAAGATCATCATTAAAGTTACCAAATTTCACTAGCAAAAATAATTTAATTTTATACGTAAAATATGAATATATAATATATAACAAAAAATTAATATAACAAAACGTATACATACATATACATAACATATAATACTTTTGAGAATTTATTGAAGATGTAGCTAATGACTAGAAGAATGATGACTTGGACCGATTTTGAATTGATTTGCGGTATATTTCGTTCAGAATTTCGTAGCCTATTGCCCAAATAGGCGATAGGGTGATATGACAGCCTACTATCAACATTGAAAGGCGGCTTGGTTCCTGTCACAGAGGGACTTCAATTATGTTACACGAATTTTAACACCTCTGATTACCCTTTAGTTATAATACGTTTACATCTCTCATGTTCGGTAAGTAGGTCCTTAATACCCCCAGATGCGGGTTGTAAGTGATCAATTACCGCCCTAGGTTAATAATGTAGCTAGAAACGCCCTAGGGCGGTAAGTAATTAAAAAAAAAACTCTTTCAAAAAGTTCGCGTACATCTAACCATCTTACTGGCACTAGACATCATGCATTCAGCCCAATGACAAAAGAGGTCGCTTCGCTATTTTCATCAATTTTGAATATCGAACGGCGAAGCTAAATTTAGTTCTTGAAAATCAATTTATTTATTCTTGTAATGCCTTTTTTTCCACTTACCTCACAATCGAGATGTAAAGCAGAGTAGTTAGCTCGGGTGTAAGCATCAATTGCACCCTCGAACTATAAGCGCCCTCGCTGCGCTCGTGCGCCTAAATATCTCGGGCTGCAATTGATGCCTTACAGCCCTTGGCTACTAATCTACTATTATGATAACACTTACAATAATTTATTTGTCGTAACAAAAGTTATGTTACGCCTTAATAATGTGTTTATACTTACGCTGCAAAAAAAATTACGTATGTTAAATTCGTTTGTAGAGTGCAAAACCCGGCCATTAACTATGAAAGTCGTTTCCACCCAAACATGTTACTTATTAATAAGATAAGCTGATTTAGCAGACATCAGATACGTTTGAGCTGCTAATTTCAATTGTGCACACACGAACACTGTGTTAGCTTTTGTTTACGCTGGTAACTCCAGTCTAAGGTGCAATAAACTCTGTTTCATTGTTGGAAAACTGCGTCTTAGACTGATTTAATGATTTTCGGCTTCCTTATCTCGAGATCTTGCAGTGATTTTTGACCTTGATTCATTATTAAATGTATTCTAGCTTAAATTATTTATGAGACTAATAACAACCATATTATAATCTCAATTGTTTAGAGCTCACCTATTATGTAAAAAATAACAAAAAAATATACAGACTGCGTTATGGTGCATGTACATAGTGTTAGTGGTACCCAAATTATTGATTTTTAGTTAAGTTCTTTTTTATTATGTAAAACCTGTTTAGAATATAATTTTATCTTAAGACTGAAAGTTTCTTGTAAAATAAATAGTATCTACGAATAGTCGAATATACAAGAAAAAGCCAAGGAGCTAACATGGCACAAAATAGTGCATTGTTTGAAAGTAGCATTTAGCCAGACGGCTCCCGATCTAAGTATGTGCTTGTAAAATATAAAAATAGCGTCTTCCGTAACCAAACCCGCCCTTCGAGGCCAACTACTGGCTCTGCCTTTTATTGCACCTTAATAATACTAAATAGATAGGCGAGACAGGCAATCATAAGTAATGATATGAAACAATGACTACCCAATGTAATATTTTAAGTTAAATGTTACTATGTCGTCAGTCTATGTAGTCACTTGAGATAAATTTTTTTCGTACACACGTTTATTTTCCCTTTTAGCACACTATATAGGTATTTAATTACTTTTAATATATTATTTGTTTGTATACTGTATTTATATATTTGTTGTGTTTCAAATGAATGCCATTCTTTCCCGTCCTTTCTTTCTTTTGTTGTACATAAAGTAAGTCAACATTCTATATAAAATTTTCAACCTTCATAGTGTTAATCTGTAGAATTTCTAACATTTCTATTAGGACAGTTGTTAGCCTAAATTATGCTCTATTCCCCGTGGAGGTAGCAAAAGCTTTAGAACTAAAAAAATATCTAGGTTTTAAGAGCGATAATTAACTAATTAGTAACTCCAACTTTGACGAATCTATCAGTAGCTAGTTGCTAGAAGATCCTTAACTTATTATGATGGCTTAGTTTCAGTATCATTTTTTATAATTCCTTTTGGTTCCTTTTTGTTAAAAAGGATTTGAAAAAAAATCTCAATATATTTTTTTAAAATTACACTTTTAAATAAGCCATATTTTGCAATACCATAATTTCACTTGAAAATTATTGAATTTTAATATTTTTTTACAAGAATTTGGATATTTATTCTCATTGACCCATTTTCAAATATTATTCGCTCGCTCTTTCTTCGCTTCTCTGATTGAGATTATTATACATAGTTGAAAATTTTATCTAGACTGAAGTGCTTGAGTAGCAAAGCACTACACCACACTTTAATGTCAGAAAAAAATAAACAAATATAAACTCGAACCCATATTAAGCTCCAATTCTACTGGGTTACTCTTCTCTCTAGATTATGCATAAACTGCCACGCCTGATGTGTGGCCTTCAGTACCTCGTCTAAGGGCCAGGTATTTCCGTAAGCATCGGAGTGCATGCTGCGACACGATGGCCTTGGGCCGCCGCGCTCCTGACCTATAATACGTCCCTTGCGTAGCGTAGGACACAAACACTACTAGACGCATTCTGGACTCCGGATTTGCATTTTTTTTTTCGAAATATTATTGCCTTTTTTCGAGAACTTTACAAGGTACCTAGTGCTAGTGTTTCGCTAGTAATTGTGGTTTGGTTGAATAGTCAAAAACCTTATTTATTTTACGCTATAATTAATCAAATAGTATTATATTGTAATAAGCTTTTTCTTGGAATTTTATTTTCGATTTGGCTGCTTAATTTATTTATTATAATTATAATAACTTATACTGTATGTTTATTGTGTCAAAATTTAAAATTTTACTCTATTTCAACATTATTTAAGAACAAGATCGTTGAATATTTAATAAAGAATCAGTTCTTCACTAGCGAGTAGATCGACAGGGACATGTAGAACGGGGTAAAATTATCATGAAGAGATAGATAATATGATGCCAATTATTTTTATTTAGAAGGGTACAATAATAAAAAAAAAAAATTTTTGTTGACACGAAATTCAATTGTTAAAATTACATTGTAAATCTGACAGTAATAAAAAAATCTATACTCGCTTATAATATACATGCTGCGACTTTGGTGATGAAAATTGTACAATCTACAAAAATTTCTTTTCATCTTATAACTGGTATCGCAATACTTTTCATTCAACATACTTGCATATTTTTATGCTTCGTAATCAATGACAACAGGCTTCGTAAATCAATCCCGGTGTATAGTAAGGCACACTTTCATCTGATGTTATTATTATTATTAAAAAAAAACATTCCTTTCTTAAAAAAGAGATCTTTATTTTCATTAAAAAGTTAAACGTCTAAAGTCTATTTGTTACAGCCGTACAGCCTTAACGAGCGTGACAATAATCTCGTATACAGGTTGCCTTTTAATCGTTTAAAAAGCACATTATTTATAACATGTACCTTGCTTATTTGGTTCTGCTCAATATCAATACCGATGTTCGATATTGATATTGAGCAGAAACAATAATTATACGCTTTTGATTCAAATCTTATGGATACCCTATTTCGTGAAATTTTAATTAAGACGTGCTATTATTATAAAGAAAAGACACAAATGTGGAATATTTTTCAAATTTGAATTATGATTTTGAATTTGTAAATAGAATTCAATACTTTTATAGGCATGACAGATAGATAATACTACACATTTATAGATCACAATGTAGTAAAACCATGAAAATACAAAAATTAGGACTTTTTAAATGAGTTCTTAAAATACTTTCTAAAGTAAAAAGAAAAGAATGAAGGCTTTTTGAGCTTCCGTCCGACCCTGAAGTCAAAGTGTGCTTTAACACCCATCCTGTATAGTAACAGGGTGTACTGATCGTAAAAGAAACCACTAAGACCTCAAGGCTGTCTGCTGAGTAACACGTTGCTTTTCCTTATGCGCGCATAATGACTGTCTTTACGAGTCTATGCAGTTTGCGCATGAGTTACCGCAGAATGGTCATTTGAAGCCAGACTGGTTACCTGCATTCCGCTTTGCGTTTGCATCTCAGAGGCAAGCTCGTACGATCAGGATTCACTTTTTTGTACTCAGCGATTCTGTAAGATTTTTTTAACAAATGCCAAGGGTTTTTCCGGTATTTTTTAAACTGTATTAAAAAAATTCTCAGCTCAGCAAATGAATCATCACCAAATGATGAAAAGTAGAAGGAATTCAAAAAATATTATAGAATAAAATATGATAGAATGAAATTATGGTAATACATAACACATAATATTAATAATTATAGTCATAGTAGTTAAAAAATATGTATATATTTCTTAACTTGGGTGGTTTAGAATTTAATTTTTTATGGGTAATTAATTTAAAGATATATAGTTATTAAATGTATATATTTTTCATGTGGAAATGCTTCAGTCATGGATTTGATTTAAATTTCTCGTAGTTATAGATTTTTAGGTATTTCTTACAAACATCAGGAAACGATTTTAAATATAAGGTTGCCTGGAAGATATTGGTATTAGCTATAAGGCCATAATATCACACAGGTGTATTGCATTGTATTTTTTTTATATATTTCTGTATTTTTTTTAGTTAAAATAAAGAATTTTATCTATCTATAGTATACATTTATGATACTTACAGGACATTTCTTAACTTAAATACTAGATACAATACTTATAGCATTGTAAGAGTAATGTGACCCCTCTGCAAACGTTTAGTGCATGTAACGTCGGCCGTTTACGACTCTATGCAGTTTCAAGATTTTAGTTATACGTTTAGTTATTCCGTGTGTAAACATTACTGTCTCTCCATAACATGAAATTGTATTGTTTTTGTTACAAAAAACATGTACTTTTATTCAATACAAAGCCACGTAACACCTTTATATACAAAATAAAAAAAATATTATGCAATTTTAGAAATTCAAAATGAAAGTTAAATGCAGGTTAAATTAGCGCGAATTTTATTATTAAGGAAAAGCATACAAAAACCGTATACAAAAATCCTATTTTTCTTAAGAATCTTTTTTTTAAAACTTCTTGGTTTTTTTTTGTACACGCTAACACTAAGTTGTATTAACTTTAACAAAGTGCAAAGAACCAGTTCTTCTACCGCATAGTTTGGACCGGAAAAGCGGGTATTATCAAAACGAAACGCAACTAACTGTTCGCTCGCATTCCATGTTATTTTCTCTGTAATATTACCTTGTCAAAAAAACATGTTTCAAGACATTGTGGAAGACATGTAGAGTTATGTCGGAAAAAATAAGCTTTAATAATATGACAACAATAGTTTGTGTGTGAAAATGGAAGATATATTTTATACTTTGACGACCTCCGTGGTCGAGTGGCATGTACGCCGGTCTCAAGGCGTCGCTATCTCGAGAGGTTCTGGGTTCGATCCCCGGTGGAGCAAATGTTTGTTTGATGAATACAAGCGTTTGTTCTCCAGTCTTGGATGTTTCTATATGTATTATATAAAATCTGAATACTATATTTATTTATCTATTAAATATATTTATCCGTCATCTAGTATCCGTAACTCGAGCAGCATTAGTTGATTTAAATGGGGCTAGTTGATAGATGTGAATGTCTACAGATATTTATTTATTTAATGTACCACCCACATTTGCAAATAAAATGAATTGAATTGAATTTATACTATACTTACTTTTGCCGCGTAGAATAGTTACTTTGAGATAGCCTATAGCCTTCCTCAATAAATAGGCCATTCAACACTGAAAGATTTTTTCAAATTGGAACAGTAGCCTCAATTGGTGGAATTGAAAGTTTACTCCTAAATAAATTGTGTAAATTTGTCCTTAGTATTTCTGGGAGACGTTATTTAATTTTTTTAACAATCGCCCGCATGGCTCCCGTGCTTATTGGGATAAAAGGTAGCCTATGTCCTTTCTCAGGCTCTAGACTATCAGTGTACCAAATTTCTGATTAAATTGGTTAAGTGGTTTTGACGTAAAAGCGAGACAGACATGCATTACACCTATAAGAATAGAATATAAAAAACTACATTTGGTAAGATTTGCGTGATATGTGTAAAAACATAGAGACGGATCACAATTTTAGATACTTTTGTTCTTATAAGACCAATATAAAATATTTTTGCGTTAATATTTTATCTTGATCTACAAACGTTAAAAACGGCATTTTTACTCACATATATTATGTTTGTAATTTAAAACTTTATTCAACATTCCAAAAATTGGTGTTATGAGATAAGTTTACAGCTTTCATAATACTCTTTCTTATCAAAGTGGTAGTTAAAAATGTATTATAATTTTTTATACTGTACACAAGATGTCGTAAATTCTGATATTGATAATGTTTTTATAAAAGCTCGTATTGAAAAGCGCCTTGGCAGATATTTAACGGAAAGGTCAAACAAACCATTTGGTTGCATCGCCAAAATTGTACGGAAATGACTTTGAGGCGAGCGTTGCATTGAACATAAGTTATTACTTACGATCGTAAGCGGAAACTGCGCTTCTACAGCTCACTACGAATTAGTTTTCTAACATATAAACATATATATGAATAGGATTAAAATTTAAGTCACGATTTTGGTGCCAATGAGAAGCAAGAAATAACTGTTTTTTTTTAAATACTGCATATGAAAATGGAACTAGATTCTTTATAAATAGAAAGAAGAAAACCGAATACAGAAAACGTATTACATACAAAATAATTGCATAAAATACATGGTTTACATACATGCTGTATTTACGTCACTCAAATTATTACACACACAGACAGACACGTAAAAACAAAAACTTTCCATATATTATATTCGATGGTGTTTTGTACTTTTTTATTATTATGCATAAAAGTGTGCCTGGGTATAATTACAAGAACTAACATGGTAATTTAAATATACCTTGTTTACCTGACAATTACACCTGCTGACTAAAACTGTTGCAATCGAAAACATATATAAATAACTATGTCCAAGGATATTCGACGCACAACATAAAGAATTGACAGTCGGCAGACAGGCCACAAACGAGTTTAGTAAAATTCTGAATCTGAGTATAGAGATTTTAATATGATAAATATTATTTATGAAAAAAAACATACTTCCTAGATAATAGGTAATGTAAAAATAGTCCAAAATGTATTTACTGATTGTGTTTGAGAGAAAATGGTTTTGAAATCTAATTCAAAACCAACTTGAGGGTCACAAACTAACCCCTTGAGGGTCAGCGCGAACACCGGTGCTCGCAAACAATAGGTGTTTCTATTGTGTCTGGTTTTCTGGCCATTTACAGGTTAATTTGAATTGCACCAATAATGTTACGTATGTTTTATTTATTTATTTATTTTATTTAGTAAACAATGTTTCTACAGCATTATTCTTGTACATGATAAACGAATACAAAATATTACTAAAACATAAGCCAATTAAAGAAACAAACTATGCTTTTAGCAAATATTATAAACATTTGGTAGGTAGATGCAAAATTTAAGTTACAATTTAACAAAATATCATAAATAGTCACAATTATACAAAAGTTAAATATTTTGCAACACTAACATTAATTAAAATAGCTACAAAGTTGAAGTGAGCGTACAATTGAAATTAAAAAGCTTCGCATTTTATTTTAAGTTATATTTATAATACAAGATTAACATATAGGTAGATGAGACAACTGCTCCAACTTCAACGATCAAAACTTTTGATCCTCCACTGTATTTGATTTGTGTCAGTCTCGTCGCGGCGGTGGGGAAGATTCGAAAGTTGCACAAACGCATTACCTTGACCCCAATAAAGGCAGCACACATTATTATTGACTTTTAGTTGAATCGATGCGCTGGCGCAGTTCTTTGTAATTGCCTTGAACATTTATTTAGAAAAATATTCTGGAAAGTTTGTTTTCAAAAGTTTTTTTTTTAATATCGTGACTGTCTGTCAAATACGAAAGAAGCGCAGGAGTCCCGTCAAAATATTAGGTCCTTACCTATGAAATTGGTGTTTTGTATGGAGGTTTTGGGGATGTCTGCATTTTACATACTAACATTTATCAGTTTTCTTCACAACGACAAGTCCAGAGATAATAATATTTGGCATGTATCATTAGACAAGCTTTAGCAATATGTGTGTGAAAACGCTTGATAAAAAATATTCATCATTTTTATGTTAATGCAAATCAAATGATGTATTCGGGAGGCAGTTAAAAAGAGTTGTCTGGGTGTCCAATTTTAACAAAATTAAACTAACAACAAATTAACAAAACAAATCAAAAGAGCTAAAAAATATAGTCTATTTTTAGACGTGGTAATCATTTTTTAGGAATACTCTGAATCTTAATTGTTAGAGACAAAATACTAAGAGAGGAATTTCATAGGTAAGGACCCAATATTACTTCTATAAAGACAATAAGGGCTTACTGTTTCTTATCTTTCAAAGAGGTTCCACATATGCTCCTTTACGCTCTCATTTCCACAGCATTTATTCTACTATCATCCTTCTAACCGTATCAATTTCAATGTTAAATTCGTATCAAACTATTGGTAGTCCTTTTATTAACAATGCATTCCTTCAAGCTCTACATGGCTCGCGATGAGGTGTATATCATTGCGTCACTAATAATAATTAAATACCGTTTTCTATATAAGTCATAGTATATAACGTTGTAATTTATACGCATTTAGCGCTTAGTTATATTTTTTTATTTATAAAATAACAATAATAACACTGTGCGTGAAGTATCTTAGAAAAATAAAGGATGTTGATCCCGGAGGTTGGTCATGAGCAGGTTGGTGACGTAGTGTTTGTGACGACGAAAACAAATCTATCTTCGCCATGGCCATGCCGTTGATGGGTGATCGAAATCTTTTGATCTCGAACTCCTCCGTGCTTCGGTAGGCACGTTAAGCCGTTGGTCCCGGTCGCTATTACAACCGTTTCTACCCACAGACCCGCATTGAGCCAGCGTCGTGGTGTCACGGCCCATACTTCTCATGTGTGAGTTTCTAGGAGGAAGGCCTGTGCCCAGTAATGGGACGTATATAGGCTTAGGACGGGCTCGGTCATTGTTGTAACAGTTTCTACCCACTAATCCGCATTGGCCAGTATGGTGATGTTACGACCCACACTCCTCATGTGTTTCTAAAGAAGGTTTGTGCCCAGCACTGGGACTGTAAGCTGCTGGCTGACGACTGTATTGTGATACAATTTATTGTAGGAATTGCTCATGCCACAATCTTAGACCCGACCTAGATCAGATTCATCATAGCTACAATTTCATTCAATAACTGATTCCAGAAATTCCTTCGCCCCTGTTATACGGGAAACATATCAGGAGAAATGTGGGTGTAGGTATCACCTCTGCCTACCCCTGCGGGAATAAAAAAGGACAATAATATTTCTTTACCTATGAAATTACCGTTTTTTTTTCTCTTAGTATTTTGTCTGTAACTATTAAGTTTAAGAATATTCTTATAAAATAATTACCTCCTTTAAAAATAAACCATATTTTTGAGCTCTCCATATTTGTTTTCATAATTAGTTGTATGTGTAATTGTGAAACGAAGACAACTCTTTTTAAGTGCCTCCCGAATACATCATTTGATTTGCATTCACTTAAAAACCATAAATAATTTTTATGAAGAGTGATATGAGACATATTGCTAAAGCTTGTCTAATGATACATGGCATCTGGATTTGTCGTTGTGGAGAAATCTGAAAAAATTTTAGTATAGAAAATGCAGACTGCCCTAAAATCTCCATACAAAACGGCAATTTCATAGGTAAATACCTATTATTTATGGAAAATATAGTTTAGAATTGAGTTATTAGTAGTTGAATTTCAGTCATATTATTAACTTACTGCGTCTGTTCGGCTGTCAGCGACACGAGAGCCTGCGGTCACATGCGATACACACGTCATACGGGTTGCGTGACAGGGTCGCAACGAAAGCTGACGACCTAAGCTCTTGTGAGGAAACGGTTCTACTGCTGGAACCTTTTTTTTACCTGGAACCCTTTGCATGCAGCTGAAATGCGAATGTTGAGGTGGATGTGTGGTGTGACGAGAATGGATAGAGTGAATGAATATATAGAGGAAGTCTGAAAGTTGCCGCGACTGCTGATAAACTGAGAGAAAAATGACTTTCTTGGTATGGACATGTAATGAGAAGGGAGAATGATCATGTCACCAGGAAAGTTATGGACTTGAGAGTGGATGGGCGTGTGGGGAGAGGAAGACCAAAGAAAAGATGGATGGATAGTGTGAATGATGATGTGATGACGATGGGAGTGAGTGTTGACTTGACGAGTAATAGAAGAGAGTGGAAGAAGACATGCTGCGCCGACCTCAAATAGATTTGGGAACAGGGCAGGAAAAAGAAGAAGATATTCCTTACCAATATTTTATTAGTATTTTTTATTATAAGTATACACAGGTCATTGAGGCCCGTATTACAGAACCAAACTCAAGCGTAGATCTCTGCTTGAGCGCAGTTAAAAAGGGATGGCGCTGTGTGGGATCAATAGCGCCATCCCTCTCTAACAGTGCTCAAGCAGAGATCTACGCTTGAGTTTAGTTCCGTAATACGGGCCATAGGGTCCAACGAAACCGTCGAACTAAGCTTTTGAATCGATTTTACAGTTGGAACCTTTTCATAGTTATTCTTTCTGCAATTTTACTTATATTCTGTGTTTTTCATGTAAGAGCCGAAACTATCCATTTATTTGTAAAAAAATGCTTTTCATTATCTATTAAAATATCATATCATCACGCCTCTTTCCCCGAAGGGATAGGCAGAAGTGTTAAACACACACATTTCGCCAGATATGCTTGATCCCCATGTAACAGGTGGCGAGCTTGTTGCCATGCACCGGGCACAATGTGAGGCAAGCGATATTCACAATGAACTGTGCTTAAATTTTATTGCTTAAGTTTAATACAAACTCAGTGGTGGCGGCGGTGGGCTCAAACTCGCGATTCCCACGGCGGCGTCTCGAACGAGTGAGTAGTGCCAAATAATAACAGAAGATAAATATTATTATTAAAGTTAATTAAAAGAGAAATAATATGACAAGAGCTTACACTAAACTCGTACTACGATCTTCGACCCTTTTCTACGAAAACTACTATGACCTTGACTATGCTACGATTCTTCGCCTATGTCTAAGCTACGAGTTACCTACTACGATCTTGTCTATGCTACGATAAATCTAGTATTGCTAAGCCGTAGTCCAAAGCTTTCGTAGCATAGATTCTACTACGCACGTTCATTCATGTAGGGAAGGAATAAGCTGTTTATTTTGATATAGAATTTTGAAATAGAAAGTTATTTTAATTTGCTAACGTCATTGCTCTTAAATTGGTACTATTTATTAATAATTTTGTTCAGAAATGAACATTTTTACGTAAAACACGAGGGTGAATTTCCATCTTGTTACGCCTGCAAACTGTGTTGGTAACATACAGCTTAGATTTTGTTTCCTTTTATTTTTAACAAATTTATTTTAATTCCACGATGATTTTGTTTGATAAACTTTGCGTTACGTTTTTACAAGAAGCAGAAGTAGATATGATCTTCCCACGACACAACACGCCTGAGCCGAGGTCCGAGCCTTCAGAACTGCTCCGGCTCAAGCGCCATGGAGACTCCCAGGAAGCGGGACTCCTTAAGATGGTTTCCCACGGTCTGTGATATTGCAGACATTCCTTCATGAGACAGAGATTCATGAATGACATTCATTCATGAATCTGCGAGCGTCTGCAATATCACAGACCGTGGTAAGCCAGCTTAAGAACCCGCTTCTTAAGCTTACAAAATTCTTCAGTGGTGACTCGCCATTATAAGCTTAAGGAACCAACAGAATTAAAGGTTTTATTTTTATTTTCGTGGGTGAAAACTAAATACTGTCGAACTGCATAGACCATCCACGGTCACAAGTTGGTCAATTAAAAAGAAAGTTCGGATTATGAAAAAAAGAGTTTTTATTATAACATGACATATCATCACGCCTGTTTCCCCGAAGGGGTAAACAGAGATGTTAACTCCCACTTTCGCCAGATATGTAAGACTCCCATGTAACAGGTGATGAGCCTGTTGCCATGCACCGGGCATAGTGTGAGGCAAGCTCTATTCACAACGAACTGTACGTAAGTTTTATTCAAACTCAGTGGTGCAGGCGGTATCGAACGAGTCCCATGAGCTCTCTAACAGGTAGTCCAGTCCGTCCCAACTCAGCTATCGCTGCTTAGAATTTTTATCGCAAACACAAAACCAACAATATTAAAAACAATAAATAACATTGGCACTTCTTACTATCATCTCCTTGAGACTGTGCGACAAAATCTTTAATTGTTACTAAAATACCTACTAACAATAATGTAATGTAATGTATAAACCTATGAGCTTCTTGATGCTTGACTAAAATTATTTTTATTTTCTTTTATTTATTTATTTATTAAATTGTAATGGGGCTTGGTGACCAGTTGAGATTTCGACAGCGCGTCTCCGCTGAAGAGACGAGACGAGTATACTGTTATTATATACCTAATACATTTATGTGTCGGAGCAAATAGGGTGCCGATTATCTAGGCAAGGATTGACCAAAGAAAGAAGAAACAATAGCTTGCTTGCTAATTTAATGCAGTTCCTAGCAGAAGACTCGCAGTATATTGGTCTAATTACTTATGTAAGTCTTCGGTGGTAAACGTTAGCGCGTTGCAGCAAACAGGGGGCGCCATCTGTTGGCGGTGTTCAGAACTACTGCAGGAACGAATGTATGAGATTGTAAAGGTTACCGTGTTACAAACTAAATTTCGATTTCCTTTAACGTTCATTGTATATTATATCATTAATATAAGTACCGCACTTGTATCCAGCCTTGGTGTGTACAATTGCAACACGATACAATGTTGGGGGCATACGTAATGGTACAATCGTATTGCAATTCATCGGGCGAGTAATCTCGATGCATTCATTAGTTAGAACGGACTTTCTATTGAAAACAAGAAAGTTAGACTTTAAATGCTTAAAGAGAAAATGGTCTTTTGATTAGCATTTGCTGACTTTGGTAAAGAATTTTGGGTTTTTTGAAACTGATGACTTACGCGTGAAAATGCACCTAATGAGCTAGCAAAATCGTAATGGCTAAGGCCACTATTCTCTGTGTCCTTACTATTTACTATACTTATACTAACTATGGCTGAAATTTCCAAAAATTAATAAATCTTGATCAAATCTTAGATTTAATTTCCCAGCAATTGGACTTTAGATACTTCAATTTTAAATTAAACTCTGAGGTATTTGGGCGCCGGCAACTTCTTCAAGTAGTAGTGCCAGGTTTTCAACATACATACATTAATCACGACTACTATCCCCTTAGGGTTAGTCTGAGACTAGGCAAAACCACTGCAAAAGCAGTCCAATGCCATAGTCCGCAAGCAGCAGTGACTGCTCATGTGCTTAGCGTGATAGATGGTGAGCCCGTCGCCGCTACAAGCTATCAGACGTATTGCAGTTCTAAGTCCATCAGTCGCCTTTTACGACACCCAAGGGAAGAGATGGGTTGATAGTATTCTTTTAATTTGCGGCTATCACACGGCTTTCCATTTCCAACATATTGTATACATACCATTTATTACATTAAGTAACTATTAGGTCCTTACCTATGAAATTGGTGTTTTGTATGGAGGTTTTGGGGATGTCTGCATTTTACATACTAACATTTATCAGTTTTCTTCACAACGACAAGTCCAGAGATAATAATATATGGCATGTATCATTAGACAAGCTTTAGCAATATGTGTGTGAACACGGTTGATAAAAAATATTCATCATTTTTATGTTAATGCAAATCAAATGATGTATTCGGGAGGCAGTTAAAATAATTGTCTTTGTGTCTAATTTCAACACAATTAAACTTACGAAAAATTATCAAATTAAATAATACGAGCTCAAATATATGGTTTATTTTTAGAAGAATGTTCTGAAACTTAATAGTTACGGACAAATTGCTAAGACAGAATAAAAACACCAATTTCAATTTCAACACCAATTTGACCCAATATATAATTTATTTTATGATGATTGATGAGTTTCACATAAATTTTAATATTTTCCCAACTACATTGACATCATCCTTAATTTTTCTACAATAGACTCGTCAGCTTTGTCTTCTTGTGTAACTAAATTAAAAATAAAACTTCAACAAACATGTTATATCTACATTATGATAAGTTTGTACTGATACACGCAATAAAAATACTAACTAAAAGACAATAAAGGCTCGCGACAAACCTTGAACGGTACAAAACAACTAACTTTATTTATAACTCACTTAGAGGAAAAAGATTGTAAAGAAAAACTTCCCTATACCTACTTAATTAGTAAGTCGTACAATTACGCCGTCGTATAACTATACCATCAAATTTATGTCACAGCGACAGATGTGAGCTCCTCCAGAAAACTTGTATTGGTAATTAGAAATCGCCTTTTTGCCCGCAACCGACAATTTGCAGCGAAACAACGAACACCGGTCAAACGAGAACTTTCCATTATTTAATAAACGCAAAACCTAACGAACTCAGAATCGCCATCTCGTTACCGTTCCCTAATTACGCCAAAATAATAAACGGGACGCCAGCATTGTTCAAAGAAAAATATTTAAACAAACCAAAATGCAAATGGTGCAATTAAAAAAAAACTACCCGCGTAAAATGACGACGCAAGATGGCCGCTACTTAGATCCTGCCTTCTATTGGCGCGCTAGCTTTAAATTTAAAAATGGAATGCACTGTCCTTGGCGGGCGGAGTTCGTTGACCTTCCGATGCATTTCGGCTGTTTCAACCAGTTCCAAATAAACTATTCCAGCGCGCCGATTTAGGCGATTTGCAACCCTCCATAAATATTTTAAAGCACATTTTTGCTTACGTCCCACGGCATTCTTTTGTTACTCATTTTTATAGTGCAAGGATTTTAGGCCTTACAAGCAAGTAACTAAGAGTCATTATGGTTGGATATTTCAAAGTTAGTATTACTTTTAATCGCCAAATAAATTTGGGCTTTCAATATATGGCATGTGGTCTAGAATCGTACGACCATGAGGATAAATTTGGGCACCACTTATCTTACCAAAGGTAAGCTAGACAGGAGATGCATTTTTTTTATTATGCAGCTTAGACAGTCATTTGAGACGTTGGACAATTAAGCATTTGGTTTTAATTAAAAGACCAGGGAAGCCATTCTTTTTTGAAAACAATAAGAGCTCTGAGCACTGAGGTTGAATAATTTTTAATTCGAACGCCAACAATACTACAGTACAGTAGTACTACAGTTTTTGTAGTTTAAGCTATATATCCACATAGGTGTGTAGTTTTATTCAGCAGTTTTAAGAAAAAAAATTTATAATACTTTTTCAACGATTTTGGCCCTAGCATAAATTAGGCATTTATTCAAATGTCCTGAATATGTTGTGTAGTTATTAACTTTAAGAATATTTTGACCTATTTAACTATTATTTATTTACTGACTTCAACAAAATGTGCAATAATGTGCTTTTGTGCAATAAAGTATATAAAAATGGAACTCTATAATAATCTATTACATAACATATTTGGCGAAATGTGGGCGTTAACACCTCTGTCTACCCCTTCGGGGAAAGAGGCGTGATAATATGTATGTATGAATTCTATTGTATGTTAATTATCTCATAAATTACAATAAAATATTAATCGATAGTGCGCACATCACTAGTGCGTAGGCAGCGCGGATCCACCGCCGCTTGAGCCTAACATTACGAAAATAAACCAAGAGTAGCATCGAAAGCAAACACCCAGTAGTTGAGCTGAAATTAGTCACTCGGCTATAGTGCAACGACTCTAGGGAGGGGCGGTGATGTTAGTCGATTAGATATCGATGGTCGATTTTACCTGAGATAAAAAACTGTCTGTTAAATTTTACTATTTATTAGTATATCGCAATAACAAACATACATTGAAAAAATAAATTTTATTTAAAGTTTCTACACATTTTACATAATCCTAATTAAATATAAATTTATTCAATGTGTCACCGACTGTAGACGATAAGTTTATTTTAAATGACGAATTATAACTGCAATTACTTTAAATATTAATGAAAGGAGAAGGTAATTCCATTAATTACGACTGTATACAACTGCCTCTCATTGTCAACTTTCCGATATCAAGTAGATAATTGCAAAAGTCAGGTGACGACAAGAATTAGCAAGTCTAATAACACACAGAAAAAGTATTTCACGAGGATGCGCTTAAAAAAATCATAAGACATTTTTATTAGCGCTTATCGACTTATGGCATCGGCTGGTATTCAGAATTAACATGTGTACCATAGTGTGGGGTGTCAGGAAACGTACCTTGTATCATGCTAACAAGGTAGTATATTTTTTAGACATTGGTATGCGCAGACGCACCAGCCGCTAATTCAAGTAACGTCGAACTTGATCGCACACCGAATTCAACACTATTATTACAAGTAAACAGTCTCAAAATTTACATAGTATCTTTTTGTATATTTCCCAAGGTTCAACGCACTAACTAAATGGCTCATACGAAACAATTTCAATTCATAATAACCTTATGTAGGTCGATCACAATGACAATCACGTGTCATATATAATTTTATATGCGTGACTAATAAGCATAAAGCATTAGCTTTGCATTTTAACTCGCTGTAAGACTTTAATAGTTTTAAATGCTAAGTGAATTATTGAAATTACTTCATTAACATATATTTATTCTGACCTTCGCTTAGTTTAATGAAAGTCCACTGTCGATAATTAGTCGATTGTTTTATAACTTTCCTGTTTACTGAAATTGAAATTCTGGTTTCGTTTAAAATTATACGCAATAATAAAAAGAAAATACAATAAAGCACTGTCAATAGAGCAATGAAATATAATTGGACCATAAACAGATTCAAATCTAACAAAACAGAATCGTTTCCAAATTTTAATCGATAGAAACATATCGATAGTTCATCCAGGCGGCACTAGTATTTCTAATTTCACGGCCGGCGCGTCTATGTGTGCCTGCGCTAGTGTGCGTGACCTTGCTTCGCGCTGCGTTTCGGCGGTCGTTCACCCCAAATGCATTTCAGTCTCAACCCTTGACTTTGGCAAAACATATACGTATACATGTTAGTAGACGCTAGTTCTACGTATAATATTGCATTATGTCGGACTTTTGGCAAGGCCGATATTTGTTTGAGCGTCAGCGTGGGGACGCGGAACGAATTTTGAATTTGGAAGTCGTCATTTGAAATCTCTTTGGTCATTTTGTAAAAGTTGTTCGAAATTCGATTTTTGAAATTGATTTTGTTATTTTGCCGGCTTGTAGAAGCTGTTGGGTAAAATAAAATAAAATTTTACAGAAAGCATAAGAAAAATGTTGAATAGATTTTATCTATTTTATTATTAAATAGTGAATAAAACGAGTAGGTACCTAAAGTCATATCAGCTAACTTTCATTTATTTTTGATTGCTACCCCGGAGTGACAGTAATAATGGCGGCAATAGATGCTAATTAATGTCAAATGAAAGTTATTGTGACAGTGATCGCAATTAGTAATTACTGTCCCCAGAAAGTTGCTTATAAGTCAAAGGGAAGGCACTCTGTATTTATAGAAATTGTAATTCCAAGTTTTACGATTAGACGAAGCACCTATTAAGGAACAATAATATTAAATTTTCGGCTAATAATAATCTGATATAGTCGAAGAATTTCTCCGTAAGTTTTAATCTTAAAGTTGTGATGTATAATTAATTGAATTATCTCGAAATATCTGTTATTGATCTATTTTTAACTATTTTATTGTTGCTTTCTTAATTTTTTTGTAAAAAAAAGAACTTGCCAATCACAATTTTTCTCAACTGTATTTAACTCATAATTACTTACATTGTCCTAATAAAAGTCAACATAGTTCCATTAGAAGATTTGATTTATTATAATACAAACGCAATAATTACACAAAAAATATATTAAAAAATCTTTATCGGACAAAGTTTCAATATAGTGTGATAATATCATTTTTAAAACCAAGTCCGTGCTAAATAATAATCCACTAAAAAACAAACACCTAAACCGTTCCTTTCCACGCTACAATAACGAAAGCTGTCCGCAGAAATCCCCCGCGGATTCCACTAAGCCGAACGAAACGCATAACTCAAACATCGATCCTAGTGTTAGTTTGTAAACATGTGTGTACACATACGTATGTGTGTTCCTTGACCTAGTCGCTGGCGACTATCGTTCTAGGTCAGGATAGCGGCCAGCCAGCCGGACCCCCTTCCCCTCCCACCTCCCATACTAAATCCCACATGCTCGCTGCATTTCAATAGTGTTTCCCAGGTCTTGGTAAACTGGGCGCTGCCGCTCGGCTAGACAAACCCCAGACGTGTGATCTTGCTTGCGGTTAACTAAACGGCAAAATTGCCGGTTTATGTTAACTTGTTGAATAGTTAGGGTTACGCTTCGGTTTAGATAGTTAATGAATTACGTTCTAATGTCGGGTTGTTTAACTTTATTGAGAGGTTAGCGGTTCGGTTAATTGTGAACGTGTCCATTAATTTAACAGCTTTTCATACTATTTCTGTTGGGATTTAATAAGCTAACTAGATTGGATTTATTATTCTAACCACGAGATAAAAGTTGTTTTCCCGTGATCTTGTTTGAATAGTGCATATCTATCTCTTTAAAGTCGAATTCAAATTTAGTTTTTATGAAATAAGTTTGTATATCATTTGGAAATAGGTATATATTTTTTTTGGAAAAATTTAACATCATGAATGTGATTTTAATTGTCTCATAAGGCACATAATTCGTTGCTGTTGTGCGTGAAATATATTCTATATTTCTCGCAGTTAAGGAATACAAATAAACCTAAAAATAGAATACAATACAATACAATACTTTTAAGAACTATATTTGCTTCGATTCCATTGTAATACAAGTCTCAACTCACTTCAATAACAAAGAAATATCAACGACCAATCTCTATTGCTATCCCGTCGAACAAAAGACTTTCTTCAAAGCAATATTTCGGGTAACATATAAAGATATAAATGTCGGCCAGTATTAACGCAGATCCAGTTCCTACGACCCTCTGTCCTTCGCATCTAGCGTCTGGAAGAGCCCTTTCACCTTTTTATCCCAACCAGTTGAGGAGACCTCTAACTCTTTAAACAAAAACCCGATCGACACGCAAAAGTGTTGCGGCTTAGAAGTCGTTGGAGGTCAAGTTAGACTGGACATCTTGAGAAAGTACATTTTTGAGATTTCGCTTTTAACGTTTGTGGAGTAGTTGTCCATATTACTGAAATGATTTGAATAATTCTAGTCCTTATTGTACTCGTAAGTATCTGTAGGTTGAAAATTTTAAAATAAATTTTTAAGATTGGCGAAAATGCATTTTTTGATATTAAGACAAAACTTGAATAAAAACATCTTTGGAAGAGGCTAGAATGTTCCTGGAAATTTTTTAATTTCTTATAAAACCTATTTAGAAATGTGAAGAATGATGCGTAAATTTCTCTAATTGTTAATAATTATTTTTGTTTGTACCGATTACTAACTTTTTTATTTCTGTGTTAATTAAAAACAAACCATTTTCACTTTATTATTTTAATACGCAATTTGAATTAAGAATAATAAACACTGGCACACACATACGTTGCAAACGGTTTTAAGTAATTTGGAACGCGCCTTTCAAAATACAACTCGCATTCCAATTTCAAATTGAAAAACTCAATCGTCCGAAATAAAACTTCATTTCAAATTTTGTATTCTGCTTAAAAAACATTCCGCTAATTATTGGACGGACCTCGGCAGCCATGTACCACAGATTATGTACAGTAATACATGGGACTGGTAGTGTGGGTTATGTAGAAAAAAGGGTGTTTTTGTCTATATGTTAAATAAAAATGAGGCCTATAATGTCCACTGGCCACCGTGTGCGGGAGCGGCTCGATGGGAAAAGAGGCTAAGTTCGTTTTTATAAATTTCGCGCACAATATGATACGCAGTGATGGCTTTCAATAGGGTTATTGTTGACTATTGTAGAACGCGGGGATCTAATTTAAACTGCAGTGAAAGTTATTGATACTGTTCAATTTTCGATACGTTTAAATCTGTGCAAAGTATTTCAATGCGTCTAAAATACTTTAGTTTACATTGCGTGCCGCTTATCCGACAAAAACAGAAATTAAAATTGTAGAAAAGGCTGTCCAGCAGTACACACCGAAATTATATATTTTGTGGAAGCTCTTATTGTATTCAAAATCAAAAACCACGTATCCTCCGCGGCCTTAATCTTACATTGTAGCGATGCAAATTATTAGAAAGTAGCAAACGGATGAACATCACCGAGATACCACGGTCTGGTGGTTTTTTTTCGGCGAAACCAATTACGACCAAGCGTTGCACATAAAAGCAGAGATTCTATAATTCGCATGCCTATTTTTTATTATTAGATGCACGCCGAGACGAAAGTTATTACGGAATACAAAAATATTCGGTGGCTAATTAACGTTTTAGTTAAAGTTATAAAAACGATAAAATTCATTCCATCGCAAATGACTTTATTCAACAAAGATTATTACCAATATTTCGCTTGAGTGCAAGAAAAGCTCCTTAGCCTCTTTTACCTATTAAAAGATAGAGCTTGATAGTAAAATCAAGAAATAAATCCTCGTAGAAGCTTTAAATATCTTATTTACTGAAATAATAATAGCTAGTGAGATGTCAAGCAGCTTTAGACAATAGTTTAAGCTTATAACTTCCAATCTTTTAGAAATGATATTGATCGTTAATTGCAACGGTCGTAATCTCAAACATTTTTGAAATTTAGTTTTCTCGTTAACAATCACAATATTTTCATTCTTCATTGCTTTGCTTGGCTAATTAATAAAAATAATAAAATAAATAAAACAGAAAAATAATGTGTTATGTCCTTTTCCAATCAGAACGACTGACATTCGAAATTTAAATGAAGTAGCTATCGCAATTAGTGCTCGCACACAGAGCGCCGACATACGCCACTAAACGCACACATTCGCATAAGCAAATAAAAATGGTTGCGTTCAAAAATGTGTGGAAGAACACGCACACATAGGACGGGCCACAATTCAATATCGGATGTAGCATCCGCATGTTTTTTAATGGTGACTGATTATTTTTATCTGTGCTCCAAAGAGGTTATATTATTGAAGTTAAATTTTTTTATCGCAAAAAGGAAGTTTCGTTGCAGTTTTAATGCTAATATTAGTCACTGATTTACAGGTTCGATGCACTTAGAAAATGTTTACCAATGAAATAGTATTTTTAAATTTAATTGGTAAAAAACCCAATGGTTGATATGTAGGTCCTTTTACTGGAGTTTGTTCGTATGTATAAATAAAAACTATCACCAAATCTTAATCTAAACCATCCTTTGGATTTAAAAGCAATATTTTGTTATGAAGTTAAATCATTTCACATACATTCAAAAAAACTAAGTAAAAATACAATAGGTATTTAGCATGTTTTTTTTTATTTTTTCCGACGCTACTTCAATAATGCAACTTGCACGCACACATATATAGCACCGCTTGTAGTACATCATCCTGCGATATGCGTTACGCCGGCACGGCCATGTGGCATATTTGGGTCAATTGCTGAAATAAACATGCAGTGACGGCACTCTTTTTTCCAACCTAAGGAGAGTAACAACACCACTTATCTTAGCTCTCGACACTTAAAACCAATTATAGCACACCGCAAAGCCGAAACAAAATGTACAAGCGACGTGTACAAGATAACTTCATAAGAAAAATATCAATAATCTATTTAAAAAGCAAGTCAGTCAAAATGCCAAGGTGCGGACAAATTGCCGATATTTCTTATAATCAGGCAATAATTTACGGAGTACATTCAAATGTTTAAGTTAATGTTATGAAACTCACAATCATCGAGATAATTAACTGACATTGCCCGTTTATGGCTCTTGAGAGATTACTATCTAAAGTGTAGGTACCGTTTTTTTGGTGTTTTACGAGGTTTCATTGTGTAGCATTTTTCCAATCAATTCATTCAAGATAGTAATCACCAAAATGTTATCGAATAGTTTGAATAGGTTTATAATTACACGAATATTTTACTCTGTTCCTCATTGGACGTGCGTGTATGGTAAGTTAAAATAGTAATTTATACGCTTATGACTGAACAACTTATTAAACTTTCCTTACTGTGTTGACAAAAAATCTTATAAAACTAAATGTGTAGCAAAAGTCTTGTATTTAGACGCACGTTAGGATAGTACTTGTTGGTAATGTTAGTATTTCTGTACTTGAACTTTAAAAGGTGTGCAAATAACTTAGTAAAATACTATTCCTTATATGGCAATTAAAAAGTCACGCTTTACAAAGTAACCTTTGACTGTAAGGTTTACAAAATTTGACGGACTTGTTAAATATATAATTACCCTCAGCTCAATCATCGTGCGAGAACTTCCATATTTCCAAAAGGTGTAATTACTTACCCTCATATATGTAGTGAGCCAGTGTCAACGCTAAAATGACAAAGGTCGCGAAGACAGGTTCTCGATTGCGACTGCAATCGACTTTTATGCAATCAATATCGAGTCATTACTTTTATTATAAGCGACATTTTCATGTAAATCACATTGTTCACACTATGCATTTTTTAGTTTATAGGTAGGTACTGTCATTAATATGCAATCAAATATATATTTGTATTATAATCCTCATAAATTATAAATCAGAGTATAATTATTTTTATTTGTGACAATATTACGATTTTAATAATGAAATCCAACAGCATTTTTTTATAAATCAAAGTCTTTTTACGCTATACACATATTTTTGTTAACACATAATTAGTTTATAAAAAGTAATAATGATAATAATTATTATTTTAACTATTGGTACCGCCAGCCTAACGTACACTACAATTGTAGATTTTTAATGCGAATCGTGTGGAGCTTGCATTTTTGGCAATCGTGCATAGACACAGGCGAAACTAGACTCCTGTTTAATTAAAGAGTTTTCATTTTAACTGTTTATCTTAAACTGATTCCAACTTTTATTGCAATTAGTTTTTCGTTTTGTTTTTAGTTTGTTGCAATATGATTGGTAACATCTCTGCCTACCCCTTCGGGGAAAAAAGCGTGATGATATGTTGTGTTGTTGTGTTTTTTTTTTTCATTATCAGCCTAGCAAATGACTCAACACCACCTAATTTGATTTGTTTTTCGAGAGTTATATTCAAATGATATATGCACCGTTTGTAGGAAATAAATAAGTTATCGTATTTAATGTTTATAAAAGCACAAAGAAAAAACAAACATGGTAGCGTGTTTTTTTACGCTCGGTTATTACTTAAGCCACTATGTTTCCACATAAATTTTATTCGAGAAAGTATTTTGTTTACGAAATACTTGCCTCGTCAAACAACACACAGAACCAGTCTTGGAGCTAAATCAAAACATTTAATGTAAAGCACATTAAATTTTATTCTTCATTTCCAATCTTAAAAGTGTTAGCACTGAAACTTTCCTTTGCATATTACGGAAATAAAATTACTTTGTGACCATTTATACTCTTTTTTATTATTAACATAGAATCGACTGATTTCGTTTGACGGTAACACAAATGTTATATGCTTAGTTATAAGGAACCATTGTCTCATTGGGCACGGTAATTTGATGTTAGGCATTATAAAGTGTCCTAATAATAAAAAAATAGCACTGTGAGGAGCAATACGTCGCTACTTAACCATCGATTAATATCAAGCGTTTTTCTTAATAACAATAAAAAAAGAAATGAAAGCGTTACAAAACACGACCTGAATCTTCAGATTCAGATTCCGCGAATCGGTAGGCTTTCTACTGAGCAGCGCCTAACGTCATATGTCAAACAATAAAGTCTTTGACCCAAATTCTGACTGTGGTGTAAGCGAGATGAATTGATTCGTGAATTGCGGGCGCAGGCGCTGGTATAAAGGACGTTTCAAAATGTTGTACAAAGTTAAAAAGTTATTTAATCGAAATTTTATGTACGAAGTTTTACGATATTTATATTTAGTTTTAATTTTATCTTTATTGGATGTAGGAATGCATTAATATCATAAAAGACATTAAGTTCATTTCGTAATGGTGTTATAGGTTTTTGCGTTTTAATGAGTTCATTATAGTGTAGTAAAAAATAAACGTACAATACTATGCATTTATATAGCCATTTACTTATAATTCCCATATTATAGAGCTTAATGTTGTATTTTCATTATAATACTAAAAAAATCGATAACTTTATACCAATTGGTAATAATTTTCTTAAATAACGTAACGTTTTCAACTTTTCAAAAAATGTTAATCTTTGAGGGTTAGCGCGAACACTGGTGTTCGCAAACAATAGATGTTTCTACTGTGTCTATTTTTCTGACCATTATGAAGTTAAGTATTTGTATTACGAAATTAATTTGACCGTGATTTAAATAAAAAAAAAATGTGTTTACATAAATAAATAAGAATGTGTAAGTTAAATCAACCTTATACCTAAGACAGAATAAAAGTGATGTTCCTTACATGCCGCACATAACTTTCCAAATCGATTTTTTTTTCTCAAGCGCGTTGCGTCAGTGCCGCCTCCCGCTGTACGCTGCATGTGACCTCGTTACGCACACACATCATCACGCTTCTGTACGTCCTTGTCTGTGTGTCATGCGTACACGCGCACACACGCACACGCACATATACAGGCTGTCCTCATTTGTGTCAATTATAAATTAGCACATCATTATTTTTCAAACTTATTGTAACATTTAAAGTGCACTGGGAATTTTGTTATAATGAAATTCTTATGTTTACCGAACGATTCCGTTTTTAGCTGACCTCGTTTGTATAAGTTGGTATCAATTTGGATTTTCTTAACGTAAGATTTTTTTGTGTTTGAATATATACATACATTCATGTTTATGTACCTACTCGTTTTGAAATACGTAACTTAATTTTACATCTCTTATAAGTAAGTAGTTCGGTAAGTAGGTCCTTAATACCCCCAGATGCGGGTTGTATGTGATCAATTACCGCCCTAGGTTAATAATGTACCTAGAAACACCCTAGGGCGGTAAGTAATAAAAAAAAACTCTTTCAAAAAGTTCGCGTACATCTAACCATCTTACTGGCACTAGACATCATGCATTCAGCCCAATGACAAAAGAGAACGGCGAAGCTAAATTTAGTTCTTGAAAATAAATTTATTTATTCTTGTAATGCCTTTTTTTCCACTTACCTCACAATCGAGATGTAAAGCAGAGTAGTTAGCTCGGGTGTAAGCATCAATTGCACCCTCGAACTATAAGCGCCCTCGCTGCGCTCGTGCGCCTAAATATCTCGGGCTGCAATTGATGCCTTACAGCCCTTGGCTACTAATCTACTATTATTTATCTGGAAAGATTTATTATTTAGGAATAGAGTTTTGTTCACAAAGAATACGTTATTTATTATGGAAAAATATTTTATTATTTAAATTATTCGTGACAATTCATCGTGGACATACTAATATCCGCCCTTGGATTAAGCCGAGTTCAGTGCATTATAAATATAATCGAAATAACTCATAATAAGTTACAATCCTACTTTGTACATAATCAGTCAGAAACACACGGGAAATATATTATGGAACCAAATATAATGCATGTAAAGTCACAGCCGTAATATTGACACGGAATATCCAAATTGATTGAAAGATACCCATGCTTTTTCGCCAATTAAGACACAAAGAGATTTTTTTAGTTTTTTCAGCTATTCGGACGCGCGCTGACTAGTTAGCAGCGGCCAATCCCGACGTTTAGTCGGGATTTTTGAACACACGCACGCGCTGTACATGCATTTGTGTAATCTGTGTAAATTAAAAAAGCATGTAAACTCGACCTTTTTTAAAGTTGAGTGGACTAGACGAATAATATCACATTTTATCTAAAATCTTGAAATATTAGGTTTCTCCACGGCCACTGTCTTTGGATGGGTGACCAAAATTTGTAATTTCATATTCTATGTACGTGAAACTCGGTTGAGTAGTGGTTAGTACGCTTTAGCTGTGATTTTAGAAATAAAACAACTTTCACCATTGTTGTATCTTGCTTGAATGAGTGTTTAAAAAGATTGAAATAATATTGAAATATTTAATTATCTATAAATTTTTTCAATTTACGATCTTGCTGTTTCATTCTAATAAATAGTTTTTATGCCTGGGCAAAATTTATAGGCCTAGCACGATCGCCGAGCGTAGGAACGAAAAGTAGTAAGTTGTATAGATGGATGTCAAAGTGACGAGGCCGCGCGGCCGTCCGCTTTCAGGCCGCGCTACAGGCCGCGTGTGTGTGAAATGATACCCAGAAATTCATATAAGACAACTGGCCGCCACCGCAGGCCGCATCTCTCTGGCAAATGTTTTGCGAGACAATGCACTTACTCAAGTCACCGACTCATTGCCTGCCTGTATATACAACTGAGTTTGAATAAAAAATAACTAAATTTTTTATCATCTCTTCCTTTACATTGAGCCTGGGGCATGGTTTCACCGCCGTTATTTAAGGCGGAACACCTTGTCTACCCCTTATTTATTTATTTAACTATTTATTGTACACAAAGGGAAATTTTAGAATATACAACACATAAAATAAAAAGACGAGTACAAAAGGCTTATTTCTAATAGATATATCTTCTAGCCCACCTGCTATAGGAGAAATGCTGAGAAGTAGAGTGAATCGCGTGTACTAAAAAATATATAATTATATATTATATAATATATAAAAATAAATAATATGTACGTATAAATATCCCCCCCCCTATCCCCTTCCGAGGTATAAGCATAATGAAATGTAAATTATAAACTTATTATTGTAATAAAAAACAACAACAGCCTGTACAGTGCCGAATGACACCAATACAAACAAACAGGGTGCCCCACCCACTGATCGGCTCATATTAAAATGTGGGATTTTTATCACTATGTACTTTTTTCTATATAAGGATATAATCCGAACATGCACATAGACCGCCGTCGCTAATGTGATGAATGGTCAGATAGTCTGTCTGTGCCGATAATGTGTTTCACAGTCACTGTTCTATAATGAACAGCCTGTATCTATGTTTATTTCTTAAATCTTTCTGCGACACGATAGTAGTATCTCGATGTTTGAATGTGGAAGGTTAAGTTAAAGGTAAAAGTACTTTCAAAAAAATCTTTTGCAGGAAAATTATGAAATTAACATTTTTTGAACTTTATTAGACGACAAGTCCTTAGGTTGTGAGAAATTAAGTTCTTTTACATAATAGCATATTTTATTTGATTATTTTTTATTGAGTCTCTAACACTGCATTAAAAGCAAAGACTTTGCCACTTTCCAGCTGGTCCAAAAGATGCTTCTTCAAGCCTCGCTTGAAGGAACCCATCATAGGAAGGAGGAAACACGTGTGCTGGGACACAATATAAATAGGAGTCAATAACATGCCAGTTCAAATTATTTGGTTTGATGTTGGTAGTTGGCCTGTGCCTTGTCGGACGTAAAACGTATATAATATTGGGTCCTTACCTATGAAATTGGTGTTTTTATTCTGTCTTAGCAATTTGTCCGTAACTATTAAGTTTCAGAACATTCTTATAAAATAATTGCCTCTTCTAAAGATAGACCATATATTTGAGCTCGTATTATTTAATTTGATAATTTTTTGTAAGTTTAATTGTGTTAAAATTAGACTCAAAGACATATCTTATTAAGTGCCTCCCGAATACATCATTTTATTTGCATTCACTTAAAAACGATAAATAATTTTTATGAAGAGTGATATCACACATATTGTTAAAGCTTGTCTAATAATACATGCCAAAAATTATTATCTCTGGATTTGTCGTTGTGGAGAAATCTACAAAAATGTTAGTATGGAAAATGCAGATTTTCCCAAAATCTCCATACAAAACACCAATTTCATAGGTAAGGACCTAATATAATATTTTACACTGATATGTTTTATTAAGCTCTCACAAACAATTTAGGATAAGTAAGAGACAAACCGCGACGAAATCACGAAGAAATTCGATTTAAATTGAAAGTTGAGTTAGACAAACAAAACTAAAATTCATAGAGATATTCTTCTCAGCGTTCTTAATTCTGTTCTGTAGCAGAACTCTAAACTTCTGTCCCAACATCTGCACGCTACCTCCCATTGGTGCCATGCAAACTTACCGTGTTATTCATTAAAAATATTATAGGCTTAATAAACCTATTTTAGTTAATAAGTGATTTGTCACTTTCTTTCTAATTTAGATTTGTGTTTGAAAGATAAAAAAACACTCTGTAATTAAAATAGGTTTATTAAAACTTTATTATTTTTTATGAATAACATGGTTAGTCTGTAGGAACCCATTTAATTCTGGGCACTTAGGTTTCTCAGTGCATTACTTATTGTACTAAATTTCATTAATAAAATGAGTTTAAATTTAATTATTACGTTCCACGTAGGTCTATAGTATAAAAATAAAATAAAACAATCGTTATCAGTGACAAACGACTTTGTTTTTTATTATTCTCTAGCAGATAGGCATATTTTCCAAATGACGCCTTAAGCGCCTTAAGCTGGCTTTCCACGGTCCGTGATATTGCAGACAGACGCGGATTCATGGCGCACGGCCGACAAACATTAGCAGACTCTTCCAACGATGCCCTAAAGTCCAAATAGATCTGTCTGGGTCTGTATTTACGCGTTGTGTTTACTTCAGACCGTAACAGACCTTTGAATTAACCGACTTGCCGGCAGACTGGCACAGACACGTCTGCAAAACCACGGATGTTTATCTTCCCATAGTCCGTCGATACGGGCTGGTCTGAGTCCGTCTGCAATATCACGGACCGTGGTAAGCCAGCTTTAGCGTGACTACTTTAGAAATATTTTACTTAAAGACATCCACGGACAAGAGATACTGCTGTCTAATGTGTCGCTGGAAACATGACAGAATCTCTCGGTACATTCAGAATTCTAAATTTCTTCGTTGTGTTCGATCTTTGCTCTACGTTTGTTTACACTTGAAGCTTTCTACGCGTTTAGGCTTCAATATACTGTGTCCTAACACTCCTGTAAAATCTACAACATTGTCGGATGTTGCCATATAGCACATATCCCTCTTGTAGACTTATTTTCTCATCATGCACTCTGAGATATCCACCACATGGGACTTTTTTGAATTTTAGTGCTAAAAATTTTTCTTTTCACTTTTAAGTTGGTAACCCAGGTGCCAACCATGGCGACGGCTTGTTTATAAGGCGTTTGATATTTTAAACTTTTGTGATTGTAATGATTATTGTTGTTTTTAAAAAAAGTTGTAATAACTATCCGGCATTTTCAAGTTTAGATGCACATACCACCAAAGATACTATTCATCATAAAATGGGACTTTAGGCCAATTTCCAGTCAAGCATATATGTTGAAATGTCGGAGGGATCATGTAACTTTAAATATCTACAAGGATTTGTTAACATACACAAATTTAACCGCTACCGTGATACTAAGATGAAATAAGTAATGAAACATGTGATCAATAATAAAAAAGTCATGTGACACAGTACCCTTTAAAAGAAAACCCAAAAAGGGCGAAAAATACTTTTATTTACAGTGAAACTGCTGCGAAATTGGCTCTAAATGCTGTTAACACCAAAAAGGCTAAGCGGCAGTCAATAAAGGCATATCGAGTCACCGTGCGGCCAATCGAAGCGCCGGTGTCCGAAAACTTAAAAAAAAACGGCGCTCGGGCAATCCCGAAAATAGAACTCTCACTCGCGCTCGTACATTTTCTTTTTTTTCCATCACGCCAGCGCGATAGAAATAGTGACGTATTTTTTCCCACTTTCAGTTTCACTAGAACGCTCGTAAAAGCAAATAAAGATTGCAAAAAATGCCGGCTATTTTTCCGCGGGACTGTTCGGTTATTCATTTAATATGTGTGTGTTTTTTCGATTTTTCATAGAGGTTTAGCGGTTGGTCGCTTCGATGGCCCGTGTCGTCAGTAAACATGAGTGGTATTATGAACTGATCGCATAGACACGTTTTTTTCCTTTTACCGTAATCGCATTGGTTTTTTTATAGGTGTGATTTTAACCCTATCAATGTGATGGACCATTTGATATTTTATTTAATCTGTAAATATGCATGCTTGTATAATTGGCTTATAACATTTGCAGCAGATGATTTCACTATTTATATTACTACACTATTATTATTTATAGTTTGATAGAATATGAATTTCAATGAGGATGTAAGTTCCTGTGCGGATTTTCTATTAAATGAATGAACTATTAAATGAACTCATTTAATAAACAATGCAAGCACATGAATAAAAACTGACACTGCTTATTATTGGCACACTGGTTCGCATCTCGCACATAACATTAGAAAAAGTACAGTCAATTAACAGTTATTTATAAAAAGAACCAATAAAACTATTACGATTACGTAAGGGAAAATAATTTTAAGATATCCATGAAATATTTCCGTAAAATCTTGTATCTTAAAGTGTAGTAAGCAAATCTAACTTTTTCTTAGTACGATCAGTAGTTCAACCGAGTCGTAAACTTCCCTAAAACAAACAACAAGACGTAATAAAGAACCAATTTCTTACCACAAGGCGTTACGAATTACTACCGAAATTCCCCGCGAATTTCTATGAAACTCAGCAAGGAATAAAATAATCTCCCCCTTACATAACTCGAGTTACGAATCAAACTACCCCCGAACAGACCCTCGGCTGTAACACTTAAGAGAACTATAAAAGGTATTAAAGAACACACTAAAAAGATACCCCATCTGCATAGTCGCTAAGTCACAGGCAACGCACACAGACGAAAGTAAGTAATAAAGTATACGAGTAATATAAAACTAAGAAACATCAACATCTTACCTCCACCCACCCCCTGGGGTAATTTCTCCCTGAACTTACTAAAATACTAAAACGGAGATACAGGGGTGTTCCCCCACCGAGTTTTCTTATGCAAGGATCCTTATATTTTAACCTAAAGATTCGCTGGGACGCAGCGTTTGAATTATATGATTTTTTTGCTGTTCCTTTGAATTGCTGTGTTAGCTTGAATCGTGTTTTGATTTGAAAACCCAATGAATTTTCTGCCTGTAATCTTCTATTACAGGAAAAGCAATTAATGCAGATACAGTAACTTAATTAATATACTAACCTATCTAATTATATCATATTTATGAGTGAGTGAGTTACGGAAGGAAAATTTTAAAAACTGTTTTTTTATTCTTAAAATATCGGGGTCATCGCCCTGTCGAGGTCACGTACAATCTCTATTTTATGTCATTAGGGTGACTTGTTACCAGATGCTGAGAGGATCGCAGCTAAAGAGAATTATTTGTACAAATACGAAAAACTCGATAAAAAGGAGATCGAATACATTAGTTCGAATATTGAAAATACCCACCACCGTACGAAAATTTAAGGTGTCGAGTTCCTTTATTATTTGAAAGGCACGTTAAGGGCCGCTTCCACTAATCAGGCTGGGTGAGGGCACTGGTCACCCAACCTTATTTATTTAATTAATAATTTATTGTACATACGTAAACATAACCGTCACACACATAGCCCCCCCCCCACACACACACACACACATACAAGTATAACCTTTTCAAGAATTCGTTTAAATATTTGTGGATGCTATAATAATGATAATGTATTATTATTTACTTTTAAATTCCCTTATTTATATCTAGAACCCAAATATCGGCAAGGAAATCGAGATCTTTTATTTAAATTAAATGACCTTTAGGAGCGTAACATTTCACAAGTCAAACGGTGTCTATATCTGTTTGAGATGGGACATTTCCTTCTTTTAATTATAATTTGATATCAAATAAACAAAATAAAAGACAGTGATTTTATAACAGCTTATAAAATAGTCTGAGAAACAATATAAACTTAACATATTATAACGCCTTTATCATGATGGGGAGGCCGAGGCGTTTAACTTCCACTTTTATCCCGAAATTTTTAGTCCCCATGTAAAAAAGTTTAGTCTTTTTTTTCAAAATAAAATTTAAAAAGTTTGCCATCTGTGAGTGACCTGTTTAGTACAAAAAGCCTATATCTGTACATCCACCCGTAATTTACCACCGTAACGCAACTGTCGAGCTAACTAAAAATTACTAGCAATGCGTATAAGCTAATCTCGCATAAATCTTTGCGCGTTCGTGTGCGCGCAAAATTAATGCGTGAATACTTGAGGGGGTAACTGCGAGTTTTTCCCCATTTTCAGTTAGTTTCCCGGGAGAAACGTTTGTTTTGGAGGGAGTTTGTCGTGACGCAATGACGAACATGTCGGAGCTGGGGTGCCCAAATTCATTAGGAATAAATCGTTGATAAAGTCATCCTTTGCCTTATTGCACTAACGCACTATAACCGTTAAATGTCGAAATGGTAAGTGTACTTAAGGGTATACAGGATTTTAGTTCGTTGTCTAGAGGTATAAATCGTTACATCAGTAATCTTGTAAAAGATCACCGGTTCGATCTGTCTGTAAGTTTTAATAAACCATAAGTACAGTCACGTTAAAAAAATTTACACATTTGACAGGTAAGAGTCCTTATTCCCTTCTAATAAGAATGACTAACTGTCAAAAGTGTAAACATATTTTTGGACGTGACTGTATAGTTTATTATGCGCTGTGTTCGCGTGGTAAAACGCTCGCTTCCTGTTCATAAGAGACTTAAACATTGACTCAGTTTAGCACCTTTATTAAAAACGTTTAGTAATTACGAAACTAAATAATAAAGATAAAATCTTAACCTAATTATGGGTCTTTTAAAAATACACAATAACCTAATATTTACCCAAAAAAACCTCTTTAAACAATAAATATTTGAACAACATGAAATTGAAAGATTTTACTAAAATGAAATTGTATGGTACATATTTGTGAGTCAAGAAATGTTTCAGCATTTATTCAAAACTGTAGCTTTGAAAAAATGCTGAAACATTTCTTGACTCACAAATAATATATAAAGAGGAAAGCTAGAGATATCTTGATTTCGCAGACAAGTTATAGAGGATCACAAAAAGCTAGAACCCTCGCGGTAATCTACGTAAGAATCGTGTCTCTGTCAGTTAAATAACTTATTACTGCTTTTGAAGACATTTCTTGTGAAATAAATGGAAAACCACAATAGTAAATCATCAAATTCCAGTCCGCCACACTGGCCCAATGCTGGTTGGTGCAGTCGCAATAGCAACCAGGACCAACGGCTTTACGTACCTTTCGAAGCACGGAGGAGTTCGAAATTACAAAGTTTTGGTCACCCATCCACGGCCTGACCATGGTGAGGGTAGCTTTGTTTTCGATTAATCCTTGTTCGTTTAACACAAATTAGTTTAGTTTTACTTAACATCTGAAATTTGCTACTAATTATTTCATTATTATGACACACAATGGACTAAATTAAAATTCTTGTCATACCACATTAGGTAGCAGTTAATCTTCTTTATTACATAAATAAGCTTAGTAAACAAAATGTCAACAAATTCTTCTCCTAAATAACGACTTATAGTCTCAGTAATAATGCCAATAAAAACAAAACACTGGCAACTAAACATTGGCATAACAAAATATATCACCGCCTGCTCATAGTAAATCGAACAAGTTCGCTCGGTGAATAAATTTCCTCGTAATGAGTAATGACATCGCTTCTTGGTAACAGTTCGATGCTCAGTTTTACATATTTATAGAATTTATAGAAACATTTCAGAAGAAATAGAGCTTTTTACCTGTACAGAATAGAGTGGATTTCCTTTGTACTAGTTTTTTTGTTACTAGTCATATGTTGTACCATCTTGTCTTGGAAGTGATGATGTGATATCAGATATGGTAGACTTGGAAAACTGTGTAATAGCAGCTATCCAGACTAGACGAGTGTTTCTGCATAAACATCTCCTAGAAATTTGATGTTGAAATAAAATGTTTTGTATGCAAAGCTTTGGATATAGGTACAAAAGCAAATAAATGTTTTTTTCCTGACATTTCCCTGATTAAAAATATCCTAAATCCAATTATCTGCATTGTGAGATACAAAATCTTCAACAAACATTACATTCGTTCTATTCATACGAGGATGAAGTCATTTGTTTCAATAAAATAAAATTGTTATTATTTGCAAAAAATAAACAACAATAAATTATTACAATAAATTTATCAATAATTGTCATTTATTTCCCAGTCCACTCTATACTGTAGAAGAAGAAGAAAAGAAAACACACCCACTATTTAAATCGATTCTAATCAATGTTTTGACAGTAACTTTAATTAACATTTGAATTCAGACAAATGTAATAAAATAAGTAGTACATAAATCACAATTGTTGTTGCATTTAATAAATAATATTATTCAGACAATAATAATAGTAGTACTTTATTTACATGAAACACGGTACATAAAATGATAGTGATATTAGATTAGCTATAATGACATTAAACAGTTTTACATGTTTCGCCAAATCTATGGTATGTAAAAGTAATAAATTAATTTATTAATGACAGCAGAAAATAGATTAAATAATCATGTAATAGGCTCTGTGTTGACCTATTTAGCCTCTTTAAACACACAGAAACAGCAAAGGAAATACTTCACCACAATCAAAAGCTAAGTCAGATAGTTTTCCTCGATTATCACAGTCAGTTGAATAACTGAAGAAATTTCCCAACAGAGAGAGCCCGATAATATTTTAATTTCCTCGAGGCGCTCAACAAACAAGCGTACATATGTAAAACGAATTCGTGGAGGCACATCAAAAACTCTAATCAAAACATTAGGGGCCCCCCACATTAAGCCGGAAAACTTTCAAGAGGCACCCCATCAATATTCTTAGTAGAATATAATCAATTCTTAGAGAGAAAGAAACAGTCTCTGTGTATTGATAAATGAGAACTCCCTTCATATTTCCGCGTGCACCCCTCTCCACCGGGGGTTCTTTAAACACCCCTGGGGGGGCGTCTTAGGAACGTGCAAGATAGTAAGCAATAGGGTTGGCGGCTAATGAACTTCTAACTTTTTGCCCGTTTCTTGAGAATTCAATTCGGATCTGTCTTGGATTAAATCTGCCGTGTGTGTTGATTAAGTTCCCAATTAGAATCTCCCGGCTTATTATACGCTCGTACAAACTATGTGAAATGTAATTGGTAGCTGTAACTCATTTTCGGGAATTTGGAACTGCTTTAGAGTTAAAAGATACAATTATTCATTTGAAATAAAATAATACGAGTACGTACTTGTTAATTTGTTTAAATAAATTGTTATGATGTTTATTTAATTTCAAATATTTAAACGCGTCTCACGCGTTTTGATGGTGATTGGTTGTTTTTAAAACTTTGATTTACGATATCACTTTATCAATTAATTATAATTATAACATAGTTTTTGTTTCGAACACATCAATGTATTTAGTCACATTCCCTTTCCCCTAATCTCTATATCCTCAAATATAGCCGAATATGACTAAATAAATTAATTAATATGACTAGGGCAATTAACATTGCTACAGCCCTGCTACATCGTAGTCGGGCCTACGCCTCGTAGCGGCTACGACGTAGCTAGTGCCCCCCTCTTACAACTTTTTACTAAGAACCACGCGAAATGAGTGGATAAAACATAGGTAGCTTCACTCTGAATTTAATTTTATTTTTTTTTGTTTTGTATTGTACGAATTCATTGAGTTGAACAATTAAGGAGATTATTTTAATAGCAAGCTTTGATTGTTAGTCCTTATAACTATAGAAAGAAAAATAAATAGAAAAATATGTATTTCATGATGAAAGCACACGTGTTTCATACCGCGATTTCTAAACACATTGAACCAACAATTTAGATATTCATGTACAAACATACGAGTAGCTGAAGCATTAAGAGAAATATTGAAAAAAAATATCACTTTAGTACATAAAGCTAACCCAAGTAAGTAGCATCGTTATCAAATGTGACATTTTAATTGCGTCGTTTTTACAAATTGTCTCTCCCGGGACCGAACTCCGACCCTCCTAACCCACATGGAGAGCTGCCAAGCCGCTGACTCCCATAGCCCTAGTGATTTAGAGGCAAGGGGTTATGGAACTGCCAAATTCGTTTGAAAACTGCGTTTGAACGCTACCGCTTGAACGTGGTTAAATTATTGATGATACGAAATTTTCCCAATTTGCTTTATCCTTTTCTAGACTAGAAATGTTACTAGACGACATGGCATACAATTGTGTAATTTTTATAATATCTTTAAGTTTATAATATGGTTTGTTTTTTCATGTTGCTGAAATGCTGTAATAGGCTATCTACATTCATACATTCTCGCCTTTTCCCCAGTGGGGTAGGCAGAGATTACAAATCGCCACTTGCTACAATCCTTACACACATATTTCGTTTCCTCTACTCTTAATACTGACCTCATTGATTAATTTCATCAACTTGAGTGAATTATGTTATAATTTCTTACAAGCATTTTAACCGTCCTTTATTTCATAGTACCGTACACATCAAAGGTTCAAATCATTTCCAGCAAAAAAAAAAAATAATTTCCAGCAGAAATCGAACCCGGGACAACACGCGGCGACAACTCTCGACCCCTAAGTCGCGCCCCGCTCTTATTTTAAACAACTACCGCCTTTATAATACATCCCGTTTCGCGACTAAATATCAGCGAATGTAGCGCTGTAGAGCGACGGACGCTGCTTGATACTTGTAAGAACTTATTGTTCTTAATTAGCAAATATTATATGACAATTATTTTATACTTAACAAAAGAAGATTTTTTATTCGCTTCCGCTACTTTAGTGATCATAACATCGCTTAAAATCTAAAAAAAATATTTTATTTGATAATCTGGGAACACTTTTTTTTATAAAAAATAGGTTAAACCAATAAACTCTTAGGAAATGTCTTGTAAGAAAGTTATAAAATAGGTAATATATAATATGTTCTTGTCGTAGATCGCAATAACCTAATAATTTGTTAAAGTATTTGAAATAAACTAGGAATTCACACTAAGTATAACATTATTTATAATAATACTTAGTGTATAATCTTATAAATAACAAATACAAATTATGAATAGTGTATAATAATATAAATAATCGGATTTTCTGTCAGTGCACAGAAAACGTAATTGATTTTGGAAAAGTCTTTGAATACAGTTTTTATGTTAATTGATCTTAATTAATTATTGAATCTCCAATCACTTTAACCTCGCAAACAGATAACCGAAAACTAAACTCGTTCGGTCGATGTAAGAAAAAAAATACATTTAAGATCTCTCAGCAAACTGTCATACAAAACGTCTTGTATCATTCCTCAATACATTTCAAGTAATAATTCATTTCGATTTTATTAGCACAAAAATTATAGAACATCAAAAGTAGAGACATTAATGAGATTCGCAACATTATGTAACGCGGAAGTGAGGCGGGAATAATACAAAGTATCAAGACGCAGCGGGCGGCGCACTTCCGCGTGCCGTATTTACAAGTATTGTAAGTATAGAATTATATATTTTATAACGCCCCCCCATCACCCCGCGCGAACTAAGTCTTTGCGCATCTTTCTATCCCCACCTTTTTGCCTTCTTCTTTTAAAACCACCCATCGTATGAACCCCTTTCTCCTCATTCGACTAATTTCGGGGTACAACTGGAGAATTATTTCTTGCGAGCACCCCCGCAATAGAATTTACACCTTAACGTCCAAAGAATACAGTCTCAAACGAACGTCTTTACGCACACAGTCTTGGGACTGTATCTTTTCACTTCGAAAACTAATTCGGAATTAGAAGACGGAAGCAAGTGCGACCCCGGAGCAAGCTGTATGCACCTATATTCCTTTGGCAATAAGGTCTATAATTGATGACGAGCTTGTGTAAAATTAGAACCGTTTCGTCAAAAATATGAAATTAAAATCTTCATACTAGCGAAAGAAGTTTTAGCATCTTTGTTTTAGAGTGAGACGGGCGACTGTACAGGCTTAGTCTCGCTCGCTCGGGGAGGGGAGGATGGGTAGTTTGGAGTAAAAAGCCGGTTTCTTGATCAATGCGCGGCGCCTTTGGAATTAATCATAACCGGGTATTTTCGTCTATGTCCCGGGCGCGGGGGCTCCTCCAAGAAGGGGGGAGGGGGATGGAATCGAGAAATCGTATTCTAAATGAAAATACGGCTCTTCCTGTTTACATTTTGTAATAAATTGTTTTACGCCGATGTTTGTGTGACGCAAACTGCGCTCGGCAACGTCGAATTTATTATTTAGGCCGGAGATCGCTGAGATAGAGCCCCGCCGTGATTCCTTGTTTCATTGACCGTAAATCTTCGTAGTATGGTCGTATCCTGTTTACAGGCGACACACATCTGCGCAAATAATAAAATAGATCTAAAACTCAAGTGTGCCTTAAATATAAAAGTAAAACTATTTGGCAAAGGGGCTGCGTACTACCTATGACAAATCATAATATCTGCCAACTACGATAACTATTTTCATGACGAAAATCAAAATAAAAATCAGTGTATCCTAAGAAAGAGCTACTAAAGTTGTACCTTACACTGCTATACTTATTCGATAAGACACTCATAAACGAAAAATTCGGTGAATCGTATTTTTACTATCTCTCATATCAAACTATCTTATTTGCTCTTAAAAAACTTCATAATAATATGTAATCAGTTTTCATTAAATTTATTCGCACATCAAACTGTTACACATAACAATCAAAAGCAGTTAAACCCAACAAAGTTTTTAGCGCCTGTTGGAAGTTTGCAGCAATTGCACATTACGCATCTTATTGCCGTAAAATAAAGTGCAGGCGCTCTCGACCGATAAAGTAATGCTACGGCGTCTACGTATACACAGGTTCCAAATCGCACGGAGCTCACGCTACGATGATTTGACATGCTAAAATTTTATTGAGTTGAAGGAATAGGGTACTTTTTTGCGTTTTGATAATAAATATATTTTGTTTGATTTTTGTAGTTTACTATTTGTTTGTTAAAAAATATTTTCGTGAACTTATAAATATGTAGTGAACGAGTAAGAATACAATTTATTTTTTATTTATTATTACTATTCTTCTCACAATCTCTCTATCTCTCTTTCTCTCTCTCTTCAATGAGACTGGGGCATAAAGGGAACTCGGTTAAAATACTTATAATCAGTTAATCCTATAACATCCAGCGAAAATTATGAATAAAATTGTTGTTTTAATTTTTTATTCTCACAGCATTACAAGGAAAGTCTTTCAAGTTTCAAATGAACAAATTAGGATGAGATTAAGAAGGGCATCTCTGAATTTTGCCAAAATGTGAATGAAATGGTAGAAATCAAAACTCCAAAAATAAAATATTTAGAGAGAACCTGTTTGAGTCGTGAACCATGATTTGTTGTCAAATATAATATTGTGATGCCTCCATTCCCGGAATCGCGGAGAAGCCGTACGTTGACCGGAGGGGCTAGGGTTCGATTGGGGGTACCGTATCAGATAATGTGTGTCGCTGGGGCAAATATTCATGGGTTCTGAGTCACTTTCTCATGTCCCTATAGACTTTTTCATGACATAGAGGTCACGCATAAAAATAAGAATTAGAAGGCAATAACAAAAAACATCTGCCTGCCAGTCTACACCCGAATCAGAAATTGGAATCAATATAGTTACAATTGTCTTAAAAAGTATATTATAGTAAGTGTCATTGTAATAACTCAGAAATAAGCGACTTTAATGAGGTAATATACTTATATTTTAGATTTCTTGTGGATCCAAACAATTACTTACAGTGCATTGACAAATTTAATATTGAGTCCTTACCTATGAAATTGGTGTTTTTTTTCTGTCTTAGTATTTTCTGTAACTATTATGCTTCAGAGTATTCCTAAAAAATAATTACCTCGTCTATAAATATAGACTATATTTTTGAGCTCTTTTGATTTGTTTTGATAATTTGTTGTAAGTTTAATTGTGTTAAAATTGGACACGGAGACAACTCTTTTTAAGTGCCTCCCGAATGCATAATTTAATTTGCATTCACTTAAAAACGATAAATAATTTTTATGAAGTGTGATATTACACATATTACTAAAGCTTGTCTAATGATACATGCCAAATATTATTATCTCTGGATTTGTCGTTGTGAAGAAAACTGATAAAATGTTAGTATGGAAAATGCAGAATTCCCCAAAATCTCCATACAAAACACCAATTTCATAGGTAAAGACCTAATATTATTATTACAGTTATTTCAGAAACATAGTTTAAATTATCCTTTAGAACTAAAAGCACTGTAAAGAGATTGAATTTATTAACCTAGTTTATACTAGGGCAAAATATTTAATTCGATTTAATTATTAAATATTTAATTATATCTATATCTGAAAAATATAATAGCTACTTACATTTATACTACAATTGGCTTTGATGTATTCGAAAGGATAAGCAAAATATTAAAGCCCCTGGCTTTCTATTCACATCACCTGATAGCTACCTAATAACCGCGAAGCAACATGTCTGGTATAGAGTATGTCAAGTGTCAAACAACTTCCCAAACGTTATAAAAACGTGTCCCTATCCTAACCACCTCCTTCAGGGAAACTTAAACCTTACCACACATATCTTAAGTCTTATTTTCCCACCTGATTCTTCGCACAACTATCCAGACGCTTGCTTCCGCGTTATTTGCCTATTCACAACGCTACAATATTTATTTTTTTGTCAGGGAAAATATGCTTATGGTATTTTACGAGGGATTCTCCTGTAAAGTAAGTGGTTGGTATCCTGATGCTTTTCAATCTCACTTATAGTTCGGATATTACAGGAAAATTGACCTAAGCCGATTTTCGCTCGGTTCGCTAGTTATTTGATATTTTCCTTTTGATTTGATTGAGATTTATAAGTGTAGCGGTTGTTTTATTTACGTAAGTTTCCCTTAGAAAAACACACCGTGTTTATATTTTGCTTAGACCACTGTAAACAACAATATAAGTCACATTTTCGCTATTTCTGTTATCACTTGAGCTAATTTAGGACGCATAGCTATTTTGGATCAAAATAAGGATAAATATAGAACTTTAAACTACCGTTTTAAACCTATATACAGCCATAATATTAGCACAAAATACTCGTATTAATCACAATATGATTAAAATGTTGTTTTTGTTTTGTATCTAATATTAAAACAATTAGTACATAAATAAGTAGATTATACTCGTAGGTACTTATTGCAAAATCATTAAAAATGGAGATTATGAATAAAACATGTAAAACTACTACTTCATCCATCCATCCATCCATCAGCCTAGAGACGTCCACTGATGGACATAAGCCTCTAATTATCCCTATTACTTCTTACAATAATTTATTTGTTGTAAGTTTGTAACGAAGCGCTATATCAGTATTAGCGACTCTTTGCTGTTATTGCGCTCTACCCTGGACATTTTCTCTTTGTTTCTGTTTTTAAACTAGCATCTGTCACTTTTATCATTGTTTTTGGTCTCAAATTTTATTCCTATCAGAGTAAGCGTCTGGAGCGGTTCTCTCGACGCCAAAAAATTATAAAAATATTATAAAGTTAAGTGTTAATAGTAAAATTAATATATATATTTTGTTGATAAACTTTAGCGATAAATGTTCAAAAGTTCAAATAACTTTTCCAAGGCTCTATTGTAAGTGCCCTACCTTTGATAAAATCTTTAAGTTTTATGTTCAGTGATTTGTGGAATTTACCTTTTTATAAATTGTTTCAGTGTGCCTTAAGTTTTTTATAAATATAATAAGATAAGTGACGACATCTTTGTGTATTATTTCTACATCTCCACAAGTTAATTAGAACAACCAATTTTTCATCACACCCATTAGGGGATGGAGACGTGATGAATTATCAATCAATTATCAATTACATACTGTATGTAATTCCTTTTGGATACTGCGTAACAGACATCTAAGCTTAATTATTTTAAAACAGTACGAGAGCAAAACTTATGTTTAAAGAACCTTTCTACTGCCTCTATTCTTCGAAATTATTCTTTGACTTTTTTTAAAACAAAATATCTCTGATAGAGTATACTTACACAAAGAGCGAGGTCAATTAACTGTTCGTAAAAACATGCTATTTTAAGCCTTGGTTAACGCACAGAAACACACCGAAAAATTTAGTTTTTCGCTTGAGAAACACTTAACCCCTTCTGAAGTTTTTCAGGGGTAACTATTGTGTAAGAGGAAATAACATCAAAGAAATATGTACGTAACAGAAAACACGTTAGTTTTGAAATTTTTATTTTGGTTAATAACAACATTATTGTGAGGATATTAAAGATCTTCATGTGAGAAGAAGAGTTATGAATGAGTGGATGGTAATGCAGGGAGAGGAAGACCGAAGAAAAAACATAACACAACATACATATCATCACGCCTCTTTCCCCAAAGGGGTAGGCAGAGGTCACACCCACATTTCACCAGATATGTTAAGTCCCCATGTAACAGGTGGCGATTCTTTTGCCATGCACCAGGCACAATGTGAGGCAAGGGATACTCACAATGAACTGTACATAAGTTTTATTCAAATTCAGTAGAACAGTAGGCCTCTCGAACAAGTACTGCTCCGTCCGTCTCAACCGAAGAGAAGATAGATGAATTTTGTGGATGAGGACATAGCTATGGGTGTGAATGATGATATGGCGTGAGATAACGAGAATGGATGATGAAGACACGTTGCACCGACCCCGCAACGTGTGGATGAAATTGGGAAAATGGGCGTGCAAATATTGATGATTAGAGATCTTTATGTAAAAGAGTCTTTAATATGTGTGTAAAAGGCTCTTTGTTATTCAAAGAGCAATAGACAAGCATATGATTGAAGCTTCGACCGAAACAAGAATGAAAAAAAGAACTCTTCTCTTCTTCTTCTTCTTCTTGCCCTTTTCCCACTCTAGGTGTGGTCGGCACAACATGTCTTCTTCTTCCATTCTCCTCTGACACTCGTCATATCAGCATCCACTTCTTTTATACTCAAAAAAAAAAAAGAACAAAGAAAAAAAGATCTAAGACCACTAAAATAACTCCAAAAATTGCAGGGCATTGCTCTTAGAGCTGTCCAGTGTATCAGCCAAAACATCTCAAAATTACAACGCTCACCCATCCCGGGAACAATCATAGGTAAAGTTGCCTTTTGTCAATACCGTTCAAACCACTGCGCCGCCGAAATCTAACTAATGCGAGTTGTTATGCGGTTTCATGAGCAAATATTAGTTATCCATCAAACATTTAACCTCGTGTTATTGTAATTAACTACTCATTGTTTTGCTTTAATAATGAATTACATTAAAGTATTTTATTGTCATTTCCTTCTACAAAGAATTTAAACAATCAAAACAAGAGTTTAATGGCATTTTTGAAGACGTTAGTATATATATGTGCACCAAATAGATCTTACTAATCCTGTTTTTTTTTAAGAAACCAACTTATTGTAATCGCCCTACATAGTTGAGAATAACTCATAGTTTTTCCAGCAATCAATGAAATAAATATAAAAGTGTTAAAACAACTCGCCATTTCAATACCTATTTCTACGATTTTCCTCAACCTAGATTCTCGCAGATCAAATAATTTGTCTAGGCACACGAAAATATTTTACCTTTTGGTAAACTCCAAGATGCTCCTGTTATTATAGCTTTTGATAAAAGTAAATAGACAATAACTTAAAATATTGCGTAAAACACAAGAAAACATTCAACCAAATCAAATCAAATCAAAAATATCTTTATTTTATAGGCTTGATATACAAACACTTAAAAACGTCAATTTATGAATAAGTGAATCTACCACTCGCTCGCATTGCAATAATTAGTTTCTAAATAAAGCAAATGACACAGTTTGAGATGGAATATATATTTTATACAGAATATTTAAAAACTTATTTATCCTTACAAAACAAGTCTTACTTTTTTTAGCTTTGCTTAACCAAATGATGGTGTAATTGAAAATTCAAAGTTTCAGGAATAAAGTAATTCGTAAGAAGGCCTCTACCAAAGATCGTATGTTTATTGCTCATTCACAAAAAGTTCATTTGTAGGTAATCCAAAAATATTGTCATCCTTTTTATTTAACTACACAATAATTGTATACCTACCATCCAACCACAAATAAATTTTATTGAAGCACAGAAATAATAACTGGATATGAAGAAGCTCTGCTTTTGAATTTCAATATATTAAAATACATTTTGATTCCTTATGTCTATATACAAAATTGAAACACAACAGCAGTAACCGTGACGATACACAAATGATATTGTATTTTCATTTATTTATTTTGGATCTGAAGAAAAATTAAGGTTTTTTTTTACAAAAACACTTATATAAGCAGTTTAGACATTCCTTTTTACGTTCAATATACTCTAATTCACCAAAATTCTAATTATTATAAGTATCATTTATATTTATTGTATTAAAAATTGTCAATTTTTAATTAATTGATACGCAATTAGAAAATCAATACTAGTTTAACATCTGACACTGATGTTGTTAATTAAAATTCAAAATCAGAATTTCCCATAAAACATAATTGGCTTCGAGCACAAAATTTACATCATTAACAAAATAAAATACTGGAAATCTTCCAACGTTAGAATCGGGGATATATTCAAAACGAACTAAACATCGCAAAAACACCCGCATGTGGGGAATAATTTAAAAATACGCAAAATACTGGCACTTCGGTTCTAACCGGGGTGGCGTTGGGCTGGGGGTGGCTGCGTATTTTTCGGTATGCGTGGCAGGTGGCGCCCCCCTCGGGGGGGTTCGTTAAAAAGCGCCTGAGTACGTAGTATTATAAAAGTTGTGCCTACCGCGTGTAAGTAGTGACGGAGTGGGGGCTGGGGGGTCCCCTACCTAGTTAGACAGTTAAAAGTATGCGGTATTAACAGAACGGAAATGAATATACGAGGAGGTTTTTGGGAGGCTGCGCGTCACACCCGGAGGTTAGATAATGAAAATACTTTGCCTCCACGGTTTTATTTCGTTTTTTAGAGAGGGTTGAGTTATGTAGTGTTTAGATGCTAGCTAGATTAATATAGATATGTACGACGGGCGTAATGAACTATGGGGCGCTTGAGATTCAATCGATAGATTAGGCTTCATTTTAAGGAATCTCTGGTTCATTTAGTTCTGAAATTTTTACTTGACTAATATATGATGCTACGATGCTGTGGTTAATAATGAGAAAATGATCATAGAGATAGAACATTAGATCACTACAATATTAGATAGAACATGTTTTTCGCGTGATTAGGCAAATGTTTCACCACAGTGCTACTGGATGGTAAGTAAAATAAGATCTAGAATGGAGCAGACTGGCCCTGAAAATATCATTTTAATCTCGATTTAAAGCGCTACAAAATATAACCATGATAACTCGGACTCGAACAAGGTGTTCGTTTACGTTTTTTCCAATACTAAACAACAATATTATTAATAATCCTAAGAAAGTGATCAGAAAACAATTAGATATTTCTATGAATAAGATTCTTATAAATTAAAAAAAAAATTAGTTCAATGGGTGTATCATACGACTGTGTTTATATTTTTACAAAAGAAATATATTTCAGTCACTTAGGATAATAATTAGACTTTACCTTTTTACTTTGCGGTTATTTTGGTGATGGTTCCGCTCCATAGTGACTAGATACAATTATTATATTTTTTAATTGTTACTCCATTGGTAATATAGTATTGACCATACGTTGCACAAATTTCATAAATATCGCATAGGAGAAACAATATGTTATAGAATAAAATATGAAATAATACTCACCTGAAGCGAATAAGCCTAGAAAAAATAAATTCCTAATTACTATATCTACATAAAAATATGTTTTGGGATTCGAACCCATGATAAAGACTTTTCTTTTAATTTGAAATATATTGTTCGTAACAAGATATCCAACTAGTCTTACTAATGATATTGCTATCAAATTATTTACGGTAATTAAATCCGAAACCATAATGTAATCAGTGACCCAAATTTCTTGACAAAAATATTAATTACAAAGCTATAAATAAGAATGATACGTGCTTATTTTCTTCATTAATAATGTTTTCGACATAATAATTCTATGGTGGTCTGTGAGAAATTGCTTAATAAATCTATAATTGAATTAAGAATGAATTGCAACTGAAATTGGGGTTACTTGTACCGAAAATTCTTGCAAAAACATAATAATTTGTACACATTTCGCAACAGTGAAATGTAATTATTGGGGGAGTTTTTAAAATGAAGCAACGTATTTGAATGTAAGTTTCTGCAATATCGTTATTTTTACTACGACACATCTACACACATCACGACACATATAATAAAACTGTAGAGGTCGAATGTCTGTACATAGAAAAAAATCCTTAAAATCAAGTTTATGGGGATGTCAGAAGAGGGAGAATACCAAAAAACAATTTTTATTTTTTGTTTCTCTGTCTGTTTGTACTATTCTCCGAACTGGCTGGACCGATTTCAATGAAATTTAAAGGTGGTACCTTATATCTTTGGTCAATATCTCAGATACTTTTCATTCCGGAAAATTAAAGGGTTCCGTGATAGTTAAAAAAACTAACCGCGGATGAAGTCGCGGACAACAGCCAGATTTAAAATTTATCAAATTTTAAACCAAGACTTTCCTCATTATTGATACTATTTTTAACAATAAATAGGTATGAGATTTACGGTGCGAGTTTTATCAATATTATCATTTATTAAGCTATTAGAACCTAGGTTAGATTTTACAATATAACCATTACTAAATATTTTACATCAAACACGAGTCTTCTACAAAGAACACGCGCTCGTACGCACAAAACGCCGAAAAATAAACAAGCGAACTTATTGCGTAGCTGAAATACTAAAACAACGAATAAAACAAAAACTTCCTCGAAAACAGAAAGGAAAGTACAAAAAATTATCATTAACTTTCTAATGACAAATATCCAACAAGAGAAAAAAGAAAAATCTAATACACGGCGGGAGGCGGCGCCCTCCCACACACTTCCACACGTACACCTATACAATTTTTGATCAATACTTAAAAATTAACCCAGCCTCCGGTAGTTTTTAAAATTATTCTGCGCATGTCATGATTTTTAATCAGGCCGCTTTGTGACGCCTACAGATACGTGGGTATGTACAATTATATGATTGTTTCGTGTGTGTTATCGGGTATCTGTTTTTTGTTTTGTTGTATGTTGTATATGTATGTTACTTCGGTATAAGTATATGACGCCGCTTGGGACCAGGGTAGTTGAGTTATATTATGTGTTATGTTAAGACTTTTGTAACTCTCGAATTTGCTGAGAAGTGTAGGAATGGAAAATGATTTATCTGATTCCTTAGAGCTTATAAGCTTATAGGAAAATCAAAATTATGAAAGCTTGCTATAAAACTAAGATAATTTGTAGGTAATTCTTCTTTATAGGCTAATTTGAGTAGCTGCTTATTTAAACAAAACAAACATTTCATCACGCCTCTTTCCCCGAAGTAGTAGGCAGAGGTGTTAAACACCCACATTTCGCCAGACAGTTAGGTCCCAATGTAACAGGTGGGGAGCGTATTGGCGTGGTGTTGCTTATTTAAGATTTTACAATTGAAAAATCTGCAAGATATTACTTGATGATAGAAAAGACATTGTTCGAATATGTTTATGCTTATACCGTAGAAGTCTTTAACACTGAAGTGACTAAATTTAATGGTACAGTTGAGTACAAAAATTTTTGCTATATACATATATATATTATTTTTTTTTATGTGTAGACAAATTTTTGTACTTTTGGATATCACTAACAATCACTGAAAAGGGTGCAAACGGACTGCTCCCCGTCCGTTTGCACCCTTTTTTGGATTTTATTGTACATAAAATATGTTTTTAAACCAGCTCAATGTGCTCAAATTTAAAGCTAACAGAACCTTCATCACTTTTATCGGCAAGTGTGTTCTGGTTGCGAGGAAATTGTATAAATGAGTAATTTCAATATTTTGTATACCTTTCATTGTCGAACCCATCACACCTCTACTTAAATGAACCAAGCATATTTAGTTACAATATACAATCAAAAATAAGACTGTGAAGCCTGATTCAAACTTAAATACTGTTGAGCTTCTCTAAAGTACATTGACAGCGAAAGAAAAACTCAATAGTATATTTGAAAATTTCCTGGAATTCCTGAATGGTTTTTAGGAACCTACAGAAAGAACACATCCAAACAGTGCTCACCTTGACGGGTTCAAATGCCCGGCAGGCCAAAGTTCAGTAACTTCGGTATTGATGGATAGCTGCTATATTTTTAACCGCCCTCACGGTACAGGGCATATGCCCGCCCTAATTAGGGCGTAAAGAATTAGCCGCAGAAAAATTATTTTGTAAAATTGGAGCACTATTTGCGCCTGATAAAAAAGAGGGTAAAAAAAAAGTAAAATAGATCCTAAAAATGTTGAGTGCGCGGATCTTGATGGCTTGATAGATGGAGTGTTTAGTACACTTTGTCTTTCGATATCGCAACCGTTTTCTACCCACCAATCCTCAGTGGGCCAGCGTAGTGGTATTTCGGCCCATACTTTTCATGTGTTTCTCCATGAGGAAGGCATGTGCCCAGCGACGCATATTGGCTGAGGATGAAAGAGTGCTGGCACTTAATATAAGTCTATAAATTTATCTTGTAGATACGTCATTACATCTTTTTCTGTAAAGTTCTTCCTTCTAGATAATAATCACTAACCTAAATACGATCTACTCCTGGACACCAGCCGTTCTATATGAAACACATGAGTGTGCCCCACTGTACCAAGCTAGCTAGAAATACCATGGTACCAACAGCTTTGCGATATCACAGAGCTTAATACCCCATTAAGATTGCAGGAAATATTAAACCTAGTTAGTTTCAATCTCGGTTTAGGTATCTATACATATAATAAAACTTTAGAGATCGAATGTCTTTACATAGAAAAAAATTATTAAAATCAAGTCAAGAAAATTAAAAAAAAAAATTTGTTTCTCTGGCTGTTTATGTGTTTGTACGGGCTAATCTCGGATATGGCTGATCCGATTTCAATGATTTTTTTTTTTTTTATATACCACTTGCAGAAAATTGTTAACCTAGTTTAAATCTCGATTTTGTAATTTTTTGACATTTGAGCCATATTAGAATTGTCAAACACTAACACTCAAATTAGACAGATTTTTTTCACAATTTTGTTTCAAATGAACGGGTCAATGTCCTGAAAAAGTATTTTAAGGCTAGCTGTAAAAGCCCCGGTATACGGAAGAATATTTCAGAGCCGTCAAGTGCCCGGATAAAAAGATGTTGTAATTAATTTCTTCTGTGTACAATTCAAAATCGGGTCGGAAAACTCGGTCAAGGGAACGCTTATTCGATTCCCTCCCCTGTCCTCCCAACAATATAGTAGATTTCTAATGGAATTATTATGAAACAAAACCAAAAGGCGGTGTAAGAGAGAATTTAAAAATTTCATTACAATTTTCCTGAAAAATTTGTTATTTTTTTTAATCTGTGGCATTTAGTGATGCTTTGACAATTATTTGAATTTAAAATTGTAGGCTGCATAGTTGTTAGTATTAACAAAACAAATATATATAAATAGTAACTGTACCTCTCGAGATGGCGACGCCTTGAGATCGGCATACAGACCCCTCGACCACGGAGGTCGTCAAAAAATTTGGTATAAAAACTTATTGTAAATTAATAATTATACCTAAAGTATATACAGACATTATACCCGTGTACTTTTAACGCCCACATTCTCATTAATGCTTTAACTCTGGCACTACATAAACAGTCCTTCGTTTCCAATCCCCTTTGTCACTCGTCAGCTCAGAGCTAACAAGGGAAGCTACAGCATCAGCTGAATATCCAAAAGAAAGTAAGACAAAAAATCTAAATATTTTATGCTTAAACTATGAGCCTAATTCCCGGTAACAATCTAAATGAAACAGTAACTTCTTTAAAAACCTTTAGGCTACAAGTCACGATTCTCTGCTGAGTAATTCAGGTTAAGGCTGCGTAGGATAATATTATTGTTTTGACGTAGTCGCTACGACGTAGTACTACGGCGTAGCTACGTAGACGTGGGACGAACGTTGGTTGTAAGGTTGTTAAACAATATTGAGTTAAGACAAACTAAGCTATCGAAAATGCTTTATCGAAGGAATATTCTTTGGCAATATTTTGTCGTTTTTTCCTAGGTAATTTTATTTTCATCGTCTCTCTATTATCTACTACAAAAAAAAATAAACTGTTACTATTTTGAGATGCTTTTTTACTGCACTCAGAATCTTTCATTAACTTTAATGGTTACTTAGAACAAAACTGAAACACTTATTTTAATACACGTGAAGACGATATTTAAATTCGATAATGATCATAAGGATAAATGACGTCTGTAAGTGCGGCCGTTAAACGTTCTATAAGTAAAATAACTACAAGAAGTTTAATTATCGATATTGTTTTTCATAGTAAAGTACCTCTCACGCATTTAAATTATATTGTAAAATACTCGAACACCCACCTGTTTCATCTAACTCAAAATAAACACCGTTCGCGTTTGTTTTTGAGATATTGGATGACGTGTTTTACATTTTAAAATATATTTATACATTTACTTCCTGTTACAAAGATGTACTTTGTATTTTTACATATATTAGGTTACCTATGAAATTGGTGTTTTGTATGGAGATTTTGGGGAATTCTGCATTTTCCATACTAAATTTTTTTCAGTTTTCTTCACAACGACAAATCCAGAGATAATAATATATGGCATCTTCCATTAGACAAGCTTTAGTAATATGTGTAATATCACACTTCATAAAAATTATTTATCGTTTTAAGTGAATGCAAATAAAATGATGTATTCGGGAGGCACTTAAAAAGAGTTGACTCCGTGTCCAATTTTAATACAATTAAACTTACAACAAATTATCAAAACAAATCAAAAGAGCTCAAAAATATAGTCTATTTTTAGACGAGGTAATTATTTTTTAGGACTACTCTGAATCTTAATAGTTACAGACAAAATACTAAGAGAGAAAAAAAACAACAATTTCATAGGTAAGGACCCAATATATTTGATGTAATTATCATATGTGTGAATAAATAAAAACATGTTCCCTTCTCCCTCTGAGATTAATCTCTGTCGTAATTTTCAAAGGAACTAAGAAAGGAGTGATAGCTTTGAGTAGAAAACTAATTTCTACCCTCGCTGCTTCGCCCTTCTCCTTGCTTCTACAAGAAGGGCGTAAATAAGATTTCTCAAAGGATAAGTAGCGTGCAATTGGTGTGTAGTGTTCCGTGTGTTTAATTTATTAATATGAACTTAGAATATTTTAAACACTTCTATTTTAAAGAATTTTAATTGTCAAAAATGCGTTCGTTCATTTAATTTTCCTTTTTTATAGGTGGTTAGTCGTTACCGCCAACAATTTTAATTTTTAATTTTTTTTTTTGGCTTCTTTATTGGCGTTTGGCGCCTAATGGACTTAGAACTGCACAACTGCACAACCATCTAATAGCATATAGCGGCGACGGGCTCACCACCTGTCACGCTTGGTGAAGCGCGGACTATGCCAGCGGACTGCTTTTGCGGTGTTTTTGCCTAGTCTCTGACTAACCCTTAGTCGCGATTATATGTATGTACCTATGTCTTTATTATACAAAAGCTTACTCCTAAGTTTTCGACTCATTTCTAGATAAAACTTTCCCATATTAATTATTTATTCTTATATACAACAGCTAAAATGTTCAATATTAGAACTGTCACATCATATTGTTCAACACATAAAACCCTTTAGCGCATCATGATTATTAGAACACATATAATAATTTGACGGCTTAATACCATATCCGTGTCCAACAATCGAGCCTACATTTAAAATGGAATTCATAACTATAATTCCACAATAACTGTGCATCCAATGATAGGCAGAGCAGACAACGGACCGGTAATTTAAATTTAAAAATGGCTTCACACACACAGAGCGCACACGTACAGAAACGCACGAAATAAAATTAATAATTACGGGCAAATTTCGCCCGCCTCATAGTTTGTTAGAAAGGGATAATGATAATAAAAATGTATCGCACTCTTTCGGGGCCTCCCCATGCTACCGCGAAATTTTTCGCTCGCCCGTTTAGTGAGATTCGATCCCGCAATCAGGGGGTAGGGAGGCATTTTTTGGCCTCTCCCCGAACCATCGTAAATTGGAGCATATAATTTTTATTACAGTCGGTGTCGTGTGTGCCGCTTCGGAGCTATCATGATGCGGTGTTTTTAGGTCTAGTTTCATATTAGCTGGTATGCTCAATCGTAAATTTAATTTCAAGCAACCCGAAAAAGCTAGGTGTTTAGAAATACTACAAAATTAAAAAAAAAAAACATAAACATTAAATTCATATTCCAATTAAAATTTTGTAATTCTTTCCACCATTATTATGCCTGAAAGCCAATATCTAATTAAAATAACATAAATTACATTAATAAAATAGACAACACAATTAAAAATACAATTATACGTTCCCATTGCTCTTAGAGATGTAACTTTAAATACAATAACAAAAAATGAAATCGTTTTAAGGATAAACAATATCAATTTAAAATTAAATAAATTTTATTCTTATTTCTTCAACAAACTTTCGTATTAGTTTTCCCGGTAAAAGGAAACACGGCACGTTCATGAAACCATAGACTGAAACTTTCACTTTTAAAAAAACAAACAAAAAATAAAATCCACGTGGTATGCGAGCGTTCTTTTTTTTAGATCTAACCGTGGCAAATGGACGCGGTATTTTAAGCCTAAAATATTCCATTGAATTGCGTGCTCCATAAAAAACGTCCTAAAAATCTTTTCACTTTCACTTTTCATGCAGTTCAATTAAAACATGCGAGTGTTTTTTTCTATTTTGACGCTGTGAACATAGTGCTCAACGTAAAACGCTGGTTGAAGGTCATTCAGTGACTATTGGGTTGAGATATTGAGGTTATCTTAGGAATAAATTTTGTCAGATTCGAATGATTTGAGTGTTACGAAACTAATTAAAACTTAACATCAAAATCTATTTTTAATTATTTAGCTCTAAAAAGTGTAATAACACTCAAAGGACCGACACAAAGCTCTGTAAAAAGGTAACGCGCTAATCCGTCTAAAAGGCAAGCCAGAGCCATTAAAATTTATAATTAAATTAAAAAATGTACTTTGAGATTCTCCGTTGATCATTGAAAAATCAGCTGATCTAGTATTCTATAAATAATTTCATATATATTTTTGAAATGATGGGCTTAAGTTGCTACTTTCAGTATCAACTCAGGCTTTTTTTTTAATATAAGACCATTTACACAACATTAAACATGTAGAAGCTATGATAACAAAAGTTATAACCACAAACTTTAATACCGAAGACTTGCATCATAACTAACATTTTTTTAAAGCAAAGTGTATCAGCTGGAAGAAGAGGAGATCAGGCCGTGGATGGGTGACCAAAATTTTGTGATTTCGAGCTCCTACGAGTTTCGGAAGGCACGTTTAGCCGCTGGTCCCCGTTACTACCCATCAATGCGCATTGGGCTAGCATGGTGATGTAACGGACCATACTCCTCTTGTATTTGTTTCCATGAGGAAGTTTGGGCCCAACAGTGGGACTTGTATAGGCGACGAAAAGATATTATTCCATTGTCATTTTCTAACTAACTATTACGTCTTTAAGCTGTTAACTGCGTATATCCCTTTCATATTCACAGTAAATATGCCAGACTCCATATATAACGTACAAGTCACAAACGAACTCCTAAGCGATACGCTTAATAGTTTCTCACAAAGTTGGTACAAGTCCCATATGGTGCGGATGATATACGATAGCATAACACGGTTTACATGCATTATACATGCTGAAGGAACTCTTGTCAATACTCGATATTATATTCAGCTGGAGGATACACTTGTGAATGTCAACCTCTCTAATATTAATCTAAGGGAGTTGTTATGGCGTGAAAGAAAAAAAATGCTAAACTACTGAAGAAATGTATACTGAAGACTTGGCTGTATGGGCTCCGTTCCCTTTGCCTTCCCTGCATGGGAGAATTTTACAACAACAGAAAAAAAAATTTTTGTTTAACATTATTGTATTGAAGATAGATTGGATGTATAGATCGTAGCAAATGGAATAGGGCAATTAAAAGTAAACGAACGAAAGCCGTGAATGAAGGAACGTGTAATTGACGACCACCGTGGTCGAGTGGTCTGTATGCCGGTCTCAAGGCGTCGCCATCTCGAGGGGTTCTGGGTTCATTCCCCGGAAGGGTCAAATGTTTGAGTGATGAATTTTCAGCCATTTGTTCTCCAGTCTTAGATGTTATATATATTCAGGATATTTATATTTATCTATTAAATATATTTATCCGTCATCTAGTGTCCGCAACACAAGCAGCATTAGTTGCATAAAATGTAACTAGCTTGATAGGTGTGAAAAAAAATTATATAATTATAAAATAAAATACCTCAATACATCAATAAAAAAATGTTTTACAAGCTTTTATTGAACTGTCGTGATATTTGTAAGTCTATGTTCCGTTCATACGAAAAGGCGACGAGTGAAGAACGTTTAAATTTGACTTTAATTTTGAATGTAAAATATGTCAAATTATTAAAAGTCGTATAACTATTGCTATTTATGATATTAGGTATCTAGTCTTACGAGATTATTGATTCATGAAAATAACCTTGTATACGTGTCACAGATTTTTTTTTATAATCAGCCCAGCATTTGAAACACCACCTACATAAATACTTACTTACATAAATAACGTGATAAATATAGATTTCGACCATGATGGAGTCATACCAAAGATGTCTTTGTGTAAGTTTTTTTTACTATACGAGTAACGCCTACTGCCACACCTCACAGTGATTGTGGAGAAAGAAAAATGTTTAAATTAAGTATATTTAAATCTTTATCTATGAAGTCAATTCAACAAACAATAGCTGTCTTATCTACATCTTGTAAGCTTGCATTTACAAAATTTCACTTAACAAATATCAACCCCCATCTTACCGGAACAAATATTCATAATTATAATCACTTAAACATCGCCAGCCAGTATTAAAACCCGGAAAATCTTGATAATTACAAAAAGCCGATTACATATCTCGTCAAGATTATAAATTCAACCCTCCACTAAGGGATGTAAAGTATATTTTGTTTCACGAATATAAGTAATCTTTTCAGAACTTAGGAGTCCCCTGTAAGAAAATACACGTCAAATATTTATGGGGAAGAAAGTCAAAGAGTACCGGCAACTTGCGCTCTGAGTCAGAACATAATTATAATTTAAGTATACTCATGCTAAAACAGAATAGATACTTATGTATCGGAAAATTACTAGAACACCCCCCTTGCGGTAGGGCGACTATGATGGCGCCAAAACAAAGGACAATTTTTTTTTTTGTAATAAGCTAAAAGTGGTTTTTATCAACATAAAAAAAAAATCATCACGCCTTTTTCCCCAAAGGGGTAGGCAGTGTTAACACCCACATTTCACAGATTAGTTAAGTCCCCATGTAACAGGTGGCGAGCCTGTTGCCATGCACCGGGCACAATGTGAGGCAAATTTCATTGTAGATAAGTTTTACTCTGCCTTAAATTATGCGTTACAAATACTAGGTTTTTAGTGTGTAGAAATTATTTGAAAGATTTGCCAACATTCGGAAGCTTAAAAGGTTATTGTAGGAATTCGTGGGCTGTTTCTATAGGCGTTAAGCGGTCACCATAGTCATTAACGCTTTGCACTTTACGCACAACTCATATGATACCTCGTAAATATTGAGAGAAACCGTTTTGTGGACAGTATAGGAGACGAGTCTTCCTTCTCCTTAGTCACCGCAGAAACAATACTACAAAGTAGTTATATACACTATCTTTCTTTCGAAGTCTGTTTGAAGACGAAGAAATTTTAAATTGGTCATAAATAGGTCAAAAACCGATCGTTATCTTTATTCGATACCATCAAAGTAAAATCAAAACCACAGTTATGTGCAACATAGACTACACATTTTTGTACGATCGAGTCTGCGGCTCACAAAATGTCTGAATAGCGCGCAAAAGATCTTTCGCGGATTTTTTGACGTCATGTGCGTTACTGCATATAGGTATATATGTTCTATTTTCACAGACTAAAGAATCTGTCGTCAGCGCTGCACCTTAATAAACCAAATGCTTCCATAAAAACGTATCCTCATTTAAAAGTACAGCGCAGCCACCCCAACACACGCGATATTCCAAGAGAATATTATGAGTGAAAATTTTCCTCAAATCTTAGAGTAACATTAAACAAGACAGATCCGACAGTTCACGACATATTAAGACGCTCACCTTTTTGCCTACGAATACATGTGAGAATATTTTAACGGAACGCGAACGTTGAACCGTTTTTCTAATTTGATTAGACTTCGTTCGTTACTTTTATTCTATCCCGTTGTGCTTAAAATCATTAGCTTTCGTCTCTTTCACTTCTTACTACAAAGAAAAGGACCGAATTTGCATTTGCGCTAAGAAGTGGTAGGTGGTTGAACATTTTTGCGTTAAAGTTTAATTACTTACGCGGTCTTTTAAAATAAGTCGTGTAATTTTTTTGTGCACTTGTATTCTGTTTTCACTTTTTGTGTAACTGAGTATTGGTATATTTAGTATCGGAAATATACAGACTGAAAACCTTTCATTACCTAACTGGCTGTATAAATTCTACTCTTTGCTGTTACTCTGGATTATTATGAATTTATTTTTGATTTCTTAAAATAATTATTAAAAATCGAAAATTCTGGGAATTTATTATAAAATGGCCTTTCATCTCCTCAACTTCCGTAAACACCGGTATCCTAATTAAAAAATCGACAATAAACACAACAATATTTTTATTCCTTATTCCGCTTAATGAATCCACGTTTTATTCTCTATGTTGAAAGTCTGCCAAGGATTAGCGAGAGCACACAAAACTCTATGATTTACGATACAGTATTTTACGGAGCAAGTTAAACTCTTAGCGAAACGTTTTTGATTCAGTAAATCCTGTTTAGGGGAACTGCTTACGCGTTAGTATTTCGAATGTTTAATTAATAAAAGAACGGGAGCTAAAAAAAATTGTTTTCTGAAATTATTAATGCATTTACGATCATGTAACAACTTCAAAACATGCATATTTCGAATTTCGAACTCTAAATAACCTTATTGAATAGTAGTTTCTATGGTAGCTTTAGTGTTTCATTTTTAACTAGCTATTGCCCACGACTTCCTCCGCGGTTACTATGGTTAAAAATGACAAAGTTCCACACAAACTTTCAGCGCCTATTTTATCCCCTAAGGGGTAGAGTTAATCAAAATCCTTTCTTAGCGGATGCCTACGTCACAACATCTAGCTGCATGCCAAGTGTCAGCCCGATCCATCCAGTGGTTTGGGCTGTGCGTTGATAGATCACTATGTCAGTCAGTCACCTTTGAGTTATATATATTTAGATATAGATATAGATTTGCCAGGGGCCGACGATATTTAAAATCAAATGTAGGATGACTTCCTAAAGGAAGAATCGTTCGATTTCTGTTATAGTACTTTCATTCCGATGTCGTCAGAATTTAAAAAAAAAATTATCTATCACCAGACATTTGATGTACTCACAACGATCCTGCCACAAACATTCAGTTTCTTTCCTCCATTTCACTCAATGTTACATATGTAACATCCATCCAGTGCAGATACAAGTGAAGCTGGTTTGCCAAAAAAAAAAACAGACATGACGGCAAAATAGTGACAACCCCAGCCCCCCTCATTCTAAACTGTCGGTTCACGGATTCGATTCGGAAAGTCACATCCCGGCCCGTTCTGATTCGCTGCAATAAAAAGTGACAGGAATAGAGATTCCGTAATTCGTTTAGTTTCCGACAGTTTAGAATAAGGGGGCAGAAGCGGAATCCACCGCTTCTGCCCCCTGCACCATCCTGCACCATCCTACAGGCTGGGAAGATAAAATTGAGGGAGGACAATACATTTAACCAGCTCTTGGGCTAGTTGACAATGGCAGCGGTAGCCGAGTTGTGACGGACGGGGCACTACTCGTTCAAGATGCGGCGGGAAGCACAGGTTCGATCCTACCGCCTGTACCACTGAATTATCGCGATACTAACCAATATACAGTTCATAGTGAATATCACTTGCCTCTCATTGTGCCCGGTGCATGGCAACAGGCTCGCCACCTGTGGACCTAACATATCTGGCGAAATATGGGTGTTTAACACCTCTGTCTACCCCTCCGGGAAGTGGCGTAATGGTATGTCCTATGTACCTATATATGACAGATGTGATTGAGTGATATCTGTTCGCTCTGGCTCGCACAGTAACAGGCTCGCTCCCCGTCACATAAAAACTTTTTTTTTTTGAGAAAAAAAGCGGCCATGTACTTGCCCCTTCGGGGATAAAGGCTTGACGAGATTTAGACTGAGATCCTTTGACCAAGTTCTAATTGCGTTTTTCATTGTGCAACAGTCTTATCGTTGTTCGTTTTGAAATAATCTACCGCATACAATTCAAATCATATAACTACATCTCATTTTAATTTCTGCCTTCCTCTTCTCGCACGGTAAAAATGTTGACGGCAGTCCATTACCCCGACCATCGTACCGAAGCACTTGACTAAGAGTATTTATTATTGGGCTCCGTGCCTACTTTATTTGGTCGCTACAAGCCGATACCTTGGGCCTACATTAGCGGGTATAGATGTGTGGAGTTACCCCCTAAATTATTTCGACATATGCAAATTCGTGCGCACCTACATATTATGGCAAAGATTATGCTGCGTAGATGTGGTGTTAGGTATTTGATTTTCTTGACTTAACATTTTTTAGAAAACCTTATATAGAAAAATTTATTTAAATAAAAATGTGAATATTTGCACATCTATGTCATTGTTTCTTAGAATCTCGAGTACTGTAAAAAATTGGAAAAATGTAAAATAAGTTTATCTAAGCGTAGTTAAAAGTGATGAGTAATAATAAGTCGTAAGACCACTACGCTTCTGGCCCACTGTGAATTGGTGGAAAGATATGGCAATATTTTGTATTTTACAAACGTGAGACTATCTCTTTTATTTCCAGGAAAAATGAAAAAAAAATATTTAAAATATAAAGGAATCACGATCCACAAATTTTCATCTGATCTAACCCAATTTTCGTATGGCTAAATGTGGTCTTGAGGAACACAGTGCTCCTTGGACTCTGTCTACCCCTTCGGGAATAAAGGCGTGATTTTATGTGTGTAGGTATAAATGAATGCCAAGGGTTGATAAAGAGCGTCACATTGCGCCATATATCGTATTTCATTACCGCAATATTTTAATTAAAAAGTTGAATTCAACCTACAGATATGAAACGAAATCATTCTGTACCTACAATGCACACATCAGTATTAAATATTTTCTATTTTAGGCATAAAACAGACACTAAACAATCTTTCTCCGCATAATCTATGCGCACACACCTAGCGACGCGAGGCTCCCAAAAAACGGCGCGCGGAGCAGTTGTAAAATTGTCTAACTACCCCCCGCGTGCGCTCATTACAGCGCGTGCGTGAGCCGCACATGGGCACAAGGGTCACGGGCTCAATCTTAAGATATTGTATGAGCTGTGTATTGGATGTATGAGCACTGGGGCGCAGTACGCAGTGCTTCTGGGATTCTCCCACACGCCTACCGCCCAGTCAGCGGTAGGTAAAGTAAACTGATTTCTCTCGCGTGGTTGAACCTCAGGGTTGAGCCCATAGCTTAAGATTAAATCTTTTTCCACCTTTATGGGTAGGTTAGACTTATGTATATGATATAAGGTATCACCATGCAAAGTTTCATTAAAATCGGTGCAACCGTTTCTGAGATTAGCCTGTACAAACAAACAAACAAACGAACAGACAGAGAAAGAAGAAAACTTTAAAAAAAAAACTATTTTCCCTCTTTTAACATCCCCCTGACTTGAATTAAACATTTTTTTTCTATGTACAGACATTCGACCTTTACAGTTTTATTATATGTATATGTTACGTAGCCAATTGAAACTTATTTTTATATTGTTTCTTTCTCTTTTTTACGTCACCTTGTGAAATGTAAATATTATGAGGAAAAAAATTAATTGTTGTTGTGTCAAAGCCTCTGTCTCAATTACCTTCCCAAATTCCTATAAATTCCACTCTATAGCTTTCAATAACAGTATAGATTATTAAAGATGTGTGACAGGATCGTAGCAAGCAGCAGATCTGTCATCTCTGCCTGCCCCTCTAGAAAAGAGGAATGAATGTATGTATATATGAGATCTTAAACTAGCTATCGACTTAACTCCGCGTGAAGTGATACTCGTATTAGGTCCTTACCTATGAAATTGGTGTTTTGTATGGAGATTTTGAAGAATTCTGCATTTTCCATGCAAAAATTTTTTCAGTTTTCTTCACAACGACAAATCCAAAGATAATAATATTTGGCATCCATCATTAGACAAGCTTTAGTAATCTGTGTAATATCACACTTCATAAAAATTATTTATCGTTTTTAAGTGAATGCAAATAAAATGATGTATTCGGGAGGCACTTAAAAAGAGTTGTCTCCGTGTCCAATTGTAACACAATTAAACATACAACAAATTATCAAAACAAATCAAAAGAGCTCAAAAATATAGTCTATTTTTAGACGAGGTCATTATTTTTTAGGAATACTCTGAATCTTAATAGTAACAGACAAAATACTAAGAGAGAAAAAAAACACCAATTTCATAGGTAAGGACGCAATATGTCTGCTTAAAATCCGGATACAGCAACAAACATACACTAAAAGTATTAAAAATAAAATACAGTTATAACAAAGCAATCAGTGCTGAATTTTCCACCGACATCTTTCGAATAATCGAAGATTATTAATTCCAAATCTGGTTTGGAAGAGAGCCAAAGAAGCAAACTTGTGGTCTGTGCTTGAATGGCTATAAAAATAAATATTTCTATAGACAAACATTGCCTTTTTCTCTGATACTAAAAATAAACTACAGTGGTTTGTGGTTCAAGAGCTTATAGATAGAGTCTTCTAGAGTTGTCTTTAAAATTCGAATTTATTAATAAGTTTTTTTAATTTTGATTTAGATGCTAATCTAGTTAGGGTCGGTTTTAGGATCTGTGGACAGGTTAAAATATGGAGTAATGGTGAAACCGTACGACGTCGTGATATTGTGACAGCTCGCACTCTAATAAATTTTCAAATATTACTATAGTTAAATAATCATAGACAATTTAACCATAAAACTATGCTGGGATTAGTAAAATGGCGGCAGACGGCACATCTGATATATATTGCTTCGAATTTTCATTGCAAACTTAACAATTTATCAAGCTGATATCATACATTTTGGCGTTTCCGTTGATGTTATTGGTCTAGATTTTACCTATTGAGGCTACTATTAAAAAACCACGGATAAAAAAACTTACCCTTATTAACAAAGATGCTAAAGTTAATAATAATATTGGGTCCTTACCTATAAAATTGGTGTTTTTTTTCTCTCTTAGTATTTTGTCTGTAACTATTAAGATTCTGAGTATTCCTAAAAATAATTACCTCGTCTGAAAATAGACTATATCTTTGAGCTCTTTTGATTTGTTTTAATAATTTGTTGTAAGTTTAATTGTGTTAAAATTGGACACGGAGACAACTCTTTTTAAGTGCCTCCCGAATACATCATTTTATTTGCATTCATTTAAAAACGATAAATAATATTTATGAAATGTGATATTACACATATTACTAAGGCTTGTCTAATAATAGATGCCAAATATTATTATCTTTGGATTTGTCGTTGTGAAGAAAACTGAAAAAATTTTAGTTTGGAAAATGCAGAATTCCCCAAAATCTCCATACAAAACACCAATTTCATAGGCAACGACCTAATATGCTTTAAAATAGCAAGTACTATGATGGGTGACCAATTACTTATGTGTTAGTAGCTCTGTATTTCTACAATCACATATTTTGTACCCGACTCACACTTCATCCAACCAACCAATGAACAGTTGGCGACCTTTTATGAGCAACCAAACCTTGTGACGACGAGTTTTTTTATACTTCGGAAGGCTCGTTAAGCCGTTGGTCATGGTTGGTATTGCACACCAAGCCGCATCGATGGAACAAGCTATACGTTTCTTAGGTTTCACATGGGTTGACTGGCGCGAGCCGTTCGTGGCTGCGCGGAGGCGAGAATTGGAGGCTGAGGACGCTGTTTACGCGTCGGTCTCATGTCTTGTTTCGTGGTGGTGAGGGTGACTCCCATTGCCCGCTGTCTCCCATTACCCTACTCTACCCTACCCCTCATATGTCTCATCCCCTCCTCATGTGTTTTTTTTTAACTTTGGACGAAATGTAGCAGTGGAACATATGGAATTAATCTAAAACAAGCTACGACGATGACAATTCTAGCGTATTGTACCTTCAAAGCATTAATATGTCAGTCTGCTAGTTTGTCAAATCTGTCCCCTGAAATATATCTCTCAGAAACTGTTTGTTAAAATATATCTTAAGACACATCAGCCTAATGCTTCGCCTCGTGTGCCCAGAGGCATACAGATCGCGATACTAACCCGTGTTCATCTCTTTCTAGTTTTGAAAAACCCCCTCCCTGTTTCCGTGGGCCACCCGCCCCCCTCCTCACTCCTAATTCCTTACATATTTAAATTCCACTTTCAACGTTCGCCGGAGTCTTCATATTGTCTCCACATGGTTTTCGTATGTTATTTCCATTTGGTTATTTCAGCTTTTGATTTCGTGAAGATTAATTTTTGTTATTTCTTTTTAACTGGTAAGTTATTGCTTTCAACTAGATTATGAACAAAATTTAAGAGCTTGGTAGCGTTATGGTTTCAGTATTTAAAACTGACATATCTTTCACAAATGACCAAGTTCCGTCGAGCTTCGGAACTTCAAGACATTGGTCCAGTTTCTATTGCAATGCTTACTAGACTCCGATCTGCGTTGGGCCAGGCGTGGTGGTTATCCATACTCCCATAATCATCATCAGTAGACAGACTTCTATCCAGTCTCCAGAAGATTCCTTTACATATTGAGTAGTTTTAAAGACTGTGAAACTGCATTACTAATACTTAAAAATTTAAAACAAAAATTGAGAAGCAGATTATGTTTGTTATAACACGCATAATTACTAAACAAAGCGACCACCTCAACATTGACTGAATTTCATCAGCCTGTCACAGCAAATTTATTTTTCACCAAATTAAACACCTTTCTATACAACTTTCTTCATAAACGCAGCGTACGTGTCCTTTAGCTGTTAGTTATTACATAAACGTTAAACGCAGCTGCGCAAACGCACCGTGTTTAGTTTAGTTAGATCGACCAGCTGTTTCAACTTAGACAGTTCGGTGCCGAAGCATAGTTGCTCCGAAACTAGAATAATAGGCGTTTTGGGAATTACTACGTGGCTAGCAGTTCACTCATAACTTTACGCCTCTGTCCCCGAAGGGGTAGGCCGAGATTTAACACCCACATTTCGCCTGATATGTTTTAAATCCCTATGGAACAGGTGGCGAACCTGTTGCTATACATTGGTCGGTACAGAGTAAGGCAAGGCAGCACCGATTATGATTACTTCACTTATTTAATTTAATCTCTCTCTAAATATGTCTCTTTCACAGATAAACATTTACATTAAATGTTCGAAAACCCCGACATAACGTCGGGGTTGGCCGCTGCTAAGTTAGTCTGAACGCGTCCGAAAGGCTGCAATGCATCGGCGGCATTGGAATCTTCATCTACCTTTCCGCGCCCTACCCGTTTTTTTTTCTTCGAGTCAATGGCTGGGATTATATGCCGCCAGTATACAGTGGCGGCTACAGCTCGTTACCGCATTTAGCTCCGCATTTTAAGGTTCACACTGTGTTTGATAGAACGCGGTCTCCACCAAGACTCCTCTAAAGAAATCGTTAACTCCAAAGGTTAGCGGTTCTGCAGCCAATATAGCCGGCCACTGTTATTTACATTATGCCTAGTGATTTCATTTTATTGTGGATCTCATTGGGTCGGTACTTTCTTCGCTAACGGCCTTTCTCATTTTATTTAAACAGTGCGTATTCAGACCAGCCTAAGTAGCAAGAGCGCGTTCGGATATTCATCGTATTTTTATGCACGCCAAATTGTCAAAACTTTATAGTACTTAGTTCAACATTATAAAATCCTGACATAAATCCAAATTCAAGTTCCGATTAATTCCAATTAAATTCCAGTCCAGTTTATATATGTATTATATATTTCATGGGTATTTATCTATTGAATATGTTAATCCGTCATCTAGTGTCCGTAACACAAGCAACATTAGTTGCTTTAAAATGGGGCTAGTTGATAGGTGTGAATGTCTGAAGATATTTATTAATTCTGTTACTAATATTGTTATTATCAGCACTTGTTGGCGACAGATCTCTTTTTATACTTATTTTTAACCTTTTTGATACTATTTTACCTTTTGACATTAATTTTTATTTTTTATAGATTTCATTGTATTGAGTTTTATTGTCAGTGTGTGTGTCATGTGCGTAAGAGAATAAATATTGTGTTAATAATTGTTGTGCTTTTATTAAGAAACTAAGTTAAAATCAGTTCACTCCTCAACAGCACTGTTACTATCTGTAATGGGCCTAGCCTGAAATAAAAGACTTATTATTATTATGTCTTGTTCATTCTAGGAGATTAGAGCTAAGCTCGGTTGACAGTGATCACTGATTCCAGTAGGATTTGATAAGAGATGTAAACTCATCATGGTTTCACGTTTCATGTGATTTTGACCAACTATCATATTGAGGTCTCGGTGTCGTAGTGGTTTGCACACTTTGGCTTTCGATATCGAAACCAAAGCCACCTTCGCCATGGTCAGACCTTGGATGGGTTACCAAAACATTATCATCTCGAACTAATCTATGCTTCGGAAAGCACGTTGAGCCGTTGGTTTCTACCCACCCACCCGCATTGGGCCAGCGTGGTAGTGTTACGGCCAATACTCCTCATGCGTTCCTCCACGAGGAAGGCCAGTGTCCAGCAGTGGGACGTATATAGACTAAGGAAAATTGACCATATTGGAATCACTTTTCTTGTTTTACCCAAACATGCATGTTTACCCAAACATGCATGTTTACAAAAACAAATTATCAAAAATCTTAATTCAGATACCAATAATTACCATTACAATTCTGTAACATTTTACACAAATTACAATATGTTCGTAGCTAAGTCGCAATTCGCAAATAGATAATGGAGTTGATCATACGCCAGCTGTTTTAACACCACTATTCGTCCAATTAGACTTATTTGCGAAGCGTTTGTTGTAAATATTATATATTATGATTGTACGTCATACTGTATTTATAGGTAGTTATAGCTCCGCGGTGTTTCAAAATAAATAAAAATGTGCACATAGATTACCAATTTCATTTTCGTGATGGTTATATTTTTCACTTAAAAACATCTTAAACTATTATGTAACTGTCACATAATATAGGTTATTAGCGAGTTTTTTAATAGTATCACGCGAGTGATTTAATAATAGTTATGTGCAGTTACATACACTACTTTATCTACACTCATTATTCAATTAAATAAAACAAAAAAATTAATTTATTTCATTTATTGTTGGCTGTCTGGAAAACATTTGCCAAAGTTTTGTGCGTTTTTAAGAAAAATAAGTGTTGCATAATGAGTCCAACCTGTTGCATAATGGTCATTATGTTACAGTTTCCATTTTTAAATTTTCTATTTTATCATCTGTGTTAAAAATTATGTTATTATGAGTTCGAGTCTGAGTTCATACTTCGAACATTATGACATGAGTGAAGATAAAAATTTATATTAGTGACCGTAGTAGACAGAGTATTTTGTAACATATTCCGTCCAAATGTAATTTCATTTCGATTTTTTGTATTTCTCGGCATTTTAAAATAATGATTTATCACCATGACAACAAGTAATCAGATGACACTGACAAGAAATGTTATATTCATTATTTTAATAATTAGAGGTTTTAGTCCAACTAATAATTATGCTAATAAGAGGTAGGAGTGTAATGTTGAGCACTTTGTAAAAAAACAATGCAGTGTTAACAAACACACAAAAACTTTTTGTTAACTTTTATCGGCATTAATTCAATAGCCACGCGAACGACGTCGCGGGCACACACTCGAAAGAAGGTTCAGTGACAAGTGAGTTCAATTGATAAAATGACAAATCAATATACAAAAAACAATAGAAAAATAAACTAAAAAGGATGAATCAGCAACTTGTTATATTGATAGGAGAAGAGCTCCCTTGCTAACATAAATCAGGGCCATGTACCATCCATAGATTTTAGAATACTGACGGTACCATCTGAACTCTGAGACACGTTTTGGGATCCTGCGTTAAAATTTGTACTAATAGATTGTTTTTTTGTTTCAGTGAGACACATTTTGGAATCCTTCGATAAAATATGTACTAATAGGTTGTTTTTTTGTTTCAGGTGCATCAAGAGACAAATTCAAAGGTATGTAGAATAATTTTTTTTTAATTCCAGGGTTAATAAATAGGAAATCACCACATTGGTAGGCCTACACGGAGGACGACAGTCTTGAAAAGGTCGCGGGAATACTCTGCATGCAAGATGCAGGCAGCACGTAATTTCTTCAGCATATCTTAAATATATTTTTCTAGAAAACGCGCTCACCTGATGAAAATTGGAATATTTGCAACACCATACAAACTGCAATCTACGCTTTGGCTTTCTTTATCGAAAACAAAGCTACCTTCGCCATGGTTGGGTGACAAAAAGTTCTCCGTGCTTCGAAAGGCACGTTAAGCCGTTGGTCCCTGTCACAATTGCAACCGTTTCTACCCACCAACACCAATTAGCAAGCGTGGTGGTGTTACGGCCCATACTCCTAATGAGTTTCTCCATGAGGAAGGCCCGTGCCAACAGTGGAACGTATATAGGCTGAGGACTAACTGCAAATGCGTTGCCGATATTTAAGAACGAAGTTAGCTCTCTTTTTGTAGAATTGAAGGTCGTAATGTTACCACTGGCGGCTGTTCTAATATGAATATTATGTATTTGTGTTTGGTATATGTATAAGAGACATAATAACAAATATACCATATCTACAGAATGCAAACAAAATACGTAATAAGTCTTCAATGTCAAATCTTAGATGAAAGCTATTCTCGCTGTCAATCACGTCTTTCGCCCACCCATCCAAGGATTACCGGACGCTGGGTCGCTTCACTCTAGCAATCATCGCAAAGACTGCGCCAAAATAAATTACGTAATATATAAGGCTTTTGTACTTTACTTTTGGTTAGGACATCGGCGATCATCGTCATTATGTATTACCTATGTACAAAGCTTAAAAATATATAAAATGCCACGGCCCGGGGTGGTAGGTGGCACCTATAATAATTTCATTTCCATAGTTTTTCCAATAATACGTTCATTGGTGGAAAAATGACTCCTCATTTGTGTGCGTGTGTGTGTCGTGACGTCACACGCCCGCACTCTTTACGGTCGTTTTTTTGTACGCGGTACAGTCGGACGCGTTAACACTTACTGTGTTGGAATTTCGGACATTTTTAATGAGCTTTTTATAGTTAAGCTTCGTACTCAGTGACTCTGAAAAAAGTCCTGGCTTAGCAAGACATCGCTTGCTTAAAAGACAAAAAAAAATTTGGATAATTTATTTTATAAGTAAAATTATTTTTTGTCCTTACCTATGAAATTGGTGTTTTGTATGGAGATTTTGGGGAATTCTGCATTTACCATACTAACATTTTATCAGTTTTCTTCACAACGACAAATCCAGAGATAATAATAGTTGGCATGTATCATTAGACAAGCTTTAGTAATATGTGTAATATCACACTTCATAAAAATTATTTATCGTTTTTAAGTGAATGCAAATAAAATGATGTATTCGGGAGGCACTTAAAAAGAGTTGTCTCCGTGTCCAATTTTAACACAATTAAACTTACAACAAATTATCAAAACAAATCAAAGGAGCTCAAAAATATAGTCAATTTTTAGACGAGGTAATTATTTATTAGGAATACTCTGAATCTTAATAGTTACAGACAAAATACTAAGACAGAATAAAAACACCAATTTCATAGGGAAGGACCCAATATTAAAATTAATAAATTAGATTCTCTTTTGGTTCTAGTTCAGATTATTTTATTTTATTGTATATAATATAATGAAAGTGAAACCAAATGAGATTCAATAGTGCTACTTTTCTAGTTCTTAAAAAACATGACATTTTCATCAACAACAGGTTTTGAACCATTAATTGCTTAACCAATCGCATTGAGCCAGCGTGGTGGTGTTATGGCCCATACTCCTCGTGTGTTTCTCCACGAGAAAGACCTGTGCCCAGCAGTGGGACGTATGTAGGTTGAGGACGGAATTGTTTAAGGTCGAGGTGAAAAATCGACATTACTCGGATAAGAAATCAACGGTTCATTCCCAGTGTGTGCCACCGAGATAAGCTAATGAAAATTATCTCATTCATGGCACTTAAAGGACATATTATGTAATATTCACATAGTAAGCAATGTGAGTATCACCTCCGGGGTTATATGTCAAATTATTGATAATAATAAAAAATATAATTTGTAATACACATGTTTTTGAAAAATGCATTGAATTGTAGAAACCTTTATCATTTTAAAATTAAAATTGATTGACTGTGTTGCAATATAAAACACAGAGTAATGACAATAATTTAAGATATCTAATTGAGTTAAATTCAATTTTCAGTAATAGAAAACTGCTGAATATATAAGTAATCGCGATAGTTCAAGTTTTCCCGCTTACGTAGCTAATTTTCTTCCAGCTACGGTTTGCTACGGTGTAACGCTACGGCGTGCTACGCACTACGCCTGTACTAGACAAAACATTTCTGTTTAGTTTGTAAAGCTATCTGTAGAATAAAGGACCTTAAGATGAAGAACATTGGGCTTCATTTACTGGGCCATTTGACAGGAATATAATACACATGTTCAATATTTTTTGAGCGATGAAGTTTTAATGATATTTTATAAGTTTCAAAATTACGAGAATAAGTTTCAACTTATTTAAATAGCGTCTCTAACAAATCAATGGGTTTTTAGAGTCTAGGAACTAGAGCATATAGGGCTAAAGTGGAACAATGATATTAATAACCCGTTCTAAAGTTTCCAATGTTATTCCAAGAAAATCGTGAGCAAAAAGGCACTCAGTATACTCCATGTAGGAAATTCGAACCAGAAAAAATAATAATAGAAAAACGGTAAGAAACAAGCGTCTAAGTCCTGTTGTTTATCTTTGCTACGACCGTTTAATATTTAAGGTAATCATTGCGATACAGTGAACTCCATTTTAAAAATGATTTTGTACTAATAAATAATGGTGTTGAAAATCTTTCGAAATTATTTCACAATTGCCTTCTCGTAATTTTGTTCTCGTGTCGTTTAAAAGCTATTTTAAGTTAGAACACTAGCCATTCTTGGGTGTGGAAACTGGATTGAATTTTGGGCTTGTTTTGCGTATTTTTTCGTACTTAAACTTAGACAAAAATTACTAAAACTGTTGTTTTGTCTTCTTACACAATAATAGAGAAGAGATTCCAGTGCCCAAATGTTTAGCCGCCAACTACTGGTGTTATTCTGTGGACTCCTAAATGTTATGTTCTAAACTCGCTTGTAGTCAAGACTTTTATTGAGTATTTAGTATGAATTTCATAAATATGCTATAGACTTGAAGCTCAAAACTCAGAGCAGAGTAAACTCAGACTTATCATCGTAAGAGTAGAACCTATTTTCGTGAAAAGTTTATTCTAAATAGTTTCCAATGATGTTCCATAACAGCAAAATTTTATTTCGTTCCTTAACATTAGGAAGCAAGCCTAGGAAGTCTGGTTTTTTTTCAGTAAGAAGCAGGCAGTCCTACCAAATTTTTGCTTGTATTTTTACAGTCGGTTAATATCGCATTCCTTTGCTAACAAACCTCTTTCGTGACGACGCGAAATAGTGGTTTCTACGATGCCATGTTGATTTACGTACCGAAACGAGGAAATCAATACTATTATGATTAATATCATTGCTATTGATCACGATGAGTTGTCAGGAGATGTATAAGCACGCAGTGAAACTACTTTAGAACCCAATTTGAATATTGTTTGGATGTGAATGGACCTAGAATGAGATGAAGATGAGAAACGGAAAATTTTATGTGTAAGTGATCATATGTAGTAGTTACGTGACTATTTGCTTCATACTGTCCTATATATAATTGCGTAGGAAGTAAGTGTGCGATAGGAAAAACAGAGGAACCTTATTGAGAAAAAATTCGATTTAAAAAGCATTTATGCTTTGAATTATTTGATTATTACCATAAATACTTCAGCTTAATTACGCCCACAGCTGGGCATAGGCGTTACGTTATAACGTTTCAAGCTAGAAGAAATTTGAGTTTCGAGCGGTAAACACAAAAAATAGAGTGATATGTGAGTGTCAATTAAAGTGTTATTTTAACTTTAACTTAACACCAATTGATTAAAGGTAAAAAAAGATTGGCTTCAAGACACCAAAGCGTTTATTTATATCATCCTATTGACGTAATTATTGAGAACTTCTACGATGTGGGAGTCTTTGATGTAATTTACTTAATTATTTCACAGTATTTTGCTATAAAGAGATTTTGGGTAAGTGGATATTGTTCTACTTAATTTTTACCGCTCTGTGAAGTGATAAAAATATGTATGGTTGTGGCAAGAAGATCATAAAGAACTCATTCATCCACGGTTAATAAAATCAAATAGCAAAGGTTGTTTTGTTTCATAATAACGGACAACAAATAGTAAAGTTACGGATGAAAATTTGTTTAAGTAGTTACATTTTATTTAAACAGACATTTTAAAACATGCTAACCATTTAACATATTTAGATCCAGAATGGCAAAGCGCAATGTTCTTCAGTTTATTTGGTTCTTATTCTTCGAAAGCCGTTCTTTGTATAGCCTGCGAAGTTGGACTGATTATCAGGCTGTTTTAGGATGTTACGGAAATAAGACTGAGGTAAGCGCAGGTATTACCGCGGTAGTCAAAAATCTAGAAGTATTACCGAGGTATTGTAGTTTTATGCTATTACAGTCATGTTTTACTTATTAGTTAACTTTTATTAAACTGTTATTAATCGATCTTTCATAAAAGTTGACCTTAAGTAAAACATGCCATGTTATTGCATAAAATTGCAATATTTTTTTTGTGTAAACAGGAGGCAAATGGGCAGACGGCTCATCTGATGGTAAGTGATTACCATCTACACCACCGGAGGAGTCGCAGGTGCGTTGCCGACCCTAAAGGAGGGAATACGCTCTCTTTTTAAAACTTTGAAGGTCGTATTGGTCTGAAATATTGGGTCCTTACCTATGAAATTGGTGTTTTTTTCCTCCCTTAGTATTTTGTCTGTAACTATTAAGATTCAGAGTATTCCTAAAAAATAATTACCTCGTCTAAAAATGGACTATATTTTTGAGCTCTTTTGATTTGTTTTGATAATTTGTTGTAAGTTTAATTGTGTTAAAATTGTACACGGAGACAACTCTTTTTAAGTGCCTCCCGAATACATCATTTTATTTGCATTCACTTAAAAACGAGAAATAATTTTTATGTGATAGAAGTGTGATATTACACATATTACTTAAGCTTGTCTAATGATACATGCCAAATATTATTATCTCAGGATTTGTCGTTGTGAAGAAAACTGATGAAATGTTAGTATGGAAAATGCAGAATTACCCAAAATCTCCATACAAAACACCAATTTCATAGGTAAGGACCTAATACTTGTGGTGACAGTTGATTCCATAGCTCGGTTGTACGCGGCAAAAAATGACGCGAAAAACGATTGGCCCGCCACTGACACGCTCAGGCCGTGGGTAGCACGACCCGAGAGAGCAAGAGAGAAAATAAAAGAATTGGGTAGATTATACACAATTTATTTGTCTCAGGGGGGTAAGTTCACAGTTTCTCGCTCGGTAGTTCTCAAGGGAAGCAAAGGGACTTAGCTTGAAGGAGCTAAGGGGCGAAGCAGCAGGAACCGGTCACGCCGACTACAGGCGTGGTTGGCGTGGGTTCAGCTTCGGCGGGTAGAAGGCCGACGCTCAGGCACGGAGCAGCAGGGTAGGCGGCTGCCCGTGGATAGGATTGGTACACAGCCAACCATCCAAACTATGGGGATGAATTTGACGTCGCGAAGCCCGGTGACGGAAGGCAGCAGCCGGTATGAGCTGGAACACTTCCTCTGAACTCTTCCCGTAGTAGTAGCGAAAGAAAGAAAAGAAAGAAAGAAAAATTTATTTATTTCCATAAAATTGTGCAACTAAGGTTGAAACAAAAGAACTTAAGCTTAGTGATCATTAAAAAAAAAACCCACAACTGCATGGAATGGGAGACCCAATTCAGCATTACGCAGAACAAGATATTCTGACGCTGATTTTCAATAGGCACCCGTTAGGTCTGACAGAGGATGCCAACTGCGGTAGAAGATACAGAGCTACATCTCTACGCTGGGTCTATTATTACATACCTCGGTAATACCTGCAGATTTTTGACTACCGCGTTTATATTATGAATAACAGCGTTTACCTCAGAAACAAGAGACTTGAGGAATCTATGGGCATGCTCCTATCCAGCACAAACATTCTTCCAGAATATTTTCGGTGATGTCAGGAAGGGTGATTAAGGAAAGATGTCATAGGATCGAACTGCTCTGAGTTGTCTTAGTCTTATATTTGAGAAAAAAATTACCAATTAAGAGACGAACTGTCCAAGGGAAAAATTCACTGCCATGTAGCATTGCTTAATAACTTTAGACAGTCTTAGCAACCAAGATTTTTTTTTTTACCTAAACAAGGAGGCCAAGGAGATGGTTCTTCTGATGGGACGTGATCACCGCTGACCATAGATATCTGCAGCAACAGAGAGGTCGCATACGCAAAATTTTTAGAAGATAGAGAAAACCTAAAATGCTTTTCAACTACCAGGAGACAATACCTTCACTGTAGTACCAAAGGAATTGATATCGAGTCCGCTAATCAAAAACAAACATGCCGTGACTGCAGCCAGTGCTGTCATCGCGAATCCGCAGTACCGCATTGTTCTACTAATAAAAAGTTCTAATAAACATGCAACTAAGCTACAGGCTTCCGGGCAAATAAAACATAAAAATATATCCTATTTTCATAGGGCGGCGGCCCCAGCCCCTGCCTCCCTTGCGCAAAAACCCGAAAACATCGAAATGAAAATGAGTGTAGTGGGGGGAAGCGAGGCTGTGTTAGTAATTCATTTTTAACATTAAGCTTGTGTGGGTTTTTAAAGTACAGTCGGCTTGGGAACTCTGCGGCGTGTAATCGTATGGGCTTCTTAATTAGCAACCGTTGAGTGTAAGACAATCATCTTTGTTAATTGGTCGTGATGGTTCCTGTAATCAATAGAACCCCATTGAAATTTGGTTTTGAATTTTAAAGTTTAATTTTTAATTGAAACTTCGATTCATATAAAAATAAGCAATTAAATAGGGGTTGAACTTTGATTGTTTAATTAATATTCATGCACCTAAATTCTTGCAATCAGGGATTATAAGTGGAATATTTAGAAAAGAGAACGATTTATACAATTTATTAAAAGATATCAACGAGTTCTACGCATGCGGAGGGTAGAAACTATTCGCTGGATATGGTCGAGTAATATCCAGTTTGAAAATGGAATGTCGAGTTTTATTTTATTTATGCAGAATAATAATACTTAATGTCTCTAATTTTCTAATATAAAAACTGCGCTTAAGTGTACCGGGCGCGAGTTCGCATTGTGCGCCCCTACACACACTCACACACACTAGCGGGAACATAAAACGCAATTTTGTATTAGATTTAATTTGAGTCGCACATCGGTGTGCGTGTGGCTGTGTGCGTGCTTCCTACGCACAAATTGATTACGATCGTCGGCGAAAACGGCGAATTTGCATACACGTGGAGGCTTTTTCTCTCCGGAAAAAAAATCAATCCGTCTCTCAGTAATTTCCCGCCAATCGGCTCCTATAGTTAGATTAGATTCGTTCGGCCGCTGGCCGGTAGATCTGCCGCTTGCTAAAGTTGTTACGAGCGAAGTTTTAAAAAGAAGGAGTGCATGCGTGGCTGCGGTGCATCGGGTGCGGGGACCGCGCGCCGCGGCGCCGCGCCGCCGAATGAGTGCCCGATTTAAAAACTATACGAACGAACCCGCGCAGCGAGCGCCCGTAATACCACCCCCGCGTAATGATTTTTTGGCGATGAATTTATATTCGCGCGCGAGCGGTGCCACTTTTTTGACCCCCCAAGGCCCCCACCCCCGCTCATTAACGCAACCCAGATATGCAATTCTGATCTTTGACGAGGAGGCTGTAGTGTCGGCGGGCGCCTCGCCGGGAGAGGTGCCCCGTTTTGTTTTTTCCCGCCCGGCTTCATTATTGATGGCATCGGGACGGTAATGCGGAAGCATGTGTGAACGTTTCATTACAAAAGGTGGACGCGGCTCGTGTTAATATTGCAGACCGGCCGGACCCGACCGGACGGGTGGACGCCTCCGAAAAAAAAACTTTTAAAATAAAAATTAACATCCGCAATTAAATTTCGAAACGGGGTTCGGTCAAAATTCAAATTTTGGAATAGTTCGAGAACTGGCGCGGAACTATCGGACGCGTGTCGGCGAAAGTTTCGGTGAACTTCGGCAAAGTTTCTCACGTGCGTGTGTGGCCGCGGAGCAGTCGCGTGACGGATTGGCCGGACGGGCGCGCGCTCGGTTTCATTGGACGTTTCAAACTCCGAATTGGGAAATTCCGCCGATCCATTTTTAAAAAAGATTGTCCTTTATTCGTGAATATTTTGTCGTTGGCGGGCTCGGTTTGTTTATCGGCGCTCGGCTCCGTCGCCGGACATTGACTCCAGTGACTGTTGAAGTTTTGTTGATGGTTTTTGTTGACTATATTTTTACGTGGTGCCGCCGACGTAGCCCAAAGGTAAGTGAAAATGCTGTAAGCATGCTGCTGCCTTTTGTTTCTTTTCTGTTCTGTTAAATATTTTTATTTCTTAAAACCCTTCCAATTTCTTTGCGAATTCATTTTAGCTACTTCCGATTTTAAAACGAACCCTTAAAATGTAAATTTCCCAAAATTTTAATATCATTCTAATTCAAATTAATATATTTCAACCCGGAAACTAACACAATGCACAATTGAAACGCTTCCTAAAAAATAAAAAAAAATTGAACTGTTATTTTTTTAAATTAAAATTTATTTGCATCAGAAGAGTTCACTTGAAGCAGATCTTGTATGTGATTATCTTTGGATAGAATAATTTCTCGCCGGCCAACAATTAGCCGACCCCTCCGATATTGTGATGGTAATGCCGTTGCAGGCGCTGCCCAGCTAGCGCGCGCCCAAGAGCTCACCATTAGACAAATCTTGCATAATAATTAGCCAAAGTCCATAAATTATAGATGCATTCTAAGACCGTTGACCTATAAAATAGCAGTACACACGCTGGTGTTGTTTTGTTCTTTTTTTGAAACCTGTTTAATACTTGAAATTTTATTTCATTCCAAATTTAAATTTTGTTCTTAATTTAAACAGCAAAGGTTCATGACTTCTTGAAATTTTGCCATATATTTTAATAAAATTAAAATTATTAGTTAAAAAATACATACAAATTTTGAAACAAAAAGTTAATCAGTGAATTAAAAAAAGACAAAACGATAATTGCACTTAATTAATAATGTTTGCAAAAATATAATCTCAAAGGTAATTATGAACCAAACTTTTTGTTTAAAATAACTACGTAAGATTTTGTAGACCCATTCCGTTATTGTAGTTCTTTACCATTTCTTTTTATTTGTAGTAGTGTTGTGTGTCGTTTTTTTTTCAGGATATCTATGAAAAAATTTCAGCGTCAATTTACAATTTCTTCAACAGAAGCTGTTACTCTATTGTTCGTCATTTAATATTACAGATGCTTACTGGACTACTTTACTCTAACGAAAGTTCTATGCAATGCTATAACCAATAGCAAAAAATAAAAAGCATATAAAATTAGTACCTACAACTATTTTATTTTACATTTTTATTATCAGTATACTCACAAAATTCCATGTACGAAATAATAAAGACAGGTTGAACTAAACGTGCGAATGTAAAACATTCGTGATGTTGAACGCGCGGCACATTCGCGCTGGGGCGCAAGGGCTGCAGCCGCAGCTAAAGCGCGCCGCGCGCTGAGCTTGCAGCATCGCCACCGTTGCACACTCGCTTAGGGGCGCTATTATCTATTCGACCTCTTCAATAATAACTTCTTTCGTCCCACAGAACAAAATAGCTAATAATTCTAGCAGCGGCCAGTGTGCAAACTTTTTGGTTAACCCGCTTAGGTTGATCTCCTTGCTGTTGGAAAATAAAATATTTGAATTTAGAACTCTTAAAGCTATGTTGATTTTAAAAATGTTTTGTTCCGAAGCGGTTCGAAAAATTTTATTTGGCGCCATTTTCAATAAAACTTTTCTTTAACTTTTATCAAGTCTTAAAAGTAACTTTCTCGCGCTCGTTGATCCAACGTATACGTTAATCGTTTAATGAGATAAAATGAAAATTATAAGATAAGTCGCCATATCTGCTGATTTTAATCAGTGCGTGCGTAATATTTTAATTGGGCCTAAGCCTTCTTGATAAAATGCTGTTGTTGGTATGTCTGTGGAAATTCGAAATCCAAATTACGCTTCCTAAAAAATAAAGGGAAGCATATTTCCGATCAATCACGCTCATTAGGAGTCGTGCGGGCTCCGCTTGCAGACGCGCATCGATTCCGCACCTACACTGCTCCAGACTAGAAAAAAGTAAAAAACGGTGACAGACTCATTCCGTCCGCCGTCTCCTTTCTAATCGCGCCCCCACACGCACGCGCGGCTTTTTAATTGCATCCCCACCTCCCACCCCGGAAAAAAGGGCCGAGTACACGATGGATTAGCATACAGCCTCACAGCGAGATACGGCGTGCACCCCCTTCAGTTTTTGCGTATCGCCTCGCGCCATATTTTCGCGGCGTATTTTTTAGGGGGGCGCGGGGAACGCGAAACGTGCGTGCGCGCCGGCAGTCGGCGACCGCCGGCGAGCGCGCGATGTGCATACCGCCGTACGCGACACTACCACACATTGCACTTACGCACCCCGCTAAACTCGACTAGTTATAAACAAAAGTTCAGTGTGTGTGGATTACCAATTAGAAGAGCAGGTAAGTAATTTTTTCACTTTTTATCTGTGACGTTAGAACTCGCAAAATTTGGCGATATCTGGGAGCAAGGTCGTGGCGTGATGATAAAATTATTTGCACAAAAATGTGTTAGAACGAATCGGATAACCTCGTTTAGGACAACGCGCGCTATTGTCGCGAATACACTTATTAAATAAGTCGTAGCGATTAATTATATTCGGCATCAACAAGAAATTCTAAGTTATATCTGCTAATTAGAAAAGTTTACGCGGCATTGCGTACGATTTCGCGCTCATTTATCTTCTTCAAACTTTTTTACTTTAAATTTGGAACTATTTTATTTCTTTCTCAGGGTTAATTGTCATTAATTCAAATTAACAATTTGAATTTCGAATGCCGTCATTAGATAGAGACGCCAGTTGTCGACGATCGGCACCTTCCTAGAAGAATTTGTTTGTCATTTCTTTCACGGCGGTGTTCGGTTGCTCCGATCAGACGTTTTCTATACCACAGTAGTTATTATACCATTCTAATCTTTTTACTTTATTTAACCTTCACTTCTTTAGATAGAAATACAAAACATAATGTGTTTCATTTACAAGTTTCATTATAAAGTGTAATGTTCAGTATCCGCAATAGTTCGGTTTAGATGCGAATTTAAACTATTCAGAAAAAACTTGATATTTATGTGCAATTACATACATATTCATAGATTATTACTCAGGTAATTAAATATTTCATTGCTGGATAAGGTAGTTGGTTGATATTTAAGCTGGTTTCTAAATAAAACTTAAATTTTTATCTAATTCAATAAACTTAGAAAGCAAAGCTAAGTTAGAAATTATTCAAATTAAATGAACTCTACAACTCTTAGGTTATTTGGAAAAGTTTTTTTTTTACTTAATTTATTTTTTTATATTATATTCTAGAAACTTATGTTATTTCTAAACACATACTTATTTATGTCTATACCTAATTACTGTATAAAAATGCTAATGAAACTCAATTAATGGACTTTAAGTGTAAAGCATTAGATACATTTTCGGACAGTCGTTGCTTCTTTAATAAAAACGGGACAAAAATTACATGGATTAGTAATTATTATTAAGCAACTAACTAGTATTTATCAATTGTTACCTATTGACACCAACACTTTATGTATAAAACTCGAATGACAATAGTAATTCGGCAAATAAAATTCATATAGAATTTTAACATTCCGATTTTTTAATTTATACAGAGATAGATGTAAAAACTAAAATAGTATTATAGCAATGATGATAAAAGCAAAACAATAATTTTTATGATTATGTTATTGTTTATTTTTTATCATGTATTCCGCGAATACTAGAAATTAATGTAGTTTTCAACAATGTAGGTACTGCTAAGTAGTTTAACTTGAAACCGACTACATTTACCATTAGTTCCTGACTTCGTGTAAGGATGTGGGCAAATGGTATCAAATTAATAAAATCAGCCAGATATTTATTTTAATCATAGACTTTTTTTAATTAAGACAAATTCTTATAAAAACTTGTCTTAATTGCTTAGAACTAATGACAGCTATCTTGTTTAGTCAATGGCGCATCTTATATTTTTAAATGCCATATCTTCGTCCAACAATGAAGGCGTCTGTGCATACTTTGTACCTTATCTGAATATAAGATTTCATAGCGTTTCTTTTGAAAAATAGTCGCTCTAATAAACGAGCTCTTTTATAGTTTATTTTTTCCGTAATTCGACAGATCACCATTCTATTGCTGTTTAACAAGAGCTACTTGTACTGTACAAACTTATTTTGTACAATATTATTCACAACTCATAAAAAAACTTAACATAGAAACTCTATTTAGCTTCAAATGTACCTACACCACAATATTTTTTTAATTCAATAGTATTTTTTCTATTTGCCTATCTGTTATTTTCAATGGCTATGCTATAATCTTTGATGAAGTAATAACGACCAAATAAACTTCTTTATGGCTTCTGAAAGTTTTCAAAAATATTATTTTGGAAAAATTAAGTAGGTATTAGAAAAAAAATTAGTTTTAATTTGTTCAAGTTCGATTCATATTTGATATTTTATTTATATTAAATAGTTTCTAAAATCATTTTGTGGTAAGCAGACGTCATAGGGAACGATTAGATTTAACTATGCTTAGCAATAATTTAGTTATAACTGAAATTAGTTTCCTTGTACAAAATTTTGCAATAATTTTAGCACTATTATTTTTAGGCATGAGCTAGTTTGTTGACTCTGATTAGATGCACTAATATATATGAACATGTTAATTCATAATAATTTACAGTAAGTACTTAAATAATATTTTCATAGCTATTTTAATGCGATATTTCAATTACAGTAATAATAATTGAATATTAATTAGTATCAATATACCGCTAAAAAAATTCTCAAAAAGATTTAAACAATTTATTGTACACACAAAAAAAATACAATAAGCAATACAAAAGAAGACAGGCAATTGAGTACAAAAGGTAGGGCTTATTCCTGATAGAAAGATATGTAACAAAATAAAATTAGTTCACCTAATTTATAATTAACATTATCTTAATTATCACTTGCACGAAGACTTGTTGACTCTATTTTAATAGAAACACAGAAATATCGTACAAAATCATATTAATTTACAATTAATAATTAATTATAAGGATTGATAAAATTAAAAGAAAAATTTCAAATCTGTACCTTTAGAATATACTATAATTTAAACGGTTTCATTTACTTGAGTTAGAGTTTTAATTTAATTTTAGAATGCGTGTTCTGGAACTTTAATTAATATAACAATTGATAAGAGTGTGTAGCACCACTAACAACGAGCTAGCGAGTCTCGGTCTGAAAAAGACTCGTTCATCGCAAATATTTTGTCTATTCAATGAGAATTTTCGGCTGCCTCTAAATTTGTGTTGGGATTCAACCCCTGTCTGCGACCGCTTTAGGCATACTTCGATTCCGGTTTTAACTGGTGCATCGGGCCTTCTAGATCAAATCTTTACATTTCGACTGCAACTGGTCTAACCATCCCCTTGACATATTTTGTGCAATACAAAATATGTAAGTTTTGTGACTTAAAATTTAACTCGCAACATTAAAAAAAAAATTACTATTGTTAATTTATAAAAATTCCCTAACAATTGATTTGAGTTATTGTTAACCATCGACATCTTTGTGTTATTTGTTTAATAAATTTTTGTTGATGTGATATTCACTATTATTATAGAAATTCAATTAATGTCTACCGAGTAAATTTACTTTTAATGTTCTTCTAAAAGGTTCTATCTAGCTTCTTCTTTTGTTTTCATCACCTGGACACAATTCCAAGGTCAATCAACAAATCAATGTAACGTAAGGTGTTATTATATTCTCATAACACTACGATTGAATTGAATTCAGAATATCGAATTTAAATTTACACGAATTTCGATCTAGAGATTATTGAAAGCGAGAACAATGGACTATTTTATACAACAAAAACTGAAAAGAATATAATGAAAACTTATACCAGACTTAATATAGAAAGTAATATAAATACAAAACACACGTCGTCCGTCAATGGCACGCTAATTATTTAGTAAATTGACGTCCCTATTCGTATCAATAATAGATTCACAAAACATTTTTATTTTGGAATTTATGACAAATATAAACTTTTTTTACTAGGAAAACGTAGCGTGGGACGCCTTCCGAAAAAATGGGATGCCGATATTCATAGGTTGGCTGAAGTGGGCTGGTTGAGGGCCGCCGAGGATCGAGAGTGGTGGCGTGCGGGAAACCTATGTCCAGCAGTGGACGAGAATTTAAGCTGATGGTAACAAAAATATACCTAAGTACTTCTATCTTCAACGAGGTTACCTGGGTACATTATTTAGGATAGTATCTGTTTTATTTCTTATCATTAGGGTACGATGGGACTGACATGTCTTAAAGGCAAAAGTCCCGAAATATAGTAGAAAAAAAGAGATTACCTGTTTCACAGTATCTTTAAATATTTTCAGGTCTTAAATAATTTTAATCTTAAAATTCAAGTGTACATCTTCTCGGAGCAATAATATTGACACGACATTCGCTAACGCTACAGTAACTTGACCTAGTATTAGTATTCGGGTGTTTAAATTAAATGCTTATATTTATACTCAACTATAAACTTATAGTTGAATATCACGGGTTTAGCCATCTTTACAGGCGGAATAGCGAACGTTATATTTCTAATCACATGCCCAGGATTTTTGTTCAGGGCTACGCTTAGAACTGTCTTTTGTAAAATTTTTTGTGACTATTAATTCGTCGTCACAAATGTGTCCGTTAAATATCTACAATGTCTCGATATAAGTTTCAAGAAGCACCACTGCTAATAAGAAGATGGCTAATCTAATTCATGTATTCAGTAGGTAACCAAGTCACCTCTAGGTGGCGGGATCGTACATCAATATTTTACAATTTAGAAATAGATCAATTTATGTAATTAAATAAAAAAGTATATTATATATTATAGGAAAATATTACACTTCCTTTTAAACTACATTAGATTTTTTACAAAAAAAAAGAAACAATATTGCCTGATATCTATCACGTTATACCAGACATGTTTATTAAGAGATGATTCAAATGTCGTCACTACGAGGATATATCCTATAGAATAATTCTAATTTGAACTCTCTGTGAACCCGATTGTACTGGGCCACTGTCCTATCCTTGTCCTTCAGAAGTTCAACTATTTGTGAGTCATTAACTATATAATAACTGGTAAGCATGTAATTAAAAATATTTTTCCTGTATAAAAACCTTCTTCGTCTTAAAAAATATTTAGACAGACCAGGTGTTCAAGGATTGGTAGTCTACCCATAGGTATGTTTTAAAGTTGGAGCTGTCAGTTGTTATAAAAACAGACAAATCAAATAATTTATTTGTAAAAGCATCGGTAAACAAATGTCAGTTAGTAAATTTATGTAATTGTGAGTTTTTGTTAATTGAAATAGATTCAATAAAAATAATTCCCTTCTTTTATACTTAAAGCTTTCCAAAAGCCTTTTGATGGTCGAATATTTAAACTGTACCCTAAGAACATAATTTAATTTTGACATTAGATTTCAATCAAAATCTATCTTAAGTCATTTGTCATACAAAACAGTTTTTACATGTTGTTTTAAAATTTGTTTAGTGTAATGTTAAATTGTTAGAGCTTGCCTGTCATGTAAAAAAAGTTTCAAATGAATTATTTATGCCTGTTTAAAAAAATATTTAAATGTTTAAATACTACAAAAACAAGTCAACTTGAACTAAATTTCAAAGAGCTGCAGAGATTCTATCTCCTATTGTAAAGATATTGTCTTCAATTGTCTACGTTATATGTTTTTGTTTTGGGCATATGCAACATATACATCATACAACATAATCTAATCAATGCTTGCTACACATAGGTACACATAAGCAATATAAACTACTGTTTATATTATTTGTTAGGCTCAATTATTTATGATATAATAATCCCTTGATAGCCAGAACAATCTGGTCTAGATTTATATTTAGGGTATTACCCCGAAGGGGTAGGCTGTGGTGATAACACCCACATAGCCAGACCCCTCCAGGCAACCTACAAATATCGTCATCCCATCTTCTCACAAGGTTAAAAAAAAACTTTACTAAAATTCATTCATTTTCATACTCAAATGGTATAGATGTGGGTTGAACTGGAGACCTCTTGCACGAAGAGTGCGTTTTTCCCGAACTAGCTATTGGCCTATACAAACAACAGTTTTGTACCAGCTATTTACCTAAATTATAAATCTCTAATTCGTATAGTTGCGTTCTACATTTGTCGTATATTAAAATCATGGACGGAGGATATGAGGTCGCTGATTAAAATGCACGTAACTATAAAAAAGTATTCGATATTTAAAATTGAAAATATAAAGATAAAAAATAAACTAACTCAATTCTAAAAAAAACAAAAACAACAACTTCAGTGTCAACAACAAACAAACTCATCCTGTTAGTGAATTTAAACAATGACGAAATGTGTGTGCTTACACTGCCTACTACTTCGGGGGTCCTCAAAGGATATAAGCCTAAGTAGGACCTTTTAGATTAACATATAGAGGACATCAAAAGTCCTTCGTGCCTGTCGTCCATGTGAAAAACCTTGCTTGTTAGTCTGTACAAAGAAGTCAGTGTTTACAGATAAATACTATTTTTATCAGTAAAAATATAATTTTGCAACTCTAGCCGTGAGCTAACGTTATCTAGGTTCAACGGCTCGCGACGATAAAAAAAACCACAGTGATATCTTCTTTATATAACAGACAGCGCACTGAGTGGTCATTGGCTAGGTCTATTCTAAACATTCTAATATCTATAGATATGATGGGTGGTCCTGTCATCGTAATAAATTTTTTTACTGAATTTCTACCAAGTATCTATACATATATACATACACAAAATCACGCTTATAATCTCCGAAAGGGTAGGCAGAGTCCAAGGACCACTGTGTTCCTTATGACCACATTTAGCCAAACAAAAATTGGGTTTGTTCAGATGAAAAATCGTGAAAGAGTAGTAACAAGTGGCTAGCTCATCGCCTACACGATCACAGCCCCAGTACCCAATACGCCCTTAGTCGCCTTTTACGACATGCTAAGCGAGATAAGCAGTTGGTACATTCTTTTTGTGTCCCGGACCAACACGGGACAAACCAAGTATCTATGAATATGTATAATATAAATAATTTTCTACCAAAGTCAAACAAAGACTTAATAGTTCAGTACTCTTCATTGTCTTAATATAAAAAATTTAATAAAACACTCATACATACATGTCATCACGTCTCTGTCCCCGAAGGGGTGTAAACTAAGGGTGTAAACACCCACAACATATCTCATATGTTTACCTCTTCATTTTAATAAATAATCCCACGATACAGTGAATGTTTTTATGGTGTTGTGGTTTTTTGTTTCTTTTAAAGAAGTAAGCCAGAGTTCCATGGAGTAAGGAAGGGACTACAGTTGGCAGCACGCATGTGTCACGTCAGTGCTGCAAGCGACGGTGACTGCTTAATCAGGCAGTCCGCTTGTCAAATAAAAATTTCTTTGTTGAAATAAAAGAGAAAAAAAATGTTTCATCATTGTCATTATACCTTGAAACACCAATTGCTGGACAAAGTTATAGAAATCCATCAAGGATCTCCATAGGAATCGTGGTGCGTTAATTTTAAATTCAGTACTCTATTTTTCTGTCAATTAAATATTTACAAAAAAGTATGTAATCTGAATCGCGGTTTTACAACATAAATACTAAGAAATAGATAAATTCTAGAGCACTTGAGATTGGAATCCATATACCGCGCAGCTAAAAAAATTCCATTTGCTCAACAAAAAACAAATTTAATAAACCATTTTTTTTTTCATTATTGGCCCTCAACACACCTCATATATTAATCATAATGTAAGACCTTCTCTGATTAATCCTCTGGGGGATAGAGGCGTAATGATTAAAAATTATCTTGCCATCTTTAAAGGTTATCCCCGAGATCAGGCCGTGGTGTTCACGTATGTTTCAAATCCCTAAAAAGATCGAGTCCATCCATGCACCAGACAAATGCAAAGCCAGCAACCACCTGTATGACACATACTCACATAAACGAGTCAGGAATACAGGTACCTATCACCTACACCCGAACCTACGACTTCGACAAAACAACAAAACCCAACAAATCACCTACAAATCGCAAATTTTACATTATTGGTTATTGTGACATCGGTTTCACCTAAATAAATTTAGCAAATTAATAATTCTAGGATCCATTTTCCTTCAAAGTTAGACTTCATCGTAATTACGTACTGACGATAATAATGGTGTTTACTAATAAATACTGTACTTAATACATTGTTTTCGAAGAATCGAATTTAAATCCTAAACAACTTGATTCATTTATGAGGTAGGTATTTGATTATGTAAGTATATGAAAAGCTTTCTAATAGCGAGTTGAAAAAACATTTCACTCTAATGCTGTTAAGCCGGTTATTATGAAAAAAGGATAAAAAAAGGTATTAGTATGTCGATTCAGAAAAAAGTTAATACTTCACGTGCGCGAAGCTGCGAGAAACAACTAATAACAAAAACATTAAGACAACGTAACAAACCAGTAAAATATAATACATACATTACATAAGCCAAAAAATATTGTCAACCCTTAATTATTATTGAGCATTTATTTATTAGGTCCTTACCTATGAAATTGGTGTATTGTATGGAAATGTTGGGGAATTCTGCATTTTCCATACTATTTTTTTTTCAGTTTTCTTCACAACGACAAATCCGAAGATAATAATATTTGGCATCTATCATTAGACAAGCTTTAGTAATATGTGTAATATCACACTTCATAAAAATTATTTATAGTTTTTAAGTGAATGCAAATAAAATGATGTATTCGGGAGGCACTTAAAAAGAGTTGTCTCCGTGTCCAATTTTAACACAATTAAACTTACAACAAATTATCAAAACAATTCAAAAGAGCTCAAAAATATAGTCTGTTTTTAGACGAGGTAATTATTTTTTAAGAATACTCTGAATCTTAATAGTTACAGACAAAATACTAAGAGAGAAAAAAAATTTTCAATTTCATAGGTAAGGACCTAATATTTATTTAAACTTTAATGTCCATTACAAAAGGAATATACATATGGCGGACTTAACGACTAACATCGCTCTCTACCAGTCAACCATTAGGCTAAACAGAAAGTTAGTGGCGGCATCATTAAAGTTACCTAATTACACTAGCAAATACAATTAAATTATATATGCAAAATATTAATATTACAATACAATATATGATTATAATAAGCAATAAGCATTTTGTGTAGTTTACTTTTAAATTTTACCAAAATAATAAACACTAAGATTTAAATTCGTGTTTCCCGGTCGAATAGATTAAAGTTGGATTGCCAATTGTCAATTTGGACAACACACAACATTAAAGATATCTGTATTTGCTTAATATATTAGATTTATTGTAAAATAAATATATATTTGACATCTACCACTAATAATTTTAATAATATCTACCTATTAATTTTGTCAGTGAGAATAATAAAATTAATTTTGGCTTTGTCTTTTTTTTTTCACAATTTAAATTCGACTAAAAATAATACCTACGTAACAAACCACAAAAATAATACAGAATTAATTTCATTTTAATAAACCTTAAAAATTTTAAATAATATTAATCTGCTTCAAGATAGTTAAAATAATTAAATAATTTAAATGTACAAATAATAAATATCCGTGCAAATTCTATATAGTCCTCCCTATTGTAAATGTTAAAATAATATTATCAATGGAAAGCATTCTCCTCTCATCTCTTTTGTCAATTTCGCAGTGCCGAACAGGGTTCATAATGTTGTCAAAACTTACCTGTTGAGACCTGTTATATGATGCAATAAATAAATACATAAATTCAAAACATTCAAATCTAAACTTAAACATTATTGTATATTGCACTAGTTTTGAATTGTAAATCATATGTTTTGTCTTAAAAAACCTTCCATCAATTCTAAAATGGTTAATGTTACACGCATCTCGGGTGTGATTTAAGCGGCAGTTTCTTAAAAGTGTTTCATTTCTTCTCAGCAGTGGACGTCTAAAAGCTAAGTTTTTATTTATTGATATGAAGGTTCGATCTATTTAGTATCCCGAACATGATTTTAATTAAAACTTGATTAGTGCGTGAGAATTCTATCTCTATTAAGAAATGCTACATGTCTGGTGGCACGTATAGGTATAGTCTTTTTATCTCAACTATTAATGTAAACACTACATGTGGGTCGGACTTGCCAAAATGTCTAGTGTTATCGCCAATGTAACTACGCTTATATGTTACAATGTTTGCTTGTGTTTATATTTTTACCAAAGAAAATTGTTTATAGTATTATAAAGGACAAAGTACCTTCCTAACAGTAAAAAAATTTTCAAAATCGGTTCAGTAATATCCAAAATAACGCCAAACTTCCAAAGACCGCAATTTTTCCTCTTCGTAATATTATTAGACAAAGGGGATATGACCTGTCACAGTGTACAGAAACGCAGTACACTAAAATCGTTACCCTACACTGCTTATGGTCGGCAGGGGTCACCTCTATATCTCTCATAAACGTTAAAATATAGTGTGGCATTGATAAGAATTACAGATTGCAACCTGAATAGTTCAATTTATGTTCATTCCTAAGATTTATCGGAATTTGAACATATCCCTCTGCTGGGCTTGAATTTTTCCAATTCCCATATATTGCTTAAATTTAGGTTTAGATATATTTATCTCATTTTGACATAATTACATGAATAATTACATGAATATAAATAATTTAAAATGTAATATGAAAGAAAATGATTGCCAAATGTACAATTAATAATCAATTAATTATTGTTAATAATTCATATAGTTAAATTGATAATTATTTACGTTATAATAAAATTAATCAAATTGTCATAGTTAATAAAATTTTAATGAGAAATTTCCCAATAATAATAAAATATGATTACCAAGGTGTGAAGTCAAAAACAAAAAAAAATTAAGAAAAAAAAAGAAATATTTGTTTTTACTTTCTTTGTAATAGGCTCATTGGTCTATGCGAAAAAAATATTAATATACTCATCATCATATTATTATCAAGAGAGGCATCTATTGTTAATCATAGAAGAGAGATAGAACATTTAATTATTACTAATCTATCCATCCTTCGGTCTTCCTCCGGCTATATATCAACCCAGTCCCAAACTCATAGCTTTTCCGGTCTCTATATTATAATAATTTGTTATTAATTATTAAATATGACTAAAAATAGATATTGTAGACACTTTTGTTCGCGCCAGTACTATATTTATCGGTCAGCCTAGACGGAGCTGACTCAGGCGCAGGATAATAAGCACGGCAATATGTTCCCTATTTTCTATTGTCTACAACACATTTTCCTATAACTCCTGCTGAAAGCAACTCATGTTAATGTTTTATCTACTTTTTAAACGCAAACTGGAATGAATCGTCATATATTTTGTTGACAATCACGTTGGGTGTTAGACAATTGTATTATTATTAGTGTTTTTTTTTTATTGTGTCCAGGTTATTGTGATATGTGGATAGCAACAGGCTTGCCCCCAATATTTACATAGGAACTTCAATATATGACTTGAAAAGTGATTGTAATCCCTTTTCCTAGGTAGGCAGAGGAAGAGGTGCAATAGGTACAGTCGAGTACAAAAATATGTATGCTTATTTTAGAGGTGATAATTTTTATTCAAAAGAAGTCAGGCCAAAATATGCAAACACTTTTGACAGCGAATGACTCTTATTAGAAGGAAATAAAGATTTTTTCTCTGCTGGGCACAGGCCTTCCTGATGGAGAAACGCATGAGGAATATAATCCATTACATTACCACGCAGGCCCAATTCGGGTTCAACCCAACTAACCCGGAGCTCCAGATCTCAATGTTTTGGTCACCCATCCACGGCCTGACCATGACTAAGGTAGCTTTGTTTTCGATATCGAAAGCCAAAGCGTGGCCACCACGCCATCGAACTACTCTATTAACAAAAATTGCATAGTAAATTACATACATATACACTAGGACTAGAACATATCGAATACGATCTTTGCTTACTTCGGAATACGTAAGAAATCAGAATTTTTACCTTCGTGTGGTCTATTCTGAGAACTTTATAATGTGAGTCCATCCGTTTACTGTATAACTGAGTTTAGTGAAATTTATTTACGTGACTCACTTAGGAATCCGCAACGCTCTAATTAAACTTATACGATTTGTCAGTTATACGAGGACATACACATACACACAATCACGCCTGTAATCCCCGAAGGGTAGATAGAGTTCAAGCACTGTGTTCCTTAAGACCTCATTTAGCCATACAACAATTTGGGTTTGGTCAGATGAAAAATCGCGAAAGAGTAGTAACAAGAAGTGTCAGTATATCTAGGTTGTAAATTTTGTTTTTGTAATCAAAACGCGGTAGCCGAGTTGTGAAGAACGAACTACTCGTTCAAGAGCTCGTTCAGTAGTCATTGTGAATCGCTTGCCTCATTGTGCCCGGTGCATGGCATAAGGCTCGTCGCCTGTCTGTGTCACTTGACCTATCAGGCCCCCCAAGAGACATGATATGTTATGTAATCAAAACTATTGAGGAGCTTATTGGTGTAGTGATTCGTGCACTTCCGCGATTAAAAGCAATGCATTTGACTGTAGTCAGTCCTTGGATGGATGATCAAAACATAGTGATCTCGAGTTTCTCCGTATCTAGCATTGCCAGCAGTAGCTGAGTTAGAACGGGGGCCCTACTCGTTCTATCATCCAGGAACCAAGGGTTCGATCCCAACGCCTGTTCCACTGAGTTTGAATAAAGCTTATGTACAGTTGTTAATAGCGCTTGCCTCACATTGTACCCGGTGCATGGCAACAGGCTCACCACATGTGGACCTAACATATCGGACGTTAACACGTTAACGTTATATGTTTTTTATGTAGTATACCCGCGTGCACTGATAATTAGAATTTCAATTAACACCTAATACCAATATTGAAAGGTCACACAGTACACTCATATCACCATTGAATGTCGAATATGTGCCAGTATATTTTCTAAGTAAAACATCAGTTGGGCAATATTAGTAAGAATGCTTTCGCAGCAGTTTCCATGTCAGGCGTGCGGGTTTCGAGAAAAACACAATGGGTTGACTCAGTCATTTCGTTCAATGATCATTGAATGATTCGACTCAAGGCTGTTTAGGTGGGCTAATTTTGGTATCTAACTTAGGTCAAGTATAATTAGAATAAAGATTTGAATTATTAGTATTGAGTATAATAGCGGCTCATTAAAAGAATACTACCAACCCATTGCCTCCCTTGAGTGACGTAAAAGGCGATTAATGGACTTAGAACTGCACAACCATCCAATAGCTTATAGCGGCGACGGGCTCACCATGTCACGCTGAGTGCAGTCACTGCTGGTGAAGCGCAGACTATGGCAGTGGACTGCTTTTGCGGTGCTTTTGCCTACTCTCTGACTAACCGTTCGGGAATAATAGTCGTGATTAGTATGAATGTATGTCAGATTTGAATTGGGACAATTTGTTCATTGGAAATATATATTTTTTTAACCGCAATACTGGATCACATGACATATGTCTTTGTCTCTTCATTTATAAATTTTCGCTAACAGTTCATACATTTCTTCCTTACTACTCCAACCAGCAAAGGAACGTCCACTTCAGAAGCAAAAAGGCACTTGAAATCATAAAATTTTGTCATCCAGTCCAATGGAATGTGGTTTTAAAAATCAAATCTAAATCTAAACCAGCCGGTAAGTTAGTCTAAAAAAATGCTTGACGAATATAATTTCGTAATTTTTTTTCTCAAAGGAAAAATTGGTAAAAAAAGTATCATATTTAAGTTATAACTTAATTCGAACTTTTCTTAAAGACAAAGTAAAAGAAATACTTAAATGTTTATGATTAAAAAATAAACATCAATGTAGTTTCCTGCATATTAACTAATGTTTAATTTAACATATTGTTTGTGCGAGCCGATACCTAGATATGTGTTGTTTGTGCGGCCGAAGGAAGTTGCTAATAAATAAATGTGACACGATCTTGACTCGGCGATTGAGAAAGTCAAGCGACAGTTGCATCGGTCACTATTCGGATGGGTGACCAAATACCTTCTATGAAATCATGCAACATTAGAAATTTGATGACATCCGTGGCTGAGTGGTTCTTACGCTGGTAACAAGGTGGTTCCATTTCTGAGGTTACGGGATCGAGTCCTGATTAGTGATGTGAGAAATTAAATAAATTTTTTTCTTATATACGTACCTAGGTATCAGTTTTATTTTCTAACAACTATACTATAAAACAAACGCGTAAACTGATTATTTAAGGTTAGTTGATAAATAATGATTATAAATGTTAAGGCAAACGTTAAATATATTAGGGCCATCTCTGTATCTAGATCACGAAACCTACGTCCTTACAATGTTAGTCATTTACATTTTATCTACTTAATCATGACCATGAACGTGTCATAGAATCTAGTTCGTAACTGTCTATAGTTTACACACAATACCTACGATTTTTTTCCTCAAATAATCTAGCCCAATTCGTACGGCCTTATCTAATAATATTTCATATTCGCAATATCTTAAAATTCGATAACTAGTCCGGACTAGTTAGTGATGTGATTGATATCTGTAAACAATAGATTGCAATTTTATAATTTTATTGGTGGCTTCTTTCCAAATTTCGATTAAATTCAGTAGTTGTAACGTGAAAGCGAGAGAGACAGAATTACTTTCGCATGTTTAATATTTGTATGGATTTTCCTTTTATTAATTTATATAATATATAATTTAGTTATACTCTATTTTACTTCTTAATAACCCCTTAATACATTTTAACCCCAAAATGCTATCCCGGAAAAAAGATCCCAAGGATCAGTTAATAAAACACACATATTTGTTACAAACTACTATGAATTGTTACCTTATATTGAAATATCAATGGTAATAATTTACTATAATATCTAATAAATGTTCTGCGCGTAACCCTTAAAATTACAAAACTGAAACTATTTGGGCACTTCCTACAAAACAAATAGACACATTATTGCACACAAATCTTGCCTTGTGCAGGGATCGAACCCATGACTACTAGAGCAATGCTGCCCGCGCTCTTAGCATGAACACCGCATCATAAATTATAATTCGGAGTTTTATCACGTTAAACTGTCAAATTACTACGGGATTTGACAAGTGGGAGTGATAAAAATATAACAAATATTATATCGCGTTGCTCATGCGACTTAGGCTGGTCATCGAAATAGATATGCAGTATTTTATTTAATAATAACATCGATAATCTAAATAATATCTATTACATCACTATCGTTGCATTGCTTATCAAAACCTAGCGCTTAATATTTCGTAAAAATATTTGCTCATTTTACAAGCAAACCTGGCTGTTCCATGTGTAAGACACGCGTGTTTGTTATCATTTCATAAGCGGATAGTATTCCCGACTTGAAGTTTAAACTTTAAAAAAACATGATACTGAAAACTTAGGGCGTTCGACAAAGTGGGGCGAGGGGCAATAGAGATGTCCAGCAGTGCACGAGATTTATGCCCGGTTTCTGAAACGTCAGATATGTTCTCAATAGTTGTTGATTTAATAAAGTTATGAATAAGAATAACGCCAGATAAGTTTATACGGCTTTTGTTATTGCGGTGTCCAGAAACCCACTTCGAGGAGTTACATACATACACACAATAACGCCTGCAATCCCCGTAGGGGTAGGCAGAGTCCAAGGAACACTGTGTTCCTTAAGACCACATTAAGCGATACAAAAATTGGGTTTGGTCAGATGAAAAATCGTGAAAGAGTAGTAACAAGTGGCTAGCTTATCGCCTACACAATCACAGACCCAGTACCCAATACGGCCTACTTCAAGGAGTTATCGAACCAATAGCACTATTTAATCGACAAACTGCCGTCGAAAAATCTAAGGACCCGGGCATTAGTCAATGATGACGGTTATATTCAAGAATTTTGTACTTTCTGATGGATGCCAAACTCCCATACAATAGCATGAGGCAATGTTTTGTCTCGATCAGTAGGTGTTCCCTTTCATTCTATCACTTTAATGAATGAGTTTAACATTTCGTAGTAAAGCTTTCTATTACTACTAATGACGTCACACAAAAATACACACAAATTTCTCAAACAAATACTCTCATTTAATATGTGATTTTTGACTCACCTGTGAAATGATAAGGTACATCTAGGATATCACTCACATACACAACATAAAACAGCACACGTCATCACCAGTTTTATAAATTTTCATTTAAAAATATTGAATTACAAAAATTTGTAACCATTTTCAGTCTAGATGTGAAAATGGCGTATATATGACAGGTGAGACAGAAACTATGGATAGAAAGAGAGGAAGAGGATATCCCACGGATAGCCTTTATTCATAAATAGTGATAGAATGAGAGGGAACACCTACTGATCGAGACAGAACATTGCCTCATGCTATTGTATGGGAGTTTGGCATCCATATAGAGTACAAAATTCTTGGTTATATTGAATGCAAATAGGAAAACAAATGAGCAGCGACACGATTGACCCGATGTTGTCAATAAATGCAGAGATAAAACATGAATTTGCTAGAATTTCATAAATAAAAACATAAATAGGTACTTTTGTCCATTAACTTGAAAATTCTCCGCAAATACAAAGCTTTTTTATATTGTCACTGTGCCACTCATCCTTCCACGCTTCACATAAAGTTCAACTGACATGCTCATAATTTTTCTTCATTTACTGAGTTTATATAAATATCTAATTTATTCTTTATTGTTCCGGCAATTAGACGTAAGACAGCCAGTTCCTCAGTCCTTGAGGAATGCAGGTGAAGCTCGCTTCCACCTTCGGCATCGTCACTTACCATCAGGTGAGATGAAGGCCAAGATTAACTTTTTAGTAATAGAGTCAACATATAATTGATTAATCTATTCTATGCCCATTTAGTAAAATTGCCAGTTTAAAAGTGATTTTAATTCCCTTTGTAAGCCACTGCAGTGAACCACGCTCGTATCGGCGTCATATGTACATGAACGGGTCAAAAAACGCATAGAAAAATATAAGAAGGAAATAAATACGTTATCTCTATGTCCTTATATAACAATAAGACCATTTAATGCTTGAGTTCATTATACTATTATTTTATTACATAATTTATTGAACTAGCATTAAAAAGTATAAATGTATAACGCTATCTTCGTGTTGTAAAAGGATAGAAATATACAATGAAAGCATTAATAGTTATGATGTATTATTGGCGTCACAATTTCTTATTGGAGGAATCTCAATAAACCTCTTTCTTGTGTTCTGTGGGAGGAACTAGTTGTGTTACTAGCAGAACATACAAAAATGGATTACGATCAAAATAAAATCGTTGATTGATATAATATTATTAAATAAAAGGTTACTATTTAAGCAAACCTTCATTACCCCTTGAGGGTTGATCATCGTCAGGCTAACCTGTAAAAATATTATCTTTATTAGTAAATACTAAAGCCTATTTGATAAAAATACGATACGTATAAGTTGTCATATATGTTTCTATACTAAATTATTCAACCACATAAAACTGTTTCACCAGTTGAAAAATAAATAGTTCAAAAACAAACTCCTTTCTATTTTAGAAAGGAGTTTGTTTTCATGAATTATAATACTCATTAGACCTTGTTTTGTCAATATTTCGATCCTATAATAAGAATGAAATAAAAGTACACGCACATAAAGGAAATAATTAAGAATGAATTTCGGAACCCTCCTAAAACAACGAAACATCTCTAAAAAGCTTCTCTATTCAGCATCACATACGCAAACATAACCTATTTTACTAGAATATAAAACAAACGTAAGCCTCATTCACGCCACGTAACACACGTCCATATATGACACAACTACACACGCATCGAGCCGTGCCATTGGTGAACTTTCACTTTCGCACAGAGCCTACATAGTTTGAATTCCGTAACCCTCGCTCTGATTGGTCGCCGCCCGCGTGACCTTTGGCCTGATTGGTCAGGATAGTTATTATGTGTCGTATGTTTACGGAAATAATATAACGTAGATTGGATGTAACTTTAGGTATTTGAAAGCTCTGAACTTAAGATGATATAGCTGCAAGTGATAATTTTTAAGGATAACGCGTTATTTTAATAAAAACGCACTTATGGGATATTTAGTTAGGATATCTAGTTTTGATGATGTTTCGCTAGAATAATTTTATAAAATTATTTATACTTGTAAAAGGAAGTTATTTTTTATAATTATCCAATGAGATTGGTACTGCTCTAGTTATCTCTACATACATAAATCAGTTTTTGTACAATAATTGTAATCTTACTAAAGAATTGCAATAATTTAGTTGTGGCAGCTTTACCTATAGATAAGAAAATATCTTCAAAACAACCTTGGCAATAATATCTTTGACGAAAAACGCCAAGTTGGGAAATAACCAATTCTATTTCAGCTTATTCGTGATGACGGATATTAGTTTTATGTTTATTAATTAGTATGTAACTAACGATGACTATTTTTCTTTTACAGGTTGAAACAAAACGCGTTTAGAAGACAAACAAAATTTTAAAGGTAAGTAAATAAACCTTTTTTTTTTCAAAAATACTAGTGTAATATGAGACTCAGAAATTATATGACTTTGACTATGTTACTATATAACTGCAGCCTTGCTACGATACTGACATTCGCTTCATCTTCATTCATTACACCTCCGTGGTCGAACGGTCTGTACGCCGGTCTCAAGTCGTCATCTCGAGAGGTTCTGGGTTCGACCCCGGTGGTTGGTACCCATATGGTTGTGTCATGAATACAGGCATTTGTTCACCAGTCTTGGATGTTTATTTGTGTATTATATTCTGGATATTTATATGGTTTTTTTGTATATAAATGTATTACATGTATTCTACGCGACTTATCATGAGGTGAAAAATTAGCTTTTTGGCAGATTCGATCAACTACTGAACTTATGCAGAATCCTTAAAAATATAGACGACAAAATTCAATGCAAAGAGAAAATGAAGAGTATACTTTTTAAAGCAAGGGTGACCAATATGGTTACGGCCTGCGTTGTAAGCAGAAATCGTTGACTTTCATGAAAATGAATTATTATAGCTGCTGCTATCATAACCCTCTCTCACAGACCTCTTTCGACCTCCATCACTACACAATTACATACATACATATAATCACGACTATTATCCCCTAAGGGTTAGTCACGGACTAGGCGAAAGCACCGCAAATCAGTCCGCTACCATAGTCTGCGCTTCACCAAGCAGTGACTGCACTCAGCGTGACAGGTGGTGAACCCGTCGCCGCTATAAGCTATTGGATGTTGTGCAGTTCTGTCCATTAGTCGCCTTTTACGACACCCAGGCGAGGAGATCGGTTGGTAGTATTCTTTTAAACAGCCGCTACCACAGGACTCCACAATTACAATTACAATATTCTGTAATATGGAAATGCTTTCAAGCAGATTCGAGTGTCTAATACCACTTAAGTGCCTTCATCTTAATTTTGGCTATACGGCAGCCAGAAACTTTTCGGTCAAAAAGTTGATAATAAAAATACATAAACAGAATAAAATTGGCTAACACACGATAAGGTCCAGGTCATAACATATTGATAGCTCTGACACTAAGCTAGATAACTCTAAATTTTTAGACTTTTTAAGATAACAAATCGACATTTTGTACCTATCCAACAACTGCAGTAGTCTTGAAAGCAGACGAAAATACACCTTATTCGCTTGATATAAAGTTACACCTATCGCATAGACGTCCGCACACGAAATTCGCGCTTATGTTTTCACGGTTAAAGTTTAATTTAGATAACATAGGTAGGTGCATTTTTGTAATCATAAACTAAAGTGCTTTGTTTTATTTCGTTGAAAATAGTTTTTGTGTTATCAATCGCTTCGCTCACTAATGTTTTAATTAAAAGACAAAGTATTATATAAATGATTGCGTGTGTGCGTATGTGTGTAATTTTACACTCATTAAAACTTTATTGTAAATCGAATATAAATATAATTACTTTACGAGATAATTTAACATAACCGCCTCTCTGGTCTAGTTGTTCCGACCACCGGGTGTTGATCGGGAGGTACGGGTTCGATTCTCCATGGAGGCAGAAGTTTTTCTGCTCGGTTTGACTGTTAGTAAGGCTTCTAAGCCCGCCTGGCTAGCTACCACCATCTATCCTTAATTTGTCGCCATAATAATAATGTTATAAGCAATTGTTGTGTTCCGGCAATCAGAGGTAAGATAGCCAGTTCCTTAGTTGTTGAGGATTTACAGGTGAAGCTCGCTTCCACCTTCGGCACTTGACATCAGGTAAGATGAAGGCCAAGAGCTTACCTGTCATATGTAAAAAAGAATGCAAAATTATCGAAATGCGTTTCTTAGTTTATGATTTAAAAGATATATTATATACCTTTAATTGAAAATAAATCAGATATAACATTTTTCCTTGCGTGTAACACTTTTTATGAAATAGTATGAAAAATAAATACAGAGATATTTATGTGGAGATATTTAAAGTATGTTCTTTAAGAATGGGTAAATACATTTAATTCCAAGAATTTTTGTATGATACATATACTAACGCACAGACAGACAAAACAATATACTATGTAGCTTTATTAAGTAAGAAATATTTTTTCATCGAAGAATCAATTATATAAAAATGGCTTCTGTAATTTTTAATAAATATCAGTCTATTAATAGATAAAAAATAAGTTATTTTCAAACTTGTAATACGTATAATCCCTAAAAATATCGATTATATGGGACGTGTATTTTCATAAGTCAAAGAGTCTTAACATACAAGCCAGCCATAGGATAATCAACTCTAAACCCATTAGATAGCTGCTAAACCGCTTTGAAGACTAGACGGCTCACTAGTTTTTGATTGATTGTTTCATTACTCGACAGTGCTAGGTTTCGGTTGAAACCTAAGTGATAAGATAGACGCCTAGGTCTCTGATAAAACCGTATACACAAAAAAATACGATAACGCTTGGCTATCGCAATGACATGAAGCTCAACAACTATTTATTTAAGCAATTATCTCTTTTATAGTTTTTGGTATATTCGAACCAACAACTTTAGTTCTTATTGAAAATCAAGCAACTTAAATTTTGGTTGGAACAAGGATGGGTGACCAAAGATTTCAGAAAATTTTGAATGAGTTTCTCGGTGTTTTGAAAGCTGTTTATATTACAAGCTTTTATTTAAATTGCAATGTAACTTCGGGTGAAATCTTGCAACTCAATTTTGAGTAGATATTATAAACCAATTGAGCAGAAATGTTGCGTGTTTGTGTAAATCAAATGACAATATTATGACTGAGCTGATCTGAAGATGGAGGTAGGTGGCCATAGGAACTCCGTAATTAAACCATCCATTTTGGACTCGTACTTAGGTACTTAGGACTCGCTTTAACGAGTACTTAGGTTTGGACTCTTAAAGATAAAAATAAAAAATTTTTTTTTTTTAAATAACAAGCTTTAATTACTTTTTTAGATAAAAGCGTTTTACATTTTGATGGAACATTGAAGAACATCATTTGCAATCACAATGTAACGCTTTTAGTTAAACAAAGTAATAAAAGTTTTTTTTGCATATTGTTTTCACTATTTTTTTTTTATATACCACCAGTGGCAGTGTGACAAACATGCATACGGCCCACACAGATGCAGTGGTCACCGTAGCCTATGGACGCCTGCAACACCGAGGGCATCACCAGCGCGCAACCCTTAAAAACCCTTTTCACCCTTTTTTCTCTCACATTGGCCAAAATTGGCAAAAATAATATAGTGAGTGTTTAGCCCCTAGAATATTTAGCAACAAAAAATGCGTAGGTCCGTTAACAATGTTGTAAATTCATTGCAAATTACATCACACGATAAAATATTCACTGCTATGTACAAACATTATGAGAGCCATTAGGATGCCATTTATAAAATGATCGAAAACCAATCTTAAATTAAAGACGTTACTTTCTTGACATGCTATTTATAAAGAGCTGTTTTTGTTATTCTTATAGCACTTCATTAGATGATCTAGCATTGATATCTCAATTATGCTACAACGGTGTCTTTCGTTGACACTAAGTTACGTACATACACATATATTCATACATACAATCACGCCTGTAATCGGTAGAGTCTAAAGAGCACTGTGTTCCTTAAGAACACATTCAGCCATACAAAAATTGGGTTTGGTCAGATGGAAAATCGTGAAAAAGTAGTAACAAGTGGCTAGCTCATCGCCTACACAATCACAAACCCAGTACCCAATACGCCCTTAGCCGCCTCTTACGACATGCTAGGCAAGAAAAGCAGTTGTCACATTCTTTTTGCGTCCCGGGCAACACAGGACTTACAATAAAGTGATAAAATAATAAAAAAAGAACTAATAGGAACAAAAAATTCTTTAGAAGACTTATTTTTTTAATATTATGTAGATACACTGAATATTAAAATAGAAAAATCTTCTCTACGGAGTCCAAAAAAGGTTTTATTTACATACGATCAATGGATGTATGTAACACCTTTCAAATACAATAATGGAATTAAAAAGAGTCACCACATCGCAAATTCTTTTTTAAGTATTCAGCTAATATAAAAAGATACGCGCACGCTTTCGTTGGCTCTAAGTCATAAGCGGATATATTCTATCGCGAGCAATATAGCGGTATCCGCGCAATATGGTAACACTAAGTTACCACATCTTGGAAAACTTAGTGTGGTAGGTATACGAAAAAGTGGAATACGGTGTGGGAATTGGCAACTTCTTAAGATCATGATGGTTTATCCTCCCCCAATGGGGCTACAACTGTACATCACAGCTTCGATGTCTACCTCCGACTGCTCTTTCCCTCTGTATATTGACAGGGCGAAGCGGAAGGTAGCTTCCGCTTCGCCCTGTCAATATTTATTTATTTAATGGATCACCAAGATAAGATACAGCATTACAATGGTGCTGTGAGTTCAAATAGCAATGTGTTCAATATCAGATTCTTTAATAAGGCAGTTGTATTTATCTTGGACCATACGCCAATTTTAAACGGACATCTATTTCAAAATGGCCGATTTGCCCCATTTAAGTTTAGCCATTTATCTTTGTCGCTGATTCAAAAGGTTTTTTGTTCCTTTAACGCCTCTATACAACACTTAGTAGTATCCAACACATAATGTACACTGGGACAAATAGGCTTACCGCTATTCCAATCATAGACGTGCTGGGTTGTTTCTCTCTCTCAGACAGCAAAGGGATCTTATACAGCCAGTTCTATGAATTTTTATTGCATGATTTTCATGACAGTCTGACTGGTATATTTACACAACAATTAATTAAACATTAAACAATAATTTCTTGTAGGAAACTCTACCAGTTTGAAAATCTTAACAGTTCGAATAACGAATCACTTTAAAATTTCAACATTTTTACACACAATATTGGCTCAAACTTTAAATAATTATTTAATAGAAAACTTTTAAAACAGACGCCGATGACCGATAAACAAACTTTATAAAATTAAATTTTACTTTAAAAACTTTTTTGTTGCTCATTTAGCTTTCTTTGGTCCTACTTTTGACAACTTACAAAAAGAGGTTTAATAACAGATTTCAAAATCGATCAATTCTACTCAATTCGATCGGGTATCATAAATATTACTATTACACACAAACGCGTTCTAGCGCTCAGCCGTTATCTTACAATAAAATTATATAATATGTGCAGCACTTTTATCATAGTACATATACATAATTTATATGTACGTTAGTGATATTTGGCGATATAGCGATTTTTATTTATCACTGATAAATATTTAGAAACTATGATTAGTGGGTATTAGTTGCACCATGATACGGTGTTAGTGCACGGGGCTTGTGTATGCACGAAAGAAATATTTATAAAAAAAATGTATTTGTTATCTTTGCTCCGTGAAGATAATGAGTGATCTTAGTGCACTACGTTTCTGTGAAGTGAGTATAATGACATAAATTTATTAAAATCTTTACGTATCCATTAACTGTGTTATGACAGAAATAATGATTATATCTTCCAGCCAAATAGGCTATGTAGAGATGTTGTTGCGTTATTAAGTAGATTTTAGCTCTATAAATACCAAAACAGTTCTATGAATTCACAGATCTGTGCTTTCAATTACCAGCGGTCGGAAACAATTTAAAAATGCGTTTTTATTCCCAAGTGCCATTTAAAGCTACAGTTTAGAATGGAATTCGGGTGCTAAAATATGAATTGATTGCATAACGAAATGCAATTTATTTTTTATTTGGAAATAATACCTGTTGAGGGTTTTTATGTTTCATTTTTTGTTTATTGGCTTTTTGTTTTGCCATAAATTGCGAATGCTGCTGTTTTGTATGAGAGGAGGCAAACGGTTCACCTGATGGAAAGTTATAACCGTGTTGCTGGCATTTTAGGAAAAAGTACGCCCTTTTCTTGAAGGAAGAATAAATCTTAAATAGGTATAGTTTATAAGAATGTTAATTGTCGTTCTCTGTTCTGCTTCCTTCTTAGGGATTTTAACATATCAAGCGAAATGAGGGTGCTTGCTTTTGAGTTTGAATTTTCTGGGCTTCTTTATGTGAAAATTGATGCTGTTCGTAACAGTGATTTTTGTTTACTTTCCATACAGTCCATGATTTTAGGTAGCTTTCCTCCTCTTCAAGAACGGAAGTATCTTCTTAACTCCCCAGATAAATATACCTAATGCCAGACCCCAACTGGTAATATCCCATCTATAGCTAGAACCAAGTGGTGTGTAGAAGTTTAAAAACAAATAGTAGACAATACGGCACACTGACCGAACGTATTAACTTGGACAATGGCGTTCAAGTTTCAGTTGTCAAGGCGAAAACAACAGCTCTAACTTCTATACGCAACACGATATACAGACAATCAATAGAAGCTCAATTATGGCTTGTGGTCCCATAAAGTAATTCATTGATCGCCATTTTCTATACTTTCAACATTAAATAATCACGCCTCTATCCCCGAAAGGATAAGCAGAGGTGTTAAACATCCTGCTTGAATGTTTAAATTATTCAGGAAATAAAATGGTTATTTTTGCCTATCGTCGTGAGATTTTTTTATAAAGATACATGAACTGGTATACCTACTAATTTATGTATTAGTAATACATAAATTAGTAGGTATACGCCACAGAAATAGATTTACATAGAAGGTGACTATTAGTATCCAGAATTTTCTTTTTATCGAATTCAATTCATCGAAAATATTTCCACGATTTTTAGTAAAATAAAATTCAGTTCATCGAAAAATTATTCATCTCTGTTTTATATCATCGAAAAACTTATCCAAAAAAATTATTTTTCAAATTGTTTTGTTTCTCAGAAAACGGTACATCGGACATACATTACATAAAAGTATAAAGTAAACAAAAAAAACATGTTTCAATATGAATAGACCCAAAACATTGTCCAGTTCAAATGTATACCCATAGCCAGTCATTCAGGTCATACACACTACTGCTTTTCTGGTTGTATCTTTTGAACATTGGAAAACTAAAAACCCTCTGAGCGCTATCCAAAAATAACATTTTTTGTCAAAATATTTCTCCATTAGCACTCAACATGGGTGCTATTCATAAAGTAGATGACATGCTATGGACTAGCTCGAATTGATAACCTATATTTTCTTCTATTTAGACGTTCTTCGTGGAACACATATTGCACGCCTTTTTATTTTATATTGCACAATCTGCCCTTGGAAACTTCAATAATGTCATGGTTTTTCTTAGGCTTTCAAAAGTTTTATTGAGGTTTCTACAATAATAAAAAGTTCTTAAGATTTCTTGCGTTTTTTACTTCATTGTTTTATTTATTTTTCTTCTTTAAAACTGGCTTTAAAGGGCAAGGTCCAGAGCCGGAAAACTTATAACAGAACTTTAGATTTCCCGGTAAACTTTAGCAAAGGGAACGTTTTTGAAAGCCACGTAAATATTTTATCTTTTTAAATTACTCAAGTAGGTATAGTTACACAATCAAAATGTGCATAATATTTATTATTGCATGGTAAAACCTCTTTGAAACAATTATCGCAAATAGGCCAAAGTAAAAAATGTCAGGGCAATAATTCTTGCTGGCAATAAACAGCCGCTGACATATCTATGCAAGACACTATTATCTCCGGCGACCCGATTTTTAATCTGTGTTTGTTATTAATGCATGTACTACAATATATAAAATTAATAGTTTCATTTACACCACTTTTCTTTTTTCACAAGCGCTCTGTATGTATTGTGTGCTAAGTCCCTAGAGTCTGTCAAAATTTATCAATAAATGCAATTGTAACACATTTGCTCGTAAAGGGTCTTATTTCACCAATTTCAATATCATACGTGCGGTTTGATAATTATAGCCTCTGCCTTCTTATAGCCCTCACCTACGGCTCGGTCTAGCAATATCGCCTCGGCTGTAATTTTCAACTTACCGCACTTATATCATAATGTCCATGACTGCTATGTTTATGCCCCAGTATATAGTTTTGCCCCTATTAAAGAATTTTGGCATGTATAGTCTAATGATATACTGTTGACTGTACAACGGACTCCTTTTTTCATTGTAAAAAATTTCAATTTTTTATGAATTTTTATTTCTATGGGAAACGTGATTTCAGCTATTTTCCGCTAGGGGCGCTTTCACGTTTCTCATAGAAATTGACATTCTTAACGAAACTAAATAAGTTGCGTTGTTTACAACAGAACTTACACTAAGGGTGGGGGGGGTGTTTTTGTGCATATCAAACTAACAATGCGAGGACTTACGATCAATTATTAATTTATAACACTTTTTGTATTTGTCCCTGGTTATTTCTGGTTGGTTCTTAATCTATACATATAATAAAACTGCTGAGGTCGAATGTCTGTAATAGAATATAAATAGTTAAAATCAAGTAAGAGGGGTGTAAATAAAGGAAAATTAAAAAAAAAATTATAATTGTGATAATTATGTTATGTATAGTATTCCACAGTTTTATCTATGACAGGCTGTTGTCCGCGCCTTCGTCCGCGGTTACTGTTTTTTTTTCTATCGCACGGGAACCCTTTTCCAGAATAAAAAGTAGGTATCTTTGATGTTAACCAGGGATATAAGGAATCACTAAGCAAAATTTCATTGAAATCGGTCCAGCCATTTTGGAGATTACCCCATACAAACAGACAAAGAAAAAAACCTTATTTTTGGTAAAATCCCTCTTTTTACATTCCCCTGACTTGATGTTAACCATTTTTTTAATGTACAGTAATTCGACCTCTACAGTTTTATGATATGTAGTAGATAGTTATACATTATTTGGATCACCTGCACAAATTCCGATATACATAATTTAAAAAATGACATCATTCAATGTATGTTTGCAATATTAAACACATGAAATTAAACAAATATAACTATTTAAAATTATGATAGGTTAGGGAAAATTATCTTTTATCGGCCATGACCGACCAACGAGACAAATCATAAATAAATAGTCTTTTAGTTAAGAAAACTGCAAATACAAAAATTTAAAAATGTAATATGAATTTCAGTAGTATTATCATTGTTTTTTAATTTCATTTACTTAAAAATTCCCAAACACTAACTATTGAACAATTGCAAAAAAAATAATAGTCGTATAAAAAAACATTTTAAATTTTATTAATATCGCAGACTGGTAACACCTTGTACTGCCATGCGCCGTTAGTCTTTGCCTCTCGTTAAAATATTGCTGTTAATTAACTTTTTCCTGTCAATTTGAATTTCGAGCAGTTTTTAAATTTAATTTTTCTTTGCAGCCCGCCAAATCGGACCACATGACTCGCTAAGCACGCCTGAAAGAATTCAAGATGGTGGACACACAGCACTTCTGCCTCCGGTGGAACAACTATCAGAGCAGCATCACGAGCGCGTTTGAAAACCTGCGCGATGACGAAGATTTCGTTGACGTCACGCTGGCATGCGACGGGAAGAGCCTTAAGGCACACAGGGTCGTTCTTTCGGCCTGCAGTCCATATTTTAGAGAATTATTAAAGGTATGTTGAAAATAGGTAAGTCTTGAACAAAAGAGAATAGACTAGTTGACCCTTTTTTATTTGGCCCCAAATGATTCATTACTGTTAAACACCACCATAAAAATAATTATGATATTTTTTTAGGTCTATAACACAATAAACATTAAAATTTAAAATTACTTTTTTGCTTGACGGGCAAAAACGCTGTCGGCCATGATAGTATTTAACTTATCTGTGCCGTCAGGTCAGGATTTTGGTAAACAATTTAATACGCATGCGTGAAACAGGCTGACAAAGCCGACAGATAGGCTTGATTGGTTGCGACTGGCGTTTGACGGATTTTGAACATGCGTAGTAATTATTTACCTGTTGCGTTACTTCACCAATACGTACATGGTGGATAGCAGAGCAGCAGCAGTTGGCAGATGAAAAAAAAAACATGTTTAAATTGAACTCTTACGGCAATCTCATAATTATATTTATTAAACTTGGTATATTTCTGACCCTTGTTTAAAATACTATGTGAATTAAACATTATTTTCATAGCTTTTGATGAGTCAACTAACCTATTGTTGATGATTTTCTTCGTCTACAAATACAAATTCCTAAGTTACAAATTGTACGGAACCTTATAGACATCAACGCGCGTAGATCCATTATACTCGTAATACCTCCTAAGATTTTATTTGAAAATCGAAAGTTTTATATAAAATAATTTTTTTTTTATATTTAAAAAAAAAAAATCCGAGGTAATGTCGTATTATCGTCATAATTTTTTTTTAATATAAAAATAATTTAAAAAAATCTAAAATAAATATTTTAAAAAGCTCCTCCAAAAAATATGGCTACAAAAAGATACACAAAGTCTGTCAGGTGTGGGGTTCGAACCCACGCTCCCTCTCGGGAACCAGAGCTTAAATCTGGCGCCTTAGACCACTCGGCCAACCTGACTTGTGTTAAGCCGTTGAAATTACTGAGTGTTATCGACGCGCAGATAATTTCACACTGGTTACAGATAGTACATAAATTAACAGAAACAGTTGCGAATTTCTTATCAGCCACTGTATTATAGTAACGGAATGCTTATAAAATGGAAATGATAAAACAATATAGCAATTAATATTGATTACTACTTTAGTAATAACATTGACACTGTAAGATAAGCTATTTTTGAATACTTTGAAAATTACATAATACCTACCTATTAAAACAAAAGTAAAAAACACTCGTATATATTACTTTTTTTTTTAAATAAAAATTAAAGATTATAATAAAATCCTAAATATATAATGTTGAGTTAATTTAATTATTAATGTAAAAAACTGTTAAACCTGATTTTTTTTGGTTTTAAAAGTAAAAAAACATAACACAATAACCAATAAATTGTAGCAAAAGAAACCTTATTGGCCGATATTTCTCGTACCTACTAATAAAGTCATTGAGTGACATACATAATTACATATGTATGACAGCCCAGCATCAGTTAAGCCAAGTCGCCATGAATAAATTATTACAGTACAGTCACGCGCAAAAATATGTATACACTTTTGACAGTTAATGTCTCTAGAAGCGATTGAAGACTATCACCTGTCAAATGTCTATACATATTTTTACATGTGACTGTACAGTGGCCAAACATCATCTTTTGGTTTCTTTTTTTGCTCTATTTTAAATGATTACTAATATGGAACATATTACTGATCGCCCTCGCTTGTACGAGTAGATAAAGTAGGTGCGGCCAATAAGGCCTGGCTAACCGAGTATAGAATAATCACTATCAATTAAAAACAAGAAACAGCAACTTCTGCTTTAAATATAGTCAAAATAAAAACGTTTTTAAAAACTCTTTAGGCCTTATTAAATTATGGAAGAGTAATGAGGCTTAAGACATTTTAAACTGCGAAGTTAAACAAAACAAACTTCAATAACTATCTTCGGACAGACGGACGGACTGACAGCGAAGTCTTACTTATACGGTCCGTTTTACCCTTTGTGTGCGGAACCCTAAAAATAACATAACATATCATCAAGCCTCTTTCCCCTAAGGGGTAGGCAGTGTTAAACGCTCACATTTCGTCAGATATTGGGTCCTTACCTATGAAATTGGTGTTTTTATTCTGTCTTAGCAATTTGTCCGTAACTATTAAGTTTCAGAACATTGTTATAAAATAATTGCCTCTTCTAAAAATATACCATATATTTGAGCTCGTATTATTTAATTTGATTTTTTTTTGTAAGTTTAATTGTGTTAAAATTAGACACAAAGACAATTATTTTTAACTGCCTCCCTAATACATCATTTGATTTGCATTAACATAAAAACAATGAATAATTTTTATCAAGCGTGTTCACACACATATTGCTAAAGCTTGTCTAATGATACATGCCAAATATTATTATCTCTGGATTTGTCGTTGTGAAGAAAACTGATAAAATGTTAGTATGTAAAATGCAGACATTCCCAAAATCTCCATACAAAACACCAAATTCATAGGTAAGGACCTAATATATTAGGTCCCCGTGTAACAGGTGGCGAGCCTGTTGCCATGCACCGGGCACAATGAACCTAACACTAACTGCAAATTAGTTTTAAAAGCCCAGTTATAATAATAACCTGTCTCCCCGCAGTCAACACCATGCAAGCACCCGGTCATCGTGCTGCAGGACGTGGCGTTCACGGACCTGCACGCGCTGGTCGAGTTCATCTACCACGGCGAGGTGAACGTGCACCAGCGGAGCCTCTCCTCCTTCCTCAAGACCGCCGAGGTGCTGCGCGTCTCCGGTCTCACGCAGAACGAGGACGTGCAGGTGGTTAGTCTCTTCTAGTATTGTTAAGTGAGAAGAAAAGAGACAGAGTGAAAGAGACAGCGAGAAAGAAAGAAAGCACCCAGTGATCGTGCTCCAAGAACGAAGATGTGAAACAGTGTTGCCACACCTCCCGATTTTGGCGGGACGTCCCGATTTTTAACTGAAAATTAAATGTACTGCGCTGGACAGGGTCAGTCCCTCTTCGTAGGGACTCGAGTTAATAAAATTCACATGTTTTTTAAATACATTATGGCTATTTTTGCTATATATTGTCATGTAAATGTTATTTAAAACTCAACTATAAAGATTTAATATTTAAAAACATCTGAACCATTACTCCGAAAACTAATTCGTGATTCGGACGCGATTCAGATACATTGTTGTTGAATTTTAAACTCTGTGGCTAAGGATATAGTGACACAAAACGAAATAGGGCGTCCTCGTCCGATAATCGTGTAATTTTTTTATAGTAGATCTTTTAAATTACTAGGTAAAAACTTTTTAGTACGCTTTTGACGAAAGAATCCCGCTTTTCTTGCTGGCAACGCTAATGTGAAAGAAGTCTCTTCTATTGTTAGGGGTCTAAAAGTGTTGAAAGAAAAAAATGGGATAATAAGGCCACCGTAAACACAAACTAAAGTAAATTGTGTATCTATCCTTCTCTTCGTCATATAGTTAGAGGAAGGTAGATGCACAATTCAGTTTAGTTTGGTTTCGTTTGTGCCTACGGAATTGGCCTTATTATGAAAGTTAATAAGAAGTAAAATTATAAAAAAAACTAGAAAATAATCTTCTTTCCTGGTTTGCTATTACCATCAATAATGTTTACTGTCCAACTAGTGTGGTTTTTAGGAAGCGATATATAAAAAAAATACTATTTTGATTGAATGTACAATCGACCAAATTGATTCATGACCCACTTTGACAATATTTCGATTACAACTGTCTATTGCACATAGGACGTTTTTACGTACGTTTCCAAGAAAACCTTTATACATTTGAATTTTGCTTGCATTTAAATGCTACGGAAAAATGACATTATAGTGGGTCAGAAATCTATTTCTTCGATAGTACCATGTACCTGTTGAATTGATGATTAAAATAATTTTTTTCGTATTGCAAATAATAACAGAAAATTTAAACAAAAAGTACATTTTCAAAATATCTATTTTATGAAGGGAAAGACCGAAAAAAAGCATGTGAATGAGGACATGGTTAGGATGGGAGTGAACTTTGAAAAAAAAATATAGCATGTGGTAGAGTGGAATAAAAGAGGAGGACAATATTAGACTCTTTATACCATCTCCAACCACAATTTGTTAACCATATAGACTATAACGTATGAATAGATAGCAACCAAAGGCAGTATCGGAAGCGACAATAAAAGCGGATTTACACAATCAGTTTTCGCCTGGACTAATCGTGCGGTGAATATCGTATCGACCCGTGTAAAGCGCGCGTAAGCTGTGGTGACCACAATATCAGACTATGTTTTTGTTTGCCTTTCACATTCGACGTTTGGACATTTTAATTGCTCCTCCTGGGTGTGATATGAAAAAATATTGGGGAATATTGTTAGATGGGAGATCTCTCTCTCTCTTACATTTTCGTATTTTTCGTACTAAAAGAAAAAAATGGCGAAAATTTATAGAAGAAAATTGTTTTTTTTAACCGTATACCCACAAAATTCCGAACTTAGATACTGTCGTTCGGTTAATAGAATATATTTTCTTTTACAACAACATCTGACTCAGGTTTATTGTGATAGTTAAAAATACATTAATGCTATATATTATAACTTTAATATAAATCTAACTTTGTATGGATAAGAATGTTAACACTATCTTTAGGAAATATCTGAAAATAAATATGAATAATTTTGATAATGTGCCCACCAGCGCAACTTTGAGTTTTTACATTCCACAGAATGAGATAACCAAACCCTAGACCTCTAAGCAATATTATTCAGAAATAACAACGGCTGCTTAACAATCAATCTAATCTTTCTATTTATAAAAAGAGTATTGTTCATAAAAAAAAATTGCCCACAGCCACTGATGCAGACGGTGCGCGCTGCCAGCACGGCGCCTTCCCCGCACACGCCGCCGCACCCCGCGCACACCCCGCACGCGCATACTCCCAGCTACACCGAGAAGCTGGAGGAGGCGCTCACCATCCCCTCCAGCATGCAGAACATCATGCGCCGTATCCCTCTCCCCCCGCGCCGCCTCAGCCGCTCCGCCGACAACTCCCCGGACGTCATCAAACGTCCCCGCCACGATAACAACAACGAACAGCCACAGATACACGACTTCTCCACCAAAAACCACTCGCTGATCAACAACACCCGCGCTCACGAGTCGGGGAACAATGGAAATGGAATCTCTAATAGCAGCTCGTCGCCGTCCCCAAGGCTGATGGATGAGGTCAAGAACGAGCCACTGGACATGATCTGCGTGCCCAGCGCCGACATCGACCGCAGCACCGACGACACGCCGCCCCACCACCATAGACAACTTGTGAGTTGGTAAACGTCAACCATTTTGTTTTAGACGCCATTTTGGGGAGCACACACTTTGACAAGTGAGAGAGATAAATTCAATAACTTCTTACGTAAGAAGGTAACGCGTAAAATATGATAAATATGTGAACTACTCCTTCCTTTATTTTTCTGAATTCCCCTAAGAAAAAATTAATCAAGATGGATTTACAAACAAATTTAAATAAGTTATATATTAAAATCACTATTTAAAATACAATAACTTTACATATACGTAAAACAATAAAAGTACATACCTACCTAGTTCTAAATTCGAAGATAACTAATTATTTGTTTTTATTTTTTTTCCGTAATTTTTAGATTACAAACAAGTTTTAAGAGAAAACTGCTCAACCAATATTTTCTAATAGATAATATTCCAATTTTAAAATAATATTTTACAATAACTACTTAAAAATACCTTTCAAGTACAACCATTCAATACAATATAATTATATCAGCGTTGCATTCCTCAAACGACCTTGCCGCTACCGAGTAGACGGGCTGTCTGCCGCATCTGTACTAGGAAGCGGTGTCAGACGACACCCGAACGTGACACTGACACCTCGGCTGTTTAGATAATTCGTTTCTATGACTAATCGTGGGTTCAATGGTTCTTAGAAACTCGAAAAATGTTTAGGCACTCATCAGACGGTTATCTTTTTTTCAATAAAATTTCAGATCACTAGCCTAGTTTTTCAATAACATGAAATCCTTTTTTTTCCAAATATTATTCGATGGTGACTAATTAAAAGCTCCAGATTTTAAAGCAATATTTCAATAATTTTTGTAGTTTTTTTGCAAAATGTCTTAAAAATTACTAGTTTAGTGCAACGGAAACTAACTACTTAATTGAAATAACGAAATGGCAGTACTGGAGAAATGATAAAAGAAACCAAATTTAAGACAACTGTATTTACAAGATTAATTAAAATTCAAACCGTCGGAAAGATTAATAAAATCGAAGGCGAAAACTTTTAAGAACCGTAGCTCTTTAAACATTCTCTTTCGGAGGTAAAGACATTTATATTCATCACAAATCCGGAGTCCATCTTTAAGAAATACACTTTTTTCTACTCCCATAGAAAGTTTTTCATTTCCAAGTTAGATTGGAATACTAACTTTAATAGTTGATGAGACTCCAAGTCGGTTAATAACAACATTTTTAATTTGATTTGTGTGGAATGACTGAGTTTTATATTGACCAAAAAGTTTTTATGAAGTTACACCAACTGTAAACGTGAACGTTAAGAGGAAAGAGGGTAGTTGAGGAAAATTTTGTTTGCCAATTCTATAAATAAATCATTGCTTAAGAATTGAAAAAAAATTGAAATAAGCTAAAAAGTTACGAATTTATTAAGAACTCGTACAATCTCTCCTACAATCTGCAAATTAATTAATTTTTAGTCTTATACTTGCCCTTAATATGTCGAATTATAATAAACAGCACCAACAATAACACCAGTAACCAAACAGCTAGTCAACACTATAAATCTTTCACTGCGTCAACGTTTTAAATTACTTAATCAGAGAATAAGTAACGTCATCTCCGTCCAAGAGTGTAATGCCTACGCATCGTTTCCGCAGGGCCCGCCTTCCCGCGGAAGCTCCGCCGAAGCCGACGACCGCACCCCGCCCCCACAGCTGCCGCCGTCGCCCTTCGTGCCACCATCTGACACTAAATTCCCACCTTACGCATTCAGCATGGGGCCTTTGACTGATACATCTTTATCTGGTAAATATACTGAAGTATTCGTATGGCCTGTTCTCTAATATGAAAGAGGAGCGGAGATATTAAGCAATGCTATTGGTGTATAGAGATATTGGAACATCAATGCGAAGATTTGAGGCCATTCTATTGGTTGATTTTGACACAGCTCAAACTCCGCTTCTTCTCTCCGCTCCAGGTCAGTTTTTTGATAGTTAGATGTTTTTTTTATATATTTTTTTTAAATAGGCAGTCTTTATTTTCAAACAATATAGGAATTACTTTAAAATGTTGATTTCGAAGTTTATTTATGGATAGATAATTGTTATTACTTTCGATTGGGCAGTATAATAATTTGTGACGATAAATATAATCTATTTAAAATACGAGTATATTTATGTGAAACAAACATTATTTTCTGCAGTATATTTACAAAATCCCATAAGTCTAAATTACACAAGAAAATTGGTATATTTCTAACTATAAAGTTCAAAAGAAATAAATTTAGATAGGTACTACTCTTGGTTCTGGTCTGGCCTTCATTTGTTTTCATTATTTGTCTTGAGTTCAGCTAGTACATACATTTAAGTTTAGAAATTGTAACAAACAAAAACTTATCCTTTCTAATTGGGCTTAGATGTGATATCGTCAAAGGGAAACATTTTAACTTAGCGATTTTATTTTATTTAAATGCCTGAAGATAGGTAGGTCAATGTCAGGTGTGAAGGTAACGCCAGAAGGCATAACGATGTCCGTGCCTGTTGCAGGTCTGCCGAACCCGCTCGTGCCCGACAGCATGGCAGGCACTTCCCAAGGTGAGTGGCGGCTTGTTTAGCAACAAGTAAATTTACGCATTACTACATATATTAAAACCCAACGATATTTTAATGCACTGTCTGTCGTATGCCACCATCACCGCTTCCTCTCTGCTGTCATATTTAGGTTTATATATCATTATTAGGTTTACTATTTTTGTTTAAATGTATGAGGCAATTATCACGTGATCTGTATCATATTAATATTTATTTATTATAATATATCTATATGTTTAATTTATACATGTCTTCAATGGTGCTCTGTATCAATTATTAATGTTTAGCTTTTTTTGTGTTTTGGTTCGATGGAGACTTATGGGTGTTTATCTGTCTAAATTCGTAGTCTAACCGTTTGCTGTTTGTCATTGAACCAAAATGCAATGTGGCGTGCATGTTTATTGTAAATGTAACATAGTATAATGTATACCATACTGGAATATGCTAGCTTGTTTTATAGATGTGACTTGATTGTGTGCTAGGCTATTCCCTCACTCCCAGTCTCCAATTCAAGTTATTTTTTAAACTTATTTTCAATCACAACTTTTAGTTCTTCTTTATTCTTTCTCACTTATTTTCCTTTCGACCATTCCAATAATTTCAAATCAAAAATACCTACTTAAATAATATCAACGCACTCTGTTATTTACAAACCCAATTGGCTTTAAATTTACAAATAAAATAATGTTTAAAAAAACATCATGTGCATTGAAACCAATAATGGAAACAAAAGAAGAAATTTCAAAATTCGCTTCCAAGAAGCTCGCCCGCCGTTCGGATGCCGGATAAGTTTATTTACTTTTGCGAAGCATAGCGGATCCCATGAATCATTCTTGTTTCTAAATAAGCTCTCGAATTACCATTAATCGCATTGTCTTGGGAAAAATAGCATGTAAAATAATCATTCAAGATCGGACAATGGTAATTTAGCAAAATGCTACCGTGGTATCGGTTTATTTAAAAAATACACTCAATTATATCATTGAAGAAATATTAACACTTTTGTTGAAGACATTCGAAACTGCACTCGAGTGGGAGCCAGGTTGTTATGACAACACGGCGCCCCTCATCCATTGTCGAGCTTTACCGAGCTATCTCTAGTCGAGCAGTAGGCGCCGAGCAATGTATTGCGTTACTAATACCGCTTCGTATTTATATACGGCGCGACGGATGGCTATCATCAAATGTAAAGGGGGGTGGCGGTGCTTACGTTGAAAGAGAGGCTACGATATGGAGAGTGCATTAAAAGTGCGTTCGGAAGCTTCGAAGGGGTTAACTGCTTGTGTTGTGACCAGGTGGCGCCCGCACCCCCCAGGAAGATTACCGATGCGAGCCCTGTAACAAGAGCTTGTCCTCCCTGACGCGGCTCAAACGGCATATTCAGAACGTTCACATGCGACCGTCGCGGGAGCCCGTGTGTAACATATGCCAGCGGGTATACTCCAGCCTGAACAGCCTCAGGAACCACAAGTCGATCTACCACCGCAAGCAGCCGCAACCGGCCGCCCCGCCGGCGCCGGGCCCCTACTTCCCCGTCAACTGACGCCGCCGTCAGCCGGCGCCCGCGCCCGCGCCCGCCGCCGCGCTCGCGCACGCGATGCCATTCCAAGAAACAACGCTGCCATCCTAACCACCTAAACGCCATACTCTTGCCCGTAGACCTGTGTTAAGTTAAACGAACTGTAACGCGATATGTTCCTAACATTTGTACATAGCATAGTTATACATGTACTTGCATGCGCATCGCAGACTTCTTTATATATCGTATCGTATATATAACTCGCTGATAACCGACGCGCGAGCGTAGGCCGGCGCAGCGCCGGCGCACGCTCGGGCTCGCCTCTATGGAACCAATTGGGACATTTGATCGGTACACACATAACCACCAACTATTCAGTTAACAAGCGCATTAGTCAAATTTATAAAACACGTCGAATTGCCTCTGCAGGTTTAATAGTTTGTGCCAATTGGTTCCGTCGATATGGGACCCTTTGGATGCGGTCGCAGCGGTGTGGGTGGCGTTGACTAATGCGCTAATGTTGGTCGTTATGTGTGGCGCAGTGGGCCCGCTGGGCGCGGGGCACCGCTGCGAGGTGTGCGGCAAGCTGCTGTCCACGCGGCTCACGCTCAAGCGGCACACCGAGCAGCAGCACCTGCAGCCGCTGCACTCGGCGCGCTGCTCCCTGTGCCACAAGGTGTTCCGCACCCTCAACTCGCTCAACAACCATAAGAGCATCTACCACCGGCGCCAGCGCGCGCTGCCGCAGCCGCCGCCGCTGCCGCAGCCGCAGAACCTCACCACCGACGCCAAGATCAATCCCCCCCACAACATCGACTTCTACAAGTTCAAAGATCAGTTCAACGTCTAAGCGACTCGCGTTGCGTTTACTTTTTAAATACTTTAATTTTAGATTATTTTTTGTCTCGCGGGATTCGTTGATACTTTAAGGTTTTTACTAAAGAGAAATTCGAATATTTATTTCGTATTTTAGTGAACTTTGAACTTGTAAGGTGATCTTGCGGAGGCCGCCAGGCGGCCCCTCCACCCCGGCGGGCGACAGATCGGTTCTCTATATTGTTATATATTTTGAAATGCAAAATTCCGATCTAGGAGTCGCCCCCGTGTGCAATACTGCGGTACGTGACAATTCCTGAATTTTACACTATGTTTAATGTGTGACAATAAGGCGAAGAGAAATAAATATTTTGAGAAAAGATGAAAAATCTTGGTGCTGTAAATTTATATATTAGGCTTAAATTAATAAAAAATGGAACAGTGTTCGATAAAGTAACAAGAGAGGCATATTGTTTACAACGTTGTGTTCATTATTCGGCGTTTTGCAATTTTATTTATTCTGTAATTTACCTGCATGATCTCACTCTTAGATATTTATACGAGATTACTAAAAATTATTTAGAAAAAGGAAACTTATACTTAAACAGATACCTATATTGGCTTATGAGGCTTTTCAAATTAACTTTTTCTTATATTTAGGTGATTTTTGTTCAATTTAAGACTGACCAAAGCACCAACAGAGAGTTTTGAAACCAACACAAAAGATTTTTTGCCAAATTTGACCCGCAGCACTGTCACAGACAAAATAACCCAGAAACATACAATAGACAAACATAGAACCAGGACATACATACAGATAACAACCAGCAAACGATAACACACCACAGATACATATTTTTTCTATACTAAGGCTAAATTTTAAAGACGTTTTATTTTCTATAATTATTTTTTTTCTCGTTAATTCGGCTTTTTGTTGGCCGGACCCATCGCCGGACTATCAATGCACAACAATTGTAATGTTATCCAAGTGAATCATAAGGTGCCATCGTAAGCGAAGAATATGGCTATAATATTATACTTAGTTTAGTCAGATTTTAGTTACTTTTTTCAAACTTTAGTTATATTTAAAGTATACTTTTTGTGTTCGTTTCTTATTATTATTGTTTCGTTAAATTCCCTTAGCTATTAGTTGATAAATCCATTACTGTTTTGTTATTTACAAACATGAAATAACTTGTACATTTACAAATTCATAATTTGTTGCTGTTTCGTTAAAAAAATATGTAATAAAATTACACATAAATATTATTATATTATATAAACATAAATAGGTAATAGCATAAAGAAGTTTTTAACAATTCTCAGTGTTAAATGTTCCTAAATTTGAACAGTGTGAATTTTTTAACAAACTTTGAAAAAATACAATTAAAAAACATAATATTCACAGTCGATGTTTTTACGGATTTTTTGCTTGCCATAAATAGTCGTATACACTGTAATTATGGATAGCTCAACTATGTACGGTAGAGAGTAGAGACTCCTCCTAGGAGGCTGCGTCCGCGCAAGACAGTTGGGCAATCTATAGATCCAGGTCTTATTGTCCTTCCGTTGTAACTTATCTAGTTTAATATACATCACTACAATATAATTATACTCGACACTAAGTCGTATAAACACTACCAATTGTTATTTTACTAATAGCAATAAGAAATCTTAATTGTAAATGTAAGCACATAATTTATTGTAAAACAATCGATACATTTTAGTAATTTAGTGCCTGCTTTACGACTTTATTATTGTGTTCTGTATTGAAAAAAGACATATTTTGCATAAACTTCTAATACTAGAAGTAGTGTTTCAAACACTTATTACTCAGTAATTGAGTGCATTATACTAACAACTATGAGAGGCTTCCTATGATAAATTGTAATGCTATATATTTTGTAAGATTCTGTTGTTATTGCTAGATACCTACGCTTAGCCATTACTATAATTTAGAAAGCTTGGTCACTTTATTGGAAGACTAGTATTTTGGTGCTAAATTGGAAATTGTTCGAGTTAGATAACTTAGTCGGGTGGAAATTCTAAAGGAATACTAAATTATTGAACTTCCACGACATTCCCTTTGTGAAATGTTAAGTTTTTATTTGCAACAAATGTTTGAGGGTAACCTGTAGGATTGTTGTTTTGTCTTGTAATTTAGAGATAGAATTTTTCTTGTTAATTTGGGTTGGGGATTAAGTTAGTTGACTAACTAGGAGTAAGATTTATCTGAATTCAATAGATAATAGTTTACGTATTTAATTTACGACTACAGGGATGTGCTGCGGCAGCAGTGTAGAGGGCCCCACGGGGAGCGCATGCGAGTCTGAAATCAAAAGAAATGAGCGCTAATAGACTGATTAGGAGTAAGGCGTTTGAATTGTACACTATTAGGCGTATTATATAGATAAAAAAAATTGTACATTATTTACTAAATTAATAATTTTATAAAAATTATTCGCTGCAAGAGCGACGATCAAGGTTTCGTTTGGTATTAGTCAAAATTTGACTTGTGATTTGTTTGATCTTTCGTTAGAATGGTAGGTGCTAAGTATAGGATCTCAGCGGCCTCGAGCCGGGGTTTTAGGGTGAGGTTACACCGTGTTCTAAGGAGCAGGACACATCCCTGTCAAAACTACACTAGTTAGTATCTTAGCAAGTTTAAGACTGTTTCTGTGACCTGTTTATGTTTTTATCTTTCTAACTTGTTAAGTGTAATTTCAACGCACGTGCGTACTCGACTTTATTCGATGTGTTCTTTTTTTACTTCTTGTTGGCAATTTTACTTATTTTATAAGGAGTCTAAATTAATTTATTGGTTGTTGATTGAAATTTTATATTTTTTTCTTAAATTATTATTCTACTGTCCGTATTTTGTAGGCAAATTTTGTTGACAATTGGCATCTGTGTAATGCAGTCCATTAGGTTATTAAGTTTTCACTAAAACTATGTGCCAAAAATTTTGCGATGTTTATTGTTTAGTCTTCCATTTGAGAGTCCGTCACGCGACCGGTGACGGGCCGGCTGCATGACGTCACTCGCTCGGCCACTAGGCGGGCTCGCATCACATTATTATTATATATAAAATAGTTCTTTTCTTTCTTACTTTTATTAAAGATACTTGACGTACTCATAAAATGTAATGTAATCGTTAAACCGAACTTCATAAATCCTAATATTGATGATAATGGCGTTTTTAATAAAAACAAATATATAAAAAAAACCATTGCCAGTTTTATTACAGATCCGTACATAACTAACCCTACACCCCTCCCCCACTCCCCGGCAGCCCCCACCCCGCTGTGTCCGAGTGCCGCACTGTCTTACGATACGTATTCTTTGCGCACGCTTCGCACACGATAGTTTCTGCCTCTATTTATTTCCCGCCACTTCTGCATGTCGTTCGTTCTTAACACTCACGGCCATGTAGCTTCGCCATCATTTTATTTATTTATTTTTATTTTATCTTTACATTATTGTTTATTTTGATTAATTTTTAGTTTAACTTGTTTTAAGTCACAGTTGATTTCACCCGGTTAATTTTGCAATGATTAGCGCCCGGTTAGGACGTGTAGACGCGTGCGGGGAGCACCCCCACTATTGTTTTGTTTCTTTCGATCTGTTTACAGGTAAAAAGTTATTCTCGTGCTCGCTATGCGGGAAGGTTCTGTGCTCAAAGGCCTCGCTGAAGCGGCATATCGCGGACAAACACGCCGAGAGGCAGGAGGAGTACCGTTGTACGATATGCGAGCGGGTGTACTGCTCGCGCAACTCGCTGATGACGCATATTTACACCTACCACAAGTCGAGGCCCGGGGAGACCGAGCAAATTCGGTTTTTTTAGTGACTACTCGCACGGAGCTGGCGACTGCGGCAGAGCTCTAGCAAAGAGAACCATCAGAGCAACGCCCGTAGCACCCACCCAGGTTAGAGCCTTGTTTAATGCGCGCGCGACACCAACTAAACTACCACTCAGTTAGGGACAGGTCTTTTCACTTTATTTCCTTTACTTTTGTTTCAATAATTTCAATTTTATTTTCCGTTCTCACCCGAGCCGAGCCCCCCCCGGCGGGATTCGCAGTTTTGACGTTGTTGTGTTGCTTGGAGCATGCTTCTATCATTTTTGTTATCACGTGTGTCATTGTGGTTGAGAGAATTTCCTAAGAATTTTGAATATTATGAGAAGTCGTGATTTCTGTGTAGTTAGTCAATGTGTACAGTGCATACTATTTAGTATTGTAATTTGCCACCTCATACATTCTGATGCATCGATCGTGTTGGTGAGCGCGCCGAGCGAGCGAATAAAGCGTGTGTACCGTTTCAGCGCCGCCACTCCGGATGCCGCCGCCGACCGCGGGCGGCATCAACGAGCCGCAGGAGTGTCCGTACTGCCGCCGGACGTTCTCTTGTTACTACTCCCTGAAGCGGCACTTCCAAGACAAGCACGAGCAGTCGGACACGCTGTACGTGTGCGAGTTCTGCCACCGGCGGTACCGCACCAAGAACTCGCTGACGACGCACAAGAGCCTGCAGCACCGCGGCTCCAGCGGCATGCTGAAGCGGCTGCTGAAGACGTCGGCGCTGCACTCGGCGCTGGCGCCGGCGCCGCACCTGTTCGAGCTGCCGCGCGAGCCGCCGCTGCCGCCCGGCCTGCAATGACAGACCACGGCCTGAACCCGACCTCCGCATCCCTCTTCATGGCCGATGCCCAAACACGCCGCGTTCTAATCGTATTATTATTAGGAAAATATTCCCGTTAGGTTAATATTTAAACAGTATTGTCGCCGTAGACGCCGCTCGCGCCCCGGCAGCCTGGGCGGGCCTTCGGGCGCTCACCGTGTTCAATGTGACAATGTAAACCAGAGCAATACTAAAGTATTAATGTGTCTAGTACTGCCAAAGTAATGCCAACTGTATTCTAAAGATGATGCATTTTTGAATTACACTTTTCGGTAATTGTCTAGTGTCAAATTAGATTCGGTAACTGTACAAAAAGAAGCGTACAAATTTTAAACAGTAAATTTAAAAATGGAAAGAAAATATTTTTTAAAGAGACTTTTTCGGAACGCCAAATCTAAATTTTAAAATACAGATTATTTAGGGGTTAATTAAAAAAATAAAAAATTAGTATAAAAATAATGTTGATGTTGAGTAAAATTAAAGACTTCTTAGAATCTGATTTCGAAAGTACAAAATTAACGTCTAATTGAACAATATTAATCTATTCTATGTGCGTTTGGCTTCAATAATTATGAGTAATGATCAATGTGTCAGTAGCCGTGCCTTCGTTCGTCTTCATGCCATTATTGTTGGTGTAGAAGTAGCTGACCAGGTATCGCGTGCGCAGCGGACGGCGAACGAACTGCCCGCTCGCTCACGGCCCCGCGCTCGCTACGCTCGCATCGCTCGCTCACCTCACATTTCACCCCGTTAGCGCTGCATAGTGTTTGAGTATTTATAGTTAACTCTATTCATAGTTTTAGCATGCAGTATCATGATGGTTCCGGAGTGGAATGAGACGTGTCCGGAGGCGTGGAGGGGCCGTGGCTGGGCGTGTTCAGTACGGTGAATATCGGAGGAGGAATTATGACCAGGGCTTCCTGGAGGATCCTTGAATACAGGGTTAGTGTGAGTACGAGATATTGAGAGGCACCAGGTCGAGTCGTGGGTCTTCGGATAGTATTTCGATGATCGTATACGTACGCATGATTTCAAATCATGAAGTAACATTAATCATTTCTTCTGTATAAAATAACGTAGAGTTTAGGTATTAATTAATAGTTATAATAAAGCTGTATCCATTTTCGGATTTCTCTCTATGAGTGTATAGTGGTTCTTTTTAATGTCGACCAACTTAGCGGACGTCTCGTTAATGAAAATTTATTAGATTATTATCATTAATTATTATTATATTCTCAAAAATCTTAGGAATAACCATAAGATGGCTGCAGATTGTAAAGAATATTTTATTTACTTATATTTAGGAAATTGCTTGGATACCGCATTCGTTTTACATGTTATTAAACTACATACATATCCGTTGAGTGCGGCGCTGCGCGCATGCGCTGCCGCGCCATCGCGCCGTAGAACAGACACCTGTCAGGCGCGACATATCACAATAGAAGATATCTCATTAAATACATTGCGAAGGAAAGTATTTTAAACCGTGATATTTCACAAAGCCAAAGAAATAAAGGAGAGATAGTTGCATTTACTTCCATAGATTAAATAAAAGATATCATTAATAAATTATCGGATTAAAAAATGTGCCATAGACATTTTTGGAATCTTTAGCGCGAAATTTTGAACATATCAATCACTCAAAGTGACGTCTGATTTTTTGAATAAAGTTCAATGCATTATTTCCAATGCATTCTTGTAGCAGTGATCAATGCAACTTTATTATAAATTTATTATATTAATCATTATACCAGTCAAGGGGTTTGAATATTTTTGCATTTATGAGTCCAATGTTTAAGTAGCTTCTTTTAAGGGTAAATTTAATTTAGGTTTTTTATTTTATTAACTTTTCGGAATGTTACATAATCGTAATTTGTGATATGAATTTAAACGTTACTCGGTATATATCCAGTTAGTTTTAACCATTAAGTTTAACTGTTTAACCTCACTAAACCGACGTTTGATTCAGCGCTCAGTTTAACTTTTAGTTTAACTGTGAGTAGTTGTCGCTCGCTTATAACGCATATACCTCCGTATCGTTTAGTACCTCAAATATATTATTTTGTTTTTTTAATTTTTATTTGGTCGTTTCTCAAGTACCTACGGAGATAAATGTTTCGTTGGAGCTGGGACACTGGACGGCAAGCGGGTAGTTAGAATTGTATATAGTATCTATATGTTAGTGTCCATACATGAGAATCGTGGCGTCGTCGTGAGAATGCCTCGTGATATTATATAAAATAATAGTAAATAGATAAAATCATTAATGGAAAAGGATTTTTATATATTCTACTAATGGATTAATTAATAGTGAAACTTAGACGTAGTCGACATGATGTTTTAAATGTTTTTTTTATTGTGTTGATTGTTTTCGCTGTTCATGTAGTTTGGCTGCTCGGTTGCTTATTGAGCCGTTTTTGGTATTCCCACCAATTTTGTTATATTGTTTTGGAGTTGGATTTGATGTTTGGAAATTTTTTGATCTCAGTAATGAGCTGCGCACTACAACATATGACGGAGACAGCCGTTGTTAGTTATAAATTAGATGTGTGTTTTGTTTGGTCTTGTGTCGGCAAAAGGACAGTTCACGCAGCCGGTGAGGAATTAAAAGAGAAACGCGAACGGTAAATTTAAAATTAGACAATTGACAGCGAAACCAATATTTTATATTTTGCAATGTATACCAAAATACTGCATTTCTTTAACGGTAAGATAAACAGTGAGAAACATTCGTCTTATAACTTGATCCTGGATTGAGAATATTTTCGCTTCTTCGCCAGTTTATTTAATATTAGTTAACTATCAAATATACATAATATGATCTGTGTTAAATAAATGATCATCAACGGTATGCCTTCGTGACAGTACAACTTAACAATAGCCTACCCTAGATAAATGTAAGTAAGATATAGGACTGCGGAGTGACGTGCTGGACGTCTGGTCACCGCCTTTTATATACTATGCCATGCTAAATAATATGACGAAAATTTGTCAGTTCATTCCTGGAACTAAAGAGCTTATCTAGTATAGACCGTATCACATTTCTATTAATTATAAGCAGCCGCAAATTCCTCGTACTTTTCTATTACCACCTGATGAGACCCCCGCATGTCATCCCGCAGTGCACAATTTATCTAAGTTTATTTGCGAAAATTTAACTTTTCTTTCGGATTTCGACAACAATTATCAAAAAAGTTAAAAGGTTTTTCACATAATCACATTGCAAATGAATATAAAATAAATATGAATGGTAGACACGTCAAACGTGCCCCTGTTGAAACTAGCAGTTATAATTTATTGACATGTTCACAAACAATTCACAAATAAGAATGTTTTAATGCTTTTATTATATAAGTATTACCTCCAATAATATTAAGTATTATCCCCCACTATATCTTAATTTTATGATGTTTTAATGTAAACCTGTGGCCGCGCGTCGGCGCCGGCGCAGGGCGTTACTTGTAGTGTTGCAGACTTAGGTTATGTCTGTCAATTTCATCCTAAGCGTTTCCTTGACATTGCGACAAATGTATATTTAAAACTATTGTTATTTTATAAGCAATCCTTGTTTAACATTTGTCGTGGTGCTGCCCTCTGGCGGGTGGAGCTTACAAAAGCTTATCTCCGCTCGCTAACCAATACAATAATTATTGTAATGTCATTTAAGTTATAACAGTTGTTATATAGTTTATTCATACACACGATTATTTCAGATAACCATATCCATGTTAAAATGCAATAGTCTCTCGTCTCGGGTGCAGGTGCTGGTCTCCGAAGTATATTATTTTTAGCGTTCGTCGCCCAGCAGCTGGACCTGGGATGCCCAGTACCTACAATAGTTAATTATATCAAATTGTTTAATCGCTCGACCGGGGAGGGCTGTTGGGAGAGATCGGCCGCCGTGGATCTAGAAAGCTCTAGAACGAGTGGTAGCAGGCTCATTTTACACTGTACCCTTCACATGATTCAGAACTTATTTCAGAATTGGCTAATCTAAGTGAGCCTTGATAATAAGTTTTTTAAAAACACCTATGCAAGTAAATCTCTTATTAAAAATATTATTAAAATAAAATAAAAATTTTAACAGCCAACTCTTCAATATTATTATAGGGCTTTGCTTCAAGGCAAACGAAACTCGATGTTCTAAAACTGACAGTAATTAAAATGAGATCAGCGCGCGCGTCGATCGAACCCCAAGTTCAATAGCTTTAATATATTATATCAGTATCTTCCACTTGTAGTTATATAAATCATTATAGCAATAGTTCCCAATCTGCCATAGTACCTCAATAATCTATAGTTATTGTATGACACTATATGTATAAATATATTAAACCATCCTAGCAGGCTTGTCGTCCATCTCTGAAGAATGCAAGGTTTTTTAGTTAATAGTGCTCCCACGATACGTCTGCTAGGCAACCGTTATACATAATAGTTCCATCACTCAAAGTGCACTTATACAAACTTTTATATAAAAAATATAAGTATTATATTGTAAGGAACCCGCCCCGCGTCGAGTCTCGTTGAACCCTGAGTCTTTAATAAAACTATTTACATTATTACACGCTTATGACATATGACAGTAGGAATAAAGTAAATAAATTTTTTATCTACAGATTTAAGTGAATGTGGGTAGTCTGCTAAAGCGAGACGCGGAAACAAACATTCAAAGGCTATGTTTACACGTCTTGTTTCAGTAGCCATCTTACTATATGACTCTACTGGTTGCCAATATAGAGTTCATATTGCATTGTAGAGTGTACATTGCTCTTACGCCGAAATACACGAAAATATGTTACGTTATATACCACCAACTGATTATTACATATAGCGTAGCCGGTAGAGTTGCGCAGTAAGCCCACGATTGCTGTTATACTTGGATGACACATTTTATACACAGAAATATTTTTTTATGAGAAAAATAATCAATTTATATTGTGAGAGTTAATAAGTGGCAATTCTAATTTTTTGCACTATATTTTTGCTGACACTTAGAATTAGATTTTTCATTTTTTCCTTTTTTAATTTAATGTATGCACGATCTGCGTTTTTATTAGCATTTTCTTTCTTGTGAGCTTGTGCTCTGGAGCGGCCTGCTGCTAATCAAGAGAAGCCAGGGCCGCATCCAGGGCAGCAAGTCTACGTTCTTATATAAAAGTAGTTTTGCCATCGTTAATCAAAGAATGTGTTGAATTCGTTTAGTTAATGAGTTTTGTTATACTATAATGTTCGGGATGAGTCCGCAGAGTGTATGTACAAAAAGTTATATAGTAAGGTGTATTGATCATGTAAGGTTAGGTGGCGTATGGACTCTGATTAGGACTTCTCTATGGAATTGTTGTAAGTTGGCATCCGCTCTTAACAGCCGGTGAAGACACTTAAAGTACTATTGTTGTAGGATTGTATGGAAGCGATTATGACGAATTGGGAACGCCTGCGCTTACTGGGACTTCTAGAACTCATTATTTACATGATGACAGTTTTTTGATTGAAAACATTTAGGGATAGCGTCTCTTAAGCTTTTGCTAGAGCTTTCTCTTTGAATTAATCGTTCTTTCACTTAAAAGGCAACAAAATATTCAATTCAGAACAACTGGTACACCTGTCATCTCTTTAGAAATAAGCGCCGCTAATGGTTAAGTATAGAAATAATCCGCCTAATAAAATTATTTAATTGTCATGTGCTTGTCTATATATCAGTTGGACCCTAAAACAGCTGACCAAAATTTGTGCAGCAAAATTAAAACCCTTGACTCTAAAAAAAATTATTTTTAATTTTAGCACATAATGACAAAGTAATTCAGAATTCCAAAATGATTATTTTCAAAAAACCTATAAGTTATCGCTTTAAGTGCAATAACAATATTGTAGAATATATCGTGAATCGAGTATAATTTTTTGCAATGACGAATATAAAGTGAGGAATCCAAAGTGTACCACAGAGCAAACCAATAACATCATAGCCTAAAATGTGGAGTGCCCTGCTGCCCATACTATATTCCTAGCAGTCCCAGTGAGCGTAGTCGAGGTGTCTTTACTTGTTTTGATGTTGTTGATATATGTGATCAAGGAATCGGTCGAGTAGGTAGGAACATATCAATATTCGGGAAAAGAAAATTAGTACTATAAGTATCTTTGGAGCTGACTCGACTAAAGTTGAGGGTAGTTACGCAGTTTAGGTTCAGAAATTCAACGCTCTCAATTTATCATGCGAAGTATAACAGAGATGTAATAAAAGTTTAAAATAAACTCGCAGTGATTCCATTGATGATGTGGATTTTTTTGACCCTCACTTACGGTTTGGCCACGAGAACGAGCTTAACTAAAAAGACATTTGTCACCAATATCCGTCCATAGCGAGCGAGCAATAAAATACGAATTCGCCTGCTGCTCCGCTCGCCGCTCGTACTCGTGGCCAAGCCCCTATTCCAGAATTCCAGAACCAGAATTCGAGCTCAGAGCTTCTCGATCGCTCTATTCTCAAAACCAACTCTCCGTCTATACGTGGTTCAATCAATCGAAACACACTTCAATTGTTTGAACGTCAAAATTATTCACTGCAAACACTTCAACAAACCGCCTCAAAATCGCCCATCGTTTAATTATACTCCGCAGAAGCGCAAGAGGCTGCCTTTTTTCCTATCCTTTATTCTCCCAAAATAATCCCTAATTCATAAGTACTACCAGTGTTTGACCTGGAAACGGTAAGTGCAGAGAGGAGTAATATACTTATTCGTACAGGAACACTGACCATGTTTTACACACGCTGTTTATGGTATTGGTATTATACACAGTTGATTATAAATCCGATCACAACCAGCCCACATTCTCTGTTGGGCATATGCCTTCTTACATGGAAGAAGCACCAGGAGTTTCATCCTTCACCACAACGTGGGTGGGCCAATGTGCGTTGGTGGGGAGAAACAATTGCAAATAGCAACCGGAATACGCCGGTTTTGAATGGAGCTTGTTCAGCTTTCCGAGTCTGCGCAGCTGCGTAAGCATCTCATCATCGTCGATATTCATAGAAAAACGCTGAACGGAGCTGATTATGTGTAGATAGTCCCTGAAATGCCTTTAAATCCCGAGGGAACTAACATATTGGCGATACCTTTTTGAGAAGAGAGAATGAGCATGTAACGAGAAGAGTTATGAATATGAGAGTGGATGGAAATGCAGGGAGAGGAAGACCGAAGAAGATATGGATAGATTGTGTGAATGAGGAGGAGTGAATGCTGATATGGCGTGTGATACGGAAGAGTGGAGGAAAAAGACTCGTTGCGCCAACCCCAAATGTAATTGGGAAAAGGGCAGGCTAATAATGATGATGACCTTTTTATTTTTATCAATAGACCATTTGGAAATTGCTTAGTACAGACTTACTTGACTTATTTGACTTAAGATCCTATGTCCCTTAGATGGGGCAGAGGGCGTCCACAGTAGTACAGAAAGACTCAGTACTGAACACATCTTGCCTTGCATCAGACCGAAGATCTCTCTGGGAACTTCTATCAGTTCCTGGAAATGAGAAGAGTAAATTAGTATAGCACAGACCAAAGAGATTAGAAGAGAAATGATTTTGATTCTCGCTTCGAAGAACACAAAGGTTATTTTGCATCAGCGGCTTTGGCTTCTCGTGCAGGAGACGACTCACTCCAGCCTTAACCAACACATCTCCAGCAGCCACGATGACCAAGTTAACTAAGGAAATCATAATATTATTCTTCGTAATAGTCATTTTCGATCCGTGATCTGAGACATTACTATTTACGGAGAAGCTCAGTGGCGTAGTAGTTAGTACGCCTTGGTTTTCTATATCGAAAACAAAGCTATCTTCACCATGGTCAGGCCTTGGATGGGTGACCAAAATATTGTGACCTCAAATTCCTTCGTGCTTCAAAAGGCACGTTAAGCCGTTGGTCCTGGTTGTTACTGCAACCGTTTTTACCCACCAACCCGTATTGGGACAGCGTGGTGTAACGGCCCATACTCTTCAAGGGTTTCTCTGTGAGGAAGACCTGTGCACAGCACATACCACAAAACAGTAAAGTATAGCAGCTCGTAGAGAAAATAAAAACAAAATTCATTTATGTTGACTTAGGCTTAACAAGAAAGACATTAAATTAAAGGAGATTGAACAACCATTAAACACTAACAAGACCTATATTAACCGACTCCACTCAACATAGAGTAAATAATTGCAATTGCAAGCAGCAAGATAATTAGGTATTTTGTGGAATATAAGATTCACCTTGCAGACTAATCTTGACAATTAAATAGCAGACATTATCTAATAATTTAATACCTATATTATCATTCACCCATATGATAGTCAAGGGAATTTGGCAGGTTTGGGACATCCCAAACCTCCTTACTTCTCGGATAACAGAATGCAAAGATACAACGATACCTACACGTACGTAGGTACATAAAATTTTATACATATTGATAATAATGCCCAATGCACTGCCGTCCACTTCAGGAACGTGATGATATGCGATGATGTCTATCAGTATTAGTATTCATTATGATAACTATATGAACTTATTTTTATAAATAAAATATTACATAAGTAATGTTTGGAAAATTTTAAAACATTTTTTTTTTGTTATTGCGCGCCACCTAGTATCAAATGGTTTTATTTTATTTACAATCATGCTGTGCTTGCTAGCCTTGCAATGTAACGTTTTGATCACTACATAGATGGCTTGATTGTTTAATTTGCTGTTGATTTGCTGTATATTAATAGGTGGCGCTGCTTAACTTATAGTAGCAAGAAACTGTCACTGTCAGATATTCCAGTCAGTCAAATGTCAAATACGGTCAACATCAATTCGCACGTGTGTTTCTAATTAATTTTGTGAAAAAAATACAACTTAAATGGTTCTAAAATGGATGCCTACGATATTTTCAAGAAATTGACTAAAGGTTTAACTTTCAAGACCAAAGTTTTAGGCATTGAAAACGATGTGAGTACATAACCTATATTTTGTAAATATTTACAAAAAAAGAATAATGAAAAGTATTTAAATTTTAGGAGCAACCCCAAAAAACATTGCCTGTAAAAAAGGAGGAAAAATTGGAACAAACAGAAGAAATTGTCGAAGAGGAAGATGACGAACTAAGCATAAAAATAGAGTCAGAGTCTTTGCAGAGCGAATCAGAAGATGAAAAGTCTGAGGATGACCTACAGCTCGTAGAAGGTTTCAAAGTTGGTGAAAAAAAGAAACAGAAAAAAAATAAAGAGAAAAGCCAGGATTTGCAGAAAAAACTTGAGTTGGAGGAGGTGAGTGTTTATGGATTCTTACTTTGTTCACCTTTAGCTCTCAGTGCACTCAAACTAGGACAAGATTTATTTCTACCTCCAAATACTGTTTTTTTTTTTATACTACCAGGGTAGCAAAGAAGCATACGGCCCACACAGATGGGCAGTGGTCACCGTAGCCTATGGACGCCTGCAACACCGAGGGCATCACCAGCGCGTTGCCGACCCTTAAAAAACCTTTTCACGCCCTTTTTGAAGGACTCCATGCTGTAGTCTCTTGGGAAAGCCTCACCAGGGAGTTCATTCCACAGCCTAAGCGTACGAGGAAGGAAATTCCTCCTAAAACGCACGGTACGCGACCATTGTGGTTCTAACGTGTGAGGATGAATTCCCTGGCGATGGCGAGCGGTGCGGTGATAAAAAGAAGCTGTTGGCATCATGTCAAATAGCTCCTCAGAACAGACCCCATTGTACAAGCGGTAGAACACACACAAGGAAGCAAAATCTCTCCTCAAACTTAAGGGCTCAATACCGCTTGTGAGCTCGGGATCGCCGACAATTCTCATGGCTCGTCTTTGAACCGCGTCAAGAGGTCCAAGTTGGTATGCTGGTGCACCCGCCCAAAGATGACAGCAGTACTCCATATGGGGCCTTACTTGCGACTTATAAAGAAGCAGACGCTGCCCCGGAGAGAAGTACTGCTTCGCACGATTGAGCACACCAAGCTTTTTAGATGCCAACTTGACCTTATCCTCTAAGTGACTGCGGTACTGGACGTCACTGGAAATGTCGACACCAAGGATACCCAAACTGTTGGAGATTTGAAGAGGTGTATTGAGGAACCGTGGAGCCACAGCGAATGGAGTTTTTTTAGCGATGATTTCTCTAGCCTTGGCACTGGTGTTTTCTAGCCTTGGCAAGCAAACACCAGTGTGTTGGCAAACAATAGAGGTTTCTATTATTTCTAACCATTGACTAGTTACATAGGTATTAGATTTATAAAAATTCTTGTTTTTTAAATTAGAGAGTCAAGTAGAGCATTTTGGGTCACAGATTTTTATTTATTTAGGACAACAAACAGTCATATACACTTATATTTACAAATTGTTAAAACTAATAGACCTACATTTCCATTAAAAAAGATACAAAAATATTAGGATTTTTTTTTACATATGACTCTTTGCCTTTTTCCCACCTGATGGCAAGTACCGAAGGTGGAAGCGAGCTTCATCTGTAAATCCTCAACAACTGAGGAACTGGCTATCTTACCTCAGATTGCCGGATCACAACAATGCTTAAAACATTGTTATTATGGCGACAAATTTAATTGAGACGGTAATGCTCCATTTATTACGGTAATGCTCCATTAATTACTGTCTACGAACCCATTATTTCCCTTCCATTTTCAAATAGTGTCGTAAATAAAATATAACAAATCTTATTATACTGGCCAAAACCACAATGCTTAAATCACTAAGGTGTCTGACCTACTGTTTCCATTCTCAATGGCACCTCAAACAATTAAAATCATGTTACAGCAAAATCGTTTCCGTAACGAGCATGGCATCAAGACCGTGGGCCGGCATGTTCCAGCCGCACTGCTGGACTTCTCACAGCTTGCACAGAGATACAATGTGTCACAAGCATTAGTTAACACTGTGAAGGAGTGTGGTTATGATGAGCCCACGCCTGTGCAGAGGCAAGCTTTGCCTTGTATGTTGGAGGTGAGTTATATAACATTTTTTTTTACATTTCACTAAGGTCTAAAATAAAGAATATTAGAAATGTCAAAAGACAATACTGCAAACTAAAAGAAAAACATTGTTTTTAAAGCTAATGTAATGTAATACAGTTATGTATTTTCCATATTTATGTTTCTATTTCAATTACAATTCAAGTGTTTTGAACTGTCACAATTCTCTAGATGATTTGTTGCTTATAATACTAGTTAATCCATAGAACAATGGGCAGTCACTGCTTGGTGAAGCGCGGATTATTCTAGTGGAGTGCTTTTCATGAATGCAATCCATAGAACATTCCAGGAATTGCTTCATGTGATAATTATTATGGTTGATAATATGAATTACAGAATATAAACTCTCATGCTGCTTTTTCAGTCCTTTCTTCTCCATTCAAATTGGATTAACTCAAAATTTTTTTAGGACCGTCAAATTTTTGCATGTGCACCCACTGGTTCTGGTAAAACTGCTGCCTTCCTCTTACCCATCTTGCACATGCTGGGTGCCCCACAAGGCGGGCCCAGAGCCCTGATCCTGTGCCCCACCAGAGAACTGGCACACCAGATATACAGGGAGGTGTTGCGGCTGAGTGTGTCCACACAACTACAGTGCAACGTCATACGGAACCTGAAGGAGAGTAAGGTTAAGGAACGGGAGGCTACTTTTAGGAGGAGTGGTAAGCTATAACATCTTTTTTGTTATTTCTGCTCTAAAAAAAAAATTTTAATCAAAATGACTAAATAACCCCTGAAACACAAGACAATAACGTTATATTTCACCATGAAGAGTCAAAGCAAGATTAAACATAAAATTCATGATGGCAGTTCAAAGTAATTTTGATAGTTCATAATGAAAAAGATTTGTTTATATAATATTGTATTTCAGTTGTCATTGTTAGGGTGCTAAGGCCCATTCTCTGAACAATAGTTATGTATGTTTTTCAGTAATTTTAAAATTCATAAGTGTCATTTTATCTCTTTCAGATATAGTCATCAGCACTCCTAATAGACTTTGCTATTTACTCAACCAGGATACTGTCAATATTACTCTCGACAAGTAAGCTATTTTCAGACTAAAATTAAAAACATTACCTAACATACCTGTACATATTATAATAAAACTGTAGAGGTCGAATGTCTGTACATAGAAAAAAAATGCTTAAAACCAAGTCAGGGGGATGTAACAACAGGGAAAATACAAAAAAATAATTATTCTTTTGGTTCTCTGTCTGTTTGGACCGATTTCAATGAAATTTTGAATGGTGATACTTTATGTCCCTTGTCAACATCTTAGATACTTTTTATTCCGGATAATTAAAGGGTTCCCGTAGGATAATTAAAAAACCACTGTAACCGCAGGCGAAGTCGCGAGCAACAGCTAGATATAAATAATAAATAAATATCCTCAGACACACCTGTCAACTAGTCCCATTTTAAGCAACTAAATGCTGCTTGTGTTACGGATACTAGATGACGGACAAATATATTAAATAAATAAATACACATAATTATTCAGAATATATATAATATAATACATATATAATGAACATCCAAGACTGGAGAACAAATGTCTGAAAATTCATCACCCAAACACTTGCCTCCACTGGGGTTCGAACCCAGGACCTCTCGAGATGGCGGCGCCTTGAGACCGGCGTACCGACCACTCGACCACGGAGGTCGTCAATAATCTGATTTTTATTAATTAATATCGTACGGCACGGCACGGCACGGCATATAATAGAAATATAAGCTGCCTTATTGTATATAAAACTCAAGTGATATCTCCCTCATCCTAGGGTCCGCTGGCTCATAGTAGACGAAGCAGACAAATTGTTCGAAGGCTCAGCAGAGCAGACCTCCGACTTCCGTCAGCAGATGGAGCAGATCCTGGCGGCCAGCGGCAGCAAGCAGCGACGAGTGGCCATGTTCAGCGCCACGCACACGCCTGCGCTGGGCAAATGGACCAGGCACCATCTGAGAGGACTTATTAACATCACTGTTGGACACAGGTCAGTGAGGTCCACATCGAAGCTCTAAGCCTTTTTCCAATAGGTGAAATTGAACAATGACTGCCTCTTCCGAGCTCTCCTGTCACTTGTCACCTTGATATCCACTTGTGACGGGGAGCCAGGGATAAATGAAAGGTGCCGGGTCGTCAGTTATGTATTGTATATTAAGGAATTAAGGCATAACTGAAACAATTATATAAAAAAGGTAAATTTCACTGAACACAAAATCAATTTCACACTTAACACCTAAATATATTATAAAAGGTAGGGCTACTTACAATAGTGCCTTAAAGAGACTTATAGACTTTGTTATTTATCAGGAACTGATCTTGTGAGTTGTTGTAACTTTTAGTATAAGCTTATTATAACTTATCAGCACTTTATAAAAACATTAAAATAATTATTAGCAGTGAGTCAACCGCTCTACGCGCTGACTCTAGTAAGAATGAACTTCGAGAACAAAACAAATAAAAAGAGACAGACAGCAAATTTAAAAACGGAAACCAAGAGAAAAATGGCCAGAGAAGAGCGCAATGACAGCAACGAGTCGCTAATATAGCTATGGCGCCTCGTTACACACTTATTTGCTTCTCACACCATACATTCAATGTGCTACTTGGCTCATATCAAAAGTAATGGAAATAATGTTTTATTCACATAGTATAAGGTACAAGGGTCCGAAATATACCAAGTTCAATAATTATATTGGGTCCTTACCTATGAAATTGGTTTTTTTATTCTGTCTTAGCAATTTGTCCGTAACTATTAAGTTTCAGAACATTCTTATAAAATAATTGCCTCTTCTAAAAATAGACCATATATTTGAGCTCGTATTATTTAATTTGATAATTTTTTGTAAGTTTAATTGTGTTAAAATTAGACACAAAGACAATTATTTTTAACTGCCTCCCGAATACATCATTTGATTTGCATTAACATAAAAACGATGAATAATTTTTATCAAGCGTGTTCACACACATATTGCTAAAGCTTGTCTAATGATACATGCCAAATATTATTATCTCTGGATTTGTCGTTGTGAAGAAATCTGATAAAATTTAGTATGTAAAATGCAGACATCCCCAAAATCTCCATACAAAACACCAATTTCATAGGTATGGACCTAATAAATAAGGGATTGCTTTATAAATTCAATTTAAATATGTTTTATTTTTACTTTTTCTTTCATTCGCTATCTACCATGTTCGTGAACTCTTCATGTAAAAAATTAATACGCATGGTCAAATTCCGTCACACGCCAGTCGCAACCAATCAAGCTTATCTGTCGGCTTTGTCAACTTGTGTCACGCATGCGTTTTGAATTGTTTAGAATAATCGTGACTGTACGACACAGATAATTCATAGACCAAATGACCGAGGGCGTTTTTGATAGTTTAGCAAAACGTAATTTGTTATTTAAAAATTATTGCGACATAGGCTCAAAAAAATTTTTTCATAATTTTTTTATGGTGACGGCTAACAGTAATGAATCATTTGGGGCCCAATAAAAAAAGGGTCAACTAGCCTATTCATCTCTTGTTTGATTAGAGCTAGAAAGCTCTGACCTCTGGCCAATCCATCCATACTAGCACCGTTCTTGTTCATCTCTCCTCGGTTTTATTAGTATTAATCGTAGGTAGGTGAGGAGCTCGATGGCGTACATAGTGGTAAATACGCTTTGGCTTTCGATATCGAAAACAAAGCTGCCTTCGCCATGGTCAGGCCGTGGATGGGTGGCCATAACTTTGTGATCTACTCGTTCGAGAGGCCGAGGGATTCGCCGCCACTGAGTTTCAATAAAACTTATGGACAGATCATTGTGAATATCGCTTGCCTCACATTGTGCCCGGTGCATGGCAACAGGCTCGCCACCTGTTACATGGGGACCTAATATCTGCCTACCCCTTTAGGGAAAGAGGCGTGATGACATTGATTGTATTATGTATGTACGTAAACACTATGATACTTTCCTAAAAATTCTGACTGCCATAGCCTCAACACCAGAAATAAGCATAAGCTCGCCGTTCCGAGGCTCAGACTTCACAAGACTGTTAAATGTTTTATAGGAATCAGCATAAGAATGTATAATAGGCTGCCACAAAGTTTTATTGACTTGCCCCTGCATAAATTTAAATCAACTGTTAAAAGCTGTTTAATGAAAAAGGGGTATTATAAGATAGAAGATTATTTTACAGATAAAAATTCGTGGCTACTATAATTTGCTCCTCTGCACATACTTATTTTACAATATTTAAAATGTTCTAAATTCCTTTTGTTATTATGGCTGTTTAAAAAAGGCTGACTGTTGAGTTTCTTGCGGCACTTCTTCTCAACAGGCCATTCACGTCGAAGTGCTAGTAGGAAAACAAATATTGACGTGCAAAAGTATTTCATGTAAATCTAATTGCAGAATAAATGATTTCATTTCATTTCATTTCATATAAATAAATATATTCAGACATTCACACCTATCAACTAGCCCCATTTTAAGCAACTAATGCTGCTTGTGTTACGGACACTAGATGACGATGTGATGTCATGTGTACCAGGAACGCAGCAACGCATATGGTAGACCAGGAGCTGATGTTTTGCGGCAACGAGGCGGGAAAGCTGCTGGCGCTCCGGCAGCTGGTGCAGGCGGGCCTCAAGCCGCCGGTCCTGGGTGAGGCACGGCTCTTATTTATTTATACTTTATTGTTCGAGGAGCTCGGTGGCGTAGTGGTCAGTGCGCTTTGGCTTCGATCGAAAACAAAGCTACCTTCGCCATGGTCAGGCCGTGGGTGACCAAGACTTTGTGATCTCAAGCTCCTTCGTGCTTCGTAAGGCACGTTAAGCCGATGGTCCCGGTCGCATTTGTGACCGTTTCTACCCACCAACCCGCATTGGGCAAGCGTGGTGGTGTTACGGCCCATACTCATGTGTTTCTCCATGAGGAAGGCCTGTCCCAGCAGTGGGACGTATATAGGCTGATGACGATACTTTATTGTACATACAACATATTTATAGAAACAAAACAGACAACTTAAGAGAACTCAAATGTACAATGATCGGCCTTATCGCTAAGAGCGATATTTTCAAGACAGCCTTAGGATGGACAGAAAAAACTTCGTCTTATTCTTATTTGAATCCTATTACTTACTTATTACACTTGAATGTTGAGAAGCTGGGTGGCGTGGTTAGTACGCTTTGGCTTTCGATATCGAAAGCAAAGCTTCCTTCGCCATGGTCAGGCCTTGGATGGGTAACAAAAATTTGTGATCTGGAACTCCTCCATGCTTTGCTATTGCAACCGTTTCTACCCACTAACCCGCATTGGGCCAGGTGTGGTGGTGTTACGGCCCATACTCTTGTGTGTATTTTTGTGTGACGTCATTAGTAGTAATAGTAAGCTTTACTACGAAATGACAAACTCATTCATTAAAGTGATAGAATGAGAGGGAACACCTACTGATCGAGACAGAACATTGCCTCATGCTACTGTATGGGAGTTTGGCATCCATATAGAGTACAAAATTCTTGGGTCCAAACGTTATTCGTCGGAACTTGTATATACATATATTAATCTATCTTAGAAACTCTGTCATCGTGATTCAGACTCGCCAATCTTATATGCGCCTTATTGTTGTATACCGTAGGTCTAGTATTATCTTGACTCCAATGTTATTTATTCACTGTGCACTATTCGCTGATCAACCATTTCTCGGTCACTTGATATCGTAGCGCGCTATGACGTAGCCGTTACAAATCTTATGAATAGTGGCTATCTGAAAGTTATAAAACCGGCCCAAATTTTAGTCGAATACTTAGTATATTTGACACAAACAAAAATTATGCCTTTATGCCTCTATTTAGGAGTAGGCGGTATAATCACCCACATGTCGCCTAAGTATTGTTTGCAATGTTATTAATGATAACGTGTGACGTTGTCCAGTGTTCGTACAGAGCAAGGAGCGCGCCAAGCAGCTGTTCAAAGAGCTCCTGTACGACGGCATCCACGTCGACGTCATACACGCCGACAGGACGCAGGCGCAGGTATGCGGAACATTATACATACCGAAATGGCTGGACCGATTTCAATGAAATTTTGCATGGTGATACCTTATATCCCTGGTCAACTTAGATACTTTTTATTCCGGAAAATTAAAGGGTTCCCGTGGGATAGTTAAAAAAACTATTGTTACCGCGGACGAAGTCGTGGGCAACAGCTAGTATTATATTCTTTTTTAAAAAAACGTGAATTGCAGTAACCTTGAAATCGACCCTTAAGCTGTTTGTTTGTACATTATGTACTCTGTCTGTTTGAGGACTTCCGTGGTCGAGTTGTCTGTACGCCAGTCTCTAGGCGTCGCCATCTCGAGAGGTTCTGGGTTCGATTCCCTGTGGGGGCAAATGTTTGGGTGATGAATTCAGGCATTTGTTCTCCAATCATGGATGTTTATATATGTATTGTATATTTTCTGAATAATTACATACATACACAATATATATATATATATATATATATATATATATATATATATATATATATATATATATATATATATATATATATATATATATATATATATATTGTGTATGTTTGGGTGATGAATTCAGGCATTTGTTCTCCAATCATGGATGTTTATATATGTATTGTATATTTTCTGAATAATTACATACATACACAATATATATATATATATGCCCCGTGTTGGTCCGGGACACAAAACCAAACACAATTTTTGTTTGGCAAAATGTGGTCTTAAGGAACACAGCGCTCCTTAGACTCTGCCTACCCCTTCGGGGATTATAGGCGTGATTTTATGTATGTATATATATAGCCGTCATCTAGTGTCCGTTACACAAGCAGCATTAGTTGCTTAAAATGGGGCTAGTTGATAGGTGTGAATGTCTGGAGATATTTATTTATTATTATTACTAATCATCAAATATATGCTAAAAGTCTATGTTCATAATCCACCCACTTGATTGTACTAGCCTAACATTTATAAAAAACGAAAGAATTGTAAAAATGTGAAATAGGAGCAACCCTCGCGTTTCTGGCTCGCTCTTATCGGGGATGTCTGCGTTCCGAGCGAGTGGTAGATTCACTTTTTCATAAATTGATGTCTTTAAGGCCCGTATTACGGAACTAAACTCAAGCGTGAGCTTGAGCACTGTCAGAGAGGGATGGCGCTATTGATCCCACATAGAGCCATCCCTTTTTAATTGCACTCAAGCAGAGATCTACGTTTGAGTTTGGTTCTGTAATACGGGCCTAAGTGTATGTATATCAAGCCTATAAAATAAAGATATTTTTGATTTGATTTTGATTTGATTTGATTATTTGTGCCCAGCGCGACAACGTGGTGCGCAGCTTCCGCGTGGGCCGCATCTGGGTGCTGATCTGCACCGAGGTGCTGGGCCGCGGCGTCGACTTCCGCGGCGTCAACCTCGTGCTCAACTACGACTTCCCGCCCTCCGCCATCTCCTACATACACAGGTACAGTACGCTCGCTATTAGTAACTCGTTTGGTGATTTGCGAGACGCTGCTGGCAAATGCTTGATGTGGCAGGCTGAATTACTTAATTTGAATCTAAATATATTAGGTCCTTACCTATGAAATTGGTGTTTTGTATGGAGATTTTGGGGAACTCTGCATTTTCCATACTAAATTTTTTTCAGTTTTCTTCACAACGACAAATCCAAAGATAATAATATTTGGCATGTATCATTAGACAAGCTTTAGCAATATGTGTGTGAACACGCTTGATAAAAATTATTCATCGTTTTTATGTTAATGCAAATCAAATGATGTATTTGGGAGGCATTTAAAAATAATTGTGTTTGTGTCTAATTTTAACACAATTAAACTTACAAAAAATTATCAAATTAAATAATACGAGCTCAAATATATGGTCTATTTTTAGAAGAGGCAATTATTTTTTAAGAATGTTTTGAAACTTAATAGTTACGGACAAATTGCTAAGACAGAATAAAAACACCAATTTCATAGGTAAGGACCCAATATATAACTCAAAGGTGACTGTCTGACATAGTGATCTATAAACGCACAGCCCAAACCACTGAACGGATCGGGCTGAAATTTGGCATGCAGGTAGATGTTATGACGTAGGCATCCACTAAGAAAGGATTTTGATTAATTTCACCCCAAAGGGGATAAAATAGGGGATGAAAATTTTTATAAAACTTTGTCAATTTTAAACCGATCGGGCTGAGACTTTGCATGCATAAAGCTACTATGATGTATGCATCCCCTAAGAAAGGATTTTGATAAATTCCATCCCTAGGGATAAAATAGGGGATGAAAGTTTTATTGAACTGAAATTAAAAATTGGAGCTACTGTGATGAAGACGTTTGAAAAACAAAAGTAAAGCCGCAAAAACTATACCTAATAATAATAGTTCTTAAGGCGAGCGAAACTGCGGGCAAAAGCTAGTTACTCATATGATGTGTGTTGAGGATTCAGCGTTGTAGCTAGTACGCTTTGGCTTTCGATCGAAAACAAAGCTACCTTCGCCATGGTCAAGCCGTGGATGGACTAAAACTTTGTGATCTCGAGCTCCTGCTACGGAAGGCACGTTATATCGTTGGTCCCGGTCTCCATGAGGAAGGCCCGGGCCCAGCAATGGACGTATATAGACGATATAATAATCATATTATAATAATAATAATATCCTCAGACATTCACACCTATCAACTAGCCCCATTTTAAGCAACTAAATGCTGCTTGTGTTACGGACACTAGATGACGGATAAATATATTTAATAGATAAATACATATAAATAACCTGAATATATAGAAATTATATAAACATCCAAGACTGGAGAACAAATGCCTGAAAATTCATCACCCAGACATTTGCCCCCCCTAGGGATCGAACCCAGAACCTCTCCAGATGGCGACGCCTTGAGACCGGCATACAGACCACTCGACCACGTAGGTCGTCGATATGAAGTGTTAGAGTCTGTAAACAGCCTCACTGATCCCAAGTAGACCTGCATGGTACACCAACAGACTAAGTTCCGTGCTCAAAGAAAAAGCTGCAAAAATAAAACTGCATCATAAGCCTAAAAACGCAAATATTGTCACTTATCGAGTTTTAGCAAGGAACCGTCGATATAATAATAATTTATGTCCTATACTCATTTGCATATAAGGTAATTAGCAGATGTTAAATTCATATAACTTCGTGCAAGTCTCTGCCTGACCTATGTGAAAAGTATATCATACCAATTTCGTCACATTCTCAATAAATCCACACTTCCATACTAATATAAATGCGAAAGTAACTCTGTCTGTCTGTCTCGCTTTCACGTCAAAACTACTGAACCAATTTAACCGAAATCTGGTACACAGATAGTCTAAACCCTGAGAAAGGGCATAGGCTACTTCTTATCCAAATATTCCCATAAGAACGGGTGCCATGCGGGTGAATGTTAAAAAAATTAAATAACGCCTCCAAGAGAAATGAAGGACAAACCGCCACTATGAACTTTGCTTCTAATGATACAGTAGGAGTTAATTTTCAATTCCACCAATTGAGGCTACTGTTCCAATTTGAAAAATCTTGCAGTGTTGAATAGCTTATTTATTGAGGAAAGGCTATAGGCTACATACCATGACACTATCTCAAGGTAAGTACTGACGTCCGCAGGGTGGGGCGCGCGGGGCGCGCGGGGGTGCGCGGGAGGGCGCTCACTCTCTTCACGCAGGACGACCTCGCCAACCTTAGAAGGTATACTCTACAGTTATATAATAATATAACATAGTATTATATTATATTAGCAATTTTATTTTATTTTTACTTTATTGGTCAACTTATGCACTATTGCAATGACAAAAATTATATCACTAAATTCTTTAATCTAAGTACACAGTTAATTAAAGGTTAACACCGTTTTAAACACATTTACTGTTAATATGATCATTTGAGGAGCTCGGTCGCGTAGTGGTTCGTACGCTTCGGCTTTCGATCGAAACCAAAGCTCCTTTCGCTATGGTCAGGCCGCGGTTGGTGACCAAATATTTGTGATCTCGAGCTCCTCCGTGCTTCGGAAGGCACGTTAAGCCGTTTATCCCGGTCGCTATTGCGATCGTTTCTACCCACTAACCCGCATTGGGCCAGCGTGGTGGTGTTACGGCCCATGCTCCTCGTGTGTTTCTTCACGAGGAAGGCCTGAGCCCAGCAGTGGGACGTATATAGGCTGAGGACTATGATCATTTGCGATACTCATCACCAGACAATAACCTAACATGCCAAACCTTAATTTTTTACGCTTTAAGTCTTACTTGGTAAGGTTGGCAATCTTTTAAAGAATTACACTGCTGTTGACTATCACGAACATAAAATATATAAACAAAGGCTCAAAAGAAGCTTTATTTATTTTATCATGTTATAATGTTAAAATTATGAACTCAGACTCGAACTCATAATGCCATACTTTTTAACACAGATGTTAAAAACGAAAATTTAAAAATGGAAACTGTAATATAATGACGATTATGCAACAGGTTGAACTCATTATGCAACACTTATTTTTCTTAAAACGCACAAAACTATGGCAAATGTTTTCCAGACAGCCAACAATAAATAAATATTTTTTTTTCTTTGAATAATGATCAGTGTAGAAAAAGTTGTGTATGTATAACTGCACATAACTCGGTATTAAAACACTCGCGTGATACTATTAAAAAACTCGCCAAGGCTCGTTTTTTAAAACGACGCTCGTGTTTTTATTACCTATATTGTGACAGTTTCATAAACTACTATTATTTTTTTCATTATTTTCTCAGCAATAACTGTCTCAAAGTGTCAAACAGTGCTCGTGACTGTAAATTTAATTTTTATACTTACTATTGTATTAAATTTCGGCTTTGTTGCAAAAAATGAATTAAAATGTAAACCCTAATACCGAGTCAGTAGAGTCCAATGTCGGTTGCAGCATAGCATCGGTGATGAAGCAGTCGGGCTGCGAGGTCCCGGAGTACATGCTGCAGATGCGGCAGAGCCACAACTCGCGCAGGAACGTCGCCAAGCGCGCGCCGCGACGGGACCACATCACTACCATATTGGGCAAGAAGCCTGACAAGTGAGCCTGTTTATATCTGTTAATTATCAGTACGACAAAACGAGAAGCTCGGTGGCGTAGTGGTATCGGCGTAGTAGTATCGGGCCCGTTGTGCCAAACCTATTCGATAGCACGTACGTGTGGATCTGTGGAGAACAACAGAATACCAATGTAGCGACATACGTTATTTGCATGTAAAGCAATCTCCTTTGCCTGACTGTTATCTAAAAAAGTAGAGCTGTCAGATAGAACCGGACATCCGGAAAAAAAAGCTCTCTGCTTTTAAACGCTGCCTGGTTGACTGTGTGTAACTCTTGCTGAAACTAACTGTGTTAACTCTGTTTTAACTCGATCGTCTGATATATATAATCATCTGTGAACTCGATTGTGAGGAGCTCGGTGGCGTAGTGGTCAGTGCGCTTTATCTTCGATCGAAAACAAAGCTACCTTCGCCATGGTCAGGCCGTGGATGGGTGTGCAAGACTTTGTGATCTCGAGCTCTTCCGTGCTTCGGAAGGCACGTTAAGCCGTTGGTCCCGGTCGCATTTGTGACCGTTTCTACCCACCAACCCGCACTGGGCCAGCGTGGTGGTGCTACGGCCCATACTCCTCGTGAGTTTTTCCATGAGGAAGGCCTGTCCCAGCAGTGGGACGTGTATAGGTGGACGACGACGACGACAAAATGATTGCTACGAATTTCCGCTGTCTTTTTCATCTGTATCTCCGAATGGTAATCTTAGCTTCTTATGAGATACTTGAAACAGGCAAATTGTACGATAGTACAAAACAATTGTGGTGACTCATTGAATCTGTGATGATAAAGACTAAAGACAAACTGCAAAATGTTTAGTAGACCGAATACCTATCATGAATATAATAAGCTCTTTTTAATTTTAGGAGAAAACTGGAAGAAAGCAACGACCCAGAAACAGCCGCAAAAGACACTCCAAACGTAACGGATGGCAAAAACAAGAAACAGAGAAAAATACAAAATGTTGACAAGAAACAGAAAAAAATACAAAATGGCGACCAGAAACAGAAAAAAATACAAAATGGCGACCAGAAACAGAGAAAGTTTCAAAATGGCGACAGCAAACCTCATACCCAAGGTAAATGGAAGAAAGGAAATGCTGAACATGCGGCAAATAACATGGGTAGGAAAGGTAAAACACAAAAGAAAAATAATAAGAATAGTTTAGGTCATAAAAATGCAAAGAAAAGTAAAACGTGATATTGGAAAATTTTTAGGTGAATAAATTATAGGTAAGTCTATTTATTGTTTTATTTTAAACACTCATTAAACAATGCCGTGTGGTAGCGGCACAATAAATGAATACTACAAACCCATCTCTTCCCTTGGGTGTCGTAAAAGGCGACTAATGGACTTAGAACTGCACAACATCCAATAGCTTATAGCGGCGATGGGCTCACCACCTGTCACGCTGAGTGCAGTCACTGCTGGTGAAGCGCGGACTATGGTAGTGGACTGCTTTGCGGTGCTTTTGCCTAGTCTGTGACTAACCCTTAGGGGATAAAAGTCGTGATTATATGTATGTATTAAACAATCTGCACAAGAAATATGTTACACACTAAAAGTATTCAGGCTAGGATCGTTAGATACTAATCTATGTTATGTGAAGACATACATATTTATAATCTTCTTTGGTATAGAAAAAAAAACAATAATTTGCAACACTTTATTGGCCTTGTGACAACATTAATAAAACATACAAAATATACAGTCTTTATCAATTATATACAAATATAGCCCATAATAATATATGTAGACCCCTTATGAAAAATACTTATTTCTATATAGAATATATCTATACATAGCAAGTCAACTATATAAATAAAATTATGAAATATCAAACTCGCGATTACACAAACAAACGATTTTGTAATTTATGAGTAACAAGATACAGTTCAAATTGTATTTAGAGTGCACCGAGCGAAATTTCCATACAGACGTATAGCTCGCGAGTGACCGGCGCTAGCGGCCAGTGTGTAGCTGTGAAACCAACCTAATTCACGACTCTTTTTAAATTGCTATTTTAAAATATCAATTTTATCCCCTTCAATGCCCTAACATTATACAGCGGCTAACAATAATTTTTTTAATTCTCGTTTCGGACACGTACTTACCGCCTTCATAACTATGGCACTAGACATAATTTATTAAGCCTTATCTTTGACATATAATGTCACGCCTATATAATCATAATCACAATGTATGGGCTTGTATATCCCCGGTGGGATAGACGGGATTGACACCACACAGACCGGCGCGGAGAGAATCGAACGCACTTTTCACACCAACCAACAAAAGCAGCCCATGAGCTACTCATATTTCACACTAAGCGTTCTAATATTCTTTCAAGCATTCCCAATAACAAAAGAAATGTAACGTAAAAATAAACCTTATTGCAATTATTCAAAACACTGTTATACGTGATAAAAATGATCTCTACGGTCTGTGTGAACCATAAACTGTTGAACTAACTACCCCAATCATTTTTGCACTTAAATACATACGTAATAAGGTTGAAAATCTATTTACCCAGCATTAGAATTTTGACATCTAACTGATTTCGTTTTACAATGACTAAGCAATGTACCTACAATCAACAGCATGTCAAAACTATACAAAACATTCAAAATCATTGAAGGATATTCAACCTAAATACGTTAGACATAGAGTGCAGATAGATTATGGAAATTTGACGGCTTTGGAAGTCTGACGGGCTGTACTGTACTTTATATTGACAAGTTTGATCTGTAAATATTTTATTTAAAAATACAACATGATTTTTATGAGACAACTCACTTAGGCCCGGCGCACATAATCAGCATCGGCATGGCTGACGATTTTAGGTTATAAATAGCATTATACATTAACTTAATGGCAATAAAGTAGAAATTTCCATGATATGTGGTCGTAGTAACAAAAATATCGCTTCGGTATGCTTGGACCTGCTGCATCGGCAGCCTTGAGGATGCTTCGGGTTACTTCGGCATCCTTCAGTACGCTGCCTCCCGCGCCAAGGCAACACTCGGGGGTAGTTTGGACGGTACGGCGTGCTTAAGGACGCTTCGGCATCCCTAAGGACGTTACAGTCTGGCAAAGCATAGTTGTCGACAGTGTGCGCTTGCATGTAAGGATTCCGAAGGATTCCTTTCCTTGCCGATGCCGATAATGTGCGCCGGGCCTTATTCAGCTCCATTCAGCGTTTGTCTATAGAAATCGCCAGTTTTACATGGAGCTTGTGCAGCTTTCCGCGTCTGCTCAGTCACGTAAGCATTTCTTTATCGTCGATTTACATAGCAAAACGCTGAATAGAGCTGATTAAGTGTGAGTAGTCCTTATGGCAATTCAAAAATATTGGTCACTTCATACACAGCTAACCCAAGAAAGCGCATCATATTGATTCGTTAATAATATGTATATTTTTATCACATCTCAGAGTCTTTGTTTGACAGAACATAGCCTTATGTTCTGACCCACATGAAGTGAATACAATTATGACCCACACATTTTGGAAAAGAAAACAGGAACTAATAAATTCTATCAAATCGTACATGATTTTCGCATTAAAACTGTATGATTCTTCCAATATGATAATAAAAATATGAAATTAAAAACATTCAGCACCTAATTTAGTGGTACTGTCAACGGCAAATACAAATACCCACTTTTGATAATAAATGACTATTATTAAACACATAAATAATGATTGTCACCTCTAAAATGTGTATACATGTTTCTGTATTCGACTGCACCTAATATCAAAGTACAGTGTGTTATTCGAGTGATAAAGGCGACCTTAGTTACAAACTAAATAAAACTAACTTAATTTAACCTGATTTTTTTCTAATATCAGTGAATTGTAAATCAATATTCTAATTCTTGAAATACAAATTGAAGAACATGATATATGTGGAAAAGAATGTGGTGCGCAAACATAGCCAACATACTATAATATAAATAATAATAATTGCATTATTTTCTTCTCTCACATAGAATCTATTACAACGTGTGACATAAACTAATAGTACATTATGATATAAGTGCGGTAAGTTGAAAATTAGCGAATTTAAATTAAGTTGAAATTAGCCGAAGCGATATTGCTGAGGTGTAGGCGTAGGTGAGGGCTATAAGAAGGCAGAGGCTGTAATTATCAAACCGCACGTGTGTCATACGACGTTTTATAACACATTTGCGAGGAAATAAATAAAACTCAGACATTCTTATAAACTAATGAATCTTTAATCACTTGATATAGAAGTATGAAAATTTAAAAAATTTGTAAAAAGAATTAAATGTTTATTTATTGTATTTCATCTCCCAAAAGTAATTTTATTAAGAAAATGTTGACTACCTTTCTGACATAAAAACTCTTTGCTAAGATTAAAAACAGTATCGTTCGTTTTTAGATGGAACATCATAAACTGTGCGTTTTACTTTACATTATCGCACAAGTACGTTATGTGATAGATTATGATATTGAAATTGGTGAAATAAGAGACCCTTTACGAGCAAATGTGTTATACAAACTTATTACAAAATAGTCTATGCAAGAGACTGGCATCCGTACAAGGAGAATCCTGTATGACAGGTCACCAGTCCCTCCACATCCGAACCGATGAATATACTATAATAACAGTCCCAATTTATAGCTATTCAAATATTGCAATAGCTAACCATTACAATACAAAGGTATTTTTTTTTTGCATTTACCCTATTTGATTTAATTCACTGATATTAAATTATTTAGCCTCAATAGCAGCCATTTTTAATATCATTATGCTAGGGGTGGCATTAAATTTTTACTATTATGAATTGATGATATATCTATTCCTGAAAGACAAAATTTTGAATTCTTATCTCACTTTATAACGTTGAACTATTGCCAGAGATTCTAGAACAATATATACATAAAGAATTTTATCTATTTACATAATCATAAAATTGCCTTTAGGCAATATCCTAGAAAAATTTGTTTTTTAACGTATCTACAATAAAATCCCTTCGATATCTTAGCATGTTCATAATAATAATAAAAAAACTATTTATTTACAAAGCGCCTTCTCCATAGCATTTTCTGCTCCTGTGACTATTACTTAATCAATCTAACAATTTAATCAATCTTTGAAAGTAGATATTTGGAGTAATAAGCTACATCTGATTTGATAGTTATTCAACAACGACCTTTCGTCTTTCCATAAACATAGCCACTAATAGAATGTTAGCGCAATTTAGACTTTGTGGACATGTTCAAACACAATTTAAATATTCCTTTAAAATTACAGATGTAACATAATTAACTCGATCCGTTATCTTGCCCAAGAGGTTACCAAAATACACATACTAGGTCACAGGCGTTTACAAAACCCTGTATATATTATTATCAGCTATGGCACTTATTTAGGGTCAAGTGTACAGTCACCAAAAATATATGACTATTAGGTTAGATGTTAAATGCAATCAGCTATAATCGACACGGCTCGTTTCGCCGTCGATCGGCATCGACCGAGCCGAGCCGATGCGAATGGCATTAGTAACAGCTTTATTTCATAGAAATAAAGGCCTTTTTGACCGGCTTAAGCCGATTCCGCGTCGATAAGTTTGGACAGACCCTTATAGTACTTTGTTATAGTTTCATAGTTTGTTACCTAATAGTTTTTGCGGCACTACATTCTTGTGATATGAAATGACAAGATACTATAGTCATATGCTTTTGCTGATGACTGTACCAGTAAAAAAATATATTATTATAATCTATTTTCTTCACAAGTTGATTTGCCGGCACATACACATTATTATTATTCATAAGAATCAATAAAAGTTCATAATTATTGCGATTTAAGATTGCTAAGCACTAAATACTCAAATTCCACTTTGCAATGAAGATGAATTCCACAAACGCACAAAACTTCATAATGTCCTCCTTGATAGCTTCACAAATGGCATTTTTATAGTTTAATTTGGAACAGTTACTTACAGCACTGTTCACAGTTCCACACAAAATCCAATTTTCTACACCACAATCACTGTTTCTGCAATTTTTTGTCCACTAGATACTGATAGATATCAGCTACATATATGGCACTTTTGGAAACAAATTGTCCGAGCCTACACAACATTTTTTTTTATTTTATAGTTCTTGACTCAGCCACAGCTGAGGTGTCCACGATCTTTCCCAGGTTGCATATTCAACCTAACGTTGAAGACAACCTTTTCTTTACAATCATTCACATAACCAGTCACAGGGCAGCCTGGGCATCTTGTTAGCAGGCCAGGGGAGGTACCCTGCGGTCTTAAAGACCCAATAGTCATAGGAGACCTTAGTAACAAGTAAGACCAACACCAGGACCTCAAGGCCAATGATGTAGTATATGTAGTCGGTCCAGTCTCGCGGCGTGTGGCACACGCGCGCTTCCACCAGGTCCACCACCGGGCCTAAGTTCTCTTGACACTCCAGGCTTTTATAGTCCGGGATGTTTTTGAAGTTCTCTTGCAGCCATGGCTAGGGATTTTATGTATTTTGTTAATAGTGAAGCAACATAAGTAATACTACTATATTAAGTATAGCACAAAAATTCGGATCGCTCTATTTTATGAGTCGCAGTAATAAGTTTTATAAAATAGCTACTAGATAACCTGTTCTGGGGAACATCCAATTTTTTTCTCTTGTAATTTCTTATATCTGTAGTAGCGACGTTAAAATCAGATAGCTAATATTTTGGCTGCTTACTTTAAATATCGCCTGGTATAACACGATACCATAGAAATGCAAGATAAAAGACTTACTTTGATCATCTTCTCGGCGTTACAGTCGCAAATGATCTTGTTACCGGCTATGGACAGTATCGGGCCCGTTGTGCCAAACCTATTCGATAGCACGTACGTGTGGATCTGTGGAGAACAACAGAATACCAATGTAGCGACATACGTTATTTGCATGTAAAGCAATCTCCTTTGCCTGACTGTTATCTAAAAAAGTAGAGCTGTCAGATAGAACCGGACATCCGGAAAAAAAGCTCTCTGCTTTTAAACGCTGCCTGGTTGACTGTGTGTAACTTGCTGAAACTGACTGTGTTAACTGTTTTAACTCGATCGTCTTATATATATAATCATCTGTGAACTCGATTGTGAGGAGCTCGATGGCGTAGTGGTCAGTGCGCTTTGGCTTCGATCGAAAACAAAGCTACCTTCGCCGTGGTCTAGTTGTGGATGGGCGACCAAGACTGTGATCTCGAGCTCCTCCGTACTTCGGAAGGCACGCTAAGCCGTTGGTCCCGGTCGCATTTTGTGACCGTTTCTACCCACCAACCGCATTGGGCCAGCGTGGTGGTGTCACGGCCTATACTCCTCATGTGTTTCACCATGAGGAAGGCCTGTCCCAGCAGTGGGACGAATAGGCTAATGACGACGAACTCGATTGTTACGAAAATATGATATTGGAAGAATAAACTTGATATCTAACAACGGACGTATTTATTTCCCAAACCTACATTAGGGATGCTAAGCTAATCACCATGACGCGTTAATTTAATATACACAATGATGAATCCAAATGGGTCAGTACCATGTCAATGCTCAGAAAACCAGGCACAATAGAAACATCTATTATTTGCGAACACCGGTGCTCGCGCTGGCCCTGAAGGAGTTAAAAGATAAGTCAGAAACACTCAATTTCTGAATTTTCCATATTGACCCAAGTCCATTCTTAGGATTTAGTGAGGGCAATAAATATATTATTAACTTTCATAACCGAGAACTACTACTTACTATTCAAAAAGTCCATTAACGATGTAGTTACTTTTCTTGTTGTTTTTGTTAGTGTATAACCATAGTATTATGTAGGTATAAGTCACAAAGAACGATAATTTAATCCTGATAAAATAATAATAAAAAATGTTTATTTAATTATACATACAATCACGCCTGTAATCACCGAAGGGGTAGGCAGAGTCCAAAGAGCTCTGTGTTCCTTAAGACCACGTTTAGCTATACATAAATAGGGTTGGTCAGATGAAAAATCGTGAAAGAGTAATAACATTTGGCTGCTCATCGCCTTCACAATCACAGACCCAGTACCCAATACGCCCTTATTCGCCTTTTACGACGTGCTAGGCAAGAAAAGCAGTTGGTACATTCTTTGTGTGTCACGGAACAACACGGAACTAATATAATTACAGTAGATGTTTAATATGGTCGTCATTCATATAGAGATAGTCATGCCTGGACTGCGTGCTGCCTGACATGTCGTATGCTTGTCTGCTAAACTATTAGCTAAAACAGATTCAGAAACTCACCGTCTTAAGCTTGTTGTACCCGATCGAGAAGAGCATGAAGTTGTCGATGAACTTGGTGCCCTCGAGCGCGACGATGTTGGCGACGTCGTTGTGGTCCACGATCAGCTGCCGTAAGTGTTCGTACGTAGGGTCGTCACCCACCGCTTGCAGAGACGTGATCTGAGAGGGAAATGGGGACATGAATATTTTATTTATTTATTTGCATGTCACATAATCACTGTACAGAAATACAAAGGTCTTAAAAAATAGGATTGTATACAAGGGTATAGCAATATATAATTATAATATTGGACCAGAGGGCCCTAGTTACTTAACAATTATATAAACTTATTTCCTTTTAATATTGATGATTTTGGATGGCAAGTAAGAAAATACCATCAAACAAAAATAAATTGAAAGAAAATCAATTGGAAAGCACAATTCTCGGATACGGTTTAAAATGGTTATGGTTCTAAGTCTGATTTTGACTTAAGCTCCTTTGTAAGAATGGTCGAGCGAAATGTGTGGACCTGAGGGTCCTGAGACGGAAATGGGAACCCACATCGGTGCGTCTGCACAATGATTACTATGTCGATTTTTTATAGTCTTTAGAACATATTTCTATTGGTTATGATCTAGCATTGTCGCTGATATTCGGAATGAAACTTCCTAGGAAACTGTAAAATAACATTACGTGAAATAAAAATAAAAGTAAAATATATAAAAAGGTTTTAATCTAAGGCGAGCGGTAGCGCGCCGGTGGTCTTATTTATATATATCACACGAACCGATGTGCGAGTTACCACATTCGCTATAATGATAGAACTATACACACATATAATAGTTCTTTATCTATGAAATTACCGTTCTTTTCTCTCTTAGTATTTTGTCTGAAACTATTAAGTTTCAGAATATTCTTATTAAATAATAATGACCTACTCTAGAAATAGACCATATTTTTGAGCTCTTTTGATTTGTTTTGATAATTTGTGGTAAGTTTATTTGTGTTAAAACTGGAAACGAAGACAACTCTTTTTAAGTGCCTTCCGAATACATCATTTGATTTGCATTCACTTAAAAACGATAAATAATTTTTATGAAGAGTGATATCACACATATTGCTAAAGTTTGTCTAATGATACATGCATAAAATTATTATCTCTGGATTTTTCGATGTGGAGAAATCTGAAAAACTAATATTTTTCAGACAAAAAATGTAGACTTCCCAAAATCTCCATTAAAAACGGCAATTTCATAGGTAAAGACCTATTATTAGAACTGATTTTAAGTCTATCTATCCCAGTCCTTCAACGACTCCATAGAGAGGTTGGTCGCGCAGGATAAAGTTGAGGGAACTAGATCGCGCGGCAGGTCACCCATGCGCTGGGCTGACCAAGAGATATCCGCAGTGGGAGGCCACTTATCTGATTGCGCCAGACAGTCTGCCAACAGGAAGAGATGGCGGGAGATCGTGCGGAGAGCTGTGTCCGCCTCTGTCTCTAACATGGATACCTCAACGTGACCACGACCGCTCTGACAAGAGCAAGACGACTAAGAAGAGAGAGAGAGGTAGAGATCCTTCAATAGTTCTATTGTGAGACGTCTAAACGTCTTGTAACTCTGTCCTCAGCCTATATACGTCCCACTGTTGCTCACAGGCCTTCCTCGCGGAGAAACAAGTGAGGAGTATGGACCGTAACACTACCACGCTGGCACAATACGGGTTGGTGATAATTAATAATAACCATGTAAACGAGTTGAATGATAATCTACGGAATACTCTTGGTGGATGCTTGATGTGAAAACCGATGATAGAGCGGCGTACGATGACGAAACCAAATACTTGGGCGTTGGGTGCCAAATGGGCTGGTGATGATGATGATGAGTTGAATGATATAACTCACTCACATTATTATATGAGACGTTAAGCTTAACAGTATTAGGCGGTAGACCAGTGGGCAGTTCCAGTAGCCCTCGCCTGGAGCAGTCGACGGCGACCAGGTTGGTGACCTCGTCGCCCAGCAGCTCCAGCCGCTCGAACACGCACGAGCAGTTGCTCGAAAGAGGCTGGATCTTGCGGCAGTTCGCGTTCAACTGGAAGCATACCAAAATCGTTTGAGTCACCAAATATGGGAAAAGTTATGTTCTAGTGCGTCTAATAAATTAACCTCTAGTTCTAGTAGTTATACCCCTACCATGTAAACATTGAGTTCGCAAAAAATGCCTTGTATTTTTTTAACATAAGATCAAAATCGACTTGTACCAATCTGCCAGTACACACGGATTATGTTGGAGAATATTGCGAACTCAATGTATAACTAGGTAGGTAAAATAATGCACCTAGGCTGGTAAGGTCAAGCAATGCGGTAAGTGCCGTCGCACCGCAGGATCCTACCTCTCGTCTGGACTACGCCCCATTGCTGGAAATCTGGGGCACAGACCTTCCTGGAGAACGCATGAGGAGTATAGGCCGTAAAACTACCATCACGCAAGGCCAATGCGGGTTGGTAGGATAAACGGTTGCAATAGCCACCAACGCCTTGACGTGCCTTCCGAAGCACGGAAGAGTTCGAGATCACAATGTTCTAGTCACCCATCCACAGCCTGAACATGGCGAAGTAGCTTTGTTCTCCATATCGAAAGCCAAAGCGTACTAACCACTACACCACCGAGTTCCTGCAAGTATTGCAGAATAAACTGACGTGGACTCCTAACAATAGAGAATTTCATTGCAGCATTAACTTTATTATGTTGGCCTGGTCTCAAGTCAAGTTCTTAACTGGACTTGTCAGAAGCTTGCAAAGCTCCGACTAACGTCTTGTCAAAGTTCTCAGTTTCATATAACTAAATTGATTCTGTTCTGGTCGTTTTTGGCAAATTTTCACCATCACCTTTGTCTGAACTGGCTTATCCCAAAACACTTGGCTGTGGCCCCCAAGCCAATAAATATCCTACCCACGAACTCCACTAACACCTTGAGTCCCTGGGCTCTCTGGGTGCCACGGTCAAGGATGAATATTGCTATTTACTATTTTTATATTGCTTTCTCCGTGACAAATTCCAATTTTCGGAGCAGCAAACATCACCTTCTTCAGAACATAAACATACTGTTAGGAATTCTTATTTGGAAAGAATAATCCACTCTGCTACACTTTAACTTTATTTATTTAGGTCACCATTACATTTAAACATTACGAACCAAAAACGTACATTGCGACTACAGAGACCGAAACGGATACACCGATAACACAAAACTAAACTTCTATGCAACACAGAGTATAACTAATAGTTTGACACATACCTCCTTTTGCACCTTGAGGTGGTCAATCTGCACGATCTGCACGTCCTTGAACCAGTTGAACTGGAGGTCGAGCGCGCAGAAGGTGCGGTCGTACTGCAGGAACGTCACCAGCGAGCTGTTGTTGGTGTCCATCGCACGCTGGAAGTGCTTGCATGGGAGGTACTTGTTTCCTGGGGAAAGGAAAAATATTTCATAATCAGGCCGAGATGAGTTATCATAGATTACATATTCAGCTAAATGAATGTCATAAATACCCTGAACGTTGTCGTTGATTGGGCTAATGTAACACCAACAAGAAAAGCAAGAAAGGCAGTAAAAGAAGTACCTAATGTACAATATTGTTGACTTCCACAATCTGTCAGAAAAGCATATTGTGCTGACTACGTTTCAAATGGGTGAGAGCAGAACAAAGAAGGTGCAGAGCCTTTTTCCTCACAAAAATACTTTTCTTTTCTTTACAAATAACTCACAATAGGAATTTCAAATCATGTCATGCAAATAGAAAGTAGTTTAAAGTACGAAGCTGTTAAGAAAATTGAAAATGACTACAGACATGTCGCGGAAGAAAAAATTCCTTCCATTCCACTGGAAGGAATTTTTGTGGAGGAGGGAATTTTGATAATGGAAGAGGTAGACCTGACCCTAGATAATATAATTAATATTAATAAGAACAATTTATAAAAATAAACCTTACCCCCTACTAAAATCTACTTACCTGACAAATCAACAGAGATCTTCTTGTTGCTATGCACCAGGCTGAGCGGAAACTCTGTGAGATTGTTGGCGGAGGCGTCCAGGATGGTGAGGTTGAAGAGGTACGCGAAGGGCCGCTGGCTCGACGGCAGCTTGGCCGTCGTCAGGTTGTTGTTCGAGATGTTCAAGCACGCGATTGACGAGTGCTTCGGGAACTGACCTGGGAGGATACAGTGTTATTTTAATATCAGCCAACGTTAATCTACTTCTGTTACGTTAATCTAGACGTCTACAAGATATTAAGAAAAATAAATCACCGAAAAATAAATCACACTATTGCCGATTAATGAGCACATCGCGATTCCTGAAAACATCCGCAAACACAATCTTCAAAACTAGTTCCAATCAGTGAGTGCTTGTGATGCTGGTCTATCTGTGGAAATGAAGCTTTACATACATTAACTATTAGGCCCAGGCTGTGTACTGGTGACAGAAACGACTTGACTTCGATAAGCCTGTAAATCACCGCAACGTCCTGTAGTATACGTGTTCTGTGGCAACGTCGGCTTCGCTTGTTGAGTAGCTGCACCAAGCAGGTTATATAGTGATTTTACGAAACGAGATTGTGCTTGTCCCATAATTTGTTACGAACCGGAGATGTTGCCGATGTTCCCGTCGGTGAGCGCCATGGAGGCGAGACGCCGGAACACAGCCTGCGACACGTCCAGCTCGTCGATGGTCGCGTTCAGCACGTGGAGATACGTCGTATTCTGGGTCACTGCAAACAAAACATCAGATTCCTATGACGTCATCAGATATCTGAAGACTGTGGCACAAGAATAGTACTTTAGAATAAACACTCAGGTCACTGTAGTGATATTGCCTTTTCGGATAAAAATTTACGAGAGGAGCTCGGTGGCGTAGTGGTCAGTGCGCTTTGGCTTCGGTCGAAAACAAAGCTACCTTCGCCATGGTCAGGCCATTGATGGGTGACCAAGTCTTTGTGATCTCGAGTTCCTCCGTGCTTCGGATGGCACGTTAATCCGTTGGTCCCGGTCGAATTTGTGACCGTTTCTACCCACCAACCCGCATTGGGCCAGCGTGGTGGTGTTACGGTCCTTACTCCTCATGTGTTTCTCTATGAGGAAGGCCTGTCCAAGCAGTGGGACGTAGTGTCAGCAGTGTCAGCAGTGGCTAATGACGGATGAAAAGTAACGACCTGTACAATATCGAAAATTTTCCAAAGGCATTGGATTCTCCATGTTATACCCCGAGTTCCTACAAGGTTAAGGGTTCGATTGGGTACCTAATTACCTGAACCTGGGAATTTTTGTTAGTATATTGGATGCTATAATCTCATACACGCCTAAGGATAATTAACGATTATGTAAATGTTAAAACTGAATAAAATGTGCAATCAAATCGACAAAGCAATCAAACGAGATAGCGGAGTATTTATTTTCATTAGATTACTACGAATATTACCATGATTCATTGTTATTAGCGCGTATACCTAAAGCAGTGTTTTAGAAACAGCCTGGTCTAAATCAATAAATAAATCACGATATCTTACTTAATTGTTCCTAATTATATTGGTCTGGACTAGAAGACTTATGACAATGATAATTAATAAAAAATCTGGTCTGCGAGGAAGTGATTTTCGTATGTCATTTACCTTGACAGGATAACATAAAACTGCATACCAGCATTACTGTGTTCCGGCTTCAAAGGTAAGACAGGCAGTAAAAATATTGAGTAAGTACTGGTGTCTTTCTCGGCTTCTCGCATCCAGCTCCTGCCAGCCACCTTGCGCAAATCGTCACTCCACCTGGCCTGAGGGCGCCCTACACTACGCTTGCCGAGGCGCGGTCTCCACAAAAATAGAAATAGATCGAAGTGGCGTGAATTTGGGGAGGCCTACGTCCAGCAGTGGACTGCCATAGGCTGACGATGACGATGGATGATTGACTGGTGTCTTTTGGCTTCTTCACACACCATCAAATAATAATAGCTGAATAAACACTAAACCACCTAAACCTGTGTATGTAAACTATTACCTAAACATGAAGATTTCACTTTTCTGAGGCTATGAATAACGGTATGTTGTTTTTGTTGAATTATAGAAAATACTAATAACAAAGCAACAAAAAAATGAAAAAATAACGCAACAGTGTAGTTTAAATACAACAATAAGTAAACAATTCTTAAACCTACGTACACATAAACACAACTTACTCGTGTTGCCTGGCAGCAGGAAACAAAGAAGATATTATAATAAAACTGTTATACATATAATAAAACTGTTGAGGTCGAATGTCTGTTCATAGAAAAAAAATGCTTAAAACCAAGTCATGGGGATGTAAAAAGAAGAAAAATACCAACATTTTTTTTTTGTTTCTATGTCTCCTTGTCTATTTGTACAGGCAAATCTCCGCAATGGCTGGATCGATTTCAACGCAATTTTGCAGGGTGATACCTAATATCCCTGGTCAACATCTTAAATACTTTTTATTTCAGAAAATTCACGTGGGATAGGTGAAAAAATCACGGTAACCGCGGACGACTTCGTTGGCAACAGCTAGTTATTCATTATACCTTCATAAACTCTGTTTAGCCATTAATCCTCCATTAATAAGGTGCTTCGTAGTGTGATGGTATTAATGCATGTCTGATTGCTGATATGTTTTGATTTCAACCGCCTCTTTGGTGACCACCGGTGTTAAACTCGAGGTCCGGGGTTCGATTCCTCATGGGGACAGTGCTCGACTTAGTCGGTGGTAGACCTTCTAAGCCCGCCTGGCTAGCTACCACCGTCTTAGCAAAGTCTGTCGCCATGTTAACAATGCTATGTTTTTTGTGTTCCAGCAATTCGTGGTATGATAGCCAGTTCCTCAGTTGTAGAGGAATAAAGGGGATGATCACTTCCCCCTTTCGTCACTTAGGTACCATCAGAAGGCCTAGCACGGGCCGGAGAGAAAAAGTCCCCAGAGACAAAAATTGCCATTGCCTCTCGCTTCTTCGTTCACGCGGAAGCGAGAGGCAATGAGTAATTTTGTCTCCGGGGACTTTTTCTCTCCGGCCCGTGCTAGGCCTACAGGTGTGATGAAGGCCAAGAGCTTGCCTGTATTATATGTAAAAAAGCAACCTGTAGGTATCAACCCAATCCATGAAATAAATGACACCGACTTTGGTACGTAATTCACAAAACTAAGTAGTGTCTATAAAAGTTTTTTATGCTTTGAAGTAGTTTAGGTTTTTAAAGCGGTTGCCTTTTTAAAAAAAAGTTTAATGTTTTTCGCCACGTTTTTGTTTAATTTACAACCTTTACGAATCTAAACTCTAGAATACTACCGTGCTTCGGAATTCACGTTACGCCGTTTGTGAACTGTTAACTACCCACTAATCCGCACTGCATTCCTAGCGGCGACGCGGACGCAGGTCTTCCCTCCCCCCATGTCCTCGGGGAGCACACTCGTGACTGGTTACTGTGACTCACTGGCATTGCTGAGGGCGTCCTTGAGCCGCACGCTGTCCAGGTCGCAGCAGAAGACGGATACGTCGCCGACGCGCACGCAGGTCCCCCCCTCTGGAGGGCACAGCTCCCGTGGCATGTGGAAGCACTTCCCCATGTTCAGGTACTGCTTATGAGGCTCTGGGCGCTGCGTGGATGCTGGTGGTTGCTGCAACAAAAATAATTATTATGTAATCATTTTGATACTTATAAGTTACATACCAGAGATGCCGGTAGATCGTTGTAGTTGTAGCTTGTAGAATGTACAGTCAGCATCAAAAACCGATGACCATTTAAGTACCTTTTCGAATTAAATGTCGAAGCACACGTCATGAAGTGTCTGGACACAGTAAAGTGTGGTACAGTTCTAGTGATAAGCTACTTCTAATGCTGACTGTACCAACTGCTACCTTTATTTCGGTCGGAAAGATTTGTAGATTTTGTAAATCATAAATGCCTGTATCTGAGACGCTCGGAGCATCATGGTCTCATAGTTACTCTCTGCCTACTGTGGTGTATGTGTAATAAAATGCACGTGTTGTATTAACTGTACTTATTTATTAATCACAATTAAGTAATATTAATGTTTAACAACGTAGGTAGCCATTCTTCGTACAAGAAGTAGTAACCCATAGATAACAAATGTTATAGAGTAAAAGAGTATGGTAGCGTTGGATTTGGCGGAAGGAAAAAAATTACTTCTCCCCGTCAAAATAAAGTACATCGGGCACTATAATAAATCAATGAGCTTTGGTGAGCATACCGCTGGAACGCAACTCCAAAGCAGTGTTATTAGCTGCAACTTTGGCAGCGTAAATGAATAAATAATAATAAATATCTTCATTCATTCACACCTATCAACTAGCCCCATTTCAAGCAACTAATGCTGCTTGTGTTACGGATACTAAATGACGGATAGATAGATAAACACATATAAATATTCTGAATATATATAAACATCCAAGACGGAAGAATAAATGCCTGAAAATTCATCACCCAAACATTTGCCCCCATCGGGGATCGAACCCAGAACCCACGTAAATTTTATTAGGTTGTAGAACATATTCATGTAAAGGGAGGATGGAACCCTTGCAGAGTTTCTTGCCTGTGTGTTCTCTAGACAAGGCCTCCCGGTAGTGAACAGGCCGAAAAAAAAGTAGTGGTATTGTCAATTTTAGGATAATTGTAATTTATATTGTTTTGACTTGTCAAAAGTGTATTTGATGATACCAATTTGATTAAATGACTTTGAGTTTGAGTTTGAACCTCTCGAGATGGCGACGCCTTGACACTGGCATGCAGACCATGAGACCACGGAGGTCGTCGTGTTGGAGGTCCGGTGTTCAAAATTGAGTGATAAAGATGACTTGTTTCCAAAAGGTATGTTAAACAGCAGAAATCTATGAAAAGATTCTGATTTGCGTGTCACTCACCTCCCTGGGCACTGGCTGCTCCAGGTCGTCAACCCTCATCTCGATGAGGGGCAGGTGCAGCGTCAGGTACACCACCAGGGTCCATAGCGCACTCTGCAATACAACCATTACACTATTTCAGCAATAAAGCACGACATTACATCCCACCGGTTATATTTTGTATACATATTTAATAATTTGATAACCTATATATTAGGTCCTTACCTATGAAATTGGTGTTTTGTATGGAGATTTTGGGGAGTTCTGCATTTTCCATACTAACATTTTATCAGTTTTCTTCACAACGACAAATCCAGAGATAATAATATTTGGCATGTATAATATTTGACAAGCTTTAGTAATATGTGTAATATCACACTTCATAAAAATTATTTATCGTTTTTAAGTGAATGCTAATAAAATGATGTATTCGGGAGGCACTTAAAAAGAGTTGTCTCCGTGTCCAATTTTAACACAATTAAACTTACAACAAATTATCAAAACAAATCAAAAGAGCTCAAAAATATAGTCTGCTTTTAGACGAGGTAATTATTTTTTAGGAATACTCTGAATCTTAATAGTTACAGACAAAATACTAAGACAGAATAAAAACACCAATTTCATAGGTACGGACGCAATATTTTGCGAATGGATGGCATAGTATATCATTGTCATGCTTGTATATAGTATAGTGATTTACATAGATGGAGGAGCTCGGTGGCGTAGTGGTTAGTACGCTTTGGCTTTCGATCGAAAACAAAGCTACCTTCGCCATGGCCAGGCCGTGGATGGGTGACCAAAACTTTGTGATCTCAAGGTCCTCCGTGCTTTGGAAGGCAGTTAAGCCGTTGGTCCCGGTCTCTATTGCGACCGTTTCTACCCACCAACCCGCATTGGACCCGCGTGGTGGTGTTACGGCCTAATCTCCTCATGTGTTTCTCCACGAAGAAGGCCTGTGCCCAGCAGTGGGACATGTATATAGGCTGAGGATGTGATATACATGAAAGATACGTCCGTCCTATAGCGGCGACGTGCTCACCACCTGTCACGCTGAGTGCAGTCACTGCTTGATAAAGCTCGGACTATGGCAGTGGACTGCTTTTGCGGTGTTTACATGTATGTAAAATGATGTAGTACCTATGTAGTTAAGCATCGAACTCTGATTTTGAACTATCAACATGTTCACTGGTCCAGAACTGTATTTACAGTTGCCCGCACTCTCGTGTCAGCGAGGTCTATTTATATCCATTCCATTGGGATAAAGATGGTATAAATGCATACGTGTATGCAGATCAGTGGTGGGTGATAAAAAACCGTGGGGTTGTCAGTTAACTTGTGCTCTTGTTTTGTAACTAAGAGAGATACCTAATAGCGTTTCAAATCCACACGCGCGCGCTTCACTTCAAAATGTATGGAAATCTCGCCGGCACTGGCGACCAGCGTACCTATGAAACGTCCCTTAAGTGAAGAGAGTTAAGCAGCTGTTGAGCCCGTCAAGTTTGCTCGCATTTCTATGAAAATGGGCATATGATATCCACGTTTGGAGAGAAAAAATCTGATTCAAACAAATCCGCGCAGTTTACGTAATTTTCTAATAATTAATGTGTAACGACTACAAGAAGGATGCTGAGCATGGATGTGAACGGAGCTAGAGTGAGAGGAAGACCAAAGAAGCGATGGATTGAATGCGTGAAGAGTTATATGAGAATTGAAGAAGTGGATGTTGAGCAGAAGAATGACAGAGGAGAATGGAAGAAGAGGACAAGCTGTTCCGACCCCACCTATAGTAGGAAAAGAGCAATAAGAAGAAGAATGTGTAAGGACTAGAAATCTCGAGGAGGAGCCCGCTAGCGTAGCTATGACAAAATGACTCAATATATACATAGGCGTTGCGCTACAGATGGGACAGTTTTACATGTAATATTGGGTGCTTACCAATTGGTGTTTTTATTCTGTCTTAGTATTTTGTCTGTAACTATTAAGATTCAGAGTATTCCTAAAAAATAATGACCTCGTCTAAAAGCAGACTATATTTTTGAGCTCTTTTGATTTGTTTTGATAATTTGTTGTAAGTTTAATTGTGTTAAAATTGGACACGGAGACAACTCTTTTTAAGTGCCTCCCGAATACATCATTTTTAATTGCATTAAAAACGATAAATAATTTTTATGAAGTGTGATATTACACATATCACTAAAGCTTGTCTAATGATACATGCCAAATATTATTATCTCTGGATTTGTCGTTGTGAAAAAAACTGATAAAATGTTAGTATGGAAAATGCAGAATTCCCCAAAATCTCCATACTAAACACCAATTTCATAGGTAAGGACCTAATATGTATCTCGTCTGCGTAATACCATGTCACCATGGATTTGAAAAGATGGGAAAGCGATGCTAACATCATGCATGTCACGCGCGATGCAGAACGGGCATTGCAACAAACGGTAATGACAAACATTACATACATTAGAATATCTTTATTGCATTAAAAGTACAGTCTTCAAATATACTTATTGGGCTTAATAAAATATTTTACAATAACCGACATAATGTACCTACCTATAATACCGCGCAAAATTACGAAATTACCCATGGAATCCGGCGTAATGCAAGTAGAACTTAATGTGCATATTTAATCACGAGTCAATTGAGGGATTTTTTATTTGGAATTTGGTCATACGCGACGTAACGTAATTTATTTTGTGCACTCTTTATAAAACCACGTAGCCTCTAAGCACATCATTAAAAATATATTTGTTTAAATTCCATGTTTTCGAGGCAACAGCCACGTTCCGTCTATGCAGAAGTAAGGCCTCCACCATGTCTCGCTAAAAAGTAAATATTTAGTATTTTTTAACACACAAGACCATACTAACATCTAATTGTAAGCAATCGTCTCTAAGATAATTAACAGTTACCTTTATTTGATAATTACTCATTGCAATTAACCAATCAAATTACTTATTTTAATCTCAATGCAACTTTACTCATGGGTGCGCGCGTGACTATTAGTTACTATTAGCTCTGAGTATGAATTAATATCGCTTGCCTCACACTGTGCCTGGTGCATGGCAACAGGCTCGCCACCTGTTACACGGGGACTTAAACATAACAAGAGCACCTCTGCCCACCCCTTCGGAAAAAGAGGCGTCATGATAAATAATAGGTCCTTACCTATGAAATTGGTGTTTTGTATGGAGATTTTGGGGATGTCTGCATTTTACATACTAACGTTCTTTCAGTTTTCTTCACAACGACAAATCCAAAGATTTGGCATGTATCATTAGACAAGCTTTAGCAATATGTGTGTGTACGCTTGATAAAAAATATTCATCGTTTTTATGTTAATGCAAATCAAATGATGTATTCGGGAGGCACTTAAAATGAGTTGTCTCCGTGTCCAATTTTAGCACAATTAAACTTACAACAAATTATCAAAACAAATCAAAAGATTTTTTAGGAATACTCTGAATCTTAATAGTTACAGACAATTTGCTAAGACAGAATAAAAACACCAATTTCATAGGTAAGGACCCAATATTATTAGTGTGGTAATTAATATGCGCATAAAATTTGTGTTGTGATATTACGGAGCATTTAATTCTATAAAGGTGATGTGATGTGGCGTTTAGTCCCGTTCATTACCGCGCGCATCTCAGAGCTGCGCCTGCGCCGCCGGGCCTCGGCAATTATCCAATATCCTGCTTCCTCCGCGTCTAAGACGACTCAAGGACCGCTCGAGATCTTGCTCGGTCGGGAGCATTTTAGGAAACAATTCATTCATCATTACCCTTTGTATCTAACCTTATTTTTTTGACCTGAAGATCCTTTTAATAATTTTAATTTGGTTTAGGGTCCAAGCATTTTGGTAGATAGAGCATGCACCCCCATAGGAAGATGAGTGTTCAAAATATGAGGACCGCATTCTGTAAAGGTTTGAACTCAAATTATGATTTTGAATGTTGCCAGGAGATTTCTTGGTTCATTTTTTATCCGATTCCCTTGGGATATCGTTGTCGTTATTTTGGAAACATTTATTTATAGAATGCTGTAACGAGGCGCTATAGCAGTATTAGCGACTCTTTGTTGTTATTTCGCTCTTCTCTGGCCATTTTCTCTGTGTTTCTTTTTAAAAACGAACCATCTGTTATGTCATTGTTTTTGATCTCCAGCTTGCAATTAATTGAAAAATTAATTATTAGCTTTGCTCGCGACGACCCTGCTCCTTTCATTTATCACCGGGTACTACGTCACAATGCGGTCCTCATGTTTTACACACTCAACATCCTATGGCGAATGCTCTAAGCGATGAAAAAACTTATTTTGCATTATCATTGTTTGGTTGAATGCTGAAGTGATTGAGATGCTTATCTGCAAAACTTGAGGACATAGAAACAAGATTTTTCTTTACTTTTTGAAGTAATGTTTCCGTTTTGAAGTATTTAAATGGTTACAGTCCAGTGGTAGGCATACCCAAGAAACATCTAGAAGATGCATAAATTGACTTAATGACATAGAAACATGTTGTTTCTTTTCTTTTTGAAGTAAAGTTTCCGTTATGAAGTTTTTAAATGGTTACAGTCGCGTAAAATACCCAAGAAACATATGGAAGATGCTTTAAAATTAACAGAGGTTAATCCTGAATCCAAAATCTGCTGCTAAAAATGTTAATACGGGTAAAATAGACCTGTCTCGTTCTTCTTGGGTACGAAGGAGAGAGACCATTTATTTATTTGATAGAATCCAAACGGCAGCCTTGATAAAAACTATTTAGTTTGGTGCCAGAAATAGAATGAGATAACGTAACTAAGAGCATATTTGTTGGCTGGTTAACACGTGACGGGGCGATAAAGTTTAACTATCGTCAAAACTGCGCACACACAGGGAACATAGCTTTTATACCAATAATTTGCTAATAAATATCATACCACAAGACAAAATAGCAATAAGTACAGATATTTTCTGGAACTGAATTTTAACGTATATTAGGTCCTTAACTATGAAATTGGTGTTTTTATTCTGTCTTAGTATTTTGTCTGTAACTATTAAGATTCAGAGTATTCCTAAAAAATAATTACCTCGTCTAAAAAAAGACTATATTTTTGAGTTCTTTTGATTTGTTTTCATAATTTGTTGTAAGTTTAATTGTGTTAAAATTGGACACGGAGACAACTCTTTTTAAGTGCCTCCCGAATACATCATTTTATTTGCATTCACTTAAAAACGATAAATAATTTTTATAAGGTGTGATATTACACATATTACTAAAGCTTGTCTTATGATAGATGCCAAATATTATTATCTTTGGATTTGTCGTTGTGAAGAAAACTGAAAAAAATTTAGTATGTAAAATGCAGAATTCCCCAAAATCTCCATACAAAACACCAATTTCATAGGTAAGGACCTAATATAAAAAAGTAGCTTTTGCCCGCGACTTCGTCCGCGTAGAATAGTTACTTTGAGATAGGTTGATAGCCTATTGATAGTATGTAGCCTATAGCCTTCCTCAATAAATAGGCTATTCAACACTCAAAGATTATAGTTACTTTTTAATGTGTACTGAATTATCTAACGTTTTTTATTTGTTTTATTGTTGAACAATTACTTCTTTAGAGCTTTTTGATGTGCATAAGAAAATGAAATTAAATATAATTTAAAGGTTAAATATATATTTTTATTCAAACATAGATAAATTTAGGTATTGTTAATTTTTTCAGATTAAATACAATGTTGTCCATGTGTTTCGAAAATGTATTAGAAGCAAAGTTCATAGTGGCGTAAATTTGTCCTTAATTTTTCTTGGAAGCCTTATTTAATTTTTTTAACAGACTTTAGACGGAGTTACTCTCGCATTAATAATATAAGTATGGATTAATAATTTCATATAGCGACATACGGAGAGATGTGACGCGAAAGATAGTGTCATACGAAAAACAAGTGACAGAATTTAGCGCGTGGAAAAATTTTAATGAGACATGCACATTTGTGTCTAAAATTATCTTATCAGTAAAATGTCAAGCTGTAGTTAAATTTAACGACTGTAAATAATGTTAATTGGGAGCCAATATTGGGAAAAACTAGGGAATGAAAAAGACCGTGACAAGTTCAAGAGCTGTAATAATAATAACGTCAAAAGACACAAAAGTCATTAATAAAAAAAGTATAAAAACATAAATAGTATCAAAAAGGTGTGCAGTCCTGCACATGGTCCCCTTTCAAAGAGGCAGAGGAACCAGCTTCTTCAGGGGTCGGCGTAGCACTCCGGCGCAAGTAGAAACGTCGGCCACTCGTAAGACACCATCTTTCCCCGGGAATAAAACGGCAATCCGACCTCTTGGCCAGGTGGATCGGGGTAAATTTCCGTCCGCAATTAGCACCAAATCTCCCGTTTTGAGTGCTCTTAACTCTCGGCTTGCACCCACGAAAGCGGTCCCATTATCCGAGTAGACCTCTGAAGGCGTTCCACGGCGAGCGACAAATCTCCTAAGGGACATGATGGCAGCGTCCGTTGACAAAGAGTGGACTATCTCCAAATGTATGGCTCGAATGGTTAAGCAGGTATAAAGAGCCACATACCTCTTCTCCTTTCTGCGGCCGATGGTGATTGTAATGGGGCCGAAGTAATCCAATCCAACATATGAGAATGGTCGGCGATGATGGGCAAGTCTAGCTTCGGGTAGGTTACCCATTGTTGGTTGAAAGGTAGAGGCTTTCCGGATTCGGCAGACTTGGCAGCTGTGTGCTACGGCACGGACGGTGTTTCAAACGACTCCGGCGAGGTAAAGGTTGGCCATTAGAAATGCATCTGATCTCTTCTGGAAAGGCATCTAATTGGCTTTGTCGGAGAATATGTGCTTCCGCCAGTCTTAGATCATCAGCAGTCAGTGCGTTCGATGTGTTTTGATGGCGAGAAGGTGATGAAATTGATGGAGTGAATTCTAAAATGGAGTTGCCTACCCTACATGAATAATCTACAGAGATACCCTTACGCTTTAATGATCTGAGACGTAATAACGAAAGGTAACGATGAGCTTGTCCTGTAGAGCGGAGCAAGCGTGACCAACTACTGAACCTAGTTGATATGGCAGAAAGCGGTACTGATCGACTAGTCTCTATGATGAGATGATTTAAAATTTTAGCAGATTTCAGCTCTAAGGAAGGCGAGACTGTTGCTGGCTCATCGGGCCAATCAGAGGACAATAGGAAATCTGGACCTTTGAGCCATCGAGAGTCTTGCCGTAGGGCTCCCTGCTTGAGGCGCGTTGCATCGTCAGCAACGTTGAGCTCGGAAGGCACCCATCGCCACTCAGAAACGTTAGTGAGTTCGATGATCTCACCAACTCTATGTGCTACAAAAGGTTTGTAGCAACGCGCGTCATTGCGGAGCCAGCCCAGCACGTTCATGGAATCACACCAAAATACACGTTTAACAAATTTAAACCTAGTAGCTTTTCCTACAGTGCTAGCTAGACGGGCTGCTATTAAAGCCGCCTGAAGCTCTAGTCTAGGAATACTGGACGGCTTTAAAGGAGCTACGCGTGATTTGCTACACACCAATGCGAGCTGTATGTATTCGTTGGGGTAGATAAAACGATAATAGATAACAGTTGTGTATGCTTGTTCACTGGCATCCGCGAATACATGCAACTCGATTGACTGTGGCTCCAAAGGAGCCAGCTTGTAGCAGCGTGGAATGCGTAACTGAGACGTTTCTATAAGGTCGAGATACCAGTTGCTCCACGATGTTACATCTGGTTGGGAAAGTGCGTCGTCCCAATTGATGTTCTTCCGCCAAACATTCTGGAACATGATTCGTCCACAAATGACGACAGGAGCCAGAATGCCCAGGGGATCGATAATTTCTAAGTTGTTGTCCGAAACTAAATTGTGATTTATAAAATCGATAGGCTTTGTTCGACTGCTACCAGACCCAAAGAGAACCCATCCAAGGGAAGTTTTAATGGCGACGGGATCATGTTTCGAGCCCTTTCGAACATCCTGTGGGTATGAAAGTGCCCAGTTGTCGATGCCTATGATAATCTTAGGTTGAACGTTATCATAACATAAAGAAGAAGCTAACTCCGACAAATGTAAAAATTTTGAAATTTTGGCATAACAGGCCGTCTGGTGACCTAGGTCTAAAGATTTGATAGCTCGGGCCCTCTTGACAGAGTGTACGGCATCACTATGACGACCCTTGATATCAAAATCTATATACTCGACTCGAGTATGTTTAGTGAGACCCCCTATACAGTTGACCTGAAGTTGCGAAACCGGCCCCTTAGCTCCTATCTGACATGCTAGCTCTGCGTCAATGAAAGTCGCTGTCGAGCCATCATCGAGCAGCGCGTAAGTGTCAACACTACTTGATGGACCTACCACCGTGACGGCAACAATTTTTAATAGAGGCCGCATGTCAAAGAGAGAGCCGGAGCGGGAAGGTTCAGAGACACTGGTAGCATGTGCTACGGTGTCTGAAGACTCTTTTTGTGTAATGTGTGAAGAAGTCTCAGACTGTGAGTGACTCTGACCAGATGTCCCAGGTTGGACGGTATCGCTATTTTCGGTAGTGTAAGTGACTGCAGCGTTTGGGTCGTGTAAGAGGTTGTTATGCCTAGAGTTACAATTTTTAGATTTGCAAACTTCTTTTGAAAATTTACAATGTCTATAGCTATGGAAACCTTTTTTAAAACATTTGTGACAGAGTTTATTTTCTCTGACAAAAATCCATCTGTCAGGTATTGACAATGACAGGAAATCGTCACATTTTGATAAATTGTGTTGTTGTTTACAAAATGGACATTTTAATTTTGTTTTAGAATTTTGAATAGAAACCGTATATTGTTTTGATGAAGATGTGTGTAGTAGTGTATCATGTGGGTAATTCTGCACGGTGTCGGATGATAAAATTGTATGAGTCCTTTCAGGTTTTTTAAAGTGTACCGAGGGTTCCACTATAAGACCGAACTTGAGCTGCAAGTCTACCTCGCGTGACAAGAACTGCGCTAGTAGCTCAAGCTTCGTCTTTTCCTGGTCCAAACTATTGACCGAAGCAAAATCTGCCCACCTACTTCGCAATAAGGGTGTCAGTTTCCCTAAAACAATTTGGAAAATTTCCGGAGACTGTAAGTAGCATTTCTGGTCGAGGAGCTTAATTATCTCCACACAATTACGGACCTTACATGCAAACTTATTTAAATCCGTAGAGTCAGAACTAAGTTTCGGTAATAACTTTACAATAGAAATTTCTTGTAAAACGATAAATTCTGACCTACCGAATCGCAATTCTAACGCATCCATCACTTCGGCAGGGTCTCGAGCAGACACCAGGAGGACGGCAACCGCCTCTCGTGCCGCTCCACGTAGACTCAGCCCAATGCGTGCTACGTTCTCGGAAGGGGTGAACGCTGCCATCGTGTCGACAAAGACGCGCTTGAAGGCCAGCCAGTCCAAGGGCTTGCCATCGAAGACTGGCAGACGTCCATCGCCAACCCTTTGTTTGGGAGTAGCACCGCTTGCGAGTGATAATATAGCCTGTGCTAATAAAGTTATATCAGTGGTTTTCCGTCTATTTTTTTCACTAGAATTTTGAAAGCTACCAATAGTGTGAGGAATGTTGGCTGCGATGGTCGATGGGACTGGTTTGGATAAGCCTCTCCTACCACCAGAATAAATATCTTGGCCACACTCCAAGTCCTGACAACGACGTTCATGCGGTGCATTAGAGCCTGAAATGTGTGGTTCTAACGTAACGTGTTGTTGGGGATTAGTGTCTAATGTAGCTAACCAATTCTGAACTGAAGTCCTAGATCGGGAGCTTCGCCTGCTCCCACCACTTTCAACTTCTAAAGCAGCTATTTGCGCTTCCAACTCTAGATCAGCGGCTTTCCGTTCTGTGTCGGCAGCTGCTGCGGCCGCCGCTGCGGCTGCGGCTGCTCGGTCCACTTCTGCGACTTTCCGGAGGTGAGCTGCTTGTAAAGCAAGCTTTTGAGCGCGGATCGTCGCTGAAGAGTGAGAGGACCTAGAGCTCACAGAACGGACGTTCGGGGCTGGAGTAGCCGCCGATGTTGTAGCCACTGGATCACTCATACTGTCACGAACTTCTCTTTCTCTAGCTTTTCTTTGGCTCCGAGTTTCGACCATATGTCACTATGGAGAAAAAATTTATAATGGACGAAATTTTGTGAAAATAATTAGCGTGATTCAAAGAAAAGGGGAGAAGGACCAAAATGTGAGGGAGTGGACTGTAAATAATGTTAATTGGGAGCCAATATTGGGAAAAACTAGGGAATGAAAAAGACCGTGACAAGTTCAAGAGCTGTAATAATAATAACGTCAAAAGACACAAAAGTCATTAATAAAAAAAGTATAAAAACATAAATAGTATCAAAAAGGTGTGCAGTCCTGCACAATAACTAATCGTAAGTAGTAAGTATACATACTGATATGCAGCAGATATCAGCATTGCGAAGATAATTATGTAATGTAAATAGCGTGAAGAATGATACTGATGTAAACTAACAAAATTGTGACACCATTTCTATTAGGTCCTTACCTATGAAATTGGTGTTTTGTATGGAGATTTTGGGGATGTCTGCATTTTATGTTTTCTTCACAATCAAATCCAGAGATAATAATTTTTGGCATGTATCATTAGACAAGCTTTAGCAATATGTGTGTGAACACGCTTGATAAAAATTATTCATCGTTTTTATGTTAATGCAAATCAAATGATGTATTCGGGAGGCAGTTAAAAATAATTCTCTTTGTGTCTAATTTAAACACAATTAAACTTACAAAAAATTATCAAATTAAATAATACGAGCTCAAATATATGGTATTTTTTTAGAAGAGGCAATTATTTTATAAGAATGTTCTGAAACTTAATAGTTACGGACAAATTGCTAAGACAGAATAAAAACACCAATTTCATAGGTAATGACCCAATATAATGGAATACAACTGTAACACTATTTACAACCTATTATGTACTTAGTAACGCCGGGCACAAGACCCAGTAATATGTAGAAAGAAACTAACATTGGAGTAGAGCACAACGCTGATTAATAATAATTTTTTATTGACGATCTCCGTGGTCGAGTTGTCTGTACGCAGGTCTCAAAGCGTCGCCATCTTCAGAGGTCCTTGGTTCGATCCTTAGTGGAGGCAAGTGTTTGGGTGATGAATTTTCAGACATTTGTTCTCCAGTCTTGGATGTTTATATATATTCAGGACATTTATATGTATTTATGTACGAAACACAAGCAGCATTTAGTTGCTTAAAATGGGACTAGTTGATAGGTGTGAATGTCTGAGGATATTTAATTATTTTTTATTTATTTGCATACAACATGGTAGTTTAGGTGGTACATACAATTTGAAAGAACATAATACATATTTCGCCTATCATTAAAGCATGCACTTAACTTAAAGCGCAGAAAATTACATAAACACATCATCACGCCTCTTTCCCCGAAGGGGTTGGCAGAGGTGCTAACACATAGAGTACAGTCGAGTATATAAACATGTTTACAATATTTATTTCCTACTATTAAGAGTAATTTACCGTCAAAAGTAGTTCCATATTTTTGGATTCGACTGTAAAATGTGAGGCAAGCGATATTAACAATGAGTGATACATAAGTGTTATTCAAACCAGTGGCACAGGTGGTAGGATCGAACCCGCAAGTCCCGCGACCTCTTGAACAAAGACCTAGTGCCCGTCCGTTCCCACGCAGCTACCGCTGCCTTCAAGTTAAATGCCTAATGCTGCGGAAAATTATATGGAAGGGAAATATATTTCACGCTTATTTAATTTATTTTCTGGGGAATATATGTATATATTCACTCTACCGGAATAGAGCTATTTGTTCCTAAAAAACACACTTATGCTCGAAGTCGCTGGAAAGTGTCAAATATAAAACTAATATTAAAATCTGCTCCCAAAAATTTACATGTTTTATGTATGTTATAGTTTGACGTCAAGACTTTCTAGTTAGAGTATTATTATTTCTGGTTATAAGATTTTGACTCCAATAATAATTTTCTGCTTATAGACAGTGACCCGGAATCAGCCGGAATAAGCAAAGAGGTCTAAAGGTTATATTCATTAAACGAAATCATTAAAACAAGTAAATTGCAATGCATTTCTAAAAGGTTTAGGGAATCATTTTTCTCGTCACTTTGCTCGTACATCCAGAGCATAGAATTCTCTACCGGCACACGTGTTCCCCCTTTCTATAGCATGGGTTCCTTCAAAAGGGGCGTGAAAAGGTATATGAGCCAGATGGAGGTCGCTAGGCCTGCATCCTTTGGTGCTGCCCTAGCATCCTTCGCAAATGGACTTATCTACTGCTTACCATCAGACGGTGTTGAGTAATTTACTGGGCTGATTATAAAAAAAAATCCAAATGTTATTCGTTTTAAGCGCAACATGTCTTCCACTTCCATTGTCCTCTACCGTTCGTTATATAAACATCCATCACCTACCTAGGCATATCCTGGTTCGGACAGAATCCATCTTTTATTCGGTTATTCTCCTTATTTAACCATCCACTCTCATTCATAGCTTTTCTCTTACTTTATAGCAAAAATAAATAGACGAACTACGCCACTATAAATAAATATTACTCTTAATATTGGCAGACCACACAGTGGTAGAGTTTAAGGATTCTGTAGAGTTAAGAACTCTTATCAAAACATGTAAATATTCATTTGAAAATGTGATAGAGTAGCCGTGTGAAATGCAATTTATTTAAACTTTTGCCCAGGCTGCGAAAAGATGGCTAATCTTTTACTCAATTCATAAACATTCCTATAAATGTAGGACTATATGGTGTGACATCCAAGGTTTCAGTCTGTCACCGAAAGTATGTGCGTGCGTGTTAAAAACAACTTGCTCAAATTACTTACGAATTTATTAATTGTTAAGTAATTATTTGATCAACTAACGACGAACCTTCAAAATAAGACGTTTTCCATTAAAGTATTATGTTATGTTTTTGTGATAAACATAAAAAATAAACCAACTCTTTGTAGCTCTGTTCTCCGCTTCTTGGACCGTCCTGGTTAAAAATCTGGGTAAAAAATACGAAAGTTTAAAACTCAATGCTGGCACTAACCCAGACCCCTTGCTCTGCGTCTAGGCTCCAACCACCAAGCCGGTTCTGTACATTTACAGAGAAGCTGGTGTACAGTCAACCTTCAAACACAAAAAGTGTCAAATATCCTCAATCTTTTTTGCACTTTACGTCTCTCACTTTAAGGTAAAAATTTATTTGAGTAATTTTGACAGTTTTGACATGCCATGTAGTGGATGGCTGTACCGCGGCTGCATTGTGTCGTACAATGCCGTGGGCGGCAACCCGGAGCTATTTTTAGCCCTGCTTTCCTGTTTTCGTTCCGATTAATTGCTGGTACTCTATTTTGGTTGATACAACCGGTTTCCTTCACCTCCAATGCTAATTACAGTTCTGCTTCCAATCGGTCAATCTTTAATTGTGATACGGTACATGTGGTTGTATAGCTGTGAATAAACAGACCCGTTTTAACAACTAGTTATGATTATGAAATATGACAATGTAATTTATTTTTGAATTGACTCTCACTGGTGGTCTTCTCATCGGTCAAAAACGTTCCTCTTTCATTTTAATATACTTAATGAGCACTATGTCTCTTGCATTCTTCACTCGCCCTCTAACTAATCTAAAGAAATCTTTTAGGCCATGTGGGCTGTCTAATAACTCGTAGTCAGATTACTGCATGCCCTGGCTCATACGATAGCAACTGCCATTCTGGGTTTCCTCTTGAATTCGCCATAGATTAACTTTTTAACCTCCTTATTTCTTTCGTTTCCTTCTACTTTCTTTCATTCCCTAAAAGCATTATTCTTTTAATTCTTTTAATTTTTTAAATATTAGGATCTGAGTTAACTGAATATGCTGAGCGTGATATTTGTATTGTGCTTTAAAAATTGTATGTTGTGTATTTATTGTAACACCAAATAAACAATTTTCTTTCATTCTTTTCTTTCTTTAACTTGAGGCTGCGTCTTTTTATCCTGATCAAATGTTACGGCCCTCACGGACGAAGTCGCTTGTTGCAAATAGTTTGTAGTTTCGGTTATTCTTTGTTTTTGCCATAACTTAAAATAATATTCCTTTAAAATCTAAATCATTAATTTTTATATCTTATTCAAGAAGTTATTAATTGCAGATATATAAAATGCTATAAAATGTTAATGAAGAATGCAAGAAGTTATTAACTTTGATTTTTAGCTTTCAAAAAAACTTTTGAATTGAAAAGTAATATGGCATAGTTTAAGATTGAATTTAGCAGTTCTTGCAATAAGCTAACGATAATAATGTTTACATTCTGTGAGTAAGTAAATAAAATTCAATGAATCGCGAAAAGCATGTTTACGTTGGCAAACTCTCGGATTGAGCCGTGTTGTGTTTACATTATTTATGCAATTCCTTTATTAAGCTGCAAGCTGAGCGGAAAATTTTTCCGTTTACTTATTTCTTATTATATGTAGGCACTTAGTGTAGAATGCGTAAATAGTCTAGTCTTTTAAGAGGAGACTATCCCCCCCTGTACCATCAATGGGCAAGACTAGCGATATTTAATATTATCCTATCTAAACTCAGGTGTTTTATATTAGCTTTCTTGCCTTCCTTGTACCTTGTTTGCAACAGGTTCGCTATGTCTGATTCCGGTTCCTATAATATTGGGTCCTTACCTATGAAATTGGTGTTTTTATTCTGTCTTAGCAATTTGTCCGTAACTATTAAGTTTCAGAACATTCTTATAAAATAATTGCCTCTTCTAAAAATAGACCATATATTTGAGCTCGTATTATTTAATTTGATAATTTTTTTATAAGTTTAATAGTATTAAAATTAGACACAAAGACAATTATTTATAACTGCCTCCCGAATACATCATTTGATTTGCATTAACATAAAAACGATGAATAATTTTTATCAAGCGTGTTCACACACATATTGCTAAAGCTATTATATTATTATCTCTGGATTTGTCGTTGTGAAGACAAATCCAGAGATCCTCTTCCCTGGGTGTCGTAAAAGGCGACTAATGGACTTAGAACTGCACAAGATACAATAGCATATAGCGGCGACGGGCTCCACCTGTCATGTGTTAAATTTGAGTCAGTGCTTGGTGAAGCGCGGACTATGGCAGTCGACTGCTTTGCAGTGATTTTGCCTAGTCTCTGACTAAACATAGGGGGATAATAGTCATGATTTTATGTATGTACTACAGAGACGAAATACCTTCTAATGACATTGTACTGAATTTCAGCTGAGCAAACTACAGAACGTAAAGTTTATAGGTTAATGTTTAAACAATTCTAACGCACATGTGATCCTTCTCCGTATGTGCGCTATTAATAGCTACAATAATAGTGATAAATGTGATACCCACCATATTAATTATAGAGCTAATTTTAACTTAATAGGCACAAACATTAATAAATGTTATTGTAATTACTTGAGCTATATCAAGAACATCTACTTATATAATAAAAAAAAAAAAATTGCGTTATCAAAAATATATTTTCTTCTTAGAAATATAAATACAAAAGCTACCTTATATTATAAAGCTACCATAAAAACTATTAGCACATAGCTTAAGAATATCTTAAGGCTGCTGCTCTATCAAAATCAATACATTTTCAGAACAGTAGCTTTGCCTAATTCGTTGATCTCTTGAGACTCTATTAGGTACATACTGCAAAAATTTCCCCCTATTTTTTATTAGTCTAAGTTGAACATTTAATCAGGAATTTTGACATTTTCTTAGATTAACGTGCTGTTGACAGTTCACAGCGCATCTCTTCGGAATACAATTATAAAAAAATAATATTGGCCATGTCTCAAATATTGGTTTTGATAAGAGTTGTATGTACTTCATTCTCTGTGTCAAGTTAAGCTGCGTGTTATCAATGCGATACTTTACAGACATTAGAGGAAACACATCTATACCTAGGTATACCGCCTTTCTCACAAGCCACATCACTAAATATATTATAATTATACTCCCTATGAAACAAAAAACTTTGCGATGTCGAGCTCAGCCGTTTCTACCCACCAACCCGCATTGGGCCAGCGTGGTGGTGTTACGGCCCATACTCCTCATATGTTTCTCTTTGAGGAAGGCCTGTGCCCAGCAGTGGGACGTATATAGGCTGAGGACGAACAAAATTTTTAACTATCACTTGCGTGACATGGGTTTAACGCTCAGAGTAAACAGAACTGGAGTTGCCTTTGTCTAACATTCCCCTCTGCCAAATGCACAAGCATCGGATGCTTGCACGTTTAATAAAACTAGTTGAGCCGCCATTTTGACAGCCATAACATTGTAAACGTTGCGGCGAACAGAGCTCCCGCAAAAATGCCTGCCTGTGCTGTTTTTTGTTGTAAAAATAAAAAGAAAACATCGAGTATGCTAAAAGATGGTGTCACCTTTTATTTGTAATTATAATTTTTAACATTTTATCATTATTTACTTCATTATTTCATGTTTTAGAATTCTACAATTTCAAATTTCGAACGCTAGTCTCGTGGGGAGTGCGGCTGTGACGTTGTCAACCTTCGTGTGTTTGAATAGAACGTAAACAGACTATTTTAAGCGTGTGTGCGTGAAATTTAAATTTGTGTGTCGCATTATGCATGTGTGCATTTGTAAATACGGTAAAAGTTTTTGTTTATGTGTGCTGGCTTTGAGTGTAGTGGTAACCTCACCCCCCGCAAGAAATGGCAGAAAAAATGTTGAAATTGACTAATGGCTACTCCAGTTCTGTTTACTCTGAGGTTTAACGTGATAATCGTCGCGTAGGTCAATGCGATATTTCAAAACGTTTACTATGATTTTCTATGTTTGGCTTTATTTGATATTTTACTAGCTTTTGCCGATAATTTTGCTCATCCTTGATTCGTGATATCGTTAGTTCACTCATTTAAGTAACTACTTGTTACAAATATATCGTGTTTAGCACATGCTGATTTGTTCCTAAAATAGCCCATCTAAACAATCTAAGCGTGGGGAGTGAGTCTTGTGGTAGCTCATTAAAGTAATACTCCCTACCCATCTCATCCCTTCGGTGTCGTAAGAGCCGACTGATGCACTTAGAACTGCACAACAGGTTATAGCGGCGACGGGCTCATGTACAGTCACTGCTTAGTGAAGCGCGGACTATGGCAGTGGACTGCTTTTGAGGTGCTTTTGCCTAGTCTCTTACTAACCCTTAGGGAATAATAGTCGTAATTATATGTATGTATGTAAATAATCTAAATATAAAAATAAAACAAAGTTTAATACAATAGTCGTAAAACAATATGGTTGTTCTGATATTTCCGTATACGATGTGTGATTGTACTCGTAGTTCGAAAACAATACAACCTGTCATGATTTGAAAGGCGCGATATGTATGTTGATGTCATTATCATTAGCTAAATCCGTCCCACGACAGAGCACTCGAAAAAAATGGTACTACTTAGTTAACACGCCAATGTGAATTGGTGGGTAAAACGATTGTATTCATAAGGCATTCAAACCACCATCGGCTTCACAAACGTTCCGAAGATCGGAGGAAATCGAGATGGTCACCTGTCTTAGGTTAAATAATGACTAAAGTTGTTTTATTTTTGTTGCATATGCTTTGAAAGCCTCTTTTGAAACTCATGTTGAAGGCCGTAGAGAGTTACATGCTCTGGACTTCCATGCAAAATATGATTCGCGGAAGTTCTTAGGTCACCCTAGACGTCCTCAGCCTATATGCGCCCCATTGCTGGGTACAGGTCTTCCTCATCCAGGAGGAAATATAGGAGATAGGAGCGTTACAACACCACGCTGGCGAAATGCCGGTTGGTGGGTAGAAACGGCATATAGCGTCCGGGACCAACGGCTTAACGTGCCTTCCGAAGCACGGAGGAGTTGGACATAACAAAGTTTTTGGTCACCCATTAAAGGCCTGACCATGGCAAAGGTAGCTTTGTTTTCGATATCGAAAGCCAAAGCGTCACCACTACGCCACCAAGCTCCTCGCCCTAGACGCGTGCTCCTTAACAAACCAAATCAAATCAAAAATAACTTCATTTCATCAACATTTTGCATTTTAAATATTTTTTGTACAATATAAATAATAATTAGGGTATAATATTAATGTTCATTACCGCGAGCGCTTGTATCAAGTGCAACCACAGTTCTTTGGCTGTGGTTATAATCGCTACAAGCGGTCGGATTCCGCGAGTACGGCTTTTCATGAGAAGCACCCGGCAAGAAACTGAGCCAAATTTTTTTTAATAGCCAATCATATAATTATTGTGCTTCGGAAGGCACGTTAAGCCGTTGGTCCCGGTCGCATTTGTGACCGTTTTTACCCACCAACACGCATTGGGCCAGCTTGGTGGTGTTACGGCCCTTATTCCGCATGTGTATCTCCGTGAGGAAGGCCTGTCCCAACAGTGGGACGTATATAGGCTGATGACATACTTATTGTCAGTATTTAATGCTTTACATCAATGTCTTAATTTCAATTAATCCATCAAAGCAACATGCTTTTATGAAGAACAAAAGAAAAAAAATATTTCCACACCATTTTATCCCCTAGATACTAGTTTTTTTTCATTCAAGTTTTTTAAATATAAGCTTTAAATTTATGAAAAGGCAGTTCTGTTATATTTGTAACAGGAAAGCTACCCCAGTCGGGCGCTTGATATGCTATGCCCTACCTTTCTAAACAACATGTGCTATATTAAGATTCAAATAAAACAACCTCAACAAATATGTACTGCTGAATGCGTATACACCAAAAATAGACGACCAGTCTTTGCACAGCGATGTTTGAGCAGGGTGCGGCGACACTCGTAAAATATGTTCAGCAAACAGCTATCGGCGGTTTGTTCGGCTGTAGGCGCAGTATTGGGACTTGGAAAGCTATTTTCACAAACAGAAAAGCGAGCTTGGATAAACAACAGTTGACAGGTTAAATCAACATTTATCAGCCAAAAGATCTCGTCTCGATCTCGTTGCCAACTTTGCTCGTAATGAATATCTAATATATATTATGTCAATTGACAATTATGTGCCTGCTATAGTCTGCGTTAACAGTATGACTAACTATATATTTTACAAAAAATAATAACAATTCTCAAGAAATTTAATTTAAGAAATTTAAAGTTTAAGAGCATTAGTTCCCAAAGTGGTCCTGGTGGATCCACGGGAGACTCGACGGGGGTCTTGTTGTCTTCATGGGGGTAATTTTTGTCGAGTTTTGGGAATATGGTATAAATGTAGCTGCAGTGGGTCCACCGGAACCAGATACATTTTGAAAGTGGTCTATGAGAAAAATAAGTCTGGGAACCGCTGTGAGATTCTTTTTTATGAAGAGAAATCCTATTACCAATCAATCATCGATTTGACGGTGTGTGGGACTCACTCCTCTCACTCGGGAGGTCCGGGTTCGATTCTCCGTGGGGGCAGAAGTTTTTCTGCTCGGTTTGGTTTGTGGTAGGACTTCTAAGCCCGCCTGGCTAGCTACAACCGTCTTACCTAAATTTGTCGCCATAATAACAATGTTTTAAGCATTGTTGTGTTCCGGCAATCAGAGGTAAGATAGCCAGTTCCTCAGTTGTTGAGAATTACAGGTGAAGCTCGCTTCCACCTTCGGCCTTATCGTCACTTACCATCAGGTGAGATGAAGGTCGAGAGCTTACCTGTCGTATATATAAAAAAAAACTCATTCATTGTAAGAGTCCTGAAAACCTGATCTGATATTAAATCTTATAAGTAGAAAATAAGTATTCCCTTATGCTCGCCACCGCTCTCGATTTATGTTCTTCTCCACCCCACTCCAGCCTACAAATGTCGTCATTCCATCTTATCGTTAAATGCAATGGAAAATGGTATTCGCTGTTTCTTGCTGTAGTTACTGATAAATAAATGATAGAACAAGTACTAGATGACACAGCAGGTGGTATATTGATATAATTAAATTTCACCATTAGTTCAATTGATACAATTAAGAAGGCTGGCTGGATATAATTAATGCACCATAGGGCTCACTAAAAAAGAACCATTTAAAATACATATACCGCAATATTATTATTTTTCTAAATTAATCTTAATTTTTATCTATAACAAGATACAAATCATGACATTTGTTACAAAATACTTCTTAAGTGTAAATACATAAATTAATTTATATCCCTTTAACAACTATGCACAACATCTAAATGAAATTTTTGGAAAATATGTGTGGCCTATATATAAATAAATAAATATCCTCAGACATTCACACCTATCAACTAGTCCCATTTTAAGCAACTAAATGCTGCTTGTGTTACGGATACTAGATGACGGACAAATATATTTAATAGATAAATACATATAATTATTGAGAATATACATAATATAATACATAAATATTGAACACCCAAGACTGGAGAACAATTGTTTGAAAATTCATCACCCAAACACTTGCCCCCACTGGGGATCGAACCCAGGACCTCTCGAGATGGCGACGCTTTGAGACCGGCGTACAGACCACTCGGCCACGGAGGTCGTCAAAAATATAAAAGCAAGACACATTGTTAAAGTAAAAAAAAGAAGTACATATTAGTAAACTAAATATTAACAAAACTGTTGAGAAACAATAAAGATTACAAGTATATGTTGTTAGCCAGGACACTTAAATTATCTGGATCCTTTATCGCTTTTATAAATGAATAGGGACTCTGAAAGAATTAATTATTGATTATTAAATATTGTTACAATTAAAAACAACGCTTCTTAAAATAGTCTAGTGTAAATGGTCGACCGTGACTTTCCAAATTACCGAACCGAACCATCACCATTACCTAATAATAAGGTGGTAGCTTCTAAAGTATTTTTTAGCTTTTAGGATATTATCTTTCCTTTATATAAAAAAGCTGATAAAATATTACTTATAAAAATATGGCGAACTAACAAATCACTGTTTTAATAAATTTTTAACTCAATTAGTGCAGTGAAACCAATCCCGACAGATTTGCGGCGCGGGCGGCGGGTTAATTGCATCACGACAATTAATAATGTGCATGTGGTAGACTGGTTGACAATTGAACCATAATTGTCACACACAATTGACCGTTGACTCGAAAGTCATATGTCTAGATTGAGAGGCGCATGGGAGATCCGTAAACTAGTTGCATTGTATAATTCTTTTTAATTCACATCTATCAACCCAAGTTAAACAGATTTTGCTGCTTGTTAAGTATGACGTATATAAATGATTAGTTATCATTTCATCATCATCATCTGTCCACTGCTGGACATACGCTTCCCCCAAATATTAGGTCCTTACCTATGAAATTGGTGTTTTGTATGGAGATTTTGGGGAATTCTGCATTTTCCATACTAAAATTTTTTCAGTTTTCTTCAGAACGACAAATCCAAAGATAATAATATTTGGCATCTATCATTAGACAAGCTTTAGTAATATGTGTAATATCACACTTCATAAAAATTATTTATCGTTTTTAAGTGAATGCAAATAAAATGATGTATTCGGGAGGCACTTAAAAAGAGTTGTCTCCGTGTCCAATTTTAACACAATTAAACTTACAACAAATTATCAAAAGAGCTCAAAAATATAGTCTATTTTTAGACGAGGTAATTATTTTTTAGGAATACTCTGAATCTTAATAGTTACAGACAAAATACTAAGAGAGAGAAAAAACACCAATTTCATAGGTAAGGACCCAATATTTCCACAATGATCGGTCCTCAGCTGCCCATATCGAGCGACCTCCTGCGAACTTCATCAAATATTTTTATTATTTTTTAAATTCTATTGCCCTCTTAAAAAGCAATAATCATGAAAAAATTTTTTTCAGTATCATCTTTATCAGTATTAAGTGTGTACAATATTGAAAGATAATGTGGTTTGTGGCGACTGAAATAAAGACGACTCATTTGCGGAGTTGTTTTAAAAAATTTATGTACAATATGTAAGTAGGTACCCAATGATTTTTGTTTTGTTTGCTTTCTTTTTTTAGGGTTCTTCGCCCCAAGGGTAAACACGGGACTCTAATGTGTACCAAGACTTCGCTATCTCCGATAAAGATTCCTATATAAACTTGTAATAATTTCTCACTTTCATCGTTATTAAATAACGTCTATTAACACTGTATCAAATTGACAACATTCACCCGTTTGGTTACGTAACTTTATGTTTCTGCACCTCAAAGGTCAAATTATGTTTAAATTTGAAACTTTCAAATGATACCAAGTGTACGGGCAGACCGCGAGCGATTGTAAGGCGCCGCGACCTGCACGTGCATGATATGTTGATGTTAGTGGAGGCTACCCCAGAGAGTAGCCCTGGGCGGCAGCATGACGGTGTTAGCGGAGCTACCCCAGAGAGTAGCCCTGGGCGGCAGCATGACGGTGTTAGCGGAGCTACCCCAGAGAGTAGCCCTGGGCGGCAGCATGACGGTGTTAGCGGAGCTACCCCAGAGAGTAGCCCTGGGCGGCAGCATGACGGTGTTAGCGGAGCTACCCCAGAGAGTAGCCCTGGGCGGCAGCATGACGGTGTTAGCGGAGCTACCCCAGAGAGTAGCCCTGGGCGGCAGCATGACGGTGTTAGCGGAGCTACCCCAGAGAGTAGCCCTGGGCGGCAGCATGACGGTGTTAGCGGAGCTACCCCAGAGAGTAGCCCTGGGCGGCAGCATGACGGTGTTAGCGGAGCTACCCCAGAGAGTAGCCCTGGGCGGCAGCATGACGGTGTTAGCGGAGCTACCCCAGAGAGTAGCCCTGGGCGGCAGCATGACGGTGTTAGCGGAGCTACCCCAGAGAGTAGCCCTGGGCGGCAGCATGACGGTGTTAGCGGAGCTACCCCAGAGAGTAGCCCTGGGCGGCAGCGGGACGGTGTTAGCGGAGCTACCCCAGAGAGTAGCCCTGGGCGGCAGCATGACGGTGTTAGCGGAGCTACCCCAGAGAGTAGCCCTGGGCGGCAGCATGACGGTGTTAGCGGAGCTACCCCAGAGAGTAGCCCTGGGCGGCAGCATGACGGTGTTAGCGGAGCTACCCCAGAGAGTAGCCCTGGGCGGCAGCGGGACGCGGAAGTGAGACCCAACACGGACGGTTGAAATCTAGTTTATTGATGCTAAAAGTACTGTTTATATATTATGTTGATTAGATGGTACACAATGATAAGTTTTGTATGTGACTCGTCGGTGTAAAATGCCGACGGTGCACGATGCAGCTGTTAATGTGGAATGTAGGTTGGCCCGCTGCTGACCGCGCTGTTGCCGGAGTCCAATGTTCGGCTTGTGGCTCGAACACCAAGAGATACCCATCTCATGCCAGTATTAAAAGTAATTCGAGAATTGTGACGATTTTGCTTTATTCCTCCATGGGCCGTCTATGGCTGACAAATATTTGTAATCTTGAATTCCTTGTTGTATCAGAAATAATACTGAAGAGTTAAGACTTGGTCACCCATTCAAGGTCCAATCACGACACACGCTGCCTTATCCTTCTATAGTCAACCATAAAATTTATATATTAGGTCCTTACCTATGAAATTGGTGTTTTGTATGGAGGATTGGGGATTGGGGATGTCTGCATTTTACATACTAACATTTTATCAGTTTTCTTCACAACGACAAATCCAGAGATAATAATATTTGGCATGTATCATTAGACAAGGTTTAGCAATATGTGTGTGAACACGCTTGATAAAAATTATTCATCGTTTTTATGTTAATGCAAATCAAATGATGTATTCGGGAGGCAGTTAAAAATAATTGTCTTTGTGTCTAATTTTAACACAATTAAACTTACAAAAAATTATCAAATTAAATAATACGAGCTCAAATATATGGTCTTTTTTTAGAAGAGACATTTATTTTATAAGAATGTTCTGAAACTTAATAGTTACGGACAAATTGCTAAGACAGAATAAAAACACCAATTTTATAGGTAATAACCTAATAGGTACCAGTTTTGACAAAAAATTCCATCCAAATTGAATTTCACTAAGACTGATTATTAAAAGAATGTACCAACTGCTTTTCTTGCCTAGCATGTCGTAAAAGATGCATTGGGTACTGGGTTATTGATTTTATAGGCGATGAGCTAGCTACTTGTCACTACTCTTTCACGATTTTTCATCTGACCAAACCAAATTTTTGTATGGCAAAATGTGGTCTTAAGGAACACAGTGCTCCACTCTGCCTCCCTCTTCGGGGATAACAGGCGTGATTGTATGTGTGTATGTGTGATTTTTATAATGTAAAACAATTTTTTACTCGACTTTTCCTAAACATATCAAGCGAATGGTGGACGACGGGTGTTAGCATAATCTTTGTCTTACAATGCGGAGATACATGCATGAAGATATAAATATGCGTGTATGTTTATAAATATAAATAACTATTGTTCTGTTGTTTGTTCCTTACAGTTTCCTGCAGTGATTCCGGCAACTTTACTCATCTACGCGATGACGCAATGCTGTGTGCTGACGATTCAATTTGGACATAATTATCTATAACCGTGTTTCGTCAGAAGGTTTTGACAATAATGAAGGTCTATGAGGAGCTCGGTGGCGGAGAGGTTTGTTGGCTTTCGATATAGAAACAAAGCTACATTTGCCATGCCCAGTCCTTAGATAGGTGACCAAAGCTCACAAGGTTTAGTCACCCAAAGACTGACCATTGCAAAAGTAGCTGTGTGTTCAATATCGAGAGCTTAAGCGTACGAACCACTACGTTCCCGAGCTCCTGCAAGACCTTCATTATGGTAAAAAAAATTGTTGAATAACTTCTTGATTTGAAACCAATACACCCTCGGATATTTATGTATGCTTACACTCGCTAACAAAGTTAATTAGAAGAAATAATAACTACATTGTTACTTAATTAGCTTGTTACTTTACCTTGTAAAAAACATGTAATTTGTTACACGCGAACCTATATTACATTTGGGAATGCAATAATGTATTGTAGTTACGGCGAAACGTTATAAATGGAATATCAATACAACGTATTATCACAAAATTTTTCAGAATAAAAAAACACTGTGGCATACGAGTAACTATAATAGTTAGACATATGCAAAATTTTTTGTAGACAATGTGTTTTGCAAAGTACACCACTTCATTGTATCATCAATAGTTTTCGCAGCGCATGTAAGGAATATTTATGGAATTTTCTTACACCTTGGGTTACATTATTGGAATTTTAGTAAAGATCCCTTTTTTTGAAATGATAATATTATAGCCTATGTTACTGGCAGATAATGTAGTTTTCCAAGAGTGAAAGAATTTTCCAAATCGGTTCAGTAGGTCGGAGCCTATTCGATGCAAATAAACCGAACAAAACGACTTTATAATATGGTTGTTATTTAAACGGCCAGCAAAATATTCGAATTTTGGTACGCAAAAACATACAATTGGTACGGACTACGGACAGAAAATATTTCTAAATTGGTCAGCAAAAAAAGTTATTCAGCAGCAGGCATGGGTGGCAGAAATTTATAATTTAGCAGCAAAATAACTAATTGGGCAGCAAATAAAATGTCTTATGAATGAAATGAAATGAAATCATTTATTCTGCAATTAGATTTACATGAAATACTTTTACACTTCAATATTTTTTTTCCTGCTAGCACTTCGACGTGAATGGCCTGTTGAGAAGAAGTGCCGCAAAAAACTCAACAGTTAGCCTTTTTTTATTAATTATCTGATGCCAAATTCTTCAAATGATGTTCAAATGATACAAATATTGTTTTGAAGGGTCATTTAAAACAACCTCAACCTAATATCTATCAGAATACATTTCCTAGGAATTGATCCTTGATCTTTCATTGAACCTTTTACTAAATTATTTAGCAGCTCAACTAATTATTTTGCAGCCCAAATAATTATCTTGCTGCCCAATTAATTACTTTCCAAACTTATTTACACATTTAAAAAAAACATATCTGGCGAAATAGTGGATGTTTAACACCTCTGCTATGTTGTCTCATGAAAGTCTAATCTTTACATAATTCATTACAATCAACCTGTTAAAGTTATATAATGTATGGGTGTATCAACAATAATCATGGTACAAATAGGGAAGTATATAAGGAAGAGATACGCAAATGGTATCAAAACTCAGTGTATTTCAAACTAATGTAATTTTAAACTATGCAGAATACTAACACTTACAACAAAACGTACAATATGTTTAATTATCTGGTTGGATATAAATACCGTGCTATTTTTAGCCAGGCCGTGGCCGGTAGCTGACGTCACTAATGTCCCATTCATGCCTCGACAACGATTGGTTATACTACACAATAGCACACTGTTTACCTAACAATCGTCACAAATACCACAGTTTTACATTTAAACTATACCATTTTGATAAGTACTGCGTATTCTAATATACTTGTACAGAGTTAGTTGTACAGAGAGAAAACTTGCTAGTTATAGCTTTTAAAAGAAAGTTTAAGTTTCACGAGCTCAAAGCACAGTAAAATAAATCTATTGCTGTAAGCTGTCGAATGTTGAAGGTTCTTCTTTCAAAATGACAAAATGATAAAAAGTTTTATCTTTGAAAAGAACAGCAAATGACGACCACCGTGGTAAGAAGTATAGGAATCCATATGTGAACGCAGCAACGTCAAAAGATTTGAAAAAAAAATAACCTTAGGTATAATATGCCCAATGAATTGCTCGCCCCCTGCTATATAATAGGAGAAATATAGGTACATAATAATTGCACTATATTATTTTTCAACTAGAGAGCAAACGACTGATCAATAGTTGAATTGACAACTGGGACTTAAATAATGATCCCATAAATGCATAAACAGTATAAAAAGTCTAGATCTTTCCACTAAAAGTGTAAACAAAAGACAATCAAATAGTATTGCCACAAAGCGAACAATTTGTCTATCAACCTCAACCAGTCAACCTCACCTGCAATTGGTACACAGCTGGTTAACAACATGAGGTTCCAACGCTTTCACAGTCTCCTGGGCAAGCGTGATGGAATAATAATAATAAATAAATAAATATCTTCAAACATTCACACCTATCAACTAGCCCCATTTTAAGCAACTAATGCTGCTTGTGTTACGGACACTAGATGACGGATACATATATTTAATAGATAAATATCAATATCATATAAATATCCTGAACATGTAAATATATATTAGGTCCTTACCTATGAAATTGGTGTTTTGTATGGAGATTTTGGGGATGTCTGCATTTTACATTCTAACATTTTATCAGTTTTCTTCACAACGACAAATCCAGAGATAATAATAATTGGCATGTATCATAAGACAAGCTTTAGCAATATGTGTGTGAACACGCTTGATAAAAATTATTCATCGTTTTTATGTTAATTCAAATCAAATGATGTATTCGGGAGGCAGTTAAAAATAATTGTCTTTGTGTCTAGTTTTAACACAATTAAACTTACAAAAAATTATCAAATTAAATAATACGAGCTCAAATATATGGTCTATTTTTAGAAGAGGCAATTATTTTATAAGACTGTTCTGAAACTTAATAGTTACGGACAAATTGCTAAGACAGAATAAAAACACCAATTTCATAGGTAAGGACCCAATATCTTAGCTCTGTAGAACACAAAGAAGACACATCGCCCTCTCGGTCAACGTTTCCTAAATAAAACAAATACAAATTCAGATTAAATTATTCACCGGCGCAAGGACGGGTCTCATTTAATAACGTAAAAAGGTATTTTTTCTGCGAATAATTGTTGTTTTATTTATAACCGACTTCAAAAAAAAGAGTTTCTCAGTTTGACCTGTATACTTTGTATAGTAGGTATGTATGGATGTATGTTTGTTCGCGATTATCTTGCGATTGGCTGGACCAATTTTGAAGCAGTTTTCACCAAAGTATTTTGTTACACAGTAGAAGGTTTTAGTATGACAATTGATTAAAAAAAGGAAGGTTCTTAATTTTACCCGTATATAGATTTGTCTGTTATTATCTCGCGATTGGCTGAACCGATTTTGATGCGGTTTTCATAAAAGTATTTGTTACTTAAATGTTATAAATACCCAGTACTAAAAATTATGAAATAAAAAAATAAACAAAGGAACAAAAACATTATTTACAAAAAATTTCATTTTTAAGGGAACTGCCTTTAAATGCAGAACTTTTATAATACGCTTCAAAGTTTTTGAAGTCGGTGCGTGGTTCGTGGTGCTAACCCAAAAAATAACAAACGACACCAACTATGGCACCGACTTCAAAAACTTTGTAGCGTATATAAATATTTATTTATTTATTTAAGCTTTCATGTCCATTACAAAAAGAAAATGTACACATGGTGGACCTATCGACTAATATCGCTCTCTAACAGTCAACCATCAGGCAAAGCAGAGATCTGGTGGCGGCTTAATAAAATTAACATATGCATCAATTTAATATTAAATAAAATTACATGTTTCTACATAAATACACAATATATAACGACATAAATAGTTAAATAAATAATAATATTGGGTCCTTACTTCTGAAATTGGTGTTTTTTTTATCTCTTAGTATTTTGTCTGAAACTACATATTATGATTCAGAGTATTCCTAAAAAATAATTACCTCGTCTAAAAATAGACTATATTTTTGAGCTCTTTTGATTTGATTTGATAATTTGTTGTAAGTTTAATTGTGTTAAAATTGGACACGGAGACAACTCTTTTTAAGTGCCTCCCGAATACATCATTTTATTTGCATTCACTTAAAAACGATAAATAATTTTTATGAAGTGTGATATTACACATATTACTAAAGCTTGTCTAATGATAGATACCAAATATTATTATCTTTGGATTTGTCATTGTGAAGAAAACTGAAAAAATGTTAGTATGGAAAATGCAGAATTCCCCAAAATCTCCATACCCGGGTACTGGGTACACAAAAAAGCTCGACATTTGGGTACCTCACGAGCTCACTGAAAGAAACCTAATGAACCGTGTACTCATTTGTGATTCTTTATTACGACGTAATGAAACCGAACCATTTTTGAAGAAGCTGATAACTGGTGATGAAAAGTGGATCACGTACGACAAGAACGTGCGAAAAAGGTCGTGGTCAAAGGCCGGTCAGGCTTCACAGACTGTGGCAAAACCCGGGTTAACTCGCAACAAGGTGATGCTGTGTGTGTGTGGTGGGATTGGAAGGGCATTATTCATTATGAGCTGTTACCACCAGGCAGGACCATCGATTCTGAACTCTACTGCGAACAACTGATGAGATTAAAGCAAGAAGTTGAGAGAAAGCGGCCGGAATTAATCAACAGAAGGGGTGTGGTTTTTCATCATGATAACGCTAGACCTCACACATCTTTAGCCACTCAGCAAAAATTAAGAGAGTTTGGCTGGGAGGTGTTAATGCATCCGCCGTATAGTCCTGACCTTGCACCTTCAGATTTCCACCTGTTTCGGTCTCTTCAGAATTCTTTAGGCAGTGTCAGGTTAACATCACGAGAGGACTGCCAAAACCAATTGTCGCGGTATTTTGACTGCAATTTTGACTTTGACGCAATGGGATCATGTCCCTACCTACAAGATGGCAAAAAGTTATCGAACAAAATGGTACCTACATACTTTAGTTAAATGTAAATAAACTATTTTAAAAATGTTTTGAATTTTCTTAAAAAATGCGAAGAAACTTTTTCCCCAACCTATTACATGTATGTACAAGATGTATTAAAGAATTCTGACATTATTGTGTAGTTTTGCGTGCTGCTGTACATACCTAGTTAATTAAAGGCAAATATTTAAAATAAACAGCGGTGAATATTGGTTCCCTTAAACAAATAAACAGGTTACTAATAATACTAAACTATACTATACTACTACACTACTACACTACTACTACTATACTATATATACTATACTTTATTAATAATAATAATATCTTTATTATCAAGCTTAGTCCACAAATATTGACTTAAATCTATGTGTCTATTACTAACTAAAAGCTAAATAATATAAATAACTCAACTAGCTTAGGAACATTATAACTCAGTCATCGCGCCAATGTCCCCGAAGGGATATTGTGGTAGGTAGCATTATTTTCCCTATAAACATAAATAAGAGTTATTAATATATTCACACTGTTTGCCCTCAGCTTATATACGTCCCACTGCTGGGCACAGGCCTGGGCACAGGCAAGTATGGGCCGTAACACCACCACGCTGGCCCAATGCGGGTTGGTAGGTAGAAACAGTCGCAATAGCGACCGGGACCAACGGCTTAACGTGCCTTCCGAAGCACGGAGAAGCTCGAGATCACAAAGTTTTGGTCACCCATCCACGGCCTGACCATGGAGAGGGTAGCTTTGTTTTCAGTCGAAAGCCAAAGTGTACTAACCACTGTGCCACCGAGCTCTCCACTGTTTACGTATTTACAACCACGCAAGAGGAAAAGCGGCGGCGCGGCCGTCTTAAGGCCAGGATCTTCGAGAGAGACTATGCCTGACGGGTGACTGGCAGCGGCCGCGCACTTTTGGTATATAAAGAGGCTTAGAAAATAACAAAATTCAAATAAACATTGATGTAGGATCGTGTAACTAATGCTGCCATTTAAAACACTAGATGACGGATAAATATATTTAAACATCCGAGACTTGAGAACAAATGCCTGAAAATTCATCCCCAAAAATTTGGCCCACCGAGGATCGAACCCAGAACCTCTCGAGATGGCGACGTCTTCAGACGGGCATACAGACCACTCGACCACGGAGGTCGTCAAAACAAAATAAAAATTAACACAGTTTATTGAATATCACTTGTCAGACACAGGCCAGGTACATGCCAGTATTCATTAAACACACATAACGCCTCTACCCCCGAAGGGTTAGGCAGAGGTGGTAAAAACCCACGTTTCGCCTGACATGTTTAAGTTTGCGTGCCATGCATCGGGCACAATGTGAAGGAAGCGATATTAACAATCAACTGTTTTTAATTAATTAAAAATAAAATAAAAAATGAATTATTATTAATGAACAGTTACAGACAGGTTAGTTACGTAAAAACAAACGCAGAAAGAGCCCAGGTAGGCATGTCGAAGTCAGGAAAAAATATAACGTAGATTATCGTGTATTGAACTCGCTGTGACCGTACACAGACGCGCTGCGCCAGCGCACTCACGCGCGGCTTACATAAACTGCGCCGCATACGACTCTAAATACAAAAAACGAAAAATAATAACTAATAATAGGGGTTTAAAGTATGAAATTGCCGTTTTATTTCTCTCTTAGTATTTTGTCTGTAACTATTAAGTTTCAGAGTATTTATAAAAAATAATTAGCTTCCCTTAAAATAGACCATATTTTAGAGCTCTTTTGATTTGCTTTGAAATTTTGTTGTAAGTTTAATTGTGTTGAAATTGGACACGGTGACAACTCTTTTTAAGTGCCTCCCGAATACATAATTTGATTTGCATTTAATTAAAAACGATGAATAATTTTTATGAAGAATGATATCACACATTGCTAAAGCTTGTCTAATGATACATCCCAACAATTATTATCTCTGGATTTGTCGTTGTTTAGATATCTGAAAAAATTTTAGTATGGAAAATGCAGACTTCTCCAAAATCTCCATACAAAACGGCAATTTCATACTTTAACCCCTAATATTAAATATTTCCTGCTGAAACTTCGATGATTTTCCTCAGATTTTGGATATAGGATAAAAATATACATACATACACACTCATATTTCGTCAGTATCTTCGAAGGAAGGCATTAAACCAGCGTGGTGGTGTTACGGCACATATTCCTGATGTGTGTCATTTTTTTTTTCTTATGACAGGTAATCTCTTGGCCTTCATTTCTCCTGATGTTAAGTGACGATAAGGCCGAAGGTTACCTTCAATAACTGAGGAACTGGCTGTCTTACCTCTGATTGCCGGAACACAACAACGCTTATAACATTGTTATTATGGCGACAAATTTAGGAACAATGGTGCTAGCTAGCCAGGCGGGCTAAGCAGCCCTACCACCAACCAAACCGAGCAGAAAAACTTCTGCCCCCATGGGGAATCGAACCCAGACCTCCCGATCAACACCCAGTGGTGTGAACCACTAGACCAGAGAGGCGGTTAAAATCTGCATGAGGAAGGCCTGTGCGCAGCAGTGGGACGTATATAGGCTGAGGACGATAGGGAACAAGCCGATTGTCGTCGCCGGGCACTTTAGAAATTCCATAACCATTCTGTAATCAAACCAAAACTCCAACATCTAGGTGTTAAAAGCCAAATGGAATTTCTGCAGTCCGAGCATTTAATTGTTGTTCAAAAACAATAAACAACTTGTTTGGTTTCATAAATAAGACTCACGTTTGTCGTCGGTACAGCCAACTCCAAAAATATGTAAACCACTTTTGACTGTAAACTACTCTTATTTTAAGGAAATAAAGATTGTCACCTCTAAAATTTGTATAGATACCTTTCATTAATCTAAAACGTCGAAAACGGTCACGGTAAAGTCGGATTGTAGTTAGAATACTCGCAATGTTGAGACAATAGAGCCACGTTTAAACAATATGGCTATTTTTAAATTTATCCTCAGAAAAGCGGTGACTCTACATTTTTTGTTAGGATGGAAACTTTGAAAAAAAAATTTCGTTTACTTAAGTTTTTTAAATAGACTTTGTTTTCGCTCTTGAGCTAATACAGAAAAAAGGGTTTTAGATTGTTGACTTTTAACACAATATTAGGCACTTCCATTTTACTAGATTATATAAAAAAAAATTAAAAAGTGATAATGTTGTATCTCTTTTAGAGAAGAGTCCACGCTTCTATCTTAAGTTATCATCTTATTTAGAGCATTTAGCCTCTTAGAGCATCTAGCCACAAAAAGAGGCTCTACCATCAGTGACTGTCGTATATTTTCTGTATGTAAATACAATAAAGATTATTTATTTTAATATGTAGGGACAACATTTGAAATCCGTTAATTCTGATAATCAAACCATGACCAAATTACTATAATACTCATATGTATTATGTATACTGCATTGAAAGGGAAATAGGTATGGTTAGATGTTCTACCAAAACACCTGATTCTACATAACTTGTTTACACGTAGGTAGGTGTAAGATGATTGTATTACTATGTAGTTAAGGTTCTGTGCGGTGGAGGAGCTCGGTGGCGTAGTGGTTATACGCTTTGGCTTTCGATCAAAAATAAACCTCCCTTGGCATGGTCAGGTCGTGGATGGGTGACCAAGATTTTACGATCTCTTAACTCCTGGGTTGCCGTTGGTCGCGGTCGCTATTGCTACCGCTTCTACCCACCAACCCGCATTGGGCCAGTATCGTGGTTTTACGGCCCATGCTCCTCATGTGTTTATCCACGAGGAAGTCCTGTGCCGTATATAGACTGAGGACGGAAGGTTCTATGAAACATTACCAATTAAAGAAATGACTCTATTCCGAAAGGTCTTCTATAAGATATGAATTGGATGTGAGAATTCAGTTATGAGAGAACAGGAAAGAGTGAGCTGACGAGCTTTAGAAGAAAACGGAAGAAGATGACATATTGTGCCGACCATACCTTAAATGGGAAAAGGCCATGGAGAACAATAAGATCCTTCTTTATGCTTAACATTTCTAGAATTCATGTAGCATTTCAAAGAATTTGGTCTGCCTGCAACTCCTAAAGAAATGCAACTGTTTTCTTCCAGTAAGTATATGCAAAGCAGCTTAGACTTATTGTTTTTGTAATGTGTCATATTTATTGAGATTTATTTTTAATGGATACACTCTCTAAATGTTGCCATGTCCAATCCGGGTGCATTATGTTCATTTATCCATTTATTTACCAACTTGTATACTTATGGAGTGCAATAATTAAATAAATAAATCACAGTATTCATTGGTAATCTGTGACAAGTTGGAAAAACGATGCCTATAATCTTTTCTATCCCTTAGTGCATTTGTAGTTGCGTTAAGAAATGTCAATTTCTATGGGAAACGTGATACTCGTAAGCGCCCATAGCGGAAACTAGTAGAAATCACACTTCTCATAGAAATTCATAGAAAGACATTCTTGACATTTCATAACGCAACTAAAAGTGAGAAGTTTGAAGTATGGTGAATCATGGTTGTACATAATCAATTATTAACACCATCATTGTAATACCCATGTTTTATGAACTAATAAATGAATTGAATTGCGTTTTTTACCTGTAACTAATAATTTTTTTAACATATCACAGGCACTACACAAGGTACTTACTGTATTAATTTTTTTTAACATATCACAGACAAGCTCTTGGCCTTCATCTAACCTGATGGTAAATGACAATAAAGCCGAAGGTGGAACCTGAAACATAGTATGCTGTGTTTTCAATGTTCAGTTAACAGATTTCCCTATGATTGGATCTATTTTGTGGTTATGACCTCTTGTTGGCATATGTGCTACTGCCCAGTTGTGGGACGTCCATTCCAAAGCAATAGATTTCAAGATCAGCATGACGTTTTCTTAAATCTTGCGGTATAAGTGATCCTCTTCATTAGCCAGATCTTTTTATTTCATGTTTAGTTAATTTGTTACTTAGCCGTAATGTTCTAACAATTATTTACAGAAGTTATGTTGTACTTTTGTTAAAGTTTGAAACAGGATCACTCATGCCACATGCACACGTATTTTGGTTGTAAAATTCAAAGATTTTGAGTGTACGTAAACAACTCTGTAGTTATTTTTGGAATATTTAATTTGTTTTCACAATTGAGTTATATGGTTATCTAGGTAATAGGAATTGAATTGCTATAAAGCCATGGCCAATGTATGTACCATTCGCCATAAAATGATGTATGCATATTGTATTCTACTGACTACCTAAGCAATAATAATGTATCTACATTTTAATGTTGGCATGTGCATGCATTGTAAATAATGATTTAATATGCTGACAAAGAGTGTTCAGTGGGTAGATTTGTATAATAAACAGTTAGGAAAGATAGGGGGCTAGCGTTTTGTTATTGAAAGAAGTTGAAAAGCTTGGTTCGTTGCTACAGCAACTACGATCAACTACCACTTACTGACAGTTTTTTTTAATTCTCTCAAAATTGTTAGGGTTGTAAGTTAATTAAAAAAAATACAATTATGTAGAGACTGATATATGTTCATTGTATCTTCGAAAGAATGAGATCGCAAAGTTATAATCTGTGTTATCATAGTATAAAAAACTCGTTTAATGCTTCTAAGTCTAATAGGTATATAATAAAATTGTATCATATGGTTTCTCGTTTTATTAATACGCAAAAACCGTTTGCTGAAATTTATTGATAATAAAATTTTTATTTATTCGCAGCATTTTGCATTTTTTTTTAATTTTGTCACCCATAGAAAAGTTTTATTTGATATTGTACGCTTACGAAATAGCAGTTAGGTAAGAACCAGTGCTAAACAAAATTAGCTCGCGAGCTAACAAAATTTTAACACATTTTTTTATAGTAAAAAACTCACTGAGAAGAGAAATTTGTGACGGTTTGTATTAAAGGCGTCAGTCATTAAGAACCGTTAGCAAAACAAATAAGCATTAACGGGGTTATACAGTTTGGTATTTTTTAAAACATAGCTATCTATAAAGTTTATATCATAACTCTAAACATGAAGGGCGTGTAATTAAGATTTTCAGTTCATTCTTATAAAATTGTCGTCGTCCTTTCTTATAAATCCTTCATAGTCGTGTGGTAGCGGCTCATTCAAAGAACGGTAGATTGGTAAATGCAAACTTCCCCAAAACCTTCATACAAAACGCCAATTGTATATGCGTCCTAATAGTTGCATGATGGGTAAGTGATTCACACTTCACTTTACGACTTCAGAAGGCTCGACAAGTTATAAACCACTGAACATTGAGCCAGATACGAATGCTTCTGTAGTTGCTACTCAAAACAATGATAACACTACTTATTGATATTGATTCGTTTTGAATACAATTGAATAAAATACTGTTGTTACAGATCATAATACTCCTTATTTTTAGTTCAGCGGTAGGTATATGGCGGTGCAACGGTGTCTCCCATACTCAAGGCTTTTAGAATACACCACACTCATCTTACTTTTTTAGCAATAACTAATGCTAAGGTGTGAGATGTATCATCTATACATATAATAAAACTGCACAGGTCGAATGTCTGTACATAAAAAAATGCTTTTAATCAGTAATCAATAAAAGAGGTAAAAGAAGATAAAAGAGGGAAAATACCAAATTTGTTTCCCAGTCTGACAAACAGACTGTATTGGCTAATCTCCGAAATGGCTGGACCGATTTCAACGAAATTTTGCATGGTGTACCTTATATCCCTGGTCAACATCTTAGATACTTTTTATTCCGGAAAATTAAAGGGTTCCCGTGGGATAGTTAAAAAACCAGTAACCGCGGACTAAGTCGCGGGCAACAACTAGTAATTTAAATTGAGTCTTAGTAAACTTGTGAGCATTAAAAGCTATTCCAAGAGTGTAAGCTGCCTGGGGCTTTGTCCTAAGAGGAACAGGCAAACACTCAGCATTTTAAACCTCTGTTTACATTATTATTTAACCCCTTGAAGGCCACGCGAACGCCGGCGTTCGCGTGGCTCGATCGCATCACGAACAAGAGTATGTTTCTTGTGCCTCGTTTTGTTTAAAGAGGATTGCAAAAATTTGTATAATCTGACGAGAAATCTTTCTTTTCTCCGTATGTGAACCTCCATGGTTCTCTAGTGACTCGGATCGCTTCAGACTGAACAATCGTAGAACTTTTCCAACCCGATTACTGACTAATATTAGTCACCTGAACCTAAGTAAAGTCAACCACAAAAATATGTAACCACTTTTGACAGTTAATGACTTTTACTAGAAGGAAATAAACATTGTCACAAAAATGACTCGACACGCGAATTTTTTTTTAGAACTGTACTGTGCCGTCTATTCATAATAATACCTTTGTATCATCGTACAAGTTTATTTTGAGTCTTAGACTGATTAATATAAGAAAACTTTGTAATTTTTTATTAATTTTGAGTTTGAAAAAATGCTAACTTAAGCATAAAAATTTCCATGTCATTTGTACAATGTAATAGATAATTAAATACCAATGTGATAACTGGAAAAGATATATTATGCCAATGACTATCGTAAGAATTTTACTACATCAAAGTAAGTTACAAGAAAACTTAAGATTAATTGTGAAGTTGCTATATGCATTTCTAATATTTTCGCATTAGAAAAAATGTAAAAAAATTATATATATAAAAAAAAACTATGTTTAAATAGAGATCACATAGAGTTGTCAATAGGACAAACGACATGTTTTGAGCGGAATCTGGGTGTATGCCAGTTCTTTGTCTTTAGATAAAAAGTATTGTAGAGTCCAGCTGTCAATGCGGTTTATTTTGACTACGTTAACGCTCTCCTAATGCATTTCTGTAATTATGCTGACGCTACAGTGCGATAACTATAAGGAAAATTTTGTCGACGACTCTACATTACCTACAAATCACCTATGTTTATTCATTGATATTTTCGTTAAAATTGTATTTATAATTTTAAAATGTGTCATCTTTGTAATGTGACTAATGAACTTTATATTACATGTGATAGAGCTACAATACTTACATCAATTAAATTAAATCTCCTCATTTCACTAAGTCAGCGCACAATAACAAACCGAAGTGCAGAACTGCATCGATTGCAGATAAGCGTGGAACTTTCGAACTCTATCGGAATGTGAAGAATGCGGCGTGAGCGCGCAGCCGACCTGCAGGCTGGGAGGGCATTTTTCACTTTTACAACAGACACAACATCACAACACTCCACTTGTTGAAGTCCAGTGCGACGACGAACTCCCGCGTAACAACAAAACACATGTGGAGTCGCGCTCGCCCGGCCACAACTTGGCACTACTAACAACAAAAGTGAACAGCGACCACAAATGCATATCTGTATCGTGTGCGAGAGAGACGGACGATTGAGAACTGCGTTCACTATAAGAAAGAAAGAGACTGGTGTATTGGTGTAAACTTCGTGCTGTTATCCGGTATTCCCGTTTGGATTTCTGTGCCGAGGTAGAGACGCTGGCCAGTGGTCATCCAGACTGACCTCTTTATATATTTAAATATATTTTTATATGTTTACAAGACATTGTTTATTAGATACGATAAAATTTATTAGGTGTTATGTTATCAATACAATAAACATTACAATGGATTTTTTAAACAAAGAACAAACGCAGAAACAATTAGGAGATAAAATTTAAATTTTTATGTAGTAATATAATAGAAATTATTATTATTATATCAATATTCGTATTAAATTAAACAATAAACTACTTAACAAAAAAGGGTGCTCCACCATTTAACAATTAAGAAAAAACAGGAAAAAGTTAAAATAAAAACTTTAAATAAATGGTTTTAATACACAAAGGTGTGTTTAATTATAATTTTATTTACAGATTATTCATTATGAAGTCGCTAACCAGTTATCTCGAGAATGTAGCGCTGTCCTAGTTAGAATGACACCTACTGCACTAATAGGTATTTTAACGTGACTTTTTATATTTAATTCAAAATACACCGTTTTTATCACAAGTAAGAAATTTTTTTGGGTTTTTTTGCATAAATTAATGGACAGAAGAAAGAAAAACAATGTAAGCTTTTGTGATTCATGAACAAAAGTAGAGACAAAATTTAATAACTGTAAACAAATTTTTCAACAGTTTTACAATTTAAATATTGTATGTAATGTACCTACTTACTCCGTGAATCATAATAATGTAATGATTTAGGCAAGTACTGTGGAAAACTCTTTGCTACACGCGCGTCGAGTTGGGGTTTCAAAAAAAAATTAAAAAAAGGAAGAACAATAGAAAGCGCTTAGGAAAAAAATAGTATAGGTATGTCAGACCGCAGGTGATACGAATGTGGTTTTAAAGTTTATCAAAATATAGCGAGTTAAAAGAGAAGATCTTTTATTAATAGCAGTTAATAATAGAAGCCCCCAGAAGATCCCGAGTGTATCTCCAGTTTTAAACTATATCTGAAGTTTGGCTGTATTTTAAAGAGGTCCACATGGACCAATTACTAAATAAAGTAAACAAAAGTATGTTTGTCACCAACGTAAATGTTGCACAAAACAGATAATTTAATACAATTGTGGTACACACACACGGTATATACCTATTTTAATGCAATTATTGCAAATTTTATTATTAAAATTTAATTATTTGCAATTAATTCAAAGAACAATAAGGAATAATTTACGTAACAAAGCTATTTCCAAATGGATATTGCAAATATTGCGACTATTAAATAGACCATTATTGTTTAATGAACATCATCAAAAACACGCCTAAAGACTGAAAAAAATTTGTAATTAAAGAATAAAGAAAACAATTTTCTATAAACTGTGGGTTTAACTCTCTACCACAATGAGATTTCACATCTGGCCGTAATGGAAGACGAACCCGGTACCAATCGACTCAACAGTAAGATTTATGGCCACAGTATGGATGCGGCCAATTGATGAATAAAAAATGCAGATTTCTATTAAATAAAGATATAAACTTGGCATAGATCATTTCGATTCTAACTTACTATTGATATTTTATAGATACAGTCGGCAAAAGAAGTAGCTAAATGATTTTGCAGTTTTTTATATGTATAAATGGCAGGTAAGTTTTGCCAGAGATACCTACTCCATGCATAAACAGTACTTTATTTCGTTTAGCTAATGTAATAAACTTTTTTTGCCTTTGAACCTCAATAGTAAGCCGGCACAAAGTTAATATCGTGCACCGGCACTGCAAATTAACTACATATACTTTCTTACCGCAAACAACATCATAAACGGACCACCAGGATGTTATTCGCGAAAAAAAAAATGATTTCTGTTAGGCTCTAATTTCTTATGCTTACTTAGTGTGCTCTTTGACAGTGCACATGGTGATAAACTTAGTATTTGCAGGTTTGGAATGCAATTAGAATTTCTAATTAATTACCTAAGCTGAAGGAGGTACACCTATTCTGCAATTTACAGTCATAGGCTGTCTATCCATCAAAAAATATAGTTTTGACGACCGTATACGAATATCAAATAAGCATTTCGTATTAAATCCGACTAAAAACTAACGTTTAATAGCAAGCAACCGAACGATTCTCTACATACATTCAATTAGATTTTTTTGGAGGCACCTTCGCGATGTAACGGTCTACGATATCAAAGAACGATCGGCCGTAGTTTGCATAAAAACGCTGACCACCTGATAATCATGATCGCGAATCTAATTGAAAATTTATCGTTTCTTATTTTCGCATAGGCACACAGCTATTCAAATATTTTTTATGATGCATTAGGAGATTGGTGACGTAACTCAACGCTCAAACAAAGCAACAATCTTTTGAATAGAACAAGGACCAGACATAAATATAAAAATATGTGATTATTTCACGTTGATGTTATGCATTAATTATTTGTATAACGGAGGCGAAACGAGGTCCTACGGAACGATATCCTTCAATCCGTTCAACCACCAAGTAATCAAATTTTTAAATGGACAAGAAGCTAGCGCAAAACAATGGCCATGAGTGTATGTCAGTATAGTTTTCATGGGGACCCCGGCTACGTAGGGACTGTACATACATACATACATATTATTACGACTATTATCCCCGAAGGGTTAGTCAGAGACTAGGCAAAAGCACTGCAGAAGCAGACCACAGATATAGTCCGCGCTTCAGCTCAGCGTGACGCTATAAGCTATTGGATGGTTGTGCAGTTCTAAGTCCATTAGTCGCCTTTTACGGCACTTAAAGGATGAGACGGGTTGGTAGTATTATTTTAATGAGCCCTACCACACGGCTCTGAGCCGCTACCACACGGCACATTGAACATAATAGTCGTAATATCAAAAAATTACATATAGGTACAAGTTCCAAAAAATAAGTAATTAACTGCTTTCAAAAAAAGGACGAATTTCTTAATTCGATGTATAAAGAAATTCCTCCTTTTTTGAAATATCTTTTTTTAAGTCTATGTTCCCCGAATACTCGAAGACGCCTGAACCGATTCGGAAAATTATTTTCATGTATCAAAGGGTTACTGCAAAGGTGGTCCATTATTCATCAGGTTAGGATTTTGAACCGCACAACCATCAGATAGCTTATAGCGGCGACGGGCTCACAACCGGTCACGCAGAGCACATGTGCAGATTATGCATGCATGTAATAGATTATATGTATGTAGGATGTAGGAACTGATGATGGAATCCAGAAATCGGGGAAAACTCTTTAAATGTAGACACACTTGGAGTGATTCGGGTTTTTTTTTATAATAATTTGTACATTTGCATTTCGAAAGCATAATTTGGTGAAGTCAAGAAGGCAGTTTTTTTTAATCAATATTTTTTTTATAATTGATGACATCTATAATATTATCGATCGGCGATAAAATCCTAAATCTATGGCTAAAATATTATGTTAAAACAGGTAATATAATAAAATTCTAGGTATTAATAATTTTTATAAAGCTGCTTATCACAATACTAACACACAGAATAAAAATGATACGTATGACTGTTACAAGTGTATGACGTAAAACAAAAAATAATACACAAAAAAAACACCAAAAAAATTATGTAATTTTTCTTTTCGCTAGAATACAGCGAGAATTAACGAGAGTACACGGTTCATTAGGTTTCTTTCAGTGAGCTCGTGAGGTACCCAAATGTCGAGCTTTTTTGTGTACCCAGTTTTTTTCAAATGCGCCAAAACTGTTTTGTGGTCAATTCCCAGTTCTTCAGCTACGTCGTAACTACTGACATGCCGATCCTGCTCCACTTTTTCAAAAATGGCATCCATTTTATCTGTAATAGGGCGACCAGAGCGACGTGCATCTTTGACATCAAAATTTCCGGATTGAAAACGCTTAAACCAAATTTGTGCTACTCTCACAGACACTGCACTAGGTCCATAAACATCGCAAATTTTTTTCGCGGCTTGCGTTGCATTTTTACCTTTTTTGTAGTAAAATTTTAAAATGTATCGAATTTCTTCATTAGATTCACTCATCTTGGCGGTACGAAAAACAAATGAAAATCACACATTTTCCTAATTTGAATTTGGAATTATGTTCTTTAAAATTTAAACTTTCAATTATACCAAAACCAGCCAGATACAAATAGTATAGCCAAAAAGATTTTATTACAAGTTTATACATACTATAATGCGAAAAGACTTTTTCCCCAACCTAATATAATAAATATTTTCCACAAGTTTTGCATCAGCAATATTGTATTGCTGATGCAAAACTTCAGTTTTCAGCAAGTCAGATTTGTATGTGCATCTCTTGCGGACATCAGTCGGACCACCATCACATAGAAAACTTTTTGCCCATTAGGTATTTTGAATTTTAGGGATTTCGTACATTAGGTATTATGATTTTAGGGATTTTGACCCGTAACCGTTATTATAGTAGAGCTGAAAAGGAAAAGAAAGATAATGCACGCACTGACCTCAAGCCAAGATAAACACTCGTGAAGCTTCTTTCAGCAACCAAATATTGGGTCCTTACCTATGAAATTGGTGTTTTTATTCTGTCTTAGTATTTTGTCTGTAACTATTAAGATTCAGAGTAATCCTAAAAACTAATTACCTCGTCTAAAAATAGACTATATTTTTGAGCTCTTTTGATTTGTTTTGATAATTTGTTGTAAGTTTAACTGTGTGAAAATTGGACACGGAGACAACTCTTTTTAAGTGCCTCCCGAATACATCATTTTATTTGCATTCACTTAAAAACGATAAATAATTTTTATGAAGTGTGGTATAACACATATTGTCTAATGATACATGTCAAATATTATTATGTCTGGATTTGTCGTTGTGAAGAAAACTGATAAAATGTTAGTATGGAAAATAAAGAATTCCCCAAAATCTCTATACAAAACACCAATTTCATAAGTAAGGACCTAATAGATAGTGGCAGGCCTCTTCTCCAGATCCTGTCCTATCGTGACGACGTGATGTGACTTCACCTCTTCAGGAGTATTCGTGGATGGCACGACGACATAAAAGTTACGCAGTACCAGTACATTTAGCTTACAATTAAAGGGCTTACTGCTTAACTTTAATGGTTACTTAGAACAAAAATTAAACACTTACTTATTTCAATACATAAAAAAGCCGATTTTACCACGTTTTCTAAAATACGATAATGAACGACAAAAAAATGACGTCTCTAAGTGCGGTCGTTAATCTCCGATAAAAATAAATTAATGAAATTGTAGGTAGTATTGTAAGTATTTTTTTAAATAAAGCAAGGAAAATAATTTTGTCACAATACCGTAATTTTTTTTTAATGGCAATGCGTGCGTAACAACCAAAAATATTCAATTATTCTTGTAATTTAAAATGTGAGTTTAATATTTAAATAATATGAGATATGAAAGCACGCGTCAGTTTATTTAGCCAAATAACAGTGTAGCTAATATTTATGTAAATAACGTGACTTTAAAAATGAATCATTTCATTTTGCTACTTTTTTCCTTTCAACAAATCTTTAACGAAAATTTTTTTGTCTCAATATTATTCTTTGTGTTTTGCTATACTTAAGTGAAGGTTAGACGCCTACATTTTTAAACTCTCAGTAATTCTTGCAGGCGTATAATTGCTCATGTATTTTATTAAGACAACAACAGAATCATGTTGTATTACGATTTACGTCTATGCTACATAAAATAATATCAAGAATGATGGTTCGCTTGATTTTTTACTAATTTTAGTAGCATTGGATATTAAAAAAACAAACTTATTTGATTTATTTTTAAGAATTTACAACCATCGTCCACAATTTGTCCGCGTTTTACGTTTTTACGAAAGAAATGCGTAAACGTAACACAGTGCCACCCCAGTGACAATTATCTTCTAAGATTCATGTTATCTATCATTACTATGATATAATAGGATACCTAACTAACACACGTTACAAACAAGAGAGATAATTTTTCATTCGGATACATTCTAGATGATTTAGATTAAATTAAAAGTGTTTGTTTCTGAATCCAACTTATTTCCAGAAGGTGTTTTAGATTTATGTAATACGAAGCATATGAAGCATGTTATCAGAATGAAGGCGGTAGTGCGCTGCCCATGCGCACGCAGCGCGTCGCAGCCTTTATCGGAGCCGATAACCGCCGATCAGCCGCTATATGGGTCGCTGCTTACACTTGTGTTGTTGCCATGTGGACTAATTGGATTTATTTAAAATATTCCATAAAAGCAACAAGTTCGCAATTCCATGGGCGGTCAGAGGCTTTAGTGTAAGTTTTTGAGTATAAAATACGTTACTATTGTAGTTGCGTTAAGAGTCCAATTTGTATAGGAAACGAGAATAGCGCCTCTAGCGGAACGTAACGCATACTAAGTTTCCCATACAAATTGAGCTCTTAACGCAACTACAATAGTAACGTATTTTATACTAAAAAACTTACACTAAGGCCTCTGGTGTCGCTAATGTTCATGGGAGTCAATAATCACTTTCCGTCTCAAGTGAACCGTATGTCTGTTGGCCGCTAGTTGTATAAACAACTTGTATGTAAAATAAATATATTAAGGAAAAACAGCTCTATAATAATCAAAAAAGAGCCTACGACTTTCTACTACTTTTAAATAGTTTAGATAACTTCAAAGGTGTGAAAATTATGTTGTTTTATTTTTTGTTACTGACATCATCGCTAGGATGGAGTCGTCTATCTGCCCCCTTATTCTAAACTAAACGGAAACTAAACGAATCACGGAATCTCTACTGCTACCACTTTTTATGGCGGCGAATAAGAGCGAGACGGAACGTGACTTTCCGAATCGAATCCGTGAACCGACAGTTTATTCTTAACTGTCGGCTCACGGATTCGTTTATGACTTCAGAAGGAATGGAAGCGTGGGTTAATAAAGAGGCTAAAATATCTCTCTTTTTTCTTGCTGCCAAGCTAGAGATTAAAATACAGTAGGTAATACAACATGGTGAGAATGCGAACACCGGTGTTCATAAAGTTCGGAAGTCGCTATCTATACAATATAATAAAACTGTAGAGGTCCAATTTCTGTAATTAAAAAGAATGGTTAAAACCAAGTTCCCCCTGACTTGGGGAAAATACCAAAAAAAGAAGGAAAGTACCAAAAAGTGTAAACGAAATGGCTGGACCGATTTCAATGAAGTTTTGCATGATACGAGTACCTTATATCCCTGGTTAACATCTTAGATACTTTTTATTCCGTAATTAAATTAAAGGGAAAATTTAAATAAATTAAATTCGGAAAATTACAGGGTTCCCGTGGGATAGTTATAAAACCGTAGTTACCGCGGATGAAATCGCGGACAACAGCTAGTAACTTATAGTGAGCTGGGAAATGCAGCTTGATGAGTGTGTTCCAACAAGGACCATGCCATAACGGACGCGAATAACCGTTAGACACATTACTTAAGCAAAATTTGAATCATTGTGGATTGTTAAAAATCCCAGCGCCCACCTGTGGGACGGCTGTATATATTAAGCTGGTGGCTTAACATTTTTTTTACATATGACAGGTAAGCTCTTGGCCTTCATCTCACCCGATGGTAAGTGACTATAAGGCCGAAGGTGGAAGCGAGCTTCACCTGTAATCCTCAACAACTGAGAAACTGGCTATCTTACGTCTGATTTCCGGAACACAACAATACTTATAACATTGTTATTATGGCGACAGATTTAAGTAAGACGGTGGTAGCTAGCCAGGCGGGCTCTGAAGCCCTACCACCAACCAAACCGAGCGGAAAATCTTCTGCCCCCATGGGGAATCGAACCCGGACCACCCGATCAACACCCGGTGGTGTGAACCACTAGACCAGAGAGGCGGTTAGAATTTTTTGTTGCAAAAAAGCTGGAAAAATTTACCGGACGCGATTTTTTAAACGACGCCATTGTGCACCTAGTCGTTTCCAGTAAGGACGGCCACACCTCGCGGCCTGCGACATTACATTTGTAATTGTAGAAAACTCCTTTACAATTGTTTCAGAAAACACTTGAGTAAACACCATTACATTTTGAGGCAGTACTCGGTGGGAGAGCGGCGCGCGCGCACGGGGCCGCGCCGGCGCAGAAGAGGATTAGTGAGAGTGAGGCGACCCGAGCGGGCTGAGCAAACTATCCTGGATATACTAGTTTGTTCGCCCCGGCTCGTGTCGTCTCCCATCACGGTAGCCACGATCAAGCCGGGCGCCGCGCCGCCGAGGACACGTGATTCGCAGGGATTGGTTAGTAACTTATTAGACATGTTTTTTTTTACACGTATAACGTGGAAGCAACGCCTAGCCATGTGTGGGTTCGGTGCAGAGTGTGTAAAATAGAAGTACAGGCGTGTAGATATTGGTTCTTGTTCACGCTCATTTAAACCTATGGATAGTCTCAAAAGAAACTTCTTTTAATTATTATGTGTCGGCTTCACTACTTCTAAATAAGTTCCAGATAAATTAACTGACGCACATATCCATACTAACACTGTTCCATTTTATAACCATACTAATAATCTATCCGAAAAAGAAGCTCGGTGACGTAGTGGCTAGTACGCTTTGACTTTCGATATCGAAAACAAAGCTACCTTCGTCATGGTCAGGCCTGGGATGGGTGACCAAAACTTTGTGATCTCGAACTCCTCCGTTAAGTCTTTGGTCCTGGTGGCTATTGCAACCGTTTACCTACCATCCCGCATTGGGCCAGTGGTGGTGTTACGGCCAATATTTCTCATGTGTTTCTCACGTTGCTGGGCACAGGCTTTCTTCCAGGCCTGTGCCCAGCGGTGGGACGTATATAGGCTGTGAACGATACATTTAAGACCCAGGTACTTAGTAGCTCCTGGTAGTATAAGAAAGACTTTCTTAATCAAGCTCACCTTCTGTTCCACACGAAAAATTCAAATCAATGTATCTGAATCGTGTTTCGGCTTGTTTTACTATGCTTTGTCCAACTTCACGTATTAAATCACAAGAAGTTCATACCTGTCATCAATTTACTCATACAATAATTAAGCTATTTTTAAACAATATCTGGGACAGACGCAATATGATTTTCATATTACTTCTGTTTGCTTTAATATTTTGAATAACAAAGTACTTATCATGGCACGTTTGGTGTGCTTCAAATTGAAATCCGTTTCAGAAACGACAGGCGACTGGCCACTCTTAGCATGAACACTGCATTATGATTCGACGCGTTTCGACGTTCAACTGTCAAATTACCAACTTAGTAGCATGAACAGACTATGACGTTCATTACGTTTTTATGACGGCGAATTGTCAAATTTCATAGAGCGTTGACCGTTGAACGTGATAAAAACCCGATATGTATCATAATGCGCTGCTCATACAACAACGGGTGATAAAAACTTGATAAATATTATATCGCACTGCTAATGCCATTTGGTCTTGCTTTTAGAAATTTCTACAAGTTGACTTGATAAACCTACTATAAATTTTTAGTATTTACTAAGCAAGTCTCTCTTGTTCCCAAGTCCAATAATGTCCATCAGTCCACTCGCTCTCCAGATATTATTGGCCCTAAATCAAATTTTGCAAGCCGCGATCCGTCTGTGAATCCGGCTGCTCTCATGCAACATGTCGAGTGGTTCTAGCTCTTTCTGTACCACTAAGGTTGAATAAATCGTTTAGGATGCCGCGTGCAGGGCAACGGGCTCAGTCTCTGTTAACATTTTAGGCGAAATGTGGTAGGGGAAAGGGATATGATACGTTTTTAACAGGCTCAAACGCCAAACGCATAAACTTAATATATATATATATATAGATAAGTATCTCTCTCTCTCTCTCTCTCTGAAATCGGTCCCTCATATCTGAGGATCGTGGTCAGCAGTAAAATTACATCTGGATCGGATGACTCTCCTCCACTGGTTTCTGTCCAGCGCGTCTCTTACAACCATGTGGAGTTTGGAGGACGACGAGTCTTTCACTTGATCGCTCCATCTCGTTGGTGAACAACCGCGCGATCTTCTGCCTTCGGTGTTCCCAACTACAATCAGTTTTTCCAAACTATCGTCGCCTCTGCGTACAGTGTGACAGACAGGAAAGAATGCGGTGCCGACATATGGTGACAAGCGAGTCTTCACTTGTAGCTGAGTTAGTATTGACACAATGGTGCGTTTCGCGGTCCAAGGTATTCTTAGCATTCACCTCCAGCACCACATCTCGAATGCATCGAGATAGGTATAGTAGTTGTATTTTACGATGGTGAGTAGAGTAGCTTTGCTCTTAACGACTTAGGTCCGGTTGCTCGAAACTCGGTTACGTTATCTGAAGGGTAAAGTTATAGTTAAAGTAAAAATAACCGGCGGGGTAACTTAAAAAGCGTTGTTGAAGCAACGGTTATTTTAACGAGGGGTTAAATCTCAGATTTGACGGCGGTCAAAATAACCGATGGGGTGGGGGTCGTTTAAATTTTGACATTAGTAGAAATATAGTAATCGTTTATCGTTTTTAGGTTATTTGTAATGTTGTGAGTCAGTTATTAAAATGGGATCAGAGCGTTTTGTTTTGGATTTAATTAATGAAGATAGTTCCTCCGATGATGATTTCATATTTGATCAAGTCGTCCCACAAAGACAGAGGAATTTTCGACCACGTACTGATTATTTTCTATGGGAGGAAATGGATTTCAGAGCACGCTTCAGAGTGTCGAGAAATTTGGCTAAAATGCTTGTAAATTTATTAGATTCACGTCTCAAACGTTTGACCAAGAGGTAAGGCAATTTTTATCACTAGGTAATGATTGAATATGATTTCTTGAGATATAATAGGTTCGTCTCATATTAAATTTACCTGTAAAATAACATATTTAATAATAATATTTGCTTTTTTTTAGAAACCATGCAATGACATCTGCTGATCAGGTCTTGTTAACTCTACAGTTCTACGCATCTGGATCATTTTTCAGATGTGTTGGGGATTCAAAAGGAGTACACAAATCAACAGTATGTAGAGCTATACACTCTGTAAGCAAGGAGTTGGCTAAACTTAGACCACATTTTATTTATATGCCAAGAAATGAAGATGAGAGAAAAGCCACTGTAAACAGCTTTTACAACATTAGTCACTTTCCAAAAGTCATAGGTGCTATAGATTGCACACATGTTTATATACAATCACCTGGTGGCAATAATGCTGAATATTACCGCAATAGAAAAGACTCATTTTCATTAAATGTCCAAGTTGTGGCTGATGCTAATTGCTATATCAAAAATATTGTGGCAAGATGGCCCGGAGGAAGTCACGATAGTCACATATTTGATTCAAGTAATATCAAAGGCAGAATGGAAGATGGAGAATTTGGTGATACATGGCTATTAGGAGATAGAGGATATGCCTTGAGGTCATTCCTTTTGACGCCACTAGCAAACCCTACAACATCAGGAGAACAGCTTTATAATGAAAGCCACATTAGAACCAGAAATGTTGTTGAGAGGACATTTGGTTGCTGGAAGCGAAGATTTCCAGCAGTTGGATCCAAATTGAGAACAAATTTGAAATATATGCAAGCAATAATAATTGCAACTGCTGTTTTGCATAACATTTGTCGCAACATGAATGAGGAACAACCTCCAGATTTAGTAAGCGTCTACGAGGAGATAAATATTGTTGATGAAACAGATGCAAATAATCAAGACAGTACAAGAGGTGAATTAATATCATCATATTTTGATAGATTAGCTGATATTCAAATATGACTTAAGTGATTTAAGTGTGAAATAAAAGTTTAAATAAAACAGATTTATTTTAATCAATCAGTCTCTTTAATTTCAATTTAGTTATTTTATTTTATTTTGGGGAAATAACAGAATGTGTTCTGTGAAAAAAAATAGAAACATAAAATAAGAACTTAAATTATACATGTATTGGCTCCATAGACATATCACATTAACATCGATATCGATATTATGACGCTGGAAACAGACAGAAGAATATAAAACAAAAATAGAAGGCAGGCTGAGTGTATCTTTATATAGTTAAAACATATAAATATTTCTTTTATTTTAAGGCATGAATAAAAAAAGGAAGACATTAAAATTAGGCAATATGATAATAAAAACTAAATTATAAAGTATAACAAACTTAATCCAATCTTATAAATAAAACAACTTTTACGGATTTAACTCGCGTGTAATTAGATTTTACATGATGTTATTATTGCCCGACGTTTCGTAACACTTTTCAGCGTTCGTGGTCACGGGATGACTAAAGACCGTCACTTTAATTATTAATTTGTAGTGTTCCGTTTCACGGAAACGGAGCTCACGGTGTCATTAGGTCTTGCTGTGTGGTGGTTTGCTTGAGTTTTAATAATCTTAATTACTGGATCCCAAGCAGGTGATACGGCCCAACCATCTTCTCTATTGAAATTTGGATGTTTCTTTATTTCAATAGCCTCGCGCAACATCCTTAGGATGTATCGACGTTCCTTGGCGAGAATGTGTGGTTTATCGAACCTTATATAATGATTGGGCCCTTCTAGCGTATGTTCAAACACTGCAGACTTCGTTTCGACTGCAGGTTGACGCTCAACTGTGGCTGCTTTTACTCGGTGTGGGTGACGTGGCCTTGCAGTTTATTTGCTTGCAGTACATGCTTAACATGAGTAAGCTCGCCAGAAAGATGTTTGTTGTCACAGATGCCGTGTGCTCTCTGAAACAAAGATTTCCCTACAGTAGCAAGCTGACTAGGATGGTAGTGAGAGTCACCATTGATTGTTGAAGTTGTTTTATTTATAATGTGTAGTGCTCGCGCAAATCTAAGAGAACATTATTAATCCAATTTTTTTAATTGAGCCTCATGTATTTTAATTTTAAAATCTAGCAATAAAATTTCTTTATGGTGACGTTCTTCATTGTGTCTGATTAATTGGTCATGTAGTTCCTGTGCATGGTCTAATTTCTTCTTGTGTTCTTCTTCAGCACGTCTATTAGACTCCTGAAGGATTATCTCCTTCTCTTTAGTGCACTGGAGTTTTTCTTCAGAGAGCATTTTTATTGACCTTCTTACTGCCACCGGAGAAGCTCCAAAATTCTTTTTACGACCTACAAAATAAAGAAACCTGATTAATCATCATCACCCCAACTTACACTGGACATTGGACAATATTCTCTATATCTTTGCTTACATTTTAAAATTGATGTCACTGGACGTCTTAATAAACATCCAGGTGCACCGCCACCGGTGTCTTTTATTATGGGTTTCTGGAACAGAATAAATAATTTGGAGAATAATATAAAATATAGGAACACTAGCTGTGCCCCGGCGCTCAGCTCCCGTGGGAATTTCGGTATTAATATCCTATATGTTACTCCAGATCATATCAGATCATATCAGATCATATCCTACCCGTGTACAAAATTTCATCGAAATCATCATCAATCATTTCACGGTTGAGGGGTCATTGAGTAACAAACATATAAATATCCAAATATACAAACTTTCACATTTATAATATTAGTAGGATATTAGGATTTCATTATGCACATAATAAATAAATCACCTTGACACTCTCCACACTTTCTACTTGACCCAATGGGATCAATGTCCCCACATCTAATTGTCTTGGTGGGCTAGGGGTGCACGATGGTTGTGTCATTTTCATAGGCAGCAGCTCATCCTAAAATAATAAATAAATATTTAATATGTATACTTTTACTACAAATAAAAAGGACAACACAAATTACAATAATCTTGTATGCTCTATTTTTCTGTACATCACTGTCCACTCATACATACTAGAAAATAATGTGCCTTGTAGGTATATCATATTAACAAATATTATTTATTCTGTATAATTCTTCTACATGTAGACTACATACATGAATTAAACTTTAAAGTAAATACTTCGAAAATAATTCTATTTTATTAGAAATAGGGTTTACCTCAGAGTTTTTTATAAACTCCAGTTTCTTTTTTGCTGGTGGTGTCATCTCACATGGTGTCATCACTTCATCAATATTCTATAAAATAAAATAAAAATTACCACATAGTCTTTTTTAACATCAACAAAGAAAACAATAAAAATCAAGAAATTAAAGGATAAACTTTTACTATTTGAGCTAAGGGTGTTCCTTCACCACCACCACTAGGTTCAACATTCTGAAAAAAAAGAGATTTACTTGATTATTACATAATTACACTTTTTATGTAATTAAGTAGTATTAAAAAAAAATTAGCCTTGCAAATCCAACTAAAACTCGAGAAAGACTAGTCCGATTTAGCTGATTTTGATCTTTAAATGTTTGTCGTAGTCCAGGGAAGGTTTAAACGGGTGGTACGAAGTTCACAGGGCCAGCTAGTCCTTTATAAAATAATTGTAATTCTGTTGCTTCATTTTGATATAAAAGTCTGTATTTTTATGTCTAAACAAAGAAAAATATTTTCATTTTTTAAGTATGGATAGAGTAGTAAATAATATGTATACCTCTGGTAGTGCGTCATCGTCATATGTAGCTTCCATACCATCTGCAGATAAAAATATTAACGATCTCATCCAGTCTTTATCGGGGTGGTCACTGCTTGACGTGCCTGGTAATTGACCTCCCCCAGTCCGTCGTCTTTCTTGCCGCTCCCTGCTTGCGTCCTACAAATAATTGTTCATTTAAGTGTATGGTTATGGATGGTTATGTAATTCTACTAATTTTCTTTATTATGTAAATATTCTGATGATATAAAAATGCTGATAATTATGATGACCTACTATTACTAGATATTATAAAACAAGTAACTATAACAAAATTAAATACAATGCATAAAAAATAAATATTAATAAGTACTTACTTTTCGGGCAGACTTCTTCATATTATCAAATTTATATTTTAATTGTTTAATGGTTCTGTGTCTTGAGCTACTTGCGTTAAATTGCATGTGGATATGAAGCCATGTTTTATCTTTTTGTGCTTGAGAAACGGTATCAGTTTTTTTGCAGAGCAATATTTCTTTATTTTCATCAATTAACCGTTTCAACAGTTCAAGCTCATTGTTAGAAAAATTAGATCCTCTTGCCCTGGAAAAATACAGGCATTAATCCCATGTTAATCAAAGACTACGTTTGTAAGATAAGTTACTAAAAATAACATTAACTTACTTTGCTATAACATCCATTTCAAAATAAAAAATCAAAATCACCACAACGATTTTCAATTCACCGAACGTCACACACAACCTCTGACCAATGTCAAACAAACAATGCCAAATTGACAGTTAATACAGTGCTGAAAGCCGAAAAAAAAGTTCCCCATCAAAAATTAAAGGAAACGAAATGAAATTGCACTGACAACCCTTTTAACCTTCGTCTAATTTAACCACCTCGAAAATTATCTTTGGGCAACTGAATGCGAAGATAACCGACGTAACTTTTTTAACCAAGGTCAAAATTAACAATAGTTAAAGTTTAACTTTTACTTTACTGTAATTTACGAGCAACCGGACCTTAGATAGAGACTAAAGGCGAATGATATAGTCGCCTTTGTAAATTGTAATATCTATATTCTAATTACTGTGTCATCTCGTGATGTGTCTGTTTTAAGTTGAGCCTGATGGTGTTAGACACACATTCTTGCCCGATTTGTCACATGAAGCTCCTAGTTATTTGTTAGAAGTTCCTAGATCTTTCAAGGTTCAACCGAACCTTTTCCTACACCAAAGCAATCAAAACTTTTCAGAAGTTTTTCTGAGGAGAATAATCTTAAATCACTTTATTTGATATCCTGTTTGTCTGTACCACTATTGAAGGGCGAGCCTGTTGCCATGCACCGGGCACAATGTATGTCAAGCGGTATTCAGAATGAGAAACCGGTGACCACTTGCTCGGGAAATGCAGGCTTTCCCTTATGTTTTTGTCCTTATAGTAATTTTTTTTATTTATTATTTATTCCTTTTAGGTAATTTCATTTTTATCATTAAATATTTGAATCGCCTAATAATTTTTCTCATTTTTTACCATTATATCCATAAGAGAGAATGAAAATATTTTTAGGGTTCGGATTTATACGTTCTTAAAACTTGATTTTCACTTAACCATATAAATTTTTTCACAAATTTCACAAAAAAATATCAATTTATCCATATTTTCATGTCAGGTTTTCATACTATAGAAAATACTGCAAAAAAAATTGTTCGGAAGGCCCCATTGTTGAAGTGGTAAGGTAAAAATTATGCTAATTAATATTTGTTTTTCATAGTAGTGTTTACAATACCCATTGTAAATTTTAATACAATTTAGCTCATGTTTTTCAGTAAATATTCGGGCCCTCATAATTATCATTATATAGTGTGTTTAGGTACCGGTGTCGGAGCATTTATTGTCTTATAGTTTGAACAATTTTATCGACAAAGCACGCTTTTAAAGTGTGATTTAATTGAATTTCATAAAATGGCACTTATTTACATTTTTTTGTAAACAAGGTGCGGGAGTCAGTGATAATTTCGTATGTATCGTGTTTGTAAGTTGCCTTATTGTATTATTTGACAGCTGGAAATGTAGGCAATATGATAGTTTAAAAGATATTGAACAAACTTAAAGGTAAAATAATAAATAAACTAAAAAAATTACGAAAAATATTTAAATTTTTTAGTAATCTGTTATTTTTGAAAAATCTAGGTCCATAATATATATTCTTTATTATTATTTTAAATAGAAAACAATAATTTTCTTTACATTGACATTCAAAGTAAATGAAATACTTTAAAAGTTAAAAACCCCGTCTGAAAAAATGGTAGGGAAAAAGTAAAAAAATAAACCATTTGGTTTATTTTCATAAAAATTTACTAAAGTAGGTATAATTTCTCCATAGAGTTTTGGATTTGTCATTGTTACATTTGTTCACAATGCCCTCCATCATCTCCATCAAATTGGAGACATGCTATTGCTCGTAACGCGACTTTGAATTGCAAATTGAACAAACTGACATTAAAAACTACGACACCGGTACCCAAGCACACTGTATTGAAAATACCAAAATACTCAAGATATACGAAAAGCACAAAAGCTTGGCAACTCTCAACTGCTGTAATACCGTTTCCGTAGTTACATATTCGATCACTAGATGTCGCTGAGCGCAGCTGAATCGCGCTAACGAGGTTCACCCCGAGTTTCATGACACCCCTCGACGCCGCTCTTCAAGCATACTTACCTGGCGTAGGGGACACCGTGATCATGAAGGCGGTTCCCCCAGGGCGAGGCTCCTCCATTGCACTGCGGAAGGGTTGACCCCTGCGATTATCCCTAATGTGGATAACTCGGACGCGTAATTTTTGGTAGTGGGGACTGCGTGCGCGCTGTCCCCCTCATAAAACTTCTAACTAAATAAAACTTAACATATTGTCACGATTCGTTGATGAAACTTTAAAGTTTTAAACAAGTTAGGTTAACTTTTAAAGTCCGTTCTTAAATATCTACGAACATGTTTAAGAGATCTTCAAGCATTTTTCTCACTCTACATCCATCTATTAATAGATTCAAAAATAAAATATTCAGGATGGGTTGGCTAGACAAAATCTCTAATAGATCTTTCTTTTACCGTCATCATCCGCCTTTCATTTGCATGAAGTCAATTGTATCATTTGTAAGACTGGACTTACAGCAAGCTTGCGAAGTATAAATAATTTTCTGCATTTTATTGTATAATTAACTACATTTTTAACACTATACACAGAAGTCTTAATATTGGGTCCTTACCTATGAAATTGGTGTTTTTATTCTGTCTAAGCAATTTGTCCGTAACTATTAAGTTTCAAAACATTCTTATAAAATAATTGCCTCTTCTAAAAATAGACCATATATTTGAGCTCGTATTATTTAATTTGATAATTTTATGTAAGTTTAATTGTGTTAAAATTAGACACAAACACAATTATTTTAACTGCCTCCCGAATACATCATTTGATTTGCATTCAGATAAAAACGATGAATAATTTTTATCAAGCGTGTTCACACACATATTGCTAAAGCTTGTCTAATGAATTAATGATACATGCCAAATATTATTATCTCTGGATTTATCGTTGTGAAGAAAACTGAAAAAAGGTTAGTATGTAAAATGCAGACATCCCCAAAATCTCCATACAAAACACCAATTACATAGGTAAGGACCTAATAGAAGAAAATATAATTGGGTCGCAACATTATCGGCTTTGCAATATTTTCAAAAAATTCCGCGTAGTAACAACGGCTGTAATCGGCGGCGTGGCCCACTTGCGCGCGCTCGGCCGTTATATTGCCGTGTACTGCTGAATAACGCCCTAAGGGGCGTTTCAGGCCTAGGATGGAGCTTAGAAATTTGACAAGATAACATAACATATTATGACCTATCATCACGCTATCCCCGAAGGGAAAGGCAGAGGTTAAACACCCACATTTCGGCAGATATGTCTATGTCCCCAGAAGGCCTAGCACGGGCCGGAGAGAAAAGGTCCCCAGAGACAAAAATCTTCATTGCCTCTCGCTTCTTCGTTTGCGCGGAAGCGAGAGGCAATGAGTAATTTTGTCTACGGGGACTTTTTCTCTCCGGCCCGTGCTAGGCCTACAGGTGACGACTATGTCCCCAGGTGATGAGCCTGCTACCATGCATCACGCACAATGATTCGCACGTGATATTCACAATCAACTGTAATTATGTGTGGGAAGTATTTAATTGGGCAGCCATTTCATTATGGGGCTAGTTGATAGGTGTGAATGTTTGAAGATATTTATTTATTTATTTATTTATTTTTATTATTTGGTGAACAACAAAATGGTCAGCCGAAAAATCATTTGGGCAGCAAACAAATATTTTGTCAGCAATATAATTTATTTGGTAAGCAGAATTATTATTTGGTCTGTAGAATATTTATTTGATCAGCAGAATAATTAATTGGGCAGGAAGTAAATTATTTGGGCAGCAAAATAATGAATTTGGGTAGCAATATGTTACCGGAAATTTATAAAATCTAGGAAAAGGATCAAGGATCAATTCCTATGAAATGCATTCTGATAGAGATTAGGTTACGGTTATTTTTTTTCATGATGCTTAAAAACAATACTCGTGTCATCAAAACATGTATTAAGATATTTGGCAGCAGAGAAACCATTTACGTTGCTGCACAATTAGTTATTCTGCTGACCAATTTAAAATATTTGCTGCCCATAAGTTGCTGACCAATTAGTTATTTTAATTGATCAATTGTATTTTTTGTTGACCAAAATTCGAATATTTTGCTAACCGTTTAAATAACACCCACCTTTTATTATCATCGTAATATTTAGCGGAGACACGAACAGAACAGGTTCGTAAAGATAAAATTTCCCGACCCTCGTGTCATCAAAACATGTATTAAGATATTTGGCAGCAGAGAAACCATTTACGTTGCTGCACAATTAGTTATTCTGCTGACCAATTTAAAATATTTGCTGCCCATAAGTTGCTGACCAATTAGTTATTTTAATTGATCAATTGTATTTTTTGTTGACCAAAATTCGAATATTTTGCTAACCGTTTAAATAACACCCACCTTTTATTATCATCGTAATATTTAGCGGAGACACGAACAGAACAGGTTCGTAAAGATAAAATTTCCCGACCCATCCACCCAAAGGTATTTCCCACTGGTGGGCGAGTATCCCAATTACCCCTTAAATAACGCTAGATTGCGACAATACCTATGGCTCTGGTACTATGAAATCCTCGTCTTTGTCATACAAACCAACGAATAAGGGATGATAGATTTAAACATATCCGCCCTAACCAGGTTTCAAACCTCTGACTATGCCACGGAGGTTGTAAAATTCAAATCAGAGTAATACTGTTGAGTCAAGTGAAGTCACAGAACAGAACAGAAAACAGAACACAACAGAACAGAACTTATGCAGTAGGCTTATTACACATACATACATACATACGACGACGAATCACGACTATTATCCCCTAAGGGTTAGTCAGATACTAGGCAAAAGCACAGCAACATCAGTCCCCTAACATAGTGCGCGTGCGCGCTTCATTAAGCAGTAACTGCACTCAGCATGACAGGTGGGGAGTCCGTTGCCGCTTTAAGCTTTTGGATGGTAGTGCTGTTCTATACTCTATCCATTTTGATCTGAGACAAAAGGTAAACAAAGAATTTGTGGTTCTCAAACTTTTTATCCAATTCTGGGACAAAATAATATAGGCTCTAATTTTTTTTAGCCATACTTAATATACCAATATCGTCATTAAATATAAACATTATTTATTTGTGAAATGAAGTAATGTTTTACGAGTATTATGTATATTAAGCTCAGAGTAAACAGAACTGGAGTAGCCATTAGTCAATTTCTCAAACATTTTATTCTGCCATTTCTTGCGGGGGGTGAGGTTACCACTACACTCAAAGCCAGCACAACGCACAACGTTTTTACAAATGCACACATGCATAATTCGACACACAAATTTAAATTTCACGCACACACACGCTTAAAATAGTCACGTGGGGTGTGCGCTTTGACAACGTCACAGCCGCACTCCCCACGAGACTAGCGCTCGAAATTTGAAATCGTAGAATTCTAAAACATGAAATAATGAAGTAAATAATCATGAAATCTTAAAAATTATAATTACAAATAAAAGGTGACACCATCATTTAGCATACTCGATGTTTTCTATTTATTTTTACAACAAAAAACAGTACAGGCAGGCATTTTTGCGGGAGCTCTGTTCGCCGCAACGTTTACAATGTTATGGCTGTCAAAATGGCGGCTCAACTAGTTTTATTAAACGTGCAAGCATCCGATGCTTGTGCATTTGGCAGAGGGGAATGTTAGACAAAGGCTACTCCAGTTCTGTTTACTCTGAGATATTAAGTGTATTTAAAATCAAGCTATCATTGCTATCATCCAAATGATACTAAATATGAAATACAACAATTAAATTCAACGTAGATTCAAGGTGTCATGAACATGTTATGATTTTTCATCTTCTTTTGGAAGTATTTTATACTCATAATAAAAGTTTGAGAATACTATGCGTTTTAGGTCCTTTTTAGTAGCAACGATTAATTTAGTAAACTAAAATTACGTTAAAAATATAACATTGAAGTAAAAATACCAAAAATTATTGTAGGTGACAAGTAATTACTTAATTTACATAATTTGAAAAGTTTGTAATCATAAAATATAAAATAATCGTATGTTTTTGATAAAACCTTTCGGCAATGAGTAACGATATCTTAAAGAACCCTTTTTATGGTTTGTTTACATTTTGTCTCAGATGGTAGTTATAGCTATGGATAGACTATAAGTGGGTTTTTAAATGATCCTATAATTATCTACCAAACCTCCAATCTTTGGTATTTAAAATAACGTCAGCTTTATTACGTTTAACCTAATAATGATTGCAAAAACTGTGTAACTATGTGCGTCCACATAAAACCCGTGAGTTTCCACGGCGTAAAATTGTCCCGCTCTTATCGCACCATAAACGGTGGCCAACTGTAAAGGAACGCGCATGCGCAATGTGGAATTAATAAAACACTGCTGTTTCAACGCACTCGTAAAATGGCTACAATTTAATATACGTACTCTAAAAGTAGGTTCTGTGTTTTGTCATTACAGATAAAAAATATGAGTTTTCGTTTAAATGTAGAAAACAGCAACGTTAGCTGTTGTTGGACACAGGATTGTGATCTCGAATTCCTGTGATTCAGAAGTAGTTGCTATTGCAAACTTTTCTACCCACCCACGCACACTAGGCCAACGTGGTGGTGTTACGGATCATACTTCTCATGTATTTGTTTCTGTTGGCAGTGGTACGTGTATAGGTAGGTTGTCCAGCAGTGGTACGTGTATAGGTAGGTTGAGGACAAGGACGAGATATTGGGACAAAGGAAGCAAAACGTCTAAATATAAACAACATGTTATCATATTTCTACTGTATAGTACTAAAGAGTATTCCACAAGCATTTTATAGGTATTCTATCGTTGGCTATTGTATACATATGCCTTATCGAGTAGGTTTACGAGATCGGTTACGGCGCCCGCCACCGCGACACCATTGCGAAACACTTCTTACCGAATCACCATAAATAATATTACATAGATTACACCATAGACTTCTTACAATTGACAATTAAGTTTTTATTTGAGTTGCTATGGAAATGTTTTACAGTTATGTAGTATAAAACTGATCTCCTGTGTTAGGATTATTAGAATTTTATATTATTTATAAATTATTAAATCATGCAATGCACTATGTAGAAAATTGTCTACTTCTTATAGAAATTAAACCTTAAAGTCGTTCAAATTAGGTGCAAAATATGAGGATTTTGGATAGTTGCTATTTGCAGTTAAACAGAAATAAATTAGACATTAACTATGTTTTTAATTTTTGCCTAAAAACTAAGTTAGGCTAACTTATGGTGTACCATCCTATAACCTGAACCGCTGTGTTCAGGAGTCACATAGGTATAGTACAGACAGCGTCAAATAGTTAGTGACACACAGAGTGTTCAATATATAGATGCTACCAAAAAGTCAATAATATCGGTATAAATAAAGTTGTTGTCAACATAAAAAAATTCCTTATTTTACTTATTATATGGAAACTCTTTCTTTGGAATCTTTATTTGTACCGATATTGTTGACGTTTTGGTAGCATCTATATTGAACACTCTGTGTGTCACGAACTATTTGACGTTGACTGTACACAGATAAATTAGATTGTATTTCCCACCAGCAAATTAGGTTTTCTTCAATTCCTTTTACACTTTATGTCTATCGTGTTAAGGTTGAATATCTGATATTTTTTACCAGTTTTGTAGTGAGATGCGCTGTTGCCTGTGCGTAAGCCAAAAGAAAGGGATAAATTAAACCTGCTATGATTTTTACTTAGTTATATTTTATTTCAATTGTCAATAAATTCTACTAACATTACAACTATCAGATACTAAAATAACATTCGATAGGACCTCGGTATAACTTTCACAATAACCAATACAATTGTGACTAATACTAAAATAAATTGCTCATTCATCACAACAAAGCGGAAATTATGCTTAATTATAAAAAATTATTATTCAGTTCACTACGGCAGGTCTTTTGTCCATACAAAATGATTTTTCTCCATTAAAGATAGTCAATTATCTTCGTAATCGACAGATTTAATTGTAAAATATATTTTAATAAATACAGTACATTTCAAATACGTTAATAGCAATAATAGTTCGACCCCTGTTACATGGGGAGTCCTTATTAGGGGGATAAACATGAAAATAGAAAGATCATAACACCTATGCCTGCCCCTTCGGGAACCTACAGTTGTCATTACTGATATTGACTGACATTTGTTAAAAATCTGTAAGGATAAAAGACCTTAGATCACGTGTCTTATCCACTGCCTGGCGTAATGGATAAATAGACGAATATCTTTTACTGAAACTTTAAAACTAAATGTAAAATACATATTTTCTGTCCGCTCTAAACATAATCCATACAAAACGGTTTTTATCAATTTAAATTAAGTTTTGTAGTTACTCTAAAAGACAGACACATGTTAACCGCAATTCACCAAATCAACTAATAAATATTGAGCTAAAAAATTATCATACAAAAATTTGTGATATTACACATAATTCTTATATTAATTAAAATAATCAATCATCTAAAAATGCTGCGAAGAAATTATTTTACTGAAATGGCGCAGTGTTGTATTATAACGACCAATATATCGACCAATAACAGAGCAAGATTTAGGATAACTGTAAATAAATGTGTTTACTGCAAATTAAAATGTGGTGAACCAATCACAAAAGCCAATTGTATTGTATACGACATTGTATATTATATCCTTTATTGCATATAAATTATTAAAATATACATTAAACAGCAAGTAGTACGTAATCATAAAAAGATGACATATTGAAAGATGTTCAAAGATGTTAAATAAATAATATTCTGTAAAATTAAGCATATACTCACATAAAAATATAAAACTTAGATCTTTTTAATTAAATCATCGATTCTGCGTTATTGTCCCTTGATAAGCCAAAGTCTATCTAACACGCAGATAGGGCAAGTGTGCACGTATAATTGCTGTAAAATAATGTAAAATTAAAGCTTCAATATACACATTATCGTTTGTAAAATAAAATTTACGTAAAATAGATAAAATCAATTCTATATATTCATTGGTAAATCAAGCAATAATAAAATTCAGTAACCACTTTTTTAAATAACCTTGCATTCTCGATGACCAGAAAATCATACCAGATTTGTGTAAAACATATTTGTAAGCGTTATTCAGCAAATAATACAACATTAAAATACTTTTCAAAGAATAATTATTTTTAAATTTATAGTTTAATATAGCCTTGAGATTAGAAAAATATTATTTTCATAAAAATGGTTGCATTTGAATAAATCTGTTTTAATTTACACACGTCTAGTCCACATAATTTTTATATTCAAATATTCCATCATTTCCAGGTACCTGAACTTTAACAAGCGCTTAAGCGCATATTTGCAGAGCTACTGTTACCATTAAAAATCAACCTTATGACTTTATTCACAAGGCCTATATTGAACATAGTCAATAACATCAACGTAAGAGTCGAATATAACGTGTTATTTTGCAATTATGCGCTTACACTACCATGATATAGGGTTCACAATTCCGTGTCACCATTATACTAAGCAATTTGTTTCTAACTACAAGATATACATAGCTATAACTACCATAAATCAAATGAAGAATTATTTTATTATTCTATATTAAATAGAATCTAAGTAGATTGAAATATAATCTTGATCTACTAGTAATAGAGATTTTACTTCATTGGCCACATTATTAATTCGAGCTAAGTGCTTTCTAACACAAAAAAAAACATCATCACGCCTCTTTCCCCAAGGGGTAAGCAGAGGTGTTAAACCAAAGGTGGCAGAGGGGGTGAGGGGAGAGGTGGAGGAGTGGGGGGTGGAGGTGTTGGTGCTTTCTATAATATAGAAAAAGGCCTATATCGTCATATTCATCATGCATATCGAACAAAATACTGATTATATAAAAAATTATATACTTCATATTTCTCACTGTTCTATTTTGATACTGAATTATATGCGTCATAGTTATCATAGTATATCATACATGTCGAAAGTAAATAATATTCAGTTCTACTAAATTATGATATTTTGTAACGCTACAAATTATAATTAATGTAATCTACAGTTTTAGCAAACTATTACATAGCATACATAACGTCCTAAATCGGTCAGCTAATAGGTCCGTCCTCAGCCTATATACACGTTCCACTGCTGGGCACAGGCCTTCCTCATGGAGAAAAACATGAGGAATATGGCCCAATGCGGGTGGGTGGGTAGTAGCGGTTGATAAATACGGAGAAGTTCCAGATCACAATGGTTTGGTCACCCATCCAAGGCCTGACCATGGCGGAGGTAGTGTTTTCGACTAATAGGTACAAGGCATTAATTCTTATTCTAAAATAGAATCATACTGATTATCCTTCGAGGAATATTAGCATATCCAATTAGCCAATCAAACACCTCCATTTTTATTTGATCCGTCGGTATTTTTCGAGCGTGCGAGCGAGACGGCCTGTGTTTTACGTTGCGTTCCTTATTTCTAGTTTCATTACTATGAGGCCATTATTCGCTATCGGCTGCCCGAGTACATTAATTGGAAAATAATTGATTTACACCAATGCCCGCTGGGCTGCAAGGGAACTTAGTCCTTATCGCTAAGGTGATACATGTCCGTTTTAATTGTAAAAGCGATTGAGTAGTTAAATATTACTAATAAAGAAAAGTTATGGAGGAAATATTAACGATGTCATATAATTTTTCATTGCTTTGTTTTATACATTCGCTATCATTCTGTACGTATTTACAATATTTATGTATTATATCTTAAAATGTTTCTATTAATCTAAGGACGAGATTACACTATTAGGTCGGTAATAAACTTGATTGATGTCAGTTTTAATATAATATATTTACATAAATCGATATGCCGTCATTGTGGGTATAGTATATTAAAATATCATTCTTTTTCAAAAAGGTTCCTTCTTTAAGAATGATTCTCTCTACATTTATGAGAACAGTTATGTACATTACAAATAGTATTAAATGTGTTAAAAATATTTTCCGATGAATCTTCTCAAGCAAATTAGTAACATTATTTTGTCACACGTTTTATTTTTATTCAATAAAATTGTATTTTTAACTTCTTGTTTGCTCTTAATCCTTGTTATAACGTTCAATTCCTTAGTTACTTCTGCTAGTATTAAGATATCTACTCCCTACTCAGTTAATATGAAGAGATTAATCGAAAATTGTCAAACAGATAATATTCATAGTAGGTATACTACAATGTTAACATGATATATTTACGAAAAAAATATTCAATTATTCTATAAACATTAGATTGGCAATACACGGGACACTGACACGATACTTTTTCTCAAATATTGAGTTACAATTCTTACGTTGGTCACGTCAAATAACAATTTAGTCTCGCCTTGAAAATTTACAGAATATTTCTATTCTTAAATGGGTTCATATCAGTTATATATAGGGATCACAACCTAACAGCCTAACGCATTCTTAACCTTGCTTAAGTTTTTCATAAAATTCGAATATACACATTGGAATAAAAAGCAATTTAGAACAAACATCAAATATTTATTTAATTTTCAAGTCGAGACCTTAATACAATAGGCCAGGAGCTTATTTACCAACATTACTTTATTCCCACAAACACCATTATTTTACTTATGCTAAGGAAAAGAATAACAGTAAATCTGTCAAAGTAAACGAAGTGCATTTTTATTTCTACGTAAAATTAGGACTATTTTTAACCAGCTCCCGGCCTATTCCTTACACAGATGTTTGTACCACACGATCACCTTTCGTAATTCTCCTATGTTATGTAACCCTGAGCAATGTTTGGCCAAAATATCCAACGGTTTTGGGTCACTCAGAACTTTGAAACACTGTAGAATTTATCACACCTGCGTGCATTTATTATCACCTAGATATGTCACAACCACAGAGTTAAAATGTCGTAAAAGTGATTCTTTGCTCTGTGGTCAAAGCAGTTTGTGCAGTGTGCACTACTCTTCCAAGAGGTAGTAGTATATTCAATGACCGGAAACCACTAAGATTTATGAAAAAAATAGGCAACTTGTTTTCCTGTCTTGGATGTTTATATATGAATTGTATATTTTCTGAATATTTATATGTATTTATATTTATCCGTCGTCTGGTATTCGTAACACAAGCACCATTAGTTGCTTAAATTGGGCTAGTTGATAGATGTGAATGTCTGAGAATATTTATTTAATTCGAGCTTCAAGATATTTAATTTCGAACTTGGGATTTAATTTTGGTTTTGACCCGACTTCAAAAAAGGAGGAGGTTTCTCAATTCGACCGTATATATGCTTTTTTAGTCAATAAATACACCGGTTTGCTTGTGAGACGTGATCATGTTGTTCTTCCTGATTTAAAATAAAAACCGTATTTTTTCAATTAAATTCATTCAAATTATTCTTAAATGACTAATTATTTGAATAATTTTGGAGTCACACCAACGTTATGACGTAATAACGCCAATTTTTGCGATCTGTGATTAATAAAGGTCTTTTTCCCGTGACAGCTTTAAAGTTCATAAAAATTGTAGAGTAATTCTTTTTATAACTCAAGTGACACAAATATTTGTCCTGCTGTCCGACTCATCTCAGATGAAAAGTATAGTGGTACAAGCGGCGATTGATACGACGTCTTGAACGAATAGTGCTTTACACTCGAATATCACTGCTATGCTGTTAAGATAAAGACGTGAATGCTATAAAAGTTTAATATTAGAACAACCGTTCCGAATGACACCGAAACAGGGATTCTACCGAACTACACATCTACGTATACGTCAATTCGATGCGATATGAAAATAGACTTTAAACTACATGCAATAAGAATGATAATCGCACAATATTAGAGCGTCTAAATTTACTTAATGTTATAGTAGAATTATTGTTAAGATTCAAATATTAAATGTCGATGTGCCTAGATGACATAATAATTATAAGAACAATATTTATTGTCTGACGTAATCAAGCAATGATTATAGCCCTAATAGCACGACCACCTAAACATACTATGATAAAGGGTTTTATCGTCATGAATTGTCAAAATTGTAGATTTAGGATGTACAAGAGCACATAGGCGGCTTGGAAACATGGCCAAAAAATTTGAGTAATTGTGTTGTTAAATGTCAAATTTGTTCGTCTCGTAGAACAAACGGGGACGCTATGGCCTCTTACTACTCGCGAAAACCTTACATTACATTATATGTCATTCATCCGCTTTCTCTTTTTCTCTCGGGCGGTTTGTACTTGATTAGGATTTCTCGATCCCACGCTTCATGTATCTTTTTGCCGAAGCCAAAATAATCCTAAATCTATGGTCAAAATAATACTTCTGACAGTACATGATAAAAGTGCTATTTTAGTTAAATCGTATCAGTTGTGTGGTCATGCTACGGCAGATCTAAACATGTGATATACCAAATATATCAGATACTAGTGGCTATGCGTGATAGCTACTTGTATTGATTACGAGCCTACAACAACGTTCTAATACCAATAAAGATTTAATTATGTTGTAACTGCTTCTGACCTATAAAATAGCCATGTATCCTCAGTTTTCTCTTCGTGTCTCTAGGTTTCATCAAATATTTAAAATAATTTAAAAAAACGTATGGTTTTAATAACTTTATATTAAGAAGAATCAACTACATAAAGATTTATATTTATTTGAAGTAGATGGCGATTTCATAGCAAAGAAGCAACATTTCTGTGTAATAGCTATAAGATATAATATAAATATAATTTTGAAAACGATTATTTTTTTATTCTTATTAAACTTGTTTAATTTTGTAGATAAATTGTAAAATTCTATTATTAACAGAAAAGTAATGTATTTTTGAGAAAACCAAAAAAAATAGTTAACGCACAAGAAAAAAACATGTATGTTTCTTAAAAACGAGAATTCTTAAAAACCTTTTAAAAATAAACGCACACACTTCATTCTAACGAGATTGTAATTATATTTACTGAATCAGAATCAGAAATGATCTGAATGAACTAATCTGATCATCATAATAATTAATACGACATTAGTTAAATAGTAAATAACTTAATATTCATTTGTAATGAAATTCTAATAATAAATATTTATTGTAAAAGATTGTATTTCCTTTTTTCGCTACATGTAAAACTTCAACCCCATTTCAAGTCACATGTTATTATGTTTCACATGTTGTCCATTGAACAACTAATACAAAACATATTTAATCAACCTCTTAAATTCACTTAAAATCTAAACTAAGTAGTGTACAAAAGTATGCATACACATTTGACACTCAATAATAAGTCTTACTGCATTATTATAAGGTCTAACGTCTACGCATATCTTTGATTGTAATTCTCACTTTCTTGGCAATAATTGTCCTACTACATTAAAATGTTTGTCATATAAAATATGACATAGAGACTCGTTTTATTTCTCCAACAACATTTGTCTTAAATTTAACTCGTACAGATATAATTTTATTTCTAAATAGTTCCTTAAAGTGCACTTCTGTTGCGTTCACACAGTGACGGTATTGCATAACATATAAAATTTGGCATTAATAAATCAAACCAGCCAAATAATACATTGATTTTCAAATACTTTAAAATAATTTTCTGGGTTTGTTGTATAGTCGACCATAAAATTGCTTAACCACTTTTAGAGTGAATATCACTGGCATGTCACATAACAAGAAGGTCTATTTTTGCATCTAAAAAATAACTAAAATAAAATTTTAGTTATTTATGGTTTTCAAAATAGAAACTCCATATTTTCTAGTGAAGTTTGCATTAAAACAAAAAACATATAATCACGCCTCTTTCCCTGAAGGGGTAGGCAGAGGTGTTAAACACCCACACATTTGCATTATCTTAGTAGAAATTATTATTTATTGCTTTGAAGAAGGAGTTTATACTATATTGCACTTTTAACCTATGTACTGATTGGATGACGGTCCCACCAATCACGTCAATATCATATACAAACATTAATAATGAGTATTAGTGAAATTCGAAATGGATGGAAGTTTTTGCCAAGAATGATAATCTAATTTTATAGTTGACTATACAAATTCACAATATAAATGTTTAAAAAAGGGTAGGCCTATGAATAAAAACCATAAAACATTATTACTTTCTAAAAACACTTCAAACCTGAAGGAATGGAATAAATATAGAAACATCACTATAAATCGTAAATATCTTTACATCTGTTCAATAAATAATATTACTGTAAACAAAAAACTGCTAACAAACCCAAAATAAACCGTCCAAAAACGGACACGTCGCAAATATACGGCTACGCACACCGTACGTCATGAATATACGTCATCGTTAACACTGTTCACTGATAGGTGAGTACGTACTAGACAGGGAGTAGTCCGGTGCACCTATAGCGGGGGTGCGGGGGCGTCGGGGGCGGCGGGGGCGGCGGGGGCGGCGGGGGCGGCGGGGGCGGCGCCGGGCCGCGATCACCGCGAGGGGCACGAGCTGGCCGCCGACTTGCCGCTGAGGCACGAGAACCCGCTGGCGCCGGACTGCAGACTCGACATTGAACCCCTGACGAGCGACAAGTACTTATTATATTGGGTCTTTACCTATGAAATTGGTGTTTTTATTCTGTCTTAGCAATTTGTCCGTAACAATTAAGTTTCAGAACATTCTTATAAAATAATTGCCTCTTCTAAAAATAGACCATATATTTGAGCTCGTATTATTTAATTTGATAATTTTTTGTAAGTTTAATTGTGTTGAAATTAGACACAAAGACAATTATTTTTAACTGCTTCCCGAATACATCATTTGATTTGCATTAACATAAAAACGTTGAATAATTTTTATCAAGCGTGTTCACACACATATTGCTAAAGCTTGTCTAATGATACATGCCAGATATTATTATCTCTGGATTTGTCGTTGTGAAGAAAACTGATAAAATGTTAGTATGTAAAATGCAGACATTCCCAAAATCTCCATACAAAACACCAATTTCATATTTACAGTTGTAGAGGTGGGATCTCAGCTAACTGTACAGTTGAAGTTTTCATCATCATTAGTCTGCCCTTCTCCCAATTTCACTTGTGGTCGGCGCAACGAGTCTTTCTCCTCCACTCTCCCTTATCACACGCCATATCAACATTCTCTCCCATTCTAGCCATGTCTTCGTTCACACAATGTATCCATCTCTTCTTTGGTTGGTTCATTTTAATGAATTAATATCTTAATATCTTAAATATCTTCAAACATTCACACCTACCAACTAGCCCCATTTAAAGTCAAAGTAATTTATTGTTCTCATGAATGTAATAAGATGTTACAATATAGTTCCAGCAATATAGTTTAAGCAACTAATGCTGCTTGTGTTACGGATACTAGATGACGGATAAATATATTTAATATATAACTACATATAAATATCTTGGATATATAAAATCCAAGACTGGAGAACAAATGCCCGAATTCATCACCCAAACATTTGCCCCCACCGGGGATGGAACCCAGATCCTCTCGAGATGGCGACGTCTTTAGACCGGCATACAGACACATTTTATTTTCGCCTTTATAGGCTAGGTAGAGATTACATTCCTCCATTTGCAATGAACCCGTTTCGCTTTATCTAAAGTTTAAACAGGTATTACCGCAGTAGTCAAAAATCTGCAGGTACTACCGAGATAAGTAATACTTAAAAAGTAAACTTGTATGAAAAGGATATTAATCAATATTTCATAAAAGTTTGACTTTTTAAGTAAAACATGACTGTAATTGCATAAAACTGGAATAATATTACTCACCTCGGTAATATAATCTTTAGAAATTTGGTTAGATCTGAAACAGCTGTTTGTCTGTTAGGGTTGCCACAGCGTAGTTCGTTTTGAAATCTTTAAAAAACATTTACTCCATAAATATGGAGCTATATTAAAAGTGCTAGAACAAAAGTTGTCAACAATCATGTGTATTTCCTCACCCTCTAGGCTCGTTTCCCCCCTAGCATACTAACCCAGTATATATTTATATATATTCAGAATATTTATATGTATTTATGTATTAAATTTATTATCCGTCATCTAGTGTCCGTAACACAAGCAGCATTAGTTGCTTAAAATGGGGCTAGTTGATGGGTGTGAATGTTTGAAGATATTTATTTTATTTATTTATGTATTGGAACTCCGTTGTAAATTGTCAACGGATCAACAAATGTCTACTGGAGTGGCCTGATAAGTTGAACAGTAAATGGTGTAGTGATGTTGTAGGCGTGTACTGACTTGTAGTGGTGGCTGGCGAGCGTCTCGTGGAAGTAGACGAGCTGCGCGCTGCGGTGCGGCTCCTGCGCGGCCGAGCGCCACTGCAGCACGTAGCTGCCCGTCTGCAGCATCACGTGCGACCCCTGCCACACAACATCCACTTGGGGTCATTTGATTATTACTTTTTAATACAGTTGCTCAAAAAGTGGCGTATTGCAGGGACGTGTATCGTTCGGGATCTGGGCTATTTCACAGTCGTGCTTTTTTTTTGCCTTTCCCGAACTCGTGCGTTTTCTTTCCCAACTGTCAAAATTATTTCTATTAAAAAAAACAACCATGAAGTTTTAACTAAAAAAAATCATAGAAGTTTTTGCGATTCATGCAAATAGGTTTATTTGTTTTTAAAAATAAGCTACCTATACTAATTTGTCCAATATCAGAATTAATTAATTGATTGAATGAGTTAGGTAAGGTTTCAGTTCATTTCATATCATTAAATTTCAATTTCATTTCTTATAATAAAAAATACTAAGTACTAAAGACTTGGCTGTATGGGCAGTTCCCTTTGCCTACCAGAATGGGTGAAAAAAAAACTGCTTACATTCTACGGTTGGCGCCATTTTCCGAAATTTTCTTTGCGAGTTTAGTTGTTTAGTTTGTTGTTTACCAATTTCAATGTATATGTGAATTATAACTTTTATAAGAAATAAATGATTAGTTAATTGAGTTAATTGTGTTTTTTTTAATTTGATTAAATTGCTTCATTTTTTCGCAACTGTATTAAAAATAGTCGTTCAGTACACGTACGGAACCGTCATTGCAACTCGTTCCGACTGTCAACCCTCGCCTTCGGCTCGGGTAGACATTTGTCGGAACTCTTTGCAATGACAACCATTCCGTACTTGTAATGAAATATACTATTTCGTCGTGGCAGACGAGCGCGGGCTCCACGCGGTGGTAGTGCTCGCCCTCGGTCCCCCCCCCCCCCTCACCTGCACGCTCTCCCCGTCGTGGCAGACGAGCGCGGGCTCCACGCGGTGGTAGTGCTCGCCCTCGGTCCCCCCCCCCCCCCCCTCACCTGCACGCTCTCCCCGTCGTGGCAGACGAGCGCGGGCTCCACGCGGTGGTAGTGCTCGCCCTCGGTCCCCCCCCCCCCTCACCTGCACGCTCTCCCCGTCGTGGCAGACGAGCGCGGGCTCCACGCGGTGGTAGTGCTCGCCCTCGGTCCCCCCCCCCTCACCTGCACGCTCTCCCCGTCGTGGCAGACGAGCGCGGGCTCCACGCGGTGGTAGTGCTCGCCCTCGGTCCCCCCCCCCCCTCACCTGCACGCTCTCCCCGTCGTGGCAGACGAGCGCGGGCTCCACGCGGTGGTAGTGCTCGCCCTCGGTCCCCCCCCCCCTCACCTGCACGCTCTCCCCGTCGTGGCAGACGAGCGCGGGCTCCACGCGGTGGTAGTGCTCGCCCTCGGTCCCCCCCCCCCCTCACCTGCACGCTCTCCCCGTCGTGGCAGACGAGCGCGGGCTCCACGCGGTGGTAGTGCTCGCCCTCGGTCCCCCCCCCCCTCACCTGCACGCTCTCCCCGTCGTGGCAGACGAGCGCGGGCTCCACGCGGTGGTAGTGCTCGCCCTCGGTCCCCCCCCCCCCTCACCTGCACGCTCTCCCCGTCGTGGCAGACGAGCGCGGGCTCCACGCGGTGGTAGTGCTCGCCCTCGGTCCCCCCCCCCTCACCTGCACGCTCTCCCCGTCGTGGCAGACGAGCGCGGGCTCCACGCGGTGGTAGTGCTCGCCCTCGGTCCCCCCCCCCCCTCACCTGCACGCTCTCCCCGTCGTGGCAGACGAGCGCGGGCTCCACGCGGTGGTAGTGCTCGCCCTCGGTCCCCCCCCTCACCTGCACGCTCTCCCCGTCGTGGCAGACGAGCGCGGGCTCCACGCGGTGGTAGTGCTCGCCCTCGGTCCCCCCCCCCCCTCACCTGCACGCTCTCCCCGTCGTGGCAGACGAGCGCGGGCTCCACGCGGTGGTAGTGCTCGCCCTCGGTCCCCCCCCCCTCACCTGCACGCTCTCCCCGTCGTGGCAGACGAGCGCGGGCTCCACGCGGTGGTAGTGCTCGCCCTCGGTCCCCCCCCCCCCCCCCCCCTCACCTGCACGCTCTCCCCGTCGTGGCAGACGAGCGCGGGCTCCACGCGGTGGTAGTGCTCGCCCTCGGTCCCCCCCCCCCCTCACCTGCACGCTCTCCCCGTCGTGGCAGACGAGCGCGGGCTCCACGCGGTGGTAGTGCTCGCCCTCGGTCCCCCCCCCCTCACCTGCACGCTCTCCCCGTCGTGGCAGACGAGCGCGGGCTCCACGCGGTGGTAGTGCTCGCCCTCGGTCCCCCCCCCCCTCACCTGCACGCTCTCCCCGTCGTGGCAGACGAGCGCGGGCTCCACGCGGTGGTAGTGCTCGCCCTCGGTCCCCCCCCCCCTCACCTGCACGCTCTCCCCGTCGTGGCAGACGAGCGCGGGCTCCACGCGGTGGTAGTGCTCGCCCTCGGTCCCCCCCCCCCCTCACCTGCACGCTCTCCCCGTCGTGGCAGACGAGCGCGGGCTCCACGCGGTGGTAGTGCTCGCCCTCGGTCCCCCCCCCCCTCACCTGCACGCTCTCCCCGTCGTGGCAGACGAGCGCGGGCTCCACGCGGTGGTAGTGCTCGCCCTCGGTCCCCCCCCCCCTCACCTGCACGCTCTCCCCGTCGTGGCAGACGAGCGCGGGCTCCACGCGGTGGTAGTGCTCGCCCTCGGTCCCCCCCCCTCACCTGCACGCTCTCCCCGTCGTGGCAGACGAGCGCGGGCTCCACGCGGTGGTAGTGCTCGCCCTCGGTCCCCCCCCCCCTCACCTGCACGCTCTCCCCGTCGTGGCAGACGAGCGCGGGCTCCACGCGGTGGTAGTGCTCGCCCTCGGTCCCCCCCCTCACCTGCACGCTCTCCCCGTCGTGGCAGACGAGCGCGGGCTCCACGCGGTGGTAGTGCTCGCCCTCGGTCCCCCCCCCCCCCCCTCACCTGCACGCTCTCCCCGTCGTGGCAGACGAGCGCGGGCTCCACGCGGTGGTAGTGCTCGCCCTCGGTCCCCCCCCCCCTCACCTGCACGCTCTCCCCGTCGTGGCAGACGAGCGCGGGCTCCACGCGGTGGTAGTGCTCGCCCTCGGTCCCCCCCCCCCCCCCTCACCTGCACGCTCTCCCCGTCGTGGCAGACGAGCGCGGGCTCCACGCGGTGGTAGTGCTCGCCCTCGGTCCCCCCCCCCCCCCCTCACCTGCACGCTCTCCCCGTCGTGGCAGACGAGCGCGGGCTCCACGCGGTGGTAGTGCTCGCCCTCGGTCCACTCGTACCGCTCCACCAACGACCGGCTCTCCTCCGCTGCGCTCACGCATGCTCCCGCTGATATGCCTGTAAACATTATCATTTACTTAAACATCACATAAGGTGAAAATGTTACACCACCTACAAACTTGACATTTCGCAGGTAGTTGTTATGAGGTACAAATATCCGCTAAGAACAGATTTAACGAAACTTCACTCTCCTAAGAGGGTTAAATTTGGAAGTTGGAAGTTGTATAAAAAAAAGACGACGTGTCGGCCCAAGGCGGATTCCGTAGTGAACGCGGAAACCATGTAGTGATATAAACTGAGGGGTCGCAGAACAAAACCGTCTTAATCCGATTTGATAATCATTTGGTTGGCAAACGGCTAGATCCGCTAAAAACCGTTCTAAAATGACATCTCGGACTTGTAAACGGATAAATTTTTAATGTATCATTTAATCTGCAGTTGGATTAAAATAAGTGTCCAGAGCCATTAAAAATAAATATAAATAATCAGCTGAACATGTTTGATTGTTTTTAGTGATTGTTTTAACGATGCGTGACAATGAAGGTGAAGAAGATACTGTTGTGTGTTACTGATATTCATTTAAAAATAATACAATAATGTGCTACACAGACGACCCACTTTTCGTCTGCGGCACACAAAATGTTAAATATGCTCCATTTTCACAGTTTAAGATATCACAATTTTAGATATTGTAAAGTAAAACTATAAAATTTACAATTATTTTGTCTTATTCTGCGACCCTTCTCAACCTCAGAGGTAATCTAAATAATATGTAACCTTCGAGGCTACATACGTATTGATAAATCATGTAATAGTACTATACGCACCTCCGCCATCGCCAGCATCGTCGGGCTGCAAGTCGTGCGCCGTGCGGTACACGCAGAAGGCGATGTCGTGGCGTAACACGTCGAAGTCCCACGTCAGCACGCTCTGCGGGTCGCGGTTCACCACCACCACCTCGTGGATCTGGCCGGGTAATAAATTAACAATTAAATCATACACTCCACAAATATCAATGAATATTGCATAAGATATTAAGATTCAAAGTAAATTGGGAGGTATTAAAATTCAGAGGCAATTATATAAAGGTAATTATTTCAACAACTATGTCAATCGTTCATAAGTTACTAGGAATCCTTGTTCTGACAAGAACGGGCAAGAAATTCAGTCAATTCTTACTATTGTTTTCATTATTTTTAACAGAGTGTAAGAAAGACTGAAAATCAATAATAGTAAGTGAAGAACATTGGCCAAATCCCAAAGCGGTAGACGCTGTCCCCGTACAAGTGACCTACCTCCCCCTTCCCGAGGCTGACGCAGCGGTAGACACTGTCCTCGCTGAGCGGGTCGCCGTCTCGCTCCGTGAACGCGCCCGCCACGTATAAGCTCTTGGGCACCAACCCGCCTTCGTGCACGAAACTCTGATACAAACCAATAACCAGTCAGCTATTTGCTTTTTAACGAAGTAGAAATTATCTACTGATCCTAATTGACCCTCTATTATATATATTTTTTATATATAGTTTTAAAGGTGTTTTTATCCATAGGATATGTCAACTCTATTGTACCTTATCCTTCATTATTAGTCTACTATTTAATTTCTAAGTGTAGTTTCATGTGAAAGTATTGTTACCGTGTGTGACCGACACCAATTGACATAGCCTTTTTGCTACTTCTGAACTAGGATCTGACAAAATACTCTGTACCAAACCCACATCCAGGCTAGTTTCTTAGTAACAATGCTCTCTCATCTCTGTTCCTGACACATTCCATTAGCAAATGCGGTTTTCTTCGATTTTATCACAAGCTGTACATTTGTCAGAAGGGAAAGCCTCTATTTCTTTCTTTACAAACACTGTATCCAGCAATTCTGATCTTCAGTTACTCCGTGTTTTTTAAGCATGGAATTTACATTTTTCCCAGCTGTTATGTACAACCCTTTCCTACCAATGGTGGTGGCATTACGACCTGTACTCCTCATATGTTTTATAAAATGTACATGTTTAAAAAACATGTATGAATTTCTGTGCTTAGCAATGATATGTTTAGCCTCGTAACATGCATCTGAAGCAGTAGAAGTATCTCGTTTCAAATGACTATACAATTCAAGGTTAATATCATTTTCCAGGAATCACTCTTGCGCAATTTGAACTGTATCTTATTCCATTGATGACGATTAACATAAAACAGTTTATTATTAAAATACTTAAACATAGAAGTGAATTTATGTATTGTGTTTATGGGTTGTGTTATGGATACAGCTAAATTAAGTAAATGTAGTGAATAGAATTGCAACTTTGGATAGTGACACTTCCGACTTGGAGATTATGATCTCGCAATATCACCTCAATTAAAACGTTTATAGGTATTTCTAATTTTATTAACAGCAGCGATGAAAAAGAATCTACTGTGTAAATAAAGTTGAATATGCGTAATTTTACAACACAATACAAATACAATTTTTTCCTACATGCTTGTGTTTGTGTACGTGCCTAATCTACAATTCGATGCGAGCATTTATTGATTGTGAAATTACAGTTGAATATTTGCAATCTTGCAATGATGTAGGTAATTGTTTCATAAAATATCAAATACATTAGCCGACGAAAACACTGTGCTTATATTCAAATATATGAGTAACAATGACTTGAGTATAGTTCGAAAATGAATTGTAATTTGTTTACATATGGTCGAAAATTGCTAGTTATAAAAATATGTAAGTACCAAAATGTTGCCATGCTTGATGTATTGGACATTATCTAAATTTTAATGCAAAATGAGTCTATTTAATATAGAATAGGCAGCTATGAAATCGGCACACTTTAAATATCTTAAAAATAAATGAAAGTATTTCATGCTGCAACTTTAATAAATTGTGTTTAATTCGTTATGAATCTATTAGACGCCAGAGATACAAAATCGATTCTAAATCGAAAGTTGCGGTTTACCACTCACAATAATAAAACAACATGACAACCAAGCAATTTCCGACCCTAACGAACTGGACAGAACAAACAATACGATGGCACAACGTGGCTGACTGGACATTTGTGAACGAGCATAGTCTCACTATCGTACGATATCGTAATACTGTTGTGGCACGCTCGACGCCGCGTCTATTATGTCCGCCTGGCCGCCGAGGCAAACAAAACTTTACGTTAATAAAGATAAAAATCATATTTCAATAAATAAATATCACAAATCAAATAAAATAATAGAAACAATAAAACTTTCAAAGCAAGAAACTTAAAACCCATCCCAAATTCTAAAATATGGACTTAAGTTGAAACTTGTTTTAAGCCTGATGATGTCTCTTTCATTTACTTAGAGAAAGATAGGGATAGCATCAGTTTCAATAATATGTAGCTACAATCCATTTTTTGTCTCCTACCACAAACTGATCAAAATGATCGAAATTCTTCAATCATTTTAGCACTTTATGTAAGACGACTTATGGTTGAAAATCTGTTAGTAAGAAATCACAGTTCTATGTAGTATTTCATGATGTTGACTACACCTTAACGTGTACTGCCTGTATTTATTTTTGCCAAAATAAGCATTTGTAATCCTTTTTATAACAAATTTGAAATTTCGGAATATATGGCAGGATGTTTCCAGATTATGTAACATGTTATATAAAATTGCAATATACCTAACAAAACTGTACTGAATTGACTTGACATGACAATGTTATATAATATGTTATATAATCTGGTCGCATCTTTACTCAAAACGTGAAATAAAATTTGCTCATACAAAGGATTCGAACCTTAGACATATCACAAGTAACTACAAAAGGCTGGGGGTATGTACAGTCCGATATAGCGTACCTTGCAGGGTCCCCCCAAGAAGTCTGGTATGAGGTCCTTGGGAATGTAGTCGAGCAGCCCGCCCGGCTGCAGGTAGTCCTTGCCGCCGTAGAACAGGAACTTGGAGCGGGTGTTCTCGTCTGAGGAGATGAGAAGTAGTTTATTAATGTCTTGATGCATTACTCTCTCCTTCTTTTTGCTTTTTCCCACTCTAGGTGTGGCCGGCACAACATGTCTTCTTCTTCCATTCCCCTCTGTCACTCGTCAGCTCAGCATCTACTTCTTTTATTCTCATAAAATTATTCACGCATTCAATCCATCGCTTCTTTAGTCTTCCGCTGACTAGGTCCGTCCACATCCACGCTCAGCATCCTTCTTGTAATGTGACATTCATCCCTCCTCATCACATGTCCATACCACGCTAACTTCTGACACTGGCGGTACTTTCAAACTTCCTCTCATATACTCATTCCTGATCTTGTCCATTCATGTGACTCCACACATCAAATCGCAACATTCGCATCTCTGTTGAGTGCAGTTTTCTTTCATTCATGGCTTTCGTTGCCCAACATTCTTGATGTATTACTATATTATTTATTTATGGAGAGAATTGGGGACAGCAGACCGACTCCTTGATTTGGAGCGACCAAACTGGGGTTTCAACGAGTACTGGATTTTTGTTGTGTGAAATTCCTGTATACATACATATAATTACGACTATTATCCCCTAAGGGTAAGTCAGAGACTAGGCAAAAGCATCGAAAGTCCGCTACCATAGTCCGCGCTTCACCAAGCAGTGACTGCACTCAGCGTGACAGGTGGTGAGCCCGCTACGCTATTGGATGGTTGTGTAGTTCTAAGTCAATAACTCCGTTAGTGTGATGTTTCCGTTGGTGAGTAAGGTACTGTTGCATTTTGCTCGCCGTCAAAAAGACAACACTAGAACGTCACGTAAGTGTTGCAAACGGCTATAGGCTACGATGAATTCTTACTACAAGGTAGGTGTTTATTTGCTAACCAAATACATACAAATGACCTCGCCCTTCCCTCTCTAATCTACCAATACGCGCCAGACAACAGTTGGGATTGGAACAACATATCTAATTGAGTGGGCGTTAACACCTCTGCCTACCCCTTCGGGGAAACCGGCGTGATCGTTGTTGTTATATTTATCGACCCATCTTTTCTCGTAGAACTTTCAAGAGCGCATACCTACTTCAACGTTACCGTTCAATCCTACCTGCCCGTCTCATATGGAAGAATGCGACTGACCTATGAAGGTGCTGACTATGGTCCAGAGTATGGGGAAGACCCTGGGCGCTTGCACGATGAGCACGCGGCCCATGGTGTCGGGGTAGTTGGCCTCCACCACCTGGATGACGCGCAGCAGCGCGCGCACGCCGGGCCGCCACAGGTGCCGCATGTTGAGCCCGTCCAGGTCCACCAGCAGGCTCCACGCGCGCACCGCGCGAGGGCGGCTGGCCGTCGCCTCCTCCAGCAGGCGGAGGCCCTCCTCGCACACGTGAAGAGTCTGGCAATGCCAAACGCGAAATATTAAACTTATATCCTTAACTACCTATTCAATATCTATCTCAGAGGTCTCCAGACTTATTTTTCTCAAAGGCCACTTTCAAAAGTTACATTTCTACCATATTCCCAAAACTCGACAAAAATGTGAAGATGTGAAGACAACGAGGTCCCCGTCGAGTCTCCCGGGAATCCCTAGGGGTCCACCTGGACCACTTTGGGAACTAATTCTAAACAGGAGATATTAATGTAATAATCTCGTTACATATATATGTCTTATTGTAAGATGCGAACCTATCGCTAATGTAGGACAGGTAATATTCAGAAAGAATTTAAAAAAAATTTAAGTCATTTTTTACATATGACAAGCCTTATTCGAAACTGTCGGAAACTAAACGAATCACGGAATCTCTATACCTGTAATTTTTTATTGCGGCGAATTAGAGCGAGACGGGACGTGACTTTCCGAATCGCATCCGTGAACCGACAGTTTAGAATAAGGGGGGAATATGGTAAGTGACGATAAGGCCGAAGGTGGAAGCGAGCTTCACCTGTATTCCTCAACAACTGAGGAACTGGCTCTTACCTCTAATCATCCTAACACGACAATGCTTTATAACCTCATCAAAATCATATGTCAAAAAACGGTTTTACAAAATGCGTGAAAGAGTCTACGAATATTACTTCCCGAAACCACTTCTAGCAGTTTACAGTGGTACGATGTAAAGTCTGATACCAACCAACTTCAAGAGGCCGTCTTCTCCTATGGACTTGAGCAATCCTTTGACGTCCATCTGGCCTAATCTCAGGATGTATAGCGGACGACCGTCTGCAAAAACAAATACATACACAGGTTTGAAATTATGCTTCGACCATTTCCAAGTCAGATACCAAAATATTAGAACTTTAAAACTGATAAGGGAACGTCCTATTTCTCATAAATTATATAAATAATCAAAAGAAAATATGCAATCATGATCAGAGGTAAAATGATACTACTAAGGCGTCATAAACGTTGTCATACAGTTATTATTAGCTCTTGCAGGAAAAACAAAATATAATTTTTACCCCTGTAGGTACGTTCAGTCTGTTTACGATGGAGGAAATAGTAAATGTTAAAAGTAACACATTATAAACTACGAAAACAGAAAAACAAACTCATGAGCAGGAAATTCTTATGACAAATATTCCCTTCTAGTATTAATCCGGGATTCCTTGAAATTCGCATGTAAAAGCGAAGTATCGGACTCCTTGCGCAATTGTTTAAAAATATATCTGTCAACAGTTAAAATAATCTGTATTTTGTAAGTTAGAAATTCTCGGTGCAGTGACAAAGCTTCTATATAAGCCGATTTCCGGCAACCTTTCGAAGCGAAATAACATAAAATAAAAACCTGCTTAATCTTTATTACACATCATTTACACATTACACACCTAAACTTGATTCAATTAATAATACAGAACACTATAAAGAAAGATATATTTATTAACCTTCTTCGTATTGTGTCTTAATTTTAACTGTGGCTTGCCACTTTTTTTTTCGCGGCACTGGTACCTAGGTACCTACCCACCAGCCACTGTCCAATTATACTAATGGAATTTATTGATTTGCCATCTTCATACCCTTATCATGATGATGCCACCCCCCAGGGAAGTATTGCTTGACGACGTCGGGCGTCTCGTACTCGAAGAGCAAGCGGTCCACCTGGTGCTTCTTGCGCCACAGCAGTGACTGCGACAGCATCTCGCGCGCCTTCTCCACGTTGAAGTCTCGCGCGCGGAGGAATCGGAGGAGGGTTGAGTCGCTTGGTACCTGGTATCAGAAGTGATTTATGTACCTATTTATAAATAAGAGTTAATAAGATTCTTTGTTGAAGTACTATGCCCCACGTTGGGCGCCAATTAGTGTTTCAAATTTAAAGTTGTTAAAAACTACCGTTCATTAGTAATATATATCGTTCCAGTATTCAAAAGCAGACACGGGTGCTGCAGTGTCCCGTAGCGGTATATTTCTTTCTTCTTGTCCTGATCTTTACTGACGGACGAATTTAAAATTTGTACTCTTAGTGGATAAAACCATTTCTAAAATGGCTAACCTTTCCCTTCTGCAGGTCAGCGATCCACTTCCGTAGCTGCAGCAGCCGAGACTCCTGCATGGGCGTCAGCTCGCCAAGATACCGCTTGATATATTCGCTGTCCAATGTGTATTGGTCTGAAACGAACAGAAATATAAATTAAACACTCTTTGTTGTACGAAGATTATTTTAATAAAATACTAGTTGCCTCTCTCTTTAAGATGAAAAAATATTTATTTTCGACATTGAGTTTGATAGCATACTAAACGTTCAGTTATTAATAATAACTCATAGGGAACGTGCAATTAAAAATTAAGTGTAAATCTAAGCTGCGTACCATTAGAAGCATTACTGGAAAACTTATAATCTTTGTCTTCTAATACCTTCCTTCCTATTCATGTAACCTTAATACGAACGAAGCCGCGAACACAAGCTAGAGTTAATTTTATGTATTTGCGCCGTTGAATATGTTTCACTGAAATTCCGTGAACCTATTTCCTACTTGCCCAAATTATTTTCCAAGAGCTAACTATCCCCAAAGGTGTGATGCACACGCAATGGGTGTGTTGGTTCACTGGAATACCGTTAATAGTTTTCATTTCTTTTAAGAATGTTGATAGTTTATTATGTGACACACAAGGTTTTACAGGCAGTGGTATACATCACTAATAACATTTAACAACTCGGAAAAAGTAATATAGAACGTCCTGCGACTAGATGAGATGACGATATTCGTAGGTTGGCTGGAGTCGGCTGGGACAGCGGTCGGGGATCGGGAGCGGTGGCGTGCAGGGGAGAAAATGGAGTCTATTGGTTGATGATAATGATAAAAGATGCCCGGCACATATGATTTCTAGTTCTTAGTCTAGTGCACGACTAGACTGCGTGCACAACACGCATGACAAACAACAGGAGCTCATACTTATTGTCGAATTCGACAATCCTGGAAATAAAATTACAATGTCGAATAAAGGGCTTCTCACACATAATCTTTGTATATTGTATGGAATTTCTTCAGCTTTACATTCCATATAAAATCGACGTTTTGCATAGAAAAACGCTGAATGATGAGGTCTGAAAAACACAATTTTCGTATTCTCACGTATCATTGGTTTGCAAGTACGTTAGAAAACGAAAACGGTGTTTCAATCGATATTTCCCTTGGACGAAAATCGCCTTTTGTTTTTGTTTTTCAATATATTAAATGTTTAATTCATGTAGGTATGTACCCAAATATACAAAGTTTTAATAAGTAAACACTAACATTTTAGTAACAATGTTACCTTTTTATCTCACACCAGCTGACTAAAGTTATAAGTGTCATTAGTTAGTAAGATTATAGAAAGGCTAAGTATTAAGGCGATCGCCCACGGCGACTTTTTGTAGCGATACAGTAGCAATACTGTCGCGCGTCTGCATCGATACAGTCGCGAAGCGGTCGTTAGCTGTGTGCCCTGAGCCCTGAGCCCTCGCCCACGACGACGGGGCGCTCGTATGCTTCTGTCGCGATCCAAGCGCAATTCAATAACGGCGCAAAAATACCTGCGATCGCTACAGTTGCAAGATGGACTCAAAAGGTTTCATAGTAAAATCACACCTGTAAGGGATGTTACCTATAATTCCATTCAATAAAGAGTATTTAAACTATAATTAGAGCAAACACGCACAGTCACTATAGTATCAAAACAAAATACTGTAATCAATTAAACAATACATATTTGTAATGTCTTGAACGTCACACTCATAAAACAGCGTGCGTAACGTGACAGAAGATTCATAGTATCAATCACAGGTCACATGCGCCCGCGCAGTGCGCACGTGCGCGTCGCGTTATCAATGTACATTCCTCGCTACTTCCTCTCTCTGTGTAATTATTAATTGGCAGAACTATTAGAATAGTAAATCTAAGATCCTTTTCTTTAGAACTTTCTGTTAATTTACTGAATTTTGTTTTTCAAATATATGTTAAAATCAAACGACTAAATTCTGCACTCTGCCAAATGAAAACATTGGACTTCAGTGACCTACGTATGCACACCCACTATCGCATTTTGAAATTTGAAATTCTTCTTGTGTCCCGTGTTGGTCCGGGACACGAAAAGACTGTACCAACTGTTTTTCTTACCTAGCATGTCGTAAAAGGCGACTAAGGGCGTATTGGGTACTGGGTCTGTAATTCTGTAGGCGATGAGCTAGCCACTTGTTACTACTCTTTCACGATTTTTCATCTGACCAAACCCAATTTTTGTATGGCTAAATGTGGGCTTAAGGAACACATGCTCCTTGGACTCTGCCTACCCCTTCGGGGATTGCAGGAGTGATTGTATGTATGTATTACCATAAATGATACCTAATCAATTTTTAAATAGATTTAAAGTGTAAATGGAATGGATTTTTAATTTATGAGTTGACTAAACAAAATAAATACTTCTAATTTTAACAATATATAATGCCATTCCATTGCATTGTGAATGCAATCAATGGTTGAAACATAAAAAAAAACCGCTTGTTAAGTTCATGCCGCAAACCGAACGCCTACACTTTAAGCTGATTTAAAGTGTAGGCGTTCGTGCATCCGTGCATGTCGCAGTCAAGAGTAGTCAAGACCCATTCACGGTCGATACTAGTATTATTAATTTATTAACTAAAATCTGACATATGAAACGCACTGCTCCTTATAATTATACTGAAATGACACGTTTAAAGACTACTACATAATTAGGGATTCCTAAAATTTAAACCGAAATAACTTTTAAAAATCAAAACCTAAATTTAATTAATTATTATGTAGGTACTCCACGTAAAACTATAAATTTTCAAATACTAATAAAACAATAAATCCCTGTTTGTACCTATAAGAATCAACTAGGTCCAACGAAGCCAAATACAGCACCTATCATACTAGCTGTAACCATAGCATAAGCTTCATACAACCACGCCGGCGTAGGTACATTACTACAAGCGACGGCTATGTGTGCGTTTCAACCAGCCGCTGTCGGTTCTATCTAGTTTCGGCGTGTTCACGTACACGCCGAAACTGGATAGAACCGGTTTCCGTTCGCTCGCGTGTTGCACAAACTATGGGCCTTCACAATGCTCACTAGTCTCGTTCGTTGTAGACAGATATAAAATGTTCGTAAAGTGTAAATATCATAGTTCTCCAACAAAATGGTGGTTTACTGTACAGTATGTATGAAAAATACGAGTAAAAATAAATACATATATTTCATATTTTAGTTATCCCAAGTAGTCTAATGTGTAAGTAAATTAATATGTAAATGGTTAGTCTAGTAATATTTATCTCTGTTCCTTCTCTACTCTGTGCTGTAACACACAATTCAGTAGGTTAGGTTTCGCGTGGGCGTTGCATCCCCCGGGTCACGGCCGCTCCAGTGGCACGGCGCCATTACCCACGGTTTCATTGCCAATGCCAACTAGCTTCCTATGTATGCTATTTTAGTATAAACAAATGTCTAAAGATTTTCACTTTTATGATTCATAACGCTTTAGTGGTATGTAACACCTGTTCTGTTGAATTTTGGTTAGAATTACAGAGTCATAACCACTCTGTAATTCTAACCAAAATTCAATTTTGGCACCAACGAAATTGCTGGTAAAGTGTAATACGCTTCTACATACCCCTTCGGAGATAAAGGTGTGATAATGTGTGTATGTGTGATTCATACCATATGAATTAATAACATTATAAAAAGGACAACTTGAAAGGTGTTCTTAAACACTTGGAAACAAAAATTCTTTAGCTTTATAAACCACCGCTCCAGAATTCTAGAAGGTTTATATTTAATTACGCCATGGGAAGCAGCAAATTGTAGACCTTGGACGCTTCTTAGTTAACAAGGTCGGTCCTGGCTTGGCTGATAAGATACTAAAAATGATTGCATAATAATTAGAATGGAATTGTTTCGTTGGTTTAGCTACCGGACGTGAATTTCTTTAGTATATTGATACTTGTATACGGTGTATACCTATTTGAATTTGGTTTTAGTAGCCACTAGAATGTTTGTTGCGTCGAAAAATATTACTATGTACAACTATAACGAAGATCCATGAAAACAGAGCAATATCATAGTAAATATTTACAAAACCTAAAAATATTCATCTCGTGAAACCGACTTACCTACTCATAAAAGAAAATTTTAGAAATAATGGAACTTGCAGGAAGGTAAGAAGCCGAATTGATAAAAGAATTATTTATTGTAAGAACGTGTTGTTACATACATGCAAGCATACCTACGTGAAAATGAAATCGATGTGAGTGGAGCACAACAAAAGAAACAATTAGAAAAACCATCTACATTTGTAATGTGGGAAAAAGATACTAAAAATATCAGTAATCGATCAATCTTTGTAGTAGAGTAGATATTACATTTACAAAGTTATCTACCCGCTATCGCTCGCAATAAAACTGTCAACTTTTACTGGCAATGTTAGTTTATAATTACATCCTCGTAGATCATGTTTCACTGAATCACGATCGAGTCTGATTCATCTGTTTTCGCATTACATTTATTTTATGTTCCGTAAAACGATCCTTTGATAACAATGCATTATAAAACTACCTCTGTGGTCGAGTGGTCTGTAACTGTACACCGGTCTCAAGACGTCGAGTTTGCCGTTTCGAGGGGTTCTGGGTTCCATCCCCGGTGAGGGCAAATTTTGTGTGATGAATACAGGCATTTGTCCTCCAGTCTTTGATGTTTATATGTATTATATATTTTCTGTATATCTATATGAATTCCATTAAATATATTTATTACGTCATCTAGAATCCATAACACAAGCAGCATTAGTTGTTTAAATATAGGTTAGTTGATAAGTAAGAATATATTTATTTATTTAAAAATCAACATCATAACAGATAAGTTTACCGTGCTTGAGTTTTGGATACTACACTTACACATACCTAAGAATAAGAACACACGTACATTTTAATTTAAGTACCAAAAAAACTAAATGTCTGGTAAAATTTTATTAAGTGGTATGGCTGTCCTGGCTATTAAAATTCTATGAACCGTATTAAATACCGTTGACCTTATATTGGCCAAATTATATAACACATTGTATAATTTATAGGTAGGTATAATTAAATCGATTTTATGTAGATTGTATGAATAAAAACATAAATTTTTTAAATTACTCAGTTATAAAAATTTCCCGGCTAAGAAAAACCAATTTTATGAAAGACGACAACAAGACAAGTGGGCAAGACAAGCGATTTAAAAACTTATTGATTTATTTATGCTCATTACTAATATTATAAGAATGATTATAAACATCACACAGCACATGAGATGGATGGATGTGATGGTGAAATACATATTTACATTACTTTTTAACCAGATGAAGATTATTCCATGCTAGAATAATCTAGACTGAGATCCTTAGCTAATTGTAGTCAGACATCCCGGGACCAGAATGCGCTTCCTGCTTTGCGTCTAATTATACCAAACTAAGCACAAGCAGACATTGTCTTTTCCTTGTTAAGTGAAGTATCTAAATTACAATGAAATTTAAATTATATTTAAGGACGCGATTTTACTTGAAATGTTTCATTTCAGTGTCTTGAATTTGAACTTTTTTCGTGATGTCGTTTAGTGGAAAACCGTCAATTTTAATTTGCAATGTACGTAGACAATGACTCCCCTGTGAGGAGTGACGCTGTTCATTTGTCGCCAGCTCGCCAAATCACCATAAAATATACAATGTTGGCGAAATGATTTGCGAGAAGAAGAAAAAACGAAAAAGAATGATACATACAACAAAGCTTTAATTAGACAAAGATGCAAAAATATTTTTTTTTAAATGAGTTAGGATTGAAAACTTATCGTTCTCACAGAAGTCTCACAGAAGTCTCACAGGAGAAACTACGTAAACATCAGTCAATGTTTTTAAACTAGCATTATAGCAATGCAAAGGTAAATACACCGAATGCCAATCTCAGTGAAATAGCAATTGCCAACGCATCGCTTCCTTAGAGTACTGTAATAGATCTATATTAGGGCTTTTTATTTCCTCGCCGCATGCCAAGGTACAATGCCACGACGCACTCAGTATTCAGGACGAAGTCCATATTCAGATTCAAGCAATGTTACACGATACGTACTATTTGTAAATAAATGAATAAAATAATGGAAAAAATTGTACGAATATGCTTCATAAATTACTTATGGAGCCTGCATTTTAAGTTCAGCCAAGAGTAATACATGACTGTAAACTGCATGTAGTTGCAGCGTTATGATTGACGTGACAAACAAAAAAAAAGAAATAATTAATTTTTAGACCATGAGGAATGTTCTTTTTACAATAGTCATCGGCCTTGCAATTGTATTATATATTTAGATGTACTGCAATTCGTTTATCACAGGATTGAGATAACGATGGAAGTCTGGGTTTAGAGGAAATAACAAGTTTAGTGATAGCTGGGATTTTACAGTTACGAATTTAAACACAGTTATGAGTCTAATATATGACATTACCAACCCACGGAGACAACGCGAAACAAGGTTTGTTAAATGAAAATTTCATGAAGACTGCAATAGCTTGATTGGAAACGAGCGTTATCAAACAGGTTAAAGGTTCGTGGAGGACTTGAACTTTGCCTTTTAGCTTTGCCCGCTTCGCTTAACCTCAAGACTCTGAAAACAATCTATTGTATCAACAAGTATTACTGAACTGAATGTTAAGCAAGATAGCATTAGGCACAGGACATCTTATAATTTCAAAACTATATCACATCGTTATAAGAAAAGCTCATGCTAAAATGTTTTCCATCTGACAAAGGCAATTCTTTAATTCTTTTTAAACATTTCAGTAGGGTTCCCTAAAATTGTGACAATGCCCTTTTAATATAAAATACAGACAACTTCAAGAGCACAATGAACTGGGAAAATACATGCTAATTTTGTTAATAGCGCATCAATTAGTGGCAGACAATGGACATTTGTCATATGAAAATATGATTTAATTTCAATAATACATTTTATTTCCATTATTTAATGGTAATTTTCATTGATGACGTACGCAGCCTACATACTCACATGAATAATATAACAGTTATAATAGTTTCTTTAAATATTCGTAAATCAAAATAGTGTACATTTAGAATTACTACACAGTCATTTCAATAGGTCTACTTTTAACTTTACTACTTAGAGTATATGTAATTGTTGCAATTAAAACACCATCACAAACTTTTTGCGTGTGTAAAGAGACGTTGAACTTAGTACAATAAATTTTAATTCTAATAAAACCGGGTTCATAAGGACACTAAAGCAAAAAGCAGACATCCAATTAGACTTCCACAACACTTGTGTGTTTAAGACTAAGTTCAACAATGTTTTTGGAGACGACGAGATAAAAAGTTTGATTAAAAGCACCGAATAGACTCAAATAAGATTAAAGCCCGTATTGAAGAAAAGGATGGTGTTATATAGCACTATAGCTCCATCCCTTTCTGTCTTGAGTAAAGACCTACGCTCAAGTTTTCTACAATAAGGGCCACATTTGTCTAGACAACAGTGAGAAGAATAACAATAAAAACTAATTTCGCCACTGCAAGAGTGTTGTGCATTTCAAAGATTAAATTGATAATAATCAAAGTCGCAAACTTGTACCTAAAAAATTGTTGACCTACGATATTTGCTTGATATTCAACGCGACATTTAAAATATTATTCAAATGTTAATCATTTATAAAAAAAAAATATTGTGTATTTTTATGACTGTAGCAACTCTGTGGCCCATAATATGAAATAATTATCAAAATAAAAGCTTGAAATTTTTAACATAGTTTAAATCGAGATTTGGTAAATTTTTGACGTAAGAGCCACAGTAAAATTGTCAAAAAATTACAAAATCGAGTTTTAAATTTCGATTTCATTAAATTTCCTACAAGTGGGCCTAACTAACCTACGCACTACTCGCATCACATAGGGTCACAATACAAAATATCAATCGATATTGAAGTACATGGTTCTCAACCTATACGTCCACTGCTGGGCGTGGGCACAGACCTTCCTCATGGAGAAACACCTGAAGAGAAATATTTAAGTACATCCTTACTTGTACCTAATTTTGAAGTTGTAATTCGGGGAAAAGAGCTATTTTGGTAAACTATTAGTTATTTATATATATATACTTGTAAATTATAGAAAAAATATTTGTAACTTATAGAAAATACATCTTAAAATGGATTTTGTACTATTCGCTGTAACGCAACGCAAAAGACACCTAATAGTCATGAAGTTAAATAACATAGAATGTTCTTGTCATCTGGCTTTTGTACACTGTTTTCAACATATTTTATTACGCATACTTAATATTTTTGATGAACTACCTAATTTTAATGTTACAGGAAATTGATGGTATAATGTCTGTTTTGATTTCTATATTGAAAACTATTTTATCTTCAGCAAGGCCAAGGCTCTAAATGGATGAACAAAACGATATAAACGCTGTGATATCGAGTGCCTCCGTGCTCCGGCCGATATGTTAAGCCATCATGGTTGCAATATCTAACGTTTCAAGCCACCAAAGCGCAATGGACTAAACGTGGCAATATTTCGGACCCTTTCAACTATCACCATGTAGGAAGATCCGTGTCCAGCAGTAGTGGGACATATGGTGTCTCGTCTGTACAACGATTAATTGCATAGCATTTTAGCTTTGAATAATTCATTAACTATATCAAGTAATATTCTTAATATTTTCTATACCCACACACATGAAGCCATTTATTTTAAAAAATCTCCAAGAGAATATCTCCAAGACATACTTGGTATTCTACATTTAATGCCCGCTAATGCCAAGGGGCACCCGGCGACAGATTTATAGCGAAGCGTGGGAGCCAACCCGCCCACGATATGGAACAGCGAACTGAACCCGGCTTAACAGTAATATCTAGGGACTGTTTGCAAAATCGTAGTTATGAAAAAATCTTTCTCCTTTATACATATACGATATATCGACTTGGTGATAACGAGAAAATTGATCATCAATATGAGAGCAACGCATTCCATTGGAAGCGTATAATTTTGAAGTCACCCACTGCTGGTAGTAGGCTCTATCACTCTCCACAACGATCGTCCCATTCCCAATTCATCTAGCGGTTTTTATAGAAACATGACTAAATCCTCGATCCACCTCGGTCTACTAATTCAAAGCAATAGACCTCTTGCTTATGAAACGGGTTTGTTTTTTGGGTCCGAGATTCCGGGTGCTACTCCCGAGAATAAGTACCTTTCCACCAGAGCTATGCGAGGTGGCACCATTTTGCGAGTCACGTGAAACGTAGCAATCCTATTGGTCTATTTTTCCTCGGTTCATACTTCATCAAAATACAGAACACATAGCAAGGTATAACACACACACTTATCTGATCCAGAATTAGCGGATCGCTGACACAGCAAAGCTCGCTACACTCAACTGTGTTATTAGTAAGCATCTACTAACCCAAGTCCATCTTGTCAAAGTAATGGTTGTGCTTTGTGTGTGAAAAAGCGTGTGTAAAAACGCCATCTTGTTTCGGGTACATAAATATCCAAGCTTTATCTGTATTTCTTTTAACGTAGGCGTTTTCACATGCCAGATTACAACCCTTTGTTGTATTAAGCAGCTTACGCTCTAGACATTTAAATAATGACGATTTTAATCTTTTAATAAGGATACAATTTTCCATTGTTCCATTTTATTTAAATTACAACAATTTAAACAAAAAAGATGTCAGATCACAGATAAAAGAAGAAAACGGCATCGATGATGAATTTGAGTGTACCTATTCATTATTACTGACTGTTATTAACTAAGAAAGAAGTCGAATTAGTCGATAATTATCGATTTGACATCCAATAAACGAGGTTCAGTCAGAATTTCTGCTGAATGTTTCATACCACCAACGGCAATCAAGCTTGCGTTTCATTTCATATTATGTGAAACCCTTATTACGCTTAAGCATCATTAAAAGTTCTTACTAAAACAAGGCATTACACCACACGTTTTCCGACTACATTTTCAAAGTCAATTTACATAAAGAAAATAGAATGTTAATTGTGTATAGATAACAGTTTGTCGTGGCTTCTTATCATAAAGACTAAAAATATTCCTGTGGTAAGGAGTATTCGTATCAGATATACATGAATTGTGCTGTAATTCCATTGGTTTCTTATGAAAGTCGGGCTCACGTGACCTATTGTCCTTTTTATTCGTAAACGGTCATGTGAATGTGAAAAGCCGCTGTATTCTTTCAGTGACCCTTACAAATACCATATTAAGAGGTTCTTGATAAAAAGGGTTCCGTTCTGAGTCTTTGTTCCCAATAAAGGCTTTCGGTTACGATAAAAAGGCACTTCTATTTCTATATCCAAATCTAGTTTTTCCATTCATGACTCGTTGTCAAGATTTTATCTTGATTCTGCCAAGATTCTCAACTACGTATACAAAAAAACAAAGATTTAAAAAATAAATAATTATATTTACATTGGCTAATAAAATCATCTAAAACCTAACCTAATCAAAATTTCAATTGGAGTACCGCCGCCGGCCAAAGAAATAGAAGACGGGAGAGGATAGGTATATAACGACGGCGACGACACATACCAGGACCGCCAGCATGGTGTCCCAGCGCGTGCGGGCGAGCGCGCCGTGCGCCCGCGCCGCGCTCTGGCTCGGCTCGCACTCCGGCCCCAAGCTATCTTCAGAGTCTATGCTCAGGTTAGGCTGAGACAGCGTCACTTTCTTCTCCTTTTTACCTTTTCCTTGCTTTCGCTCCTTTTTCAAGCGGTCCTCGCTTTTATGTCGCTTCTTCATATTCTTCAGCGAACAAGCTGCCTTTATTTTAGAACCACATTCCAATATTTGAGTGCTTTTGGTGCTTTTGAGGCTTCTAGACGATATATCGGCGATGATAGTATCGCTTGTTTGCGAGGAAATTTCTGAGGACAAAGGATGGATTGAGGAAATTGATAGTGGAGGGGAGTGGAATATAAAGTGGTGGTCTGGTTATTTTTGGTTGATTATTGTAATTTTCGTGTTTAAAGTATCGACTGGAACCGGTCGGAAATCAGTTAAACGATTCCAGACCTTATCGAACGTCTACATTAGTTATTCATGAGTGTAAAGACGTGTTCGCGATACACGTGTATATTATAATTACACATCTGTAACCGTTATTCAAACAATTAATAGATATTTAAAGACAAATCACATTTGTTATACAAATGTCAGTAATTGCTACCATTTATGGAACATTAGTATGATTTGGTTAATAAATATGACTTCTGCTACTGAGAAGTCAACCAAATTTGTCATTGAATTAAGGCAATTATATATTCACCTAATGAAGTGACACAGGTCATTAGTTCTACAAAAGAAGTTAATGAAAATATTTAATATTTCTGAATTTTAAAACCTAACAATAACTGGTTAAGGATTTTCAAACGCAAACGCTCGAGATCGCGGTGAAATAGTGTCTACAAAGTAACAAAATAGCGAATTTATTCTTTGTACTTAACTGCGAAGCACCCAGCAAATAACATTTTACATTGTAAGAAGATAAAAGAGTATTAAATTGTCGGCATACCCGCATTCTGCGCCGTAAGTAACAAAAAATAACTGACAATTTTATCGGCCGAAAATGTTCGCACTGAAGCGAATTTTACCGAGAAATTGACATTCATATCAAGTCTTTAATTCGCTATTTTATTTTGAACCCGTTGTTATTACTTACAGAAGGTTGGAAGAAGAAGTGTATATCTGACATAATAATATTTTGATTTAATAATATTATAATACTAGCATTTTTTTATTATAGACGTCATATCCAATTCTATGAACGTACTTCATTGGATAGATTTTTCTTAACGTTGCTTTATTAAGTACATGATAGGGGAGATGTATTTAAAGAAATACCTACACGAGAGCAACATAGCAACACCGAGACGGTTTATTTGTAAAGCAATTTTGCGACAACTCTAAATTTATGAATAAGGGCAACCATTTCATTGATATTTTCTTTTTATCTAAAGAATCACTAAGGTGAGTATCAATGACGCTACTAAGTGGTTTTGTAACACTGTAACACTAACTCCAAGTTATCAATCATGCTTTGTTGATAACGACTGTAGTTTTTTGTAGGAATAAATGATGAAGAATCTATGAGCATAATTAAATTAGTTGAAATTAATTGCAGAAAAACGGAATATTGAAAACGTAAACAACATGTAAAAAAAATGCCAAAGGTCGCATAAATTGTCTAATTTAACACAGCAGAATTAATAAATACTTTTTCAATACTATTCTTTTATTTTTAATTATGTACTGTCACAACTAAGTTGTCATCGTATTTGTCTTTCGGGATCTATATTTGTATCGATTTTTATCCCCCGACGCAAAAATACTGTAAAAAATACCATATTTACTGTCCGATCATCATGTATAAATAACAAAACCTAACTACACATCTCAATGTTTTTGGACCCTCAAAAACCTTAGGAAAGTAAAAGTAATCCAAACCCTCCTATGAAAATAAGGTATAAGCCCTATTCCCGTTAACATTGACCTCTGTGAAGGAGCCGCGAGGCCCGGCCGGCTCCCGCCCGTGACGTCAGCGGCTCAAGGGCGGCCTCGACGCGTCCCTGCGGCACAGCTTCCCAATTCTACTTCCTTGAACTCGAGGGTTACACGGAGCTAAATATTACGATGATAATAAAAGATGGGTGTCATTTAAACGGTTAGCAAAGTATTCGAATTTTAATCACCAAAAATACAATTGGTCAGCTAAAATATCTAATTGGTCAGCACTTACGGGCAGCAAATCAAATGTTTTCTCTGCAGACTAATATATTATTTTGTCAATGTTATTTTTTTTATATAATAAAAACAATATTATTAAAAAAATTATTTATAATGTCTACTCAATTTAGGCAAAGCGATTATTGACACAAATATTGTTTTTAAGGGTCATAAGAAATAACCTTACCTAACCTAATATCAATCATCTAATCAGAAAACATTTGATCTATGATCCTTCATTGATCCTTTTCCTAGATTTTATGCATTTCCGTTAATATAATATTGCTGCCTAAATAATTATTTTAAAGCTCAACTAATTATTTTGCTGTCCAAATGATTTTTGGCTTATTTTTTTTTTGCTGATTAAATAATGAACTGACTGCCCAATTAATTTATTAATACACGTTTTTACTATAGGAGACCAGCAGGACAGATACATGCGTTTAACGTAGATTAGAAAGAGACTCGAAATGCATATTAATTTGACAGCTGCCACAGCAGTTACGTGAAAGGACCCAAGAGAGAAACACTTAAGAATATTAAATTTGTTAAGCTATCACAATTCGTGATCACATTGTTAGACAATAGACAATTATTAGACAATTGTGTAATCACGAACGAGTATAAACGAACACTAAAATATCTGGTCTCCTACCGAAGATGTTAATAAGCCATTTGAAATTAATTTTAATGTGCAATCAACTCGTAATCATATCGTTTCAAGGCCGCAGTGATAAAATTTTCCTCACAAATCTTCAAATCTGTGAGCCAAAAATTTCATGTAAATAATTTATGAAATAGCCTAGTAAAAGAATATTTTTTTAAGCAATATTACAAAGTTTGCCCTCATTCAAGTGTAATCTTTATCCCGATGAAAGTAAAAATTATAATTACATCTATTCTTGTATCCAATTCAAACATTTTATCTCTCAAATCCGTAAATTTTTTCAATTTTGAGGTAGAAGCCTCAAAATTGACGAAAACCAAAACCCAATTCGTAAAATTTGTTTAGATATGGATCTAAAAGGAATCATGAATATTTAGATCGTACAATTATAGCCATAATATCAAGATTGATAAGAGTTTGACGAAGCTGAATGTACATAATATGTATGTGTATATTATTTGTAATTATAGCGGGTCCTTTCTGACTACAGTGGTATGGGACCAACAAAGCCTTAAAATCTTAACGACCGAACTTTACATAAAAAATTAAGACGTCGTCGTTCTACCGCATTCTTGGCAGTAACTTGGAGAATTACTATAATATGCATAAAAATATAAATTCCATGTAAATGATGAATGCGACATTGCGCAACTTAGCTCGGAGCCACTGCAGCGGCGTTCGATCATTCAATTAGTATTCAGAATCAGCAAGGTTCGAAGAAAAATTTGAATAAAATTTTTCCTTTCCTTTTCATTCTCAATGATATTATTATTTATTTATTTATTTCATTGCATAAACATGTGGTAGTTATAAAGGTGTTACAATTAATTTGTACAGCACATGCACCCAGCAAGGGCACAGCAATAAAAAAGATAGGTAGGTAATATTATACATTGGCAACGAGTATAAATAGGAAATCGTCAAAGAAACTGAGTCCAGAGCCCAGAGTCTGTTAATTTATAACTATAGCGATATAGGTAATGGCAATAAAGTTTCAATTGTACAGTTTTTCACATTTCGTAGTTTGCTAATCAATTATTATTTGTTATAAGCTTTAGACTGCGAAATGTGTAAAGTGGTACCACTGAGACACTATTATATTACTATAGTAGTAGATAAATTAGCAGACTTGGGGCTCTGACGGCAAGTAGCTACGGCTACTAGAACACACGTGATACATGTAAGTTACATCAGATGTGAGAGCCTCTAATTGTTACCAACATTGAAACACAATCGATCGACTGCGGCACCGCGCTCCATCCAAACATGTCTGTTACCCAAATAAGTTTTAATTGGGCCTCATTAGTGCCTGTATTATTTATGGCCGCTAACACGAACCACATTTTCTGTTCCAATAACCTCCATTTTCGGTCATAGGTCACCTTTGAATATTTGATCATTTACGGGTAGGTATTGTAGGAACCTATTTTATTACATTATTCTCTTTTATTATTAATGGCATAGATGGAAACATCCATCATCCATCATTCTCTCAGCGATTAACTTTATTGTCTATCAGAAGGAAGCGATAATGCCACGCATTATGAAAACATTTGTCTTTTTATCAGAATCGTGTGAGACAGACCGTGTTGATAGTCAGAAGGCGTGGGAAGCTGTCGCCTTACAGGAGGCAGCGCCTTACGGATGAGCGGTGTGAGGCGGCAGCAAAGAGGGAGCGGGAGAAGGATGCTCCAGCTATTCTGCTATTGCGATGACGGGCGCCTTATGGGTCAGCGCGCCGCATCGCGTCTTCGTGTGAGCTGACCCTTAGTCTGTCCTACCTGCACGAATACATCTGGGAATCTCGCAGAACTTGCCCAAACAACCCTAGTGCTTAATAGAATCAGGCCGAAGTTCCGTTAGAAGACGAGGCGAGTCATTTCCACGGTAGAGCTAAGATCTTCCTCATCAACAAAACTATAATGATGTAATGTGAAGGCTCGCGTGGCGCAAGAGTGACGCGGCACTGACCTGTGGGCGCGGCGGCGGGCGAGTGCGCGGCGGGCTCGCACGGCGAGATGGGCTCGGCGCCCCGCGACAGCAGCCGCCGCAGCTGCCGGTTGAGCGCCGGCTCCGCGGCGCACCACGGCCGCAGCTCCGTCACGCCGGCCTCGTGCACCTCCATCATGAACGACTCGATCAGCTCCTTGCCTGGACGACGACGATTTTGATCAACAACAACATATTGGGGAGTAAAGAGACGAGTGGTGTGAGCTCCACTGAGCTAGAAGTTAGTAATGCATACTTTGGACGATAGCCGACTAGATACAATAGTCCTCAACCTATATACGTCCCAGTGCTGGGCACAGGCCTTCCTCATGGAGAAACACATTAGGAATATGGCCCGTAACACCACCACGCTGGCCAAAAGCAGGTTGGTGGGTAGAAACTTGTTCACACATCCACGGCCTGACCATGGCGAAGGTAGCTTTAGCTTCGATATCGAAAGCCAAAGCGTACTAACCTCTACGAGAGCTCCTCTCTAGAAACTATACGTCTACATATACTTTTTTTGCGACAAAGGCTGTATTGCTCTATTAAGGGCATCAGCATTATGTAGTGACTGATCCGACATTTGATGGATCGCTAAATAACACTACACTGTGATGTTCTTTTCTGATGTAATCCGCTAGTTCGCCAACTATGTTGTATATAAAAAGAGTTCTTCCCCAACGAAATAAATATGTCTTACCTTTGGCAATGTTGGCAGCGTACTGTTTCATGGCAATTTTCTCGACGGTGTTCTCGAGCCCGAAGAAGTTCTTCACGTCTAACAGCGCGCTCTGCTCGAAGCACGTCCAATCGCTGTTTTCGGGGTGAACCTGCCAACATTATTTTATTGAAATAAACGTAACAACTTACATAATAAATACAACTAATTCTTACAGCACTTCAGTCATTTTCGCATAAGCTCTTGAAGAACAGAACAATCGGAACTGAAATATGCTGTAGGTATAATATGAAAATTATTTGTTAATTAGAAGCTGAAGTTATATTGCCTACAGTGTTCATAAGGCTAGTTGACTCATATCAAAAGTAATGAAAATAATGTGTCATTCACATAGTATTTAGTAAAAGGGTCCGAAATATACCAAGTTCGATAAATATAAATAAGGGATTGCTGTAGAAATTCAATTTAGACATGTTTTATTTTTACTTCTTTTTTCATCTACCAAAAAACGCTATCCACCATATTCGTCAAATTTGTTGAGTCATGCCTCATGTAAACAATTACTACGCATGGTCAAAATCCGTCAAACGTCAGCCGCAACCAATCAAGCATAATTGTCGGCTATATCACGCATGCGTATTGCATTGTTTACAATAATCGTGACGCTACGGCACTTATAATTTATAGACCATCAGGACCGAAGGCGTTTTGACATTTAAGCAAAAACGTTATTTATAATTTAAAATTTATTGTGGCTTCAGAAAAAAAATATCAGTAATTAATCATATCAATAATTAATCATTCAATAAAAAAGGGTCAACTAGCCTATTCCTTGCCAACGCAAGCGTGCGATCCAGTTGGAAGGTGCGGCTAAAAAGCTGCATCATCTATCATGGTGCTAGATCATAACGTAATCTGATATAACAGGACTAAATGTCAAAGTTTATCATTTAAAATTAAATATTTGGAAAATCTTGTTTCCTTTTCTTCGTAAATGTCCATGGCAGATGTAACTGGTGGTTCTAGGTTCAATTGTGGAAGACAAGGCTTCATCTTTATCATCACTGATGCAAAAGATTTATCATTCATTTTTCAACTTCGTAGCGTAGTACTGTAAGAATGGAATGGTGCTATTTATCCCATATAGCACCCTGTCAAAATAAGCTCCAGCAGATATCTCGCTTTATATTAGTGTGATACCGGCCTTGATAGTCTTATCATCGACATAGCCTATGTCTCATTAACTTCGATGAATTTTATGAATCTATGTCAACGTATAAATGAAATATAACTGGTAAGTATATGGACTTATATAACTCAGGAGTACATGAAAATAAATATGTTTGACCACAATACCATCTGATATCACATGTGGTCTGAGGTACTTGCATTGAAATACAACTGGTTATTTAAACAATAACAACATGCAAAATGTGTGTTAAAAACTGTCTTTTGATATTTTAAACAAACAAGTAACTCCCTGATAATCTTAATATTTAAATACCTACCTACATTAAAAACACAAAATCGCAAATTACCACGAAAACCGATTTAGGAATTTACATAAGATATAATACTTAAACAAACATGAACAACGAAACGCGTACGCACAAGAATTGCGAATTCTGTAACCGAGACATCAAAACAAATAAAAATTTTATACGATGAATTATCAGACTGTACTACGGTTGCGTACCTTACAATAAAAGCATTAACGAATAGGGGTGAGTTTTTTGATCCGTAGTCAGTGACGAATGATGTCGTGATATGACAGCTTGTCCAATAGTCGAATATTCAAATGCAACTAAAGTTAAATAATAATAGACAATTCAACCACAACACGGTGCTGGGATTAGTAACATGGCGACTGACGGCACAGCTGATGTATATTGCTTTTTTTTCACCTCAAATTTAACAATTTGTCAAGCTGACGACGTCACCCATTTTGGCGATTCCATTGACGATATTGGTCTAGAATTTACTATTGTGGTTATCATGACCACGGATCAAAAATCAATTCTAGTCCAGAACTTAAGTTCCAAAATATTCAAAAAAGCCTAGAACATATTTGTACTGGAATATTCCTTAACTATAACCAACGTTTACAGAAAAGATTTACATTAATAGAACGACTTAATACTTTGATACTTTCAGAATGTTTGTATGAATGAATTCTCCTGATAACCAAAATATACAACTACAGAATGGAAAGTTTTGTCGCCTAAAGGTCGAAGATGTGCTGTTCCTGAGAGAGCGGGGAAGAGCAAGTATATTTATCAAATCATAGTTATAGCCGACATGCTCCAAGACATTACACGCTTCTAGTTGTCAAGCACATAGTTGTTAAACTAATCTTCATTACGCTCGCAGTAACTTGTAATATGCGTTATCACAATATGCTGTATTACCATCGACCTTGGCGCCTCATGTGACTGGAAGCCGATCACTCAAGCTTCGACCACCCTTGATTACACGTTGCACTGATAATTGCACCCATTAAAATAATAGCCCTTAGACTACAAGAAACCATATATTCTATTCCTTTGTATTTAAGATCCAATTCAAAATAATAAAAAAATATTAAAGGAGCTGCTCAAAAATAGTTTAACTAGTTGTGCTTTAAAGTAGAGACATTTAAACTATAAAAGCCACACTGAGTAAATGATATTAAAATATCTAAATTAATTCACATTGTTCAGAAACTTGCTTATAAACAAACACTTTATATGTATAGTTATAGAATATATTCAGAATTACTTGTTGGCAAACTCAGCTCTAAGAGAAACAAGTTTTAGACATAAGTCGCGAAGAATAATTAGGTCTCTAGAGCAAGAATTATTTTTCCCAAATCAGATTAGGCGCCCGACACATTAAGGCCGAGTCAGAGTCGCTTATATTTTATCAGTGACTGGTTTATCTTTTTATAGTCCAGACTTTGGCATAGACCGATTTCCACGCCATTAACCAGACCCCGAAAATAGACAGAAGCTACAACCTACAACCACACGTAAAATTTGTATGCCTTGTGGATCATTGCCATTGGATCAATCTCTTTTTGCATGGTGCGTGTGGAAAAAAAAAATCTTGTTTTGGCTTTTTTGGCTCTAACAAAAGCTTGTGCAAATATTAAGACAGAACAATACTGTTCTGTTGGCTGTATTATACTGAGCCAAAATATAGGCAATTTCCGGAGATAACACCACTTAAGCATTTGATAAGATATTGTAAACAAATATATCGTTTTAAGTCGAAAATAAAACGATTATCTACCACAAACCAGCTGGGCCGCATGCTTGGTTGCCACTTTAACAGTACAACAAACATATCTGAGCACAATCTCGACTATTCCATAAAATTTTCTGCCCCTTGTGCTACTTAAAACCACTCTGATATACATTGTTACTAGAATATTTGGCATTTCAAAATAGCACACCGTAGCACAGATTTGAAAGGCAACATTTTAATATCATTGTGCATAATGTCAGACAAGGGTTTAACGGATTTTATGGCGGGCAATCAACGTGATATTGAAAACGCTATTATGGGGTCGTTTTGATATACAAGACGAGTGCACAGACCAAATCTGAATATCATGTCGAACTCGTATTATGGACATCTCTATAGATCGTAGTTTACCTTGACTTGAGAATAAAGCCTACATGTGCCCATGTTGGCACGAGAAATTACTTTCTTCCCGTGGGCCCATATTCACCACAGACTGGTTTTTTTTGACAACAGAATTTTGAAAAGTCACGTCTCGTCTTAGGATACTTTTCCACCAGAGATATGCTACGTAACGTTGCTTTGGAGGTGTCTGGTATCCAACAATCATGTTCATTGGTCCACATAGCGAGTGGTGGAAACGGGTTCAACAAAGCTATGACTTTTATATGGAGAGATGCGATGGATGCGTGATATGAATGGTCGCGATCGCGAGTCATGTAGCAATGCCAGTAGGCCCGCGCAAGCTGCCTCTCGGATGCGCATTCACATAGTGCATCGTCCTCGAATAGGTAGCTTAGTATTAGTGAAAACGGTCACAGAGTTTCGTAGCGTAGCTTTCAGATCTTCACAGCATAGCTGCATGGCACATCTATGGTGGAGAAATGAATCCATCAAATTCGCTGCAACATGAGGTATAGAGATGCCTTGATTCGTTTATCTTCGGACAGTTGCAAGATTTACAAGTCCCATGTTGCAAGACCGACAGATTCGAGTAGAACGAGTGCAATAATTGTTTTTTTCTTCCTGTAAACCACAGCTATGATATACCTGAAGCAATACTACTTTGCAGAAGAACTCCAGCCAACCAATGCGGTTGCATCACTCGACATAATCCGGAGTATATGTATATGATAATCGTAGTTACGTCGCTAGCTTCCTTCTGAATGCTATGTTAGTAGTGTCGGCTCGCGTGTTACATCAAACTAGTTTGTGAATTAACTTTAGCTTATTTATGTTTCTTGTTATTATTTCGAGCAGTTAACGTGTACTTAAGTTCTAATTAGGGATCCTGTAGGGATCCTGAACTAGCGGTAATTATTAGTTGTGGTTTTTAACTAAATGGTTTTTTAACGCTTTTTTGAAAAACTAGTTCGCAGTTTTTGCGTTCAAATAAAGTATTATTGTTATCATTAAGATGTATGGTGATAATATTATTAAAGATGACAAAAACATTAAAAGGCACTTACTATCTCTTTCTGATTTTTCTTTTTAGCAAGTGTCTAATAGCAAAAGTTTAAATTGTATAAATAGTATCGTATGGTACAGAAAGGTAAGGGTTTGATAGGGTGTGCTTTTCTACTGTATTGCCCTATTTAGCTTCATAAATGGATTCATCAACTACCACTCAAGTTCGAGACACAATAGTAAAATCTATTGTGTTAAGCCATACGCGACACGAAGGGTTACGTGCTTACGAAAGAGCAGCAATTTACCCTTTATATACAATAAGAAATAAATATTATAACTTCGACATAAACTTACATAGTATCTGCACTTCTCGATGACGCCGACCCTGGCGGCGAAGGTTTCGTTGGTGGCCTCGATCTCCAGCACGCGGCTCTTCAAGTCCAGGTGGTTCTTCTGGATGAAGTAGATGTAGTCCACGCCTATCATCTGGACAGGAAAATTCTGGTTATCATCTCCACAGATACATTAACAAAGATATTGCTAGTAGAGCGATTTATAAGGAAATCAAACGTGTCAGCTTTTTAACGTCTACTGTGACGTCACAGGCATATTTGTAAGACGGGAGATCCAAACTGATAGAAAAACCCCGATGCCGCCGAAGCCCCTCCGCCAATTATCACACTAGGCATTTTCTTTTACCAATATGGCAGGTAAGCTCTTGGCCTTCATCTCACCTGATGGTAAGTAACGATAAGGCCTATGGTGGAAGCGAGCTTCACCTGTAATCCACAACAACTAAGAAACTGGCTATCATACCTCTGATTTCCGGAACACAACAATGCTTAAAACAGTTATAATAGCGACAAAATTAGGTAAGACGGTGGTAGCTAGCCAGGCGGGCTTAGAAGCCCTACCACCAACCAAACCGAGCAGAAAATCTTCTGCCCCCATGGGGAATCGAACCCGGACCCCCGATCAACACCCGGTGGTGTGAACCACTAGACCAGAGAGGCGGCTATTTATTTAGGTGGCTTTTTTTAGTATTTGCAGCCATTCGGACGCATCGGCCAACCCCGGCGCGACGTTTTGTCGGGGTTGTCGAACACGCAGTACATGCATTTGTGTCATCTATGTAAATGTATATCTGTGGTCATCTCTCTGCCCTGTTCCTAATTTTATTTGGAGTTCCCATAGCATGTCTTCCGCATCCATTCTATTCTATGTTATAATGAAAGTACGTATCAAAAAACACCAATCTTATTGGATCTCAGCCTCTATTGACATTTAAGGATTCTATATAAAATAAACCAGATAATTATTTCGGATAAAAAGTATCCTACTTCAAAAATTATACAACATGAACAGGTAAGTAATATAAATTTTAAGATAAGTCACAAAAATACTTGGAATATCTGAAAATGAAATCAAATCTCTTTTAAAAATACATATATTAATTTTTTTCTACGAAAAACAAATTAAATTCTCCATCAATAGAATCAGAGACAAAATTATATTATCATCCGTTTCGCAAGAGCACTCGAATAATCTGATCGTAAGCGCAATATAAATTCAATTAGTGGGCAGAGCAGACCTTACTCCGACAACATATTTATAGACAGTTTTTATATTAGAGATCAAATTATTTAACGAATTTTTCGATACCTACGTCTTTTTCAAAATTTTAGTATTATTATGATTAACTTTGAGTTGTTTTCGGTAGCTTTAAAATGTAATTTTGATAAGTTGTTAAGTTAATGTAATAAGATATAAGAGATAACATTGTAAAATCATAGTTAATACTGATATCAAATTTCTTATTGTATTATTGTAACACGTGACATATAAATTGTATGATTGGCTGTTTAAAGAAGTGGCTCATGAGTTTCTTGCCGGGTTCTTCTCATGAAAAGCGTCTCTCGGAATCCGGTCGCTTGTATCGATTACAACCACAGTTAAAGCGCTATGTGAATGTATTTGCTACAAGCGCTCGCGGCAGTGAATTTTATTACATTTTTATTATTAAAAATTACTTTATAACAAATGTGACCATGTATAATTTTGACGGTTTTAAGTGCTAAGTTTAGTTTTAGTAGGTATATGAAATAAACTTATTTTTGATTTTGATTTTTGAGAAATTAATACAACAGTTTTGTAAAAACAATACAAAACAAAGCAAATTTAATCCGCAAAAAGTATACTTTAAGTACTTTCAGTAAGTATTTAAAGTGAAGAACACTTTACTTGGGCTTGAATTATACTATTGTCAATAAAACATAAAAAGCAAAACGGTACAATTCTTCAGCTCATCCGTCCTCAGTCTACTCTATACACGTTCCGAAGCACGGAGGAGCTCGAGATTACAAAGTTTTGGTCACCCATCCACGGTCTCACCATGGCAAAGATTGCTTTGTTTTCGATTCAGCTCAATCCAGCGCTTTCAACGTAAAACGACAATTTTATATGAGATGCTTACGCGACTATGGGCGTATTGGGTGCTGGGTCTGTGATTGTGTAGGCGATGAGCTAGACACTTGTTATAATACACTCTTTAATGCACACAGAAAAAAAACACAATACATAAAAGAAACAATAGTTGGCAAAGGCGAACTTATCCCCTAGAGAGATATCTTCCAGTCAACCCAACAACCAGTCCAAGAGTAGGTGTTAGTGGGATTACACTAGAAGTGCACAAACACAAAGATCTTCTGTTACTACACTTTCACGATTTTTCATCTGACCAAACCCAATTTTTGTATGGCTAAATGTGGTCTTAAGGAACACAGTGACTTGGACTCTGCCTACCCCTTCGGGGATTACAGGCGTGATTGTATGTATGTATGTACATGTTTACGCGACTGAACAGACGCGCAAAGCTGAACAAGCTAGGGCCTAATACTTGCATAGAAACCGGACTGAGCTGAACCACTGTAAGGAATACTTAAATAAGAAGTAACCTTTTTCAGAAGATAGGGTGCTTCGACATTGAGCTGGCAGCGCCTGGTGGTTTGCCGCTGGGCGTCGTCGGCGGACCAGCTGTCCTCCACGATGACGCACTCGAGCACCACCGGGATCTGCGGGCAGTTCGGGAACCTCCTCTCGTACGCCTGGCGGAGATAAAGGAAGGTAAGTTATGGTAGCTAGGTAATCTATATAATAGGTATTTACCTATGAAATTGCCGTTTTTTTTCTCTTAGTATTTTGTCTGTAACTATTAGGTTTCAGAGTATTCCTAAAAAATAATTACCTGTTCTAAAAATAGACCATATTTTTGAGCTCTATTGATTTGTTTTGATAATTTGTTGTATGTTTTAATTGTGTTCAAATTGGACACGGAGACAACTGTTTGTAAGTGCCTCCCGAATACATAATTTGATTTGCATTCACTTTAAAACGATAAATAATTTTTATGAAGTGTGATATCACACATATTGCTAAAGCTTGTCTGATTACAGAAATAAAATCGGAGGAAAGTTCTTCGGCAAGATATCCAATATCTAAAAGTTATCTATAGTCTATCCATTTTAATCTGAGACAAAATGTAAACAAACCATAAAAAGGGTTCTTTAAGATGTCGTTACTCATTGTCGAAAAGTTTTGTCAAAAACATATGATTATTTAATATTTTATTATTACAAACTTTTTAAATTATGTAAATTAAGTAATTACTTGTCACCTTCAATAATTTTTAGTATTTTTACCTCAATGTTATATTTTTAACGTAATTTTAGATTACTAAATTAATCATTGCTAGTAAAAAATACCTAAAACGAATAGTATTCTCAAACTTTTAACATGAGTATAGAATACTTCCAAAAGAAGATGAACAATCATAACATGTTCATGACACCTTGAATCTACTTTGAGTTTAATTGATTTATTTAATATTTAGTATCATTTGGATGATAGCAATGATAGCTTGTTTTTTAAATACACTTAACATACCTAATACTAATAAAACATTAAACTCAAACTCAAACTCAAAGTCATTTAATCAAATTGGTATCATCAAATACACTTTTGACAAGTCAAAACAAAATAAATTACTATTATCCTAAAATTGACAATACCACTACTTTTTTTTTCGGCCTGTTCACTACCGGGAGGCCTTGTCTAGAGAAGATACAGGCAAGAAACTCTGCAAGGGTTCCATCCTCCCTTTACATGAATATGTTCTAAAACCTAATAAAATTTACGTGTATTATACAATACCTTTAGTCACAAATGTCAAAATTGAATTGGAAGGAAAATGCTCCAAAAACGACGTATCAGAATATACAAGTGATTGTAATAACTATACTTAAGTAGTTAATTAATTGTCATGTCTATTTGGAACACTTTCCTGGCCAAAACAAAAAAAAATAAAAAATAATATCTAATATAAATGGATACAATAATAACTGTTTCACAAAAAAGTTTTGTGTTGATATAATAGGAAAAAAGGAATTTATGAGCTAAACAAAATGTATAATAAAAAAAATAAAAAAATTACATTTCAATATACAATTACGAAAGTGACCAAATGTAAGATTGCAGTGTGGAGCAATCTATATGTCCCATGCATGACTATCATTTAAATAATCATTGATTTTGTAATAGGCTTTTTTCATGAGGGTTTTTTTTACAAATTCTTTAAACTTAGTGTCAGTCATTTGGGTAACATTGATTGGTAGCATATTATAAAATCTAACACAGTTCATTAAGAAAGATTTATTCGTCTTACTTCTCTTGTAACTTGGAAGACGAAGTTTATATTTATTTCTCGTATTGAGACAATGACCTTCACTAATCTGAACGTAGCTGTGAATATGTTGGCGAACAAACATAATATTTACAAATATGTATAAACATGGCAAAGTAAGAATATTAATCTCTTTAAACAACTCTCTTAGGGATTCCCTTGTCTTCATTTTATATATATTTCGAATAGCCCTCTTTTGTAGAATAAATATTGATTCCAAATCAGCAGCAGATCCCCACAAAATGACCGCATAAGACATAAGACTATGAAAGTAGGCAAAATAGACTAAGCGAGCTGTTGGTATGTCTGTCAATTGTCTTATTTTTTTTATTGCGTAAGCAGCCGAGCTAAGCTTTCCTGATAAACTTTTGATATGGGATCCCCACTGTAGTCGGGAATCAATATGTATCCCAAGAAATACAGTATCTTTTACAAGTTCTAAGCTGTTTCCGCCTATCTTTACTTCTAAATCATAACAGCGCGTATTTGGGGGAGAAAATTTTATACATTTAGTTTTCTTTGAATTTAACATAAGATTATTAGCCGAAAACCATTCGCAAACCTTATTCAACGTATTATTTATAAGTAGCTCTCCAATATTTGCATTATTTCTATTAACCCTGAATAGGAGAGACGTGTCATCCGCGAATAAAACTATGTCAGCCATTTCTGTAACCATTAAAGGAAGGTCATTAATGTATACGAGAAATAGAAATGGTCCTAAAATTGAGCCTTGGGGAACACCCGTTTTTACTATCGATCCCTGAGAGACGGCACCATTAAATCCTACTCTCTGTATACGCTCTGATAAATACGAATCAATAAGATTTACAGATTTTTCGCGTATACCATAATGATTTAATTTGGAAATTAGCGTTTTGTGCTCCACACAATCGAACGCCTTTGATAGGTCACAAAATACACCTACTGTGTCGTGTGAGTCCTCCCAACTTTCCAATATATACTTCATTAGTTTCGCGCCTGCGTCTGTGGTTGACTTTCCTTTTGTAAAACCAAACTGTTGGTCATGTAATAAGTCATTAGTTCTAAAATGAGCTGCTAATTGTGTATATAAAATGCTCTCAAAAATTTTACTTAATGCAGGAAGTACCGAGACGGGTCGATAATCGGTAGGGTTATGGTGATTGCCTGACTTGAATAAAGGCGTTATTTTACTATGTTTCATTAAATTTGGAAAAACACCTGAATCTATACAGTTATTAAAAATCAGTGCCAACAAAGGGGCGATGGGTTCAATTATATGTTCTATTACTTTAACAGACACTCCCCATATATCTTCTGTTTTCTTCTTATTTAAGGTTTTGAATGTTTTTATTATATCCATATGTGATATGGCTCTAAATTCAAAGACCGGAATATCTTTCATTAAATATTGCTTCAGAAAACTTTCAGCTCGCTCCGTAGAAGAATGAAGATGTCGCGTTGTTTCTATTGGGATATTTTCAAAAAAAGTTTCAAAAGTGCTAGCAATGGCTTTGTTATCTGATATAATATTATTCCCAATTTTCAAATACTGTGTAACTTCTCTTTTGGGTTTCTTTCCTGTTTCAGTATTAATTACATTCCATGTAGTTTTAATTTTATCTTTAGCGTTCCGTATTTTGTTACTCAAAAATAAAGATTTTGCTTGAATGCATACTTTTTTAAATAGCTTGGAGTATTTTTTCACGTAATCTTGAAACTCAGAACTAGTGTTGTATGATTTTTGACTGTATAATTCATAGAGCGTATTCCTACTTTTCCTAATACCTTCAGTTGCCCATTGACTAAAAACCATTTTCTTCTGAACTACAATTTTACGTTCCGTATAAATATGATTATACTCACTACTAATAACATTAAATAATCTACCGTATAGTTCATTGGGGTCATCGTTGACCTCAGTTATAAGTTCAGGCAACTTCTCAATAACACTTTGCCTAAAACGCGTTGACCTTTCAGTAGTCATGGGTCTGAATGTTATTATTTTCTCAACAGGTTTTTTTTGTTTGCATATTAGTTCAACTTTTTGACCCATATGATCCGAAGGCAAATCGGTGATCAGGCTTTTAGTCGCAATGTTTGTATCACAGCTAACAATCACATTGTCAATACATGTAGAAGACAAAGTTGTCACTCTCGTGGGTTCTTTGAATAGAAAGTCTAAATTATAACTTTTCAACAATGTCACAAAGTTATCTCTCTCTAAAGTTTTAGATAATAAATCAATGTTAAAATCGCCACAGATAACAATAGGTTTCTTAACATTAAAAATCTTGTCTAACAATTCTTCTAAAATTATAAGAAATCCTTTAAAGTTTGAAGTTGCAGGTGGCCTATATAAGCAGACAATCAAAACTTCCTTTAATTCCACACTAGCAATCTCACAAACGCGATCAACAGAAAGACGGATAATATCATTGCGTTCCTTGTATTTTATTCCATTCTTCATAAGAATAATACAACCGCCCCCAACAGCAGACACTCTGTTGAATACACTGGCCACCTCATAACTCTCTATATTAAAAGACATGTTGTCTGGCTTTAGCCACGTTTCAGTTAGACAAAGTATATCTACATTAGTTTTGTCCAGATATAGTTCAATATCAATTATTTTGCAAGAGAAGCGGTTAATGTTTTGATGTAATAAAACTATGCAGTTGTCATCATTTGTCTCTTTTGTCATACTTACATTGCTAAAAAAGAATTTGCCCCGGAGCCAGTAGTAAAACTATTGGATACCGTGTTGTTATAATTTATACTATTTCCTAATAATATAGCTACATTTTGCCTACATTTCTTGGATAAATACATTTTGTTTCTTGTCAAATAACATTTTTTTACAAAATTATTTGTGTCAAAGAAATTAAATAAATTGTTATGACGACTAATTAAATGATGCAATAATTTATTTAATGAAAAAATCTTGTCATTATTTGTTCTATCTAGGGACTGTGAATAGGGGAATGCACACCAAGTAATTTGCTTACACTTGACATGTTTTGTGAGTTTAGTGAAACTGTCCCTTATGTCTTTAGTTTGTACAATTACTTCAATACACATATAAGTAATGTTTATATTCAATGTCGATATTGGTAGGTACATTAAGTACGGCTACTCCTTTTCTATTTTATAAAAAAAAATTAGAGCCCATATTATTTTGTCCCAGAATGGGATAAAATTTTGAGAACCTCAAATTCTTTGTTTACCTTTTGTCTCAGATCAAAATGGATAGAGTAAAGTTAATTATTCTTTGCATTTATCTCATATTCCATCTTCCTAGTACCATACATAGTCATGTTGTGCCTACAAAGAATCTCTTATATGTATAATTCGAGGCCTATTTTGTCCTAATTATTCATGTGGGGACGTCATCCTACTGTCATACAAGTTACAGTTGAAGACTTTGATGGTCACATTAATTATTCACGCCACGACTTTGATGTGCCACACGTCGCCATCAAATATATGAATTATTATCATTACATATAAAACTGACAGGATTACGGGCATATCTTATGGTGTTTTCGGAACCAATAACTCAACTTAACTTCATCCATACTAATATTATAAATGCGAAAGTAACTCTGTCAGTCGGTCTCGCTTTCACGTCAAAACTACTGAACCGATTAAATACAAATTTGGTTCTGAAACTGAGAAAGGGCGTAGGCTATTTTTTTATCCCGATATGCCCATAGGACCAGGTACACAGTGTCACCATTAGCAATTAAGGTCGTGTGGGGAAAAATAAACGATATTTTATTATTATTATCTTATTATTACTGATAGAACCGCGGGAAGCCACTAATTACATAATAAATTACAACATAGCAAGTAACCTCGTAGGTGCGATCGCGGTATGAGAAATGAATTGCCTAAGTAGCTTCCCGATGTCTGTCTGTCCGTATGAATGCCATGATCTCTAAAATTACGCAACGGAATCCGATGCGGCTTTAATTATATATAGAAACACTAATTATATTAGAGGTTCACCCGTGCTAAGCCAGGGCTGGTCGCTAGTACTCAAACTCAAACTTTATTCACAAAACATGTTATCACATTGGGATGAGCCACAATGATAATACAGTTACAATAATGTTTACCTCAATTTGTCAAATATATCAATTTGTCAATTATATTGCGATGTCAATTATATCATAATATAAAATTTAGTACAAATATTGGTAGGTAGTAAGAGACATTATAAAATTGTCATTTTAAATCTATATAAATTTAATTTTAATGTCAGTACAATAGATTAGATTAGATTTATTTATCTCATTTTGACATGATTAATAATTTAAAATGCAATATGAATGAAAATGATTTTACAACAAATAATTTTGTGTTATTTACTCATTAATAGAATGGAAGTTGCGCTGCAGGAACCATTGAAATAATTTATTTTTAAATATATTTTTTATCGGCATATCAACGATATCCAGCGGTAGTTTATTAATATTGTGATAGCCATGTAATAACCGTTTTTTCTGGGTAATGTTAATTTACATTTATACGGACCAATTTATTTTTCCTACATTCCCGAATTATAGTTTTAATTTATTATGATGTGTTAACTGCTCAGGGAGCTTCTTTACAGATAAGCCATAGTTCTAGTATATAAATACAGGGCAGCAGAAGTATTCTGTGTTTTTAAAACAGAGGTTTACAAGATTCCCATTCCTTCATCCCGCATAAGGCACGAATAAATTTTTTCGCTCTAAAGGCTCTTTCCATAAATTAGAATCATAATTTCGTCTGGTATTTTAGGAACTTAAACCAACCCTGCATTCATTGCTTTACTTAACATAATTATTAGCATTATTGATTTTTTCGGAACTTGTTTATTATGCAAATAAGAGCTATCTAGGCTTATATCTAAACTACACAATTAACTCTAGTAGCCCACGTACTGTCCCCTTAGCTTTTAATGCTGACCTCGATAACGGCATAATTATACTTTAATATCGGTAATTATTGTACTAAAGCATTTAAAAAGTATCTCAATTACATTGTCAATTTATAAATATAGATAATTTCAATTGCTGATCATTATAATCAGTTCGTGTCTATCTATAACTTATAAAGAATTAATTTACCAATATTAACGAAGAACGAGTTCATTGAAGCGGTTAGCATAGCGAAGTCTTTGTCAGCAAAAAATATGATCGGTTAGCTAAAGTAGCTACGTAATTGGGCAGCAAATTATGGTCAGCAAATATTTCTATATCAGCCTGCAATGCATATATAATACGTAATTCAGAAAAGCAGTAAGTATTTTTGTTTTTCATACCGCTTTTCGGTGTCTTCTTGATCGAAGGCTATATTCAATGGTTGCAATGAGTGAATGACCTATATTTATGTGTGCAAAAAATTACATTTTATTCCGCTAATACAAATAAGAAAATATTACAAAAAGTTCTGTCCATCACTTAAGAAGATTAATTTATTTACCTATTTTCTTTCTTTAGTAGCTATGTTTAGGAACATTGGGATAACGTGATAATAAAACAATAAACAACTTGTTTAATATTTTAAAATAAGGTATATTGACGAGATAGAATGTAAGGAAATGTTACAAAATTAATCGTTTATTTTCATTGTGTTATTGATGCTCGGTTTGTTTCGCCTTTGGGGGCCGACCACGTTTCCTCTTTTCCCCTATTGGAGTATTTTTCGCTTCAAGCGGAGGCACCACATACTTCAAACGAATCGCCAAACCAATGACGTGCTTACATATGTAGAAATTAAAGAAATCTGGGCAGTTACATTTCCCCTCTCTCCATTCGTCTCCTTCAATCGGTAATAAGACAAGCCATTTACTGAAATTTTGTTTCTTGAAATCGTCAAAACATTGCCATTGAGCATCGAAGTCTTCACAATTAGTTACTTCACCAGCTGGAATTTGGTAATAATTGTAATTGCTGTCGTTACAAAGCACAGTCACTTCTATTGGTTTTTTTGCCCACTGGTAAGCTTCCGTCCAATGTTTAGTAGTTAATGAGGGTATATAAGCAATGTAATTGTCTTCTGGGTTAATAATATATTTAGTGGACCACTGTTGTACCATTTCTTGTACAACTATCAAAAACCTGGACAAAGAGAAGCGTTCTCGAAGAGTGTGGCTATTCTTTATTACTTTGTTAAATGATTCCAAAGCGTCGTTGGTTGATGGAGAATTGGGTGCTGCTCCCAAAAACCAATTCCGATTTTTTACTAGCCATTGTGTATGGAAATATGTAACAAATTCGATCTGATCTTTATATTTTTCCAGAAAAGCGGCAGATGCTGCTTGAAATATATTTTCCTGTGTTATAGAATGCAAAGTATAAACGTCACTCAATATATTATTACGCAATTCCTGGTTTTCGATCCCATGTGAGACCCACTCTTGAATTTTTCTTTTAGCGTGTGTCCAACACACCCGGACCACCACATGTTCCCCAAAAACTTCAAGAAATGCGTTTTGGATATTGTCTGCACCATCACACACCAATACTTTTGGATTCCAAAAACTTTGAATTACTTCGTGTATTTTATCCCTAAGACCTTGGAACATCAAATTGAAATCTTCTTTTTGTTCATTGCTTGAAACCATTAGACAAAGAGGGTGGAAATTGCGGTCTTGGTCTGTGGTTCCGCATACAAAAACAGGAAAACCCTGCCAAATTATTTTATGCGCGGCAGCGGCATGAACGACGCTGGCATTTTTAGAAATTTCAATTAAATATTTTGTGGATATAACAAAACTGAAAGTGGGATTTTGTTCATCTACATCGTCAATTTGGTAACAAACCACAAAAACTTCATGCGGATCAAAGGACATATTAGAGTGTGTATAAATCCAAGCTTCAAGCTCTCCCAAAGTGAAGGTCGACTCCCCGTGAGCGGCGCGACGTCGTTCACTCAGGTAATTGCTTATCTGAGTCATCTTAGGAACTTTAATATTTTCCATTTGTGAAAGACTTTGCATTATTGCTTTTGGTTTCATTTTTAAATCTATCAATCGATTAATTTCCATCTTGACAGTGTCACTCAAGCCGTGCGTCGCGGCGAACTCCTTTTTATCGTCGTGGTCGTGATCTGCATTAGTTTTAAACAACAACACGGAATCTGAAGTGCTTTCGAATAATAAATAAATTCTTGCAGAGCATTGCGGACCACGTTTTTTCATTTTATTGCACCTATAGTATTTCTTGTTTCCGTCTACTGTGTTATGAGCGTAATGTACCGCCCAAGTGCCTTCATTCTTCATGTACGTTTCGGCCTGCTCGCAGTTGTCAAACTTGTGAACTAATTGCCATTCGAAACTCGGCTTTAGTTTCTTCTTAGGCACCGTTTGTTCATTGTGACTGCTGCATTCCGCGTCCGATTCATATTTTGGTACTAACACCTTTACTTCGTCACCTTTACTTTTATTATTACTCTCGTTATCCATCGCAAAATATGGCACAATCTCGAAAATCACACAAATTAAAACACGTTATAATACTGTGACGCAGCTCGCCTACTGCCCCGGCTCGATGGCGCGGGCAGCGGGGAGCGGCGCGCGGGGCCGCCGGCCGACCAATCAAATAAAACTGCTTACACAAACCGTTTTTCTGCTGCCCAATTGAGTACGCTCGCTGCCCAAGCCTAGGTTAATGTTGCGTGCGGCGGCGGCGCGGAGCGACTGTTTATTTTGGCGATTGCATAACAAGACAAATTGGGGCCGCATGTTTAATTACGGACCATTATAATTAATTGTTTAAATAACGTAATTGCAGTCTGACTTTTATTACTACTATGAAATTCTTTATATCCCGTCTTTATTATTTATAAGTTTATAAGCTGTTATTATTAATAAGAAAATAGTGCGTAGAACAAATAAACACACACATTCGTATAAAAAAGGAAAAAAATATTCTTTCGTTTAAATTAAAAAAAATATTATAAAATGCCACGTTGCCAACAATGCCAACACGCTTAGAATACACCCTGTCGAAATCTAGGACTAAAAACCATAATGATAACTATTGGAATTATAAATACAAATATTAAAAGTTCCGTAATAATGGCAAGGCATCTTATTAAATACCATCCAAATACCGTAAACATACCAATGAATATACAGTTACGGACTTCATATAAAGTTTACCCTTAAACAAATTCAAGTAATTAAATTAACACAGTTATTATTGTGGCACAGTATATTGTAAAGTAGAGGAAGTTCTTTTAGGAAGTGTTATTACAAAAAGTGAGAAATAAAGCCATTAGTTTCTATCATAAATAAAATATTAGTAAAATAATATCCTCAGACATTAACTAGCACCTATCAACTAGTCCCATTTTAAGCAACTAAATGCTGCTTGTGTTACGGATACTAGATGACGGACAAATTTATTTAATAGATAAATACATATAATTACGCAGAATATACATAATATATAATGAACATCTAAGAGTGGAAACCAATTGTCTGAAAATACTAAAAATACACCCAAACACTTGCCTCCACTGGGGATCGAACCCAGCACCTCTCGAGATGGCGACGCCTTGAGACCGGCGGCGTACAGACCACTCGACCACGGAGGTCGTCAAAAGATATTTTATTTAACTGACTGCTAGCTTTTTAAATGGAAAGAAAAATGAAATAATATAATATACTTTTAAATAACGCTTCCTAAAAACTACTAGTCTAAAGCGAACTCCTTCAACTATAGTAGGCAGAGGTGTTAAACACCCACATTTCGCCAGATATGTTAGTTCCCCATGTAACAGGTGGCGACTCTGTGCAATGTACCGGGCACAATGTGAGGCAAGCGATATTCACAATGAACCGTAGGTACATAAGTTTTATTCAAACTTAACTCCTTCGAGTATGCATGAGGAGGTGTAAGTCTCTACACAATTCTCTAAACTGAATTTGGCACAAAAATGTATATTCATCATTGCATTGTTATTTATAACTTCTGAAACTGAACAGCGTTGAGCAGAGATATAACCGAGTTTCTATTACGTCCTTACCTATGAAATTGGTGTTTTGTATGGAGATTTTGGCGAATTCTGCATTTTCCATACTAAATTTTTTACAGATTTCTTCACAACGACAAATCCAAAGATAATAATATTTGGCATCTATCATTAGACAAGCTTTAGTAATATGTGTAATATGACACTTCATAAAAATTAATAGTATAAAAGTTTTTAAGTGAATGCAAATAAAATTATGTACTCGGGAGGCACTTAAAAAGAGTTGTCACCGTGTCCAATTTTAACACAATTAAACTTACAACAAATTATCAAAACAAATCAAAAGAGCTCAAAAATATAGTCTATTTTTAGACGAGGTAATTATTTTTTAGGAATACTCTGAATCATAATAGTTACAGACAAAATACTAAGAGAGAAAAAAAACACCAATTTCATAGGTAAGGACCCAATATTATGCCGTGTCATTTGCCGATATTCCATTTACAGGTTCGCACAATGAGGTGACAAGGCGACAGTGGCCCGCGTCAAGCCATGATTGCTGACGACAGCGAGCGCTGTGACGCCTATTGTTGCCACACAACAATAACTTCATGTTTTGATTCGAAGAATAACTCCTCATTTGTAAATTTGAAGTAAACGAAACACATCATGGCTTTTAGCGGGAATTGACTGAATGTTAAAAAAATAGATATGAATAGCAAGTGCTGAATAGTCATGTCAAGGTTGTGCTTTCGTGATATGAATAGAAACAATGCAAAGTTGATACAGTCATCAATAAAGGGTAGGAAAGCATGTCAGGGTCAGGAATCTATAGTCCAATACCATTATACGAGCAAAGACCAGCCTATCATCTTTAGATGCATATTTATGGCAGGGTTAATACAAAACATCCCAAGAACTATTCAAAAGTGGATACCACCTGCAAACTTTTTAAATATTAATAGGTATTCCCCAAAGAGAAATCGCTTCAAGTGTTAGTCAATGCGAAACAATTTAAAGTAGAATCATTTTAATAAATACATATTCATGAGTAACCGGATAAATCCTGAACAAACCAGTTTATCATATCAACTAACTGAATTGTCTATCACGCACTTGATTCGAAAATCGTTAAATATTTATCACAGATCCGATTATTCGGTTAGAATCCGATTGGAATCGAAACCGGCGACTGCGTCGGCCTTCAGCCGGCAGCCAACGGATATGAAATCGCTAAGTTGCAAAATAGCCCAGCCTTATTACTAGGTTTTCTTAGATTAAGCCCTCATGGACTCATGACGTATTTGCAGCGGAGATTTACAGTTCTATGATATTTATGATAATGAGCATAATACTAGTAATTTGCTTGGTGTGGTGACCAAAGATAAAAAGAGACTCTCCGGCGTAGTAAAACCAAAGCCCGGGTTACACACCTCTTCCAAAGTTATACATCCCTCTGCTGATCATAGATAGATAAGATTCTAGAAACACAGAAATATAGTAAAAAAAAAATACAATGCAACCTTATAGTTAATAGCAATATCTTCCAGGCATGAATAAATACCGAGAAATAGACTTTACCGAGAATGTCAACAATAAATTTAACGATAGTTATCTTTGAAGAACTTTCTCATGTTGACGCAAATAAGCTCAATTACCTTAATTTACATTTAAACCCTGGCTACTGGTAATGTGTGATTTCATTCATGTTCATAACTAAAGTTAGTCTAAGTACTTCAGTCACGCGAGCGTGTTGATGGTCAAGTTCTGCCCATACTTTCTAACTGCGAAAGTCTTCGGAATCACTTTCGTTTGACATAATATACATTGCTAATTCTACTAATGTCACAGTTAATTACTTTGACTATCAACGATCAGTCTGATTGATTGCAAAACCTTAATAGGTTCATGATATTGGTTCTACTTAAAGCAGTGTGAACTCTGCCGGCACGCAATCAGTGAAGTTCTATATATACTTGCTATAAGTACTCTTTAGTCCTCCAAACTTCAGTCTAACCTTAACTAAGATATACATTTACATAGAGGACGCAAATGTACTGCGTGCGTCCGAAAACCCCGACAAAACATCGGGGTCTGGTCTGCGCACGTCCGAATGGCTACAAAAACTAAAAAAATGCCTCTTGTGATAATTAGTGGAGGGGCATCGGCGGCATCGGTAACATTCAATCAGTTCGGATCCCCGTCTCAAAATTACGGCTGTGACGTCACCGCAGAAGTTAAAAAGTTGACACTCTTGATTTCAATACAGATCGTTATACTTGCGTTATCTATATAAATGTATATTTGTGTTCTAACCATTTATGCATTAATGCAACAAAAATTTTACTTAAAAAACATTATGTAGAAGAAGAATGAAAAATAAAATCCATATTATTAAAAAGATTTAGTGTTAGAGCTAAAAATATCAATTGTTATAGTTGAACTACTTAATTGATATCATTAACAGAATGTTTATAAAGCTATTGGAACCAATGAACTCTTCAAGTAGCGAGTCTTGGGGTTGCGGCTTATTAAAAGAATACTACCCTACCACCCATCTCTATTGGACTAATGGACTTAGAACTGCACAACTATTATGTTCTAGCAGCGAAGGGCACACCACCTGTCACGCTGAGCACATGTGTAGTCAAGTGCTTGGTGAAGGACGAACTATGGCAGTGGACTACTTTTGCGGTGCGTTTGCCTAGTCTATTACGACATTATATGTATGTATGTACTCTTCAAGATAATTTAATATCGATAGTATAGACGTAATTAATTTTGAAAGTTATCTGGAGAATTTTATTACACAAGTAGCTAAGCAAGTAAATACTTTATACAACACAGCAATCATGGACCGCAAAGCTGAAGACCGCTGTGGGAATGGAATCCCGACTATCTATTCAACTAGGAACAGTTAACCGAACAATCAACACAAGTTGAAGTTGAACAAAATGGGTACGTTTATGTTTGTACCAAAGGAATACCGAGAGAATATTAGTATCCAGTCGGATGATACTAATATTCTTACTTTATTAAATCTTAAGAAAACTAATCTCAAGAAATATTAATATTGTCCCTCGTGTTAAAGCCTACGCAGTCTCAACTTTAAGATTAAATTTTATCTTATTAAAAACCTAGTTTCTCAAAAGTCGAGTACCTTGATAAAACAGATCGGAAATTCGTCATAAAGAGGGCAGATATCAGCATTTTACTTGAAAAGTCTGTAGTAGCTACAGAATTTTGTGAAATCTGCTAAATTGGTCAATATATGTATTGCTGTGCCATAGCAGTGCCTCTTCACATTTTATCTTGGCTTCTACTGAAGATCAGTGTTGTGAGGACATTACGTTGTCACAACAATATTCTGAGTAGTAGCTATTTCTGTGACACATTTTTATTGTATTATGTGTACTAGATATTAGGTCCTTACCTATGAAATTGGTGTTTTGTATGGAGATTTTGGGGAATTCTGGGGAATGCATTTTCCATACTAATTTTTTTTCAGTTTTCTTCTCAACGACAAATCCAAAGATAATAATATTTGGCATCTATCATTAGACAAGCTTAAGTAATATGTGTAATATCACACTTCATAAAAATTATTTACCGTTTTTAAGTGAATGCAAATAAAATGTATTTGGGAGGCACTTAAAAAGAGTTGTCTCCGTGTCCAATTTTAACACAATTAAACTTACAACAAATTATCAAAACAAATCAAAAGAGCTTAAAAATATAGTCTATTTTTAGACGAGGTAATTATTTTTTTAGAATAATCTGAATCTTAATAGTTATAACCCAATAATAAGTTAAGATGTCACAGAAAAAATGCTTTTTCTTTCTTTCTTTCTAATTTGAGTTCTACATCGCTGCAATAAAAAGAAAGCTAAATAACTCAATCAGCAGCCTTCAGCATCCTCTCCCAATCACGTTACTTATATAGGAAATTAATCCAATCAAGCCTGCAAAGCGGGCATCCCTCGTTTAAATTAATTATTGGACTAGCTAAATGGATTATTAAGATTCACAAAAAACTTACTTGGGCATTTTACTTATGTTAGGCAGTATTTACAACTTGTAAACAACAGAAATCTTGATAACTGGACCCAAAAAACTGGTTTCTGGTATTATTGCTGCATCTATTACTTCATACGAAATGAGGATATTTTTAATTTTGTTATTTTATTTGAAAACATGCAAAACATGTTTTGCTTTTAGGAGGAACAAAGCAGTTACATAAGAAATGTGTTCCTCAAAGCTTATTAAATGTGTGAAGAATGAAACTTAAAAATTAGATGTGCTGACGAGGGATAGAGGGAAATCTTAGAGTGAGATCATACTATAGGTGTTATGTGGTGTGGTTATTTCCAATCTGTCACTCAATCTCAATCCCAAATTGTCTGAAAAGTACAATCCCAAATTGTCTGAAAAGTACAATCCCAAATTGTCTGAAAAGTACAACTTATCTCATACATGTGTATATATATTCAGATTGAAAAAACAACCTTTAAAACCTCCTTTACATGGTAGTCAAAACTATGTCGAGAAAAATGACTAAAATAATTCTCAAATCGATAGTTATGAACTATAAGTAACAACCCACTTACATAATGAAACACCTAATATCGAAGGAAAGTTATAACAACCAGGTTAGTAGCGTTAACAGAACGACAATTAGGAGCATATTGGGTCCTTACCTATGAAATCGGTGTTTTTATTCTGTCTTAGAAATTTGTCCGTAACTATTAAGTTTCAACATTCTTATAAAATAATTGCCTCTTCTAAAAATAGACCATATATTTGAGCTTGTATTATTTAATTTGATAATTTTTTGTAAGTTTAATTGTGTTAAAATTAGGCACAAAGACAATTATTTACAACTTCCTTCCGAATACATCATTTGATTTGCATTAACATAAAAACGATGAATAATTTTTATCAAGCGTGTTCACACACATATTGCTAAAGCTTGTCTAATGATACATGCCAAATATTATTATCTCTGGATTTGTCGTTGTGAAGAAAACTGATAAAGTGTTAGTATGTTAAATGCAGACATCCCCCAAATCTCCATACAGAACACCAATTTCATAGGTAAGGACCTAATATATAGGAACATATGGAAAGTTTTTTCGGTTAGATTTATTAGAAACTATACCAGACGATGGTCGATGCGAACAAACAGTCTATAAACGAACAATACAATCGAGTGATACTATTACAATAGCTAATAAAAAACGAGGTTTATTAAGAATAGGACTACAATAGAAAAATTTTGATAGCTTCATCGTCGTTGAATGATAAGACATTACTTAATGGCGAAAGCGCAGTATGCGACTCGTCTATACCTTCAGAATAAGATTCCAAGACATCACAACATGCTTTTGATCGTATACAAAAAGTATACACTGATGCAATTGGGAACTATGTGAGGTGCAGATGCCTGTATAGATATTGTCATGTTTATTAATCAGCTTACGTTTGTCATAAATTATATATGAACTCAGGCCTCCAGATTAATATCAATTAATGTTATTGATTAGTGAATACCACTGAGTGGTATAAATTCTCTAATGCATCCAGTTTAAATCAGAGCTAGTAAATAAACAAAAGATACGCGTTTAGCTTGCTCATTCGCATCTCACAGATGTCACGCGTTAATATGCATGACACGACGTATTAGACCATTTGCGGAACCAATGTCATTGAATCCTTTATGTAAATTCCTTGCACTTTCCATTGTATTGTTTTCGATATTTTTTTAAGAAAAAAAAAGTATAAATTTAATTTAATTTTAATTTAATATATAAATTTAATTTCGATGTAAAATTATGTAACAATATAGTTCAATTGTATTGCGGTGTATTAAATTTGGATTTTTTTATGAATTTGTATTATATAGAAAAAGCAAGCTGTGATTACCTGTAATTATAAGTGCAGTTAGCAAATTAAATATAACTCAAATTGTATGTACGTGAAAACAGCTGTATCTTTTGTTGGTGATCCAATAAAAATAAAAAAAAACAAATATCCCAAACTCTGCCTACCATCAACCTCTGCCTTTGTGAATAGTGCGTTCATGCATATCGGCTATCCCTACAGAAAAAAACAGTTTCTGAACGTAAAAAGATGCATAATCAATCACGCACGTAAACCGGCACAAAAGATGGGGTTTTCACCAACTCAACACAAAGGACTGGACACACGTGTGTCCAGTTGGTGAAACTCAAAATTTATACCACTTATTTTGAGATAGGTACTCTCAAATAAATCGAATTACATTCTTGTAGTATCTTTGAGCAGTCCAGGAGCTATTTATTCAATATCGCTTGTATCACAATATTACAACAAATACCTCGACTTCCGCCTAACTATATGTATTTAATACGGAACTTGAATGCGGCAACATTTTGTTTTGTTTATTGACAAATAGTGCTCGTATAATAATGATCACCTTCAAGACACGTGGCGATATATATGTCCATAATGTATACATTATGTCCATAATGTATATTTATAACTACCTAGTTCTCCAATACCGCAGTTTTCTTTATTACTATTATTCTGCTATCTACGTGTTTATTACGTATAGTCAAATTTATTCAAATACACTAAAATATTTATGACTTTTTTATGACTCGTATTAGGTTTCATAATAATAATAATATCCTCTTACATTCACACCTATTAACTAGCCTCATTTTAAGCAACTAATGCTGCTTGTGTTACGGACACTAGATGACGGATAAATATATTTAATAGATAAATACATATAAATAACCTGAATATATAGAAATATATATAAACATCCCAGACCTGAACAAATGCCTGAAAATTCATCACCCAAACATTTGCCCGCACTGGGGATCGAACCCAGAACCTCTCGAGATGGCGACGCCTTGAGACCGGCATACAGACCACTCGACCACGGAGGTCGTCGAGGACGGAGGTTTCATACTAATCACTAAAATTCACTTGGATAATCTTTCTATAGCTGGTTGTAAAATGTCTATTACAATTTGTTTGAAATCCTATTAGGCATATAGGAAAAATACATACATATATGTAAATGAGTGAAATAACATCAAAATGTATCCGCAAAGGTAAGCAGAGGTGGAATGAAACGCCCACATTTCGCTTGATGAGTTTAGATCGAGCGAGCCCACACAAGTGTAAGCAGAGCTACACCCACATTTCGAATAAGTTTAGATCCTTAAATAGAAAGGATAGCAAGCCCAACTAAATTAAAACTAAACTCAGTGGTTCTGAGTGGTACTCTGTTCCCAGTAATGGGATGTATATTATATAGGCTGAGAAAAGGTACAAGATATTGAAACGGGTCAGACTTCATGACGGGTGGTGGCGACTTTCATTTAGTCTCCGCATTTCTTCTTTTATACACTATTTTATATACCGGTCTAATTGTGAAGAGACCGGTAATATGTCTTACAGGACTCTTACTACAGACTTGTCTCTCATATAGATTACAAATTAGTCATAAACCTATTATAGTTTGTATTATATATATTCTCTGTGAGAGAAGTAAGGTACCAGGTAGAGAATCTCTTCAGTTCTATTGTGTCTCTCTAGCTAGCTTTAACTTACGACTTTGAACTCGTGGAATTTATATTTGAACGCGATAGTTTATAATGAGCGTCTTCTATCATATTGGGTCCTTACCTATGAAATTTGTGTTTTTATTCTGTCTAAGCAAATTGTCCGTAACTATTAAGTTTAAGAACATTCTTATAAAATAATTGCCTCCTCTAAAAACAGACCATATATTTGAGCTCGTATTATTTAATTTGATAATTTTTTGTAAGTTTAATTGTGTTAAAATTAGACACAAAGACAATTATTTTTAACTGCCTCCCGAATACATCATTTGATTTGAATTAACATAAAAACGATGAATATTTTTTATCAAGCGTGTTCACACACATATTGTTAAAGCTTGTCTAATGATACATGCCAAATATCAATTATCTCTGGATTTGTCGTTGTGAAGAAAACTGATAAAATGTTAGTATGTAAAATGCAGACATCCCCAAAATCTCCATACAAAACACCAATTTACCACCTAATATTTTTGTATTCTACTTGTATGTCTTATCTGGCTCTGTGTGGGCACAACCACAACATGCTTTTGTCTTCTATTCTTGTCGGTCTAAGCTTAGAAATCATTCCTATCGCACGACAAACAGTCGACTCATGGCTATCAAACATACAGTTGTTCGCACACCAAAAACATTAGTTTTACCTACTCTATGTTCCTCTCTCATTATTAACTTTAAATAAAATCCAACAGAAAAAGCTAATATTATTCTCCAAGATTCTAATATCTCCGGGGATAAAGCAATCGCTCGTTGATAGTAGTAATAAAACAAGGAATGCGACATTTGAACCGTTTATCGATGTATCCACACTCGTTTATTAGTAACTGTGTCAAGATACTCAAGATATCAGCCTTTGTTTAAAGATTTCGTTCAATGGATCGCGTCCCGAGATAACAAACGGCCTAGGCAAAATGCGAAATGCTCCAAATTGTCACTTATGAAGATTTATGTGAACGCTAAGCCACACAAATTCTGTTGTTGTCACAATTCCATGGTTTACTGTCGCGAATACATAATGGCCATTTACACTATCAAATAATGCATCATCAATTTTTTCACAAAAATAATAACAATGGAGAAAAAATTAAAACAACTACAGCAATAGAACCTTTCCTCAAAATTCTAAAATATCTCCATTTTACATAAATTTAGTCTCTCATTTTATTCTATTCTCTACGGAGTTGAAATCCGTCTAGGCACCGTATTAACTAAGAAACATTCTCCCAAATTTGCAAAGGAATTTGTTTTTAAATCAAAAAATATAAATAAAAAGGCAGCAAGATAATATGGCGTCAAACGTAAACCGGAAGACCAGCTTATCAACGCAGAGTTCACAGAACAGTTCAAGAATGACCATTTGATGTCAGAAAAAATGAAACCGCTAATAAAATGTGACATATTGATTTCATCGCGATCTTTCAATTGATGTAGTGTAGAATATTGTATAAAATTACAAGATAAATTAAAGAAATGGCCAGAATCACAATAGAAAGGCAAAGGTCGAAGAGGCGGTAATAGTAATAGAAAATATCACGCTTTTTTCAAAAGCTGATGTAATAGTGCAGAAAATATACATCGGCTCGAAAATATTAGATAGGTGAACAGTTCTGATAATATTAGATAATCTGAAAATCGGACTGCAACATATCGTTTTCCTAGATGTAGAGATATAGGAAAATATCTAAGGTATTGAACATCCGGGTTGAAAATGATAGAAACTTAATTAAACGTAATAAACATTAACTCTCATCTCAACTCTCATTAACAAGGTCATTGACTGGATCTTTCCGTCAATAACGATAGTACATAAGATAAGTTATTATAATTTCGACGCGTACCTTTGTAGTAATTAAATTAAATTTTTCTTTCTTTCATTTTGGGCTCTCCATTTTATTAGCGCAGTTCATTCTCATTAACGGAATGTAAACGACATTTGAAAAGAGGATACTGACTTGTCATGACTCACGAATTTTGTACGCATCGTTCTTAAAGAAACTCAGGCACATTTGATCAATGTCAAAGATATTTGTAAAGGGCATATTGACTTAATTTTTGGGCACCAAATGTTTCATAATACGCATTTGCTATGTATCTTAGGATTATTTCATATAATATTTATACATTATCTAATATCAAAACAACGGAAGCAGCTTAATTTAGACTATTGCGTAGTTAAATGAAGAATTAAATGAGTTCCCTCTCAAGGCTTCTATAGTAATTAGCAAGGTAAACCCGAAGCCGTACGCAAACTAATCCTTAGAGCTGAAGATACTGACGTCATTCTTTCACGTCAATGGATTAAGAATAAATGAAGAAATTAAGTCTAACGTTTGTAATTATAGAAATTAGACAGCAAGGCTACTTTTTCTAATTCCATAGTCGCAAATGGCAAACGTCTACAGTAGCCGAATTCTGGAGACTGTCCTTTCCTTAACAAATGTCTGACATTAGTTCACCATATTATAGTACAAATTTTGTCCCAACAAATGGATAACTGGGTACCTATTGCTAATAAAGCCTTGTAGTTAGCCAATAAAATTAGATGTGGCGAAATGTTACTGTTAAAGAACAAAAGACAGAGGAGCACTCCCCGAATTGCATAAAATTTGTCTGTTTACTAAATATCAAGTTTCTCTCTAAAGAACTGCCCTAAATTAGAAAAGATGACCTCTCTTAATGGTGTTTACAACACAAAGAAAGACCATATTATTATGGTAAAATCTCAATAAAAATGTCTATTTAAAGTCGTAGTTGCCCCTGATGATGATAGTGAGCAATAGGATTATGAATTCATGATATTGAACACTGATAACTTACAATTTACATGAACCATTAGAAATCTGTTATCGACAATTTAAGTTCGGCTATCTTAACTCTTTCGTCAAACTCAACCACCGATTTCGATTCACATAAAACACCCATGACATTCCTGTTAATCTGACTGAACCGTTCTAATTGGTCAAGTGGGGCGTTGGTCGGAAATGAGTAATCAGCGACGTGTCCGGGCACCAGCTAGCTCCAACTACGAAACTTTCCAACACAGGAAAGTCGCGGACGAGAAGTAGTTCAAACAGTAACCTAAAGAATACCAAGCAATGAAAACCAGACCTCTTTAAAAACTTATAAATCCTGCCCTCCTTGTAAGTTGTGCGGTAAATGTTTTTTTTTCCATTTTGAACTATTTGCTTTCACTTATCGCTTCGACCACTTATTTTAGTTAAGAATTTCTTTTCCTAAAGTCCGATAAACAGTTATAGAAGTCTGGTGTTTCTTTTTTCTTGTGTTTATAACAATGGAATCTACTACAATCAAACAACGCTATAAACTTCTTTCATAAAACATGCTGCCGATAAATTATGACATTCCATAAATAATTATAGAATATTATGCCATATTATTAATGTCCTGCACAACCATCCAATAGCTTATAGCGGCGACGGGCTCACCACCTGTCACGCTGAGTGCAGTCACTGCTTGGTGAAGCGCGGACTATGGCAATGCACTGCTTTTGCGGTCCTTTTGCCTAGTCTCTGACTAACCCTTAGGGGATAATAGTCGTGATTGAATATATGTCCTCTGAAAGTGCCCCGTCACGTACTTTTAGTGATACTTTGTTGACCTAATTGATTTTAGGGGTTCTACTGTTTAAGTTCAAATAAACGACATCTTAGTTATAATAAACGTCATAGCTTAGCCACTTACTGACCTCAAAAGACATTATAGCATCTATAAGTTCGTAATACAATAATAACTTTTACGACAAAGCTCATAGATATCAAACTACACTCGCGAGTAAAAATTAAGGGTCGGTTAAGAAAGTTAGAATATCTCGAAAGATAAAGACGCTAGCGAACTGAAATAAACTGTGCATGATAGGCAATTTAATATTCTTAAAATAAAATATTTTTCATAATTAATTTATATTTCATTAAAAACATAAACTTTAACGAAAAAGGATATCTTGCGTAAACTTAAATAGAATAGATAATACAATATTTTTCATTACATTTTATTATTATTTAATTTTTAGTACTTGGTGTTGCCTCCGTGTGCTCTCAGTAGGGCTCTGAAATATATGTCGACGATATTGTCGATATTGTTGTTGTATATGTAGTATCAGGGCGATAAGAAGTAGGGCAGAAATGACGATTACAGGAATTTATTTGTTTCTTTAGTACACGTTCAAGTAACGATAAAACCAGCTCGTTTGCGGAGTTCGGTTGCAGAACCAGTCACTTAAGATAATTATTGCAACACGCGAACTCATCGACGATAATTATGATAAAGGCACTATTAACTTCTACTGTTAACAATGGCTGTATATTTTTTATGAGTGGATAATTAACATGTCTGTGTTGAATTAAAGGATGCTGTTTAAAAAATTGTAGAGATTTTGTAGATACAAATAGGCATATATATTTTAAATATAATTCAACTTATCCAAATAGGTAAGGTGGACCTTTAGATAATTCTGATTAGTAGCTTTGCATTTTGTTTTAAACAAATAAATAGACGAACATTATACATTGACTAGATCTCCATCAGTGATATGAATTAAGAAAACAGTATCTGTTGCTCTAGGGTCGAAGTCAACCAAAGCATGTTCAATACCAAATTATATTGTAGGTAAGCTCGGCTAGCTCGGCCACTGCGAACAATACAATATGCATCACCTTGAAATACCTTTCGCGATATGTTTAGAAAATATTCCGAATTCCCAGAATGTTTATAATAAAGCGATATATCTGGCAATGTTTATATGGAATGGAGCAGGCAAAATGAGGAAATTCATATAGGTATATTTCAGTTCTTGTACAAGAATACATTTTGTACTCATTGATAATATTAAAATCTTGAAAAAATTCTTGTACAGGAATGTTCCTTGTTAAAAGAGATCTTTTCTTGTGAAAGCTTTCGCGAATTTTCCTAGAAACAATTCTAAAAATTTTCTACATAGCGGCTGTTATGAAGGAATATTGCGAACAATACATACTTCTCCACATAAGTAACCGATCTTGGTTATACGGATACAACAAATCATCATTAGTGCGCACATTGTCCAGAACGGGAGCTCACTGAATGAACCCGATGTAAATATCCGTCAAAATACTCGACTAGACAGCTGTAAGTGTTCTAAAGCGGGATATTAATATATTCAATAGAATGTAGTTTTCTTTAAGGCTGCGTTTGGTTATTTCGATGAAAATGGCTAGATTTGCATTATTTCTTGTACAGACACGTGCACTAACATGTATACAATCTCATTCAAATTTGAACTTTATTGCATCACAATAAAATATATTTTATTGCAGGTGACTACGAACACAGTATTAAAGTTCGTAAGTAAACAACAATTCCACTAACCGCATCTTTTCGCAATTGGATTCTTCAAATTGTATTTACTTAAATTATTCTTATGGTTTTGCAAGGATAACTTGCAATGCAATATTATGTTAAAATTTTATGGGTAATATCTTTCAAAATTGGTCTCGTATTGCTAATTTCACAAGGGATTTCTTACCGTGTATGATCATGTTGAAGAATGAGCTTTCTGTGGATGCCGATGCCGTGGTGTGCCCCGAAAACAATAAATATTCTTTCTCGTGATCAATTCCTTATTCTATTTGCTTTCTTTTGACACTCACTGCCTTTATTATATGAATATTTTTTCTCGTCGTTCTGTTTTGATCTTATGTATGATTGATTATTAATCTATAATATATAATAATAATAATAATAATAAATACACATCTTCATACTTTCACACCTATCAACTAGCCCCATAATAACTAATGCTGCTTGTGTCACGAGAAAATATCCACAATATACATATACAATATACAATTTATATTTAAACATCCAAGACTGGAGAACAACTGTCTGTATTCATATAAAAATTTACTCCCACCGTGGATCGCACCCGGAACCTCTCGAGATGGCGAGACGCCTTGAGAACGGCGTAGAGACAGACCACTCGACCACGGAGGTCGTCGAATCACTGTTCTTTCTTTACTTTAATATTAGCGATTATTTTATGAAAATTATTATCAAAATAACTGTATCTACCTAAAAACCAATAGTCATACAAATTCATTTCTACAGATAAATCAATCTTAGGTCACCGACCTCTACCGACAAAATCGATGGAAATACCAATTAAAAAAACCAAACATGCTAAAATTAATCTTAATGCCAAGCAGCAAGGTGCAATATGAAGTAGTAGCCGACTGAATTACAAGCCAATTGTTGTGAAACAAGGAGGCGATCAATCATGGAGTGAAAATGGAAACTGTATCTGAAGACTGTGCGATTGAACCTGAGCCTTGAGTGTTGGTACCAAAGCTGAGATTCGTCTGTGCAGCGGCTCGGAAGTGGGGATCGAACGACCAAGCCTCCATTAATGCTTGCGCAAAAAAATGGAACAGTGACTGTTAATAACAATTAGAATATTCAAAATTATTAACTCAATTAATTAGCTCGATAGCTCAGTTGAGATTCGTGCGCGAGATCGCCGGTTCGAGTTTAGTCTGTATCGATGAGTGAATTTCTACACTATATTACGAATATGGCTTGCCTTCTCTCCTCGTTCAGAGCAGGAGGCTCGCTTGTTCTTATGCAGGGACTCTATAGGCAAAATGTCGGCGTTAAAGTACGTCTCAATTTCAAGTTGCCAAAAAGGTAAACAAAACAAAGGTAATGTTTCATCTCTAGACTGTAGGTAATTGAAATCAATTGAAACGGACAACAATTGTTACCGTTAATTATATTTACGTGCCAATGTCCATGTAAAAAGTGATTATTGAATAAAAAATTCGGTAAGTGGGCTTTTTTGTTTACCTTTTTGGCAACTTGGATTGAGACGTACTATAGCTACTTTACCTGCATCTTTAGAGAAATAGCATGGTAATTATTTTAACGCAAAAAGTTTAAAAACTCGAAATCAAGAAAGTAATAAAAAAATAATGAAATTAGCATCGTGACTATTATAACAGTCGAATTCGTTTATTTACCTAGCCATGGGTGGCACTGACGTCAAAGCTTGCGTCACATGCGAAGAAAAGGTCGCAAATATTACTTTTTCGTGGAAAACAACACACCCAAGAAACAATAACGCTTATATTCATTCAAACGGCCGTTCTCGAAGCTTCGACAAACAAAGGCGAAGACGAGCAAGTGGAACACCATGTACAATTTACATATACATACCTGTCTAAGTAGGTAGGTATAGATATGTATTTCTATTTATATCAGCCCGAAAAACTGTCGAAACTGAAATATTGGTAAAATCACTTCTTTGAGCGTTGTTATTATTATAGAGATAGATAGATAAGATAATAGGTTGGGGAAAAAGTTTCTTCGCATTTTAAAAAAAAATTCAAAACATTTTTTAATATAGTTTATTTACATTTAACTAAAGTATGTAGGTACCATTTTGTTCGATAACTTTTTGCCATCTTGTAGGTAGGGACATGATCCCATTGCTATAGAAATTTTGGGACTTCTGGTCAAAATACCGCGACAAGTGGTTTTGGCAGTCCTCTCGTGATGTTAACCTGACACTGCCTAAAGGTGCAAGGTCAGGACTATACGGCGGATGCATTAACACCTCCCAGCCAAACTCTCTTAATTTTTGCTGAGTGGCTAAAGATGTGTGAGGTCTAGCGTTATCATGATGAAAAACCACACCCCTTCTGTTGATTAATTCCGGCCGCTTTCTCTCAACTTCTTGCTTTAATCTCATTAGTTGTTCGCAGTAGAGTTCAGAATCGATGGTCCTGCCTGGTGGTAACAGCTCATAATGAATAATGCCCTTCCAATCCCACCACACACACAGCATCACCTTGTTGCGAGTGAACCCGGGTTTCGCCACAGTCTGTGAAGCCTGACCGGCCTTTGACCACGACTTTTTTCGCACGTTCTTGTCGTACGTGATCCACTTTTCATCACCAGTTATCAGCTTCTTCAAAAATGGTTCGGTTTCATTACGTCGTAATAAAGAATCACAAATGAGTACACGGTTCATAAGGTTTCTTTCAGTGAGCTCGTGAGGTACCCAAATGTCAAGCTTTTTTGTGTACCCAGTTTTTTTCAAATGCGCCAAAACTGTTTTGTGGTCAATTCCCAGTTCTTCAGCTACGTCGTAACTACTGACATGCCGATATTGCTCCACTTTTTCAAAAATGGCATCCATTTTATCTGTAATAGGGCGACCAGAGCGACGTGCATCTTTGACATCAAAATTTCCGGATTGAAAACGCTTAAACCAAATTTGTGCTACTCTCACAGACACTGCACTAGGTCCATAAACATCGCAAATTTTTTTCGCGGCTTGCGTTGCATTTTTAACTTTTTTGTAGTAAAAATTTAAAATGTATCGAATTTCTTCATTAGATTCACTCATCTTGGCGGTACGAAAAACAAATGAAAATCACTCATTTTCCTAATTTGAATTTGGAATAATGTTCATTAAAATTTAAACTTTCAATGATACCAAAACCAGCCAGATACAAATAGTTATAGCCAAAGAGATTTTATTACAAGTTTATACATACTATAATGCGAAAAGACTTTTTCCCCAACCTAATATATTAAATACCAAGTATATCGAAGATGAAATAGGTCTTTAGTTCTTTACCTATGAAATTGGTGTTTTGTATGGAGATTTTGGGGAAGTCTGCATTTTCCATACAAACTTTTTTTCAGATTTCTTAACAACGGCAAATCCAGAGATAGGCCGCGAGAAGATCCCACCGCTTGTACCACTGAGTTTGAATAAAACTTGAACAGTTCATTGTGAATACCGCTTGCCTCACATTGTGCCCGGTGCATGGTAACGGGCTGGCCACCTGTTACATGAGGACTAATATATCTAGCGAAATGTAGGTGATAACACCTCTGCCTACCCCTTCGAGGCGTGAATATATGTATGTATGTATAAAACAGATAAGAATAAAGACTAAAGTTTTTCATAGTCTGTCGAGTTACAACTAAATCAGAAAAAAAAAACGAAAAAACACTTTTATCTTAACTGAAGCGACCACTCTAATCTGTACTGGCTGAGCCCGTCGACCACTTCGTAAGTAAAAGGGATGTGAGTGGTTGTTCAAAGTTGGCGTGGGGGTCTGAGAGTGCGGTAGGTGTTACAGACACGGCTCAAGTCGTCACGTTCCAGTTACCCACTATACTTATTAGGTTTGAAATATATTTACAGCGAACTCAATGTACCTAATCGTATTGAAATTTTGTCGTAGCGATTTATTCTGATTAATTTCAATAATAGTTTTTGTTTTAATTTCATTAAGTAAGTATTATCTGACCGCTGCTGGCAGAGGCTGGATGCGTCAGGCTGAAGAAAGGGTGTAATGGCGCACGTTTTGGGAGGACTATGCCTTGCAGGGGACTAATGTCGGCTGAAATGGATGAAAAGAAATGGATAGATGGAGGTATTGTGTTATTCCTAGGTTTCATACATTACCGGCAACCCGTGTATACATGTCTAGACATGTATTGAAATTGATTGTCTGATGGACAGACGAGTGACGAAATAGTATGGGAAAGAAAGTCGTGCTGACCACAACTAGTCAACTACTGACCACACATAGAATCGAAAGTGATGGCGATGTAACTTTATTATGGTAAAATGTCTATAGTCTGCTGAACAAGACCCCAAACAGAATTGAGAACATGGCCGGACTATATGAAATTAATAGAACAATTTACGTGACAACAAAAGTTTTTCCCGCGCCTTCATCAACTCAGCCGAGTTACGTCTCGACACCGATCGGTCCTGGCCATTACAATTATCGGAAAACTATCAAATCACAGAATCTCCGTATACCTATACTTTTTGTTGCGGTGAATCAAAGCGAGACAGGACGTGATTGCCCGAATCGAATCTGTGATCTGAGAATTGAGAGTAGGAAGTGGTTCCGCGACCTTCGCCAGTACGTCAGTCTTCCTTAGGGGGCTTACTGACGAGCCCAGTTTGTGGCCTCCATAATATGAACTCTTTTCGCTTAAACAACACTTATACTTATTTGACTCCATTCGCGTTTTTCCCAGTAAAACGATTTTATATGAGATGCTTCCGCGGCTGAACAGACGCGGTAAGCTGACCAAGTGCCATACAAAACTGGCGTTTTCTATGGACAAATGCTGAATGGAGTTAAACAAGTGTGAGTAGTCCCCTTAGGCTCGAAATTCTTTCGAGATATATCAATGATATTAGTCTAACTATACATCTCCTCATTCCTGATCAATTTGACACAAAACTTTCCAATGGTTTCCTTTCCTTTCCTTTCCAAAATTGGTGACCACGGAAGACCAGCGTCGGATGTCTGCGACAACTGACACATGCTGAGTGGCTCGCCATTTAGTGTCACAATTTTCTTAGATATTAAGCTTAGTACTAAGGTTAATTCTGTGTCACCAATAAATTATTTTCTTTCTTTCTTTCTTTCTTTCAATGTGGCTTAATACCTAAGCAGGCAAAAGTTGGATCCAACTTTTTCAGGACATTGGACTTAGTAATTAAAACATTTGCGAGAGGAAGTTGTGCTCAACACACGGAGAAGAGTATATATAAGAGAATTTTCATATCTAGTTACTATTCTTTGTATTTATTAGTTAGTTTAAAAAATGAAAAAGCGTTCGAATCCAAAATAAATAAAAAATTGAAAAAGCTATTGCATGAAATTCACAGAATTTGATTTTTAGTTGATACTTCCTATGTTTGCCAATTACAAATAAAATTCATATTGAATCTAGTCTTTTACATAATTTCCTTAAGATTGTTAAAGGAAAATTTTATGTTGTTTACATGGTTTGGACAACCTGTGTGATGAATACAATCATTTACACGCTTATTCATAAAAAAACATTTTATAAAACAAGTTTTAATTAGTATGTATCTTTCTTTTAAAGAGCGCGTTTGGTTGAAATCAGTTTAAATTTGTTTTATAAATAAGGGAATCTTATGCATTGCATAAAACTTAATTAGTTGATTAGCTAAATAATAATGATTAGCTTAAGCAGTTGATTAATATGTATTTATTAATAAGCATATAAAAATATACTGTGAGTGAATAATAATTTTCAATTAAGGGAAAATTTCAAAACAACATAATATTTGGCTTCAAATCAGTCAGCAAATTAATAGTAGGACAGAATACAGTTGGCTTCTGAAGACTCAAGTGATAAAAAAGATGTGTAGATGGCATAATTTTACTCAATAATTATGAACATTACTCCAGTTATATACATAGCATATTTTAAAGTTAGAATTTTAAGTTTCATGTGCATGATAGATAAATAAAAAAGAACATATAGAATTTGTGAATAATACATACCTACGTACTTTTGAAATTATTTACTTAAACCAAATCATTTTTATAATTCATAGCTTAGAATATACTGTATTCTAAGTAAGTAAGTATTCTCTACTTAATTTAGTATCATCATTACCACATCCTGTGTACATAATGTTGTTGCAAAATAAGTTGCAGCAACCAAGGCTAAATATTCATGACAGTGTTTCAAAAGTCCTACTACCAAAACAAATTATAAAAAATGTTTAAATTGATTTAATTATTTTAGTAACAGATTTGATTGAAGAATATTATAAAATAATAAATTAATTTTATGTAACAGTCACAAGATCAAAAGGTAAACTTAATAAATGTAAAACGATATACTCAAATTTGTAGGTATATTGCTTCCACACAGGTAATTTAAATCATAATATGACCTGATGTGGAAATATTCTTTCATCGTAAACGCAAACACGACCTTGCCATATTGTACCAAAATAAAGAAAAAGAACAAAAAGAGGGTCAAATAGGACTAGTTTTAAAATAAAATAGTGCAGTTACAAGGTACTTACGGCCATGACCATTTCGAATGGGTACTTGTGAACCCTCACGGGAGACACGTATTCCTGAACCATTTTTATGGAGTCACTTGTGAACTGAGGAGGTAAAGGAATAACAGGACTCAACAATCCTCGGAATCACTATTTCACACTATAGTCATACTGTTTTGAACTTTCACTCCCGATTGTATACAATCAACAAATAACTTGATGTCAATAAAACTTGTACACTACCGAGCGAAACGTCGTGAACTTGAAATGGGTTGAAAATTGAAAATCCACTCAAAGGAAACAAAATGGTTTGTTTGCTGTGAAGTTAGTTGCGTCAGCAGCATGTCAAGTTAGTGTCAAAATTTAAATGATAGCCATTAATTGCCAGAACAAATATTACCTAAATATATTCGGATACAATAATTCTTATGCTATTTGAAATAGGCTAGTTGACAGTAGTTGACCCTTTTTTTTATTGGGCCCCAAATGATTAATTTCTGAGGGCCATCACCATAAAAAATAATACAATTTTTTTCTGAAGCCTTTATCACAATACATTTTAAATTATAAATTACGTTTTTGCTTAAATGTCAAAAACGCCTTCAGTCCGATGGTCACGATTATTGTAAACAATTCAATGAGCATGCGTGGCATACCCGACAGTTATCCTTGATTGGTTGCGACTGGCGTTTGACGGATTTTGACCATGCGTAGTAATTGTTTACATGAAGCATTACTCAACTAATTTCCCGAACATGGTGGGTAGCGTTTTTGGCAAATGAAAAAAAAAGTAAAAATAAAACATATTTAAAATAAATTTCTAGTAATCTGTTATTGGGGTCATAAGTCTCAGGAACCATCTTAACATCACTTTATAGTGATCGTTGGCTCCACGACATTTAGGTTATTTATACACGTTTGTATGAGCTAGATCCTATGCATTCCCTTTTTAAGGAGACTAATAGACTAGTTGACTCATATCAAGAGTAATGAAAATATTGTGTCATTCACATAGTATTTAGTGTAAGGATCTGAAATATACCAAATTCGATAACTATAAATAAGGGATTGCAGTAAAAAATTCAAATTAAAAATGTATTTTTTCATCTGCCAAAAACGCTTTCCACCATGTTCGTGAAATTAGTAACGCTTCATGTAAACAATTACTACACATGGTCTAAATCCGTCAAACGTCAGTCGCAACCAAACAAGCATAACTGTCTCATATGTCACGCATGCGTATTGAATTGTTTACAATAATCGTGACGCTACGGCACATGTAATTCATAGACCATCAGGACCGAAGGCGTTTTTGACATTCAAGCAAAAACGCAACTTATAATTTAAAATGTATTGTGTTATAGGCTTCAAAAAAAAAAAGGAATTATTTTTTATGGTGATGGCTATCAGTAAATATTAATTTTGGGCCGAAATAAATAAAAGGGTTACTAGCCTACTATTATGCGGGCTACGCTTTATTTATTAACATTAAAATGCTTCTCTAATATCGAGTTTCAATTCGAAAATTACAAAATCCGAACACAAACCTAAAACAACTACGTTGCTAACTTGCCATAATTAAAAAATAAAAATGACGAGTTTTTGAAAATATCAAAGAAATTGCTAATGCCTGTGTAAAATGAATTTTATTTTGCTTATTTAACAAAATAAGTCTAACTTTTATCATTAAATTTAATGGATAAACTAATAACATAATATCCAACCAAAATTATTCTGCAGATTATTCTCCACGTCTTTGGCAGCTAACTTCAAGACAGTGAGTAAGCGAGCCTTGACGGTGCGAGCGCGAATGTCGCTTTCCATCATTTGAAGACAAATTTCTTCATTGTCTCGATAAAAAGCGAAGCAAAATTCTGGCAAAATTGTGCGCGTTCGTGCCCGATGTCTAGTGCTGAAGTCGCCGATAATTCCGTTGACCCCCCGGCGAAAAAGCGGAAGCTAAATACAGGAGAATCCCGTTCCAATTCTTCAGCAATGGCGAACAATGGAACGCGTGTAGAAGAAGAAATCGACGAGGGTTTATATTCCAGGCAGCTTTATGTGCTGGGCCACGATGCCATGCGTCGGATGGCGAGTTCCGACGTCCTGATATCGGGGCTTGGTGGTCTCGGCGTTGAAGTTGCGAAAAACGTGATTCTCGGCGGCGTTAAATCGGTGACTCTGCATGATGATCGTGTTTGCACAGTTTCCGATTTATCCTCTCAGTTTTACTTATCAGAGAATAATATTGGTCAAAATCGTGCATTAGCGTCATACGAGCAATTAGCAGAACTTAATCACTATGTGCCGACTACTGCATATACGGGACCTCTCAGTGAGGAGTTCTTGCGTAAATTTCGTGTAGTTGTTCTCACGGGGGCCTCAAAAGCGGAGCAAGAGCGAGTTGCGGCCATTACTCATGCAAATAACATAGCCCTGATCATTGCAGATACCAAGGGACTGTTTTCACAAGTGTTCTGTGATTTCGGTCCCGAGTTTACTGTAGTGGACGTGAATGGCGAGAACCCAGTGTCAGCCATGATCGCAGACATCACTCATGAGTATGAAGCAGTTGTCACATGTCTAGATGATACTCGTCACGGACTCGAAGATGGTGATTTTGTTACATTTAGTGAGGTCAGTTGTATTCATTATAAAATTATACATTTAAAAAAAAACTTGCAAAATTTTAGAACACCCCATCAGCTCATGATATTTCATGATGTTATGCAATGCTTCTATTTCTCACCAATGATTTTTTTTCCAGGTACAAGGTATGACTGAATTAAATGGCTGTGAACCACGCAAAATCAAGGTGCTAGGACCCTACACATTTAGTATTGGAGACACTACAAACTTTACTAAATATGCCCGAGGAGGCATTGTAACACAAGTGAAGATGCCCAAGAAGCTTCAGTTTAAGCCTCTAAAGGAATCTATGCAGGAGCCAGAATTTGTTATCACTGATTTTGGAAAATTCGACTACCCTCAACAATTACATGTCGCTTTTGCTGCACTACATAAGTTTGAGGAGGGCGAGGGCAGGTCCCCGTACCCTTGGAGCAGTCCCGATGCTGCCAAGTTCACAGATTATGTCAAGGCTGTGCTTGCTGATAAGAAAGATGGAGAGTTAGAACTAAACACTGATCTGATGGAGACTTTCTGCAAGGTATGTTTATCTTTGTTTTGATACTTTTATGAGGTTTGGAAAGTAGAGTCACAATGACATTAAAATAGTGTGTGAATATGTGATAATGATTCAATGTGTGTGACTCATGTGTGGTTTAATAGTCATCTTTTTAAAATTAAAATATTCTTAATGCTTTTTTATGAGATCAGCTACCCACATGATACTATGAATGCAGTTTATAAGTAAATACTACACTGTGTGTATGTTATTTACCCTCAGCATATCATACATAGTATAAAACAAAGTCACTTCTCTCTCGCTGTCTGTCTGTCCCTATCTCTATGCTTAAATCATAGAATAATTAAAAAGGAATGATTATATCTACAATAATACAATACATGCATAATATATTTCACCTGTGCTAAGCAGGGGCAGATTGTTAATTAGTTTATAAGAAACTATACCACTGGTGATATGACAACAAGGTGATATGAAAACATCTAGAATGTACATTTTTAGTCAATTTCTATACAGGCTTTTGCTTACAAATCATGTTAAGCCACTGACCTATACTGCAGCACTCTTGAGAAATGCATTACTATCTTTTTACAACTTCTGAGAAAAACATGTTTAAAGTTTTTTTTGCTTTTACTTGTATCTCTAGTTTGCTGACTACCCTCTAGTAGTCAATAAAATATATTTTTTACTATAGAATTGCTTATACCTATGATTCAAACATTCATTCTGACATTCAAGACAAAAAATATTCTTACATCTGTAGTTGAACAGGAAATGAACCATGAACTTGTTGATAAGATTAAAAAGCAATGAAAATATTATTGTAATCCTGTGTGATTGTGTGGCACCTCACATACACACACATAACACTGCCTATATGATGAAATTGTAGTTGATTGTTCTGTGCGCCTGTCCCAAGGAGTTAAAACTCAGACAATGATATGACTGTATAGACCCTGATTGACTACATATTACAAGTACAAGTGTCACCTCCTCGCATGCATTAAAAACCTACTGTCAGAATTGCATCTTTGCAAAATGAAATAAAAATAACATAAAAAAGTGAGAGTCAAATTATTTTTTGCATTCCAAGTAAAATTAGAGCTGCTAGTGCTGTCATTGCCCTCAGACAATTTTTCTTTATTTATTTATTGTAAGGAAACATACAGTATACAATTACTTATTGCTAGAAATAAAAAAATTGTACATAGGCCAGTAGTTTCTTTATTTTCTTTGTAATTTTGGACAGTGGCCTTTATATGTGGCTTGTTAATTTTACTGTGAAAAATATTTACAGTTTTGCAAATAGTTACTTGCATGAAAGCTTAAGTCTCATATAAATGCACAAAAATTGTGAAATTCTTGATGGGAAAATCCCTAAAAATTTTTCTCCATCAGATATCATCAGGTGATATAAATCCAATGAATGCGGCCATTGGAGGAGTAGTTGCCCAGGAAGTGATGAAAGCTTGCTCGGGCAAGTTCCACCCAATAAAGCAGTGGCTGTACCTAGATGCCATTGAGTGCCTGCCAAAAGACCGAAGCCAGCTCACCGAGGAGAACTGCAAGCCAATCGGCTCAAGATATGATGGACAGATCGCTGTTTTTGGTCAGGAGTTCCAGAAGAAATTAGGAGATCTGAAATACTTCATTGTTGGTCAGTGTTTGATATTTTTTTAGTTTGAATATAATTAAGTCTATAATTTATGTAGTATATGGTATAAGGTGGTGGTGGTGGTGGTATAAGGTTTTTTAAGGGTCGGCAACGCGCTGGTGATGCCCTCGGTGTTGCAGGCGTCCATAGGCTACGGTCACCACTGCCCATCTGTGTATGCTTGTTTGCCACCCTGGTAGTATAAAAAAAAATGTTGTATATGGATTTGGAAATTGACTCATTCAAGAGCTATTGTGCCACTTATTTTTTATTTCACACTTCTTGAAGCCTATCTTTTACCACTAGGACAACTTCTCCATAAAACTCTTGTTCAACTACATCCAACATAATGAATGAAAATTCCTTGTTAAATGTGTATTACGCGAACATTGTATTAAGGGTGTGATGTCGATGACCAGCGTTGCGTTGATAAAATGCTGTCGTCTTATCAGAAAATTTCAACAAGGGTAGCAAACAAAGATGATGTATGCCTGATAAATGTATAGACACTCGTAACTCCTTGGGCACGACTCACGTGACGCCTACACTGAAGCACTACGCAAACTCAAGAGAGTGTTATATTGACGACTAGCTGTTGCCCGCGACTTCGTCCGCGGTAACTGGTTATTAGGGTTCCGTAGTAAACTAGGAACCCTTATAGTTTCGGCATGTCTGTCTGTCTGTCCGTCCGCCGATAATCTCAGTGACCGTTAGCACTAGAGAGCTGAATTTTTTAATAAATATTAATTTAATAACGACGACAAAGTTCACAAATCAAAAGTGGAATAAAATGGTGCCCATACACGTAATGTAGGAACTGATTTCTTTTCCTCTGAACCCTAACGTGTGATATATCGTTGGATAGCTATTCAAAAATGAATAGGGGTTTTCTAACATAATTTGGCGATAAAATTTATATTTTCTGAAATAATCGCTCCGAAAGTTAAAAAAGTGTCCCCCTCCTTTAACTTTTGAACCATAAGTTCAAAAAATATGAAAACATTCTCAAAAGTAGAACTGTATAAGTACTTTCCAGGAAAATTAACGATCAGCCTATATATTGTAAAAAAAAAAAAATTATAGATGTGCAGTTTTTGATAAATTTTACAAAATGGAAAACTACGGAACCCTATACTGAGCGTGGCCCGACATGCTCTTGGCCGGTTTTTAACTATCCCACAGGAACCCATTAATTTTCCGAAATAAAAATTATCTAAGATGTTGGCCAGGGATAAAAGGTATCACCATTCAAAATTTCATTGAATTTGGCCCAGCCATTAGCCTGTAAACAGACAGAGAAACAAAAAATAATAATGAAAAAACATTTTTTTCGTATTTTCCCTCTTTTCACATCCCCCTGACTAGGTTTTAAGCATTTTTTTTTCTATGTACAGACATCCGACCTCTACAGTTTTATTATATGTTTAGATATATATACCCTATACCCAATATAACTGCTATGGCGACTTTACTAACGGCAACACATCAGTAAAAAGTAACGTTACTTTGCTACGATCTTCTATAAGGAGATGTTACTTCCAGTGGTATATTATACCACCATGTCCGACCTTGTATTGAAAAATGTTTTTTTTACATACATTAATCATTTTTCGATAGTTATGCTTGGGTCTGTGCACCTAACATTATTTTATCTCTGCTTTTCTACAAAACGAGTTTAAGGTAAAAACGCGCCAATTACCATTCACCTTGAACTTATCTCAATGTCTCTGTATGTAACTCGAGGTAATCCTTATTGTAAATAGACTCTTATTACAACCACATAAAGGCTGGTCTGATAAGTGCTTGCCAAAGCTATTTCAGTTCTCGATCTGTTTTCTACTTTACCATTAGAATATCGTTGGAAATGGAATTTGAATATATGAAACACTTAAAAGGAAGCTTAGTTTTTTTGTATCTATAAGACTTCAGTAGAAAGTTATGCAGTCAGTCGGATTTAAATTATATTTCGATATCGAAAACAAAGCTACTTTCGCCACACTTGGATATAGGATTGGTGGCCATAATTTTGTGGTGTAGTTTTTCCGTGTTTCTGGGGCACTTATGCCCGTATTATATAACTAAACTCACGCATAGATCGCAGATTTTGTAACGTTAGATAGAAATGGCGCTATATATCCCCATATAACGCCATCCCTTTCTAGCTGTGTTCAAGCAGAGGTCTCCGCTTGAGATTGATTTTGGAATAAAGCAGTTTTGTCCTACATAATAAGAGCTACATTTTCTTAAACTAAACATGCAATAATGGTCAATTAGGATCCGACCTCAGCATGTGCTACAACAGATTACACTGTTGCAGCGCTGGTATCCCAGTTAAGTCCCATCTTTCCGCGTTGGGCTCACGTTGTGGGATGACGGCTTATACTCGTCACGTCTGGTTCGTATAGGACTAACGAGTCTACATTATATAGATCGACAAATACTGGCCCGAACTACAAGCAATACGAATGTATTGAAGTATTGCGATATCTTATTGCATCTATGATTGAATAACTCACTAAAATAATTACTTCTGATCACGCATACATAATACCATGTTTGAGCACCGTTCCGTATGCATGATTGACGTGATCCACTAAGTATTTAAAACTACCGTCAGTGGTTATATACATTTTTCAGAAGTAATTGTCAATTTGCTAGTATGACGTGAAATGCAAAATCGATTGTAATAGTTCTGCACCCACCCTGTCGCCATTATTATTTGTGGTTGAATTGAATGTTGTCCTCGTCCGTTGTCTTCTGCCACTTGCTATATTTACATTTAATCCCTCGCCGAGGCTGGTATCTCTGAGGTTCTGGGTTCGAGTCCTGGTTCAGGCAGATATTTCTGTTGTGAAGCATTTCAGAGTCTAAGATAATTGGAAAATATATTGTTTACGAATTACCCTAGATCATATAACACGAGACTAATTTCTATAAGTGCTGCCCAAATGATTTTTCGGCTGACCTTTTTGTTGCTGACCAAATAATGCTGCCCAATTAATTACTTATAAGCACTTGCGTGGCACAATAAACACCAGATTTTTTATTTCGTATATATATGCCAGAAGCAGCAGTTACATGTATAGCATTTAAATAAACTAATGCAATATACAGACTGGCGCCAAATCTATGTTCAATTCGTCGTAGTCTTAAAACACTACACAAATTTCCCAATTTATAATATATTTTATGATATATCGTAATGTTAAATAAAGTTTCTTTTAATTTAAATATTTCCTCTGTGGAACTACGCAATGCGGAAACCTTTTTATATATATCAACTTTATCTAAAGTCAAGATTAATATTATACTCAATAATTATGTGCGTAATTGGAAATGGAACATAAATGATTCAGTTAATTTTTATTCTCTAGGCTTTTGGCCTTTACAAATTCCTCTTTATGTACCTCTCATTTTAAATTGCCTGTCTTGCCTAAAAGTATCGAAAATTGAAAAAGTAATTAAACCTTCTGTATATTTAATTAAACAAACAAAAGCCACATCCGATCTATTCCCCAATTAAAAAGGTTGAAATATTAATTAAATTTATGGACATCACCTAACAAATAGATATCGGAACTGTGTATTGAAATGAAATTAAATATTTATTTGCCAAGAATACATTTGCCATTGTATTTGAATACACATGAGATGAAATAGAAAGAGGTGTTAGTTCAAGTTAGGGTTGGGTAGGAGCATCTCGGTGGCGTAGCGGATAGTACGCTTTGGCTTTCCATCGAAAACAAAGCTACCTTCGCCATGGTCATGGCTATTGCAACCAACCAGCGTTGGGTCAGACGTGGTAGTGTTAGGGCCCATCCTCCTCATGTTTCTCCATGAGGAAGACCTGTGCCCAGCTTGACGTAGGACGAAGGTTAGGTAAAACGCAGCTGGAGTTTCTCTATCTATCTCGTTTCCAGGTGCGGGCGCCATCGGCTGCGAGCTCCTGAAGAACTTCGCGATGATCGGCGTGGGGACCGGCGCCGGGCAGATCACCGTCACCGACATGGACCTCATCGAGAAATCTAACCTGAACAGGCAGTTCCTCTTCAGGCCGCATGACGTGCAGAACCCGAAGTCTAGTACTGCTGCTAAGGTACGGTCAAGATGTTCTTTGGGAGATGAGAAAAATGACAAAGTGGAAGTAAAATGCTATTTGTCTTACCACTCTACAACTAACAAACTCTATGTCTCTTTCTACTCAAAATGATTTTTTTTCTTTCTTTTATTTACGCCTTTTGGCAATAGGCTCGCCACCTGGGTGCTAGTTCACCTCTGCCTACCCCTTCGGGGTTATAGGCGTGATTTATGTATGTGTGTATGTTTTGTTTACTCAATTCATCTGAAGAGGCCGCTAACTCTTGGTAAAAAAGATTTGTATGATTATATATGTATGATGTGATTTTTGTTGATCGATTAAAAAGGGCAAGTGAGGAAAGGAGGGAGAAATGGAGGGTGAAAACCATTTCTTTCCTGTCTTGCTAATTATGAAAATGGCCTATTCTTTTTTTTTCTCGAAACCTACGTTCTTACATTCATCAGGTGCTATGACATAGGTATCTTAATCTGAATAATAATTTTTTATTATAATTTATTATCATTCCAGGCTATAAAACGCATGAACCCAGCAGTGAACGTGCTGGCCCAAGAGAACCGTGTGTGCCCAGAGACAGAGTCTGTCTACGATGACCAGTTCTTCGAGGCCCTAGACGGGGTGGCCAACGCGCTGGACAACGTCGACGCTCGCATCTACATGGACCGCCGCTGCGTGTACTATAGAAAGCCTCTCCTGGAAAGTGGCACACTTGGCACAAAGGGGAATACCCAGGTTGGTAGATAATCTTTGTATAGCACCAACTTTTTTGTTATTATAAATGTTTAAATATCATTAGCAGCGGTAGCCGAGTTGGGACGGCACTCGTTGATATCAATCAAACTTATTTACAGTTAATTGTGAATATCGCTTGCCTCATATTGTGTCCGGTGCATCCCAACAGGCTCGCCACCTGTTACATGCGGACTTAACATATGTGGCGAAATATGGGTGATGACACTTCTGCCTACCTCTTCGGGGAAAAGACGTGATGATATGTTATGTTTGTTGTAAATAAATCGAAATTGGGTATCTCAATTTCCACTTTTGAGCATTACTTTATGGCAAATGAACGCCAGTTTCTTCAGTTTTGTGAAATGAGTTTGTTTCTGTATTCCTTGTACTAATCACTACTACACTAATCACTTGAAAGCGAGAGTAGAGAGAGGGTAATTGAAAACGATTGAACTAGCTACATCTTTCACGACTCATGTCGTTCAACCACCATTATCCTGTTGGTGAACAACAATCCTGCTGTCAAACCTTCGCCCTAGCCTTCACCTTCGTGCCCCTTTTGACGGAATCCATGTTGTATGGCTAACGTAACATTAGTCCAACATTATATTCATTTTGTCGTTTGTCAGGTGGTAGTCCCATTCCTGACGGAGTCGTACAGCTCATCCCAAGACCCGCCCGAGAAGAGCATCCCGATCTGCACGCTGAAGAACTTCCCGAACGCCATCGAGCACACGCTGCAGTGGGCGCGCGACGAGTTCGAGGGCCTGTTCCGGCAAGCGGCCGAGCACGCCGCCGCCTACCTGCGCGACCCCGCCTTCCTGGAGCGTGCGCTGCGCCTGCCCGGCTCGCAGCCGCTGGACGCGCTGGAGAGCGTCAGGGTGAGTGCTCCTGCCTGCAGCGCCTGCCCGGCTCGCAGCCGCTGGACGCGCTGGAGAGCGTCAGGGTGAGTGCTCCTGCCTGCAGCGCCTGCCCGGCTCGCAGCCGCTGGACGCGCTCGAGAGCGTCAGGGTGAGTGCTCCTGCCTGCAGCGCCTGCCCGGCTCGCAGCCGCTGGACGCGCTGGAGAGCGTCAGGGTGAGTGCTCCTGCCTGCAGCGCCTGCCCGGCTCGCAGCCGCTGGACGCGCTGGAGAGCGTCAGGGTGAGTGCTCCTGCCTGCAGCGCCTGCCCGGCTCGCAGCCGCTGGACGCGCTCGAGAGCGTCAGGGTGAGTGCTCCCGCCTGCAGCGCCTGCCCGGCTCGCAGCCGCTGGACGCGCTCGAGAGCGTCAGGGTGAGTGCTCCTGCCTGCAGCGCCTGCCCGGCTCGCAGCCGCTGGACGCGCTCGAGAGCGTCAGGGTGAGTGCTCCTGCCTGCAGCGCCTGCCCGGCTCGCAGCCGCTGGACGCGCTCGAGAGCGTCAGGGTGAGTGCTCCTGCCTGCAGCGCCTGCCCGGCTCGCAGCCGCTGGACGCGCTCGAGAGCGTCAGGGTGAGTGCTCCTGCCTGCAGCGCCTGCCCGGCTCGCAGCCGCTGGACGCGCTGGAGAGCGTCAGGGTGAGTGCTCCTGCCTGCAGCGCCTGCCCGGCTCGCAGCCGCTGGACGCGCTCGAGAGCGTCAGGGTGAGTGCTCCTGCCTGCAGCGCCTGCCCGGCTCGCAGCCGCTGGACGCGCTCGAGAGCGTCAGGGTGAGTGCTCCTGCCTGCAGCGCCTGCCCGGCTCGCAGCCGCTGGACGCGCTCGAGAGCGTCAGGGTGAGTGCTCCTGCCTGCAGCGCCTGCCCGGCTCGCAGCCGCTGGACGCGCTCGAGAGCTGATTTTTGTAACACGTCCACTGCTGAGCACTTATTTCTTCATATTGTGCATTCTCTTCCACTGACTCCTGCCACCAATCTTATTTATTTCCTCTCTCTCCACAGAACGCGATAAACGAACGCCCCCTAAACTTCGAAGACTGCGTGCGGTGGGCCCGCCTGCACTGGGAGGCGCAGTACGCCAACCAGATCAAGCAACTCCTGTACAACTTCCCGCCGGACCAGCAGACCACCAGCGGAGCCCCGTTCTGGTCGGGCCCGAAGAGGTGTCCCGCGCCGTTGAAGTTCGATTACAACGATGACTTGCATCTGGATTATGTGATGGCTGCGGCAAATCTCAGGGCGGCTGTGTATGGATTACCTAGCTGTGTCGATAGGGAGGGTGTCGCCCAGATCCTGTCTAGTATACAGGTATGTCAATTTTGAATTATGTATATAACTTTGTAAACAAAATTTTTTATTTTGTATACTGATTAATTAGCAATAGCTTCTTTGTAAAATTATGTGAATGAAGACATGGCTAGGGAGTGAATGTTTTGGTATTATGAGTGATAGATGGAAACGAAACAAGACATTTTGCACTAACTCCCAATTATAATGGAAACAGGGAACTTACTAGGCATGGAACATTTCATGAATCATATGATTTTCATTTCATACGTCACACCTGCTACGTCGCTTTACACTGAAATCGCAGATCGTTCGCATCGCATTCCATTCGTTGTTGAATGAATGCGATGTGCCCCGCGAGAGCAAGCGAGTAGGACGGTAGGATTTTTTGAGACGAAAAAGAAGAAGAAGACGAACATATTCGTGAGGGACGACACCGGATATTTTTCAATTTCATTACGAAGTCATAATTCATATTCCATTATGAAATAGTAGCAACTAGCAAGTGTGACATTAGGCCTTTGCGAAACAAAAATCATTACCTGTAAAGTATCACATGTGAAATCATTTAATAAAAATCCATCATTCTATTCTAATGATAATGAATGAAAAGTAACAATCATTCCCATGCCTAGAACTTACGGCACTGTGTCCAAAATACCTTTAAAAAAATTTTGTCTTGCATCTTACCAAATTCGTGGACATACGTGTTGAGTATCATGTGTAATATTCGCAGGTCCCCGAGTTCAGTCCCAAGTCGGGCATCAAGATCGCGGTGACGGACGCGCAGCTGCAGCAGAACACCGACGAGATGGACCAGGACCGCGTGCAGAACATCATCGCGGAGCTGCCGCCGCCCGCCAAGCTGGGCGCGCTGCGCGTGACGCCGCTGGACTTCGAGAAGGACGACGACGCCAACTTCCACATGGACTTCATCGTGGCGGCGTCCAACCTGCGCGCCGCCAACTACGGCATCGCGCCCGCCGACCGCCACCGCTCCAAGCTCATCGCCGGCAAGATCATCCCCGCCATCGCCACCACCACCTCCGTCGTCGCCGGCCTCGCCTGCCTCGAGCTCTACAAGCTGGCGCAGGGCTTCAACACCCTCGACGTGTTCAAGAACGGCTTCGTCAACCTCGCCCTGCCCTTCTTCGGCTTCTCGGAGCCCATCGCCGCGCCGATCAACGCCTACTACCAGACCAAGTGGACCCTCTGGGATCGGTTCGAGGTGAAGGGCGAGGTGACCCTCCAGCAGTTCCTCGACTACTTCAAGAACGAGCACAAGCTCGAGATCACGATGCTGTCGCAGGGCGTGTGCATGCTGTACTCGTTCTTCATGCCCAAGGCCAAGTGCCAGGAGCGGCTGGGGCTGCCCATGTCGGAGGTGGTGACGCGCGTCTCCAAGAAGCGGCTGGAGCCGCACGTGCGCGCGCTCGTCTTCGAGCTGTGCTGCAACGACGAGGACGACAACGACGTCGAGGTGCCCTACGTCAAGTACACGCTGCCCTAGTGCCCCGCCCGCCCCGAGCGCGCCCGACCGCCCCCGACCGCGCCCGAGCGCGCCCGAGCCGCGCCGTAGCTCGCCGGCCGCGACGGTCAAGGCGCCCGACGCGATGACGGTATATTTTTGAAACGGGATTGGAGCGGCTAGTTTTAATGAGAGTGTTTTATACGGGCTCGGGACGGCCGGGCCGCGCACGGACGCGACTGTACAGTGATAGTGACGACCGGGAGACTTTACCTTGTGCTTCGGAACACGCTTTTGTCTACTGAATGATTCGACATATATTTATGGTAGTTTAATTTTATTATTTGCTCACCTCCTCAAAAGGCGCTAGTGTCGTTTCGACGGTTCGTTTAGTTACACCAAAATTATTGGATATTTTAATGTCAAATCGAATGGGTCTGTATATGGAAAGATAAATAAATACAAATTGAGCTAACTGCTGTTTCAATAAAACCACAGGGATTGTTGTGTATTGTGTTTATTGTGTGTCGTAAAATATTTGCACAAAATATTTGGAATAATTTCGCTTGGATTGGGGTACAAAATATATAAGTAGTTCCATTGGCAAGAGTAAAACTTTTAAAAAACCATTTCGATTGGCAGAATATATTAGAGAGACACCAATATTTTTGTTTGTACATAAAGCACAATACGAAAATGCAGAACATTGTAATAATAATGTATGCAAGTGACTAGAAAAAATATATACATATTCGATAAGTGCACACCGTTATGTAGCAAATTATTTTCATTACACGAAATGCGTGAATGCTATATTCAGCCACGAGTTATTTATTATATTGTCAGTCTTAGAATTACATTGGCAATGTGCACGAAAAGACTATAGAAAAGCTTATAAAATAATTTAGCATACAAATAAATAATCTATCATAATTTTAACCAATGTAACATTTAATCAATTTTACCTATAAAAGATTAAAAAATTTACGACAATATTTTAGACTACATGAGATAATTAGGCACTTATGCTTTGTAAGCAAATGGAATTATTAAATACAACCATTATTTTTTGGTTTTAAACCTTACACTAAATGAATGTTATTATGACTAATAAGCTTCCGGAAGTCTTTCTAAGTAAGCGCATAGGTTATAATTAGGTACTTAAATATAATTACAAATGGAGATATAACTTACAAGATTTCATACGAGCTTATGGAAATCCGATGCAACTGTATTATAGTATAAAATCAATCATCTAATTTTCTAGGGTGTGCTAAACATGTTTTGAATATCAATGTTACCATCAAAGTAATAAATCCATTTATTTATTTTAATACTTTATGCTGTGCTATTATAAAATTATTATTTATAGCGCACAATTGAATAGAGTAGCTTCAAGTCCTTAACAGAGTTTTTTTTCGTCTTGTTTAATAGCCGTCACTTTAGACGAGTCCAATAATCAGTAATAATTTATTAGTTTGACATAACATTGAAATAATTATGATGCGATTAATTAAAGTTACCGAATTTACATCATCTAGGGAAAGAACGATGGAATACAGTATTGTTCCGTATTAAATGTAATAATTTATCATATTTATTCATTAACTTTTAACCTTACATCAGTATAACGTAGTATTTTTAGTATGTTGTTGTTGTTTTGATGAAATAAAAAGCAGTTTTTAATACATTATAGATCCGTTATAGAGATAGATACTATCCGTCGTAATAAAGCGTAAAAGAAATACCAATCAATTATATATAAACAGCTGCAAGTCAACAACAAAATCTTTAGTAAGGGCTTTTTTTAAATTTTTGTCCATTTAACACCCGTCATCGAAGCCTATTACCTATACATACCTATTACATTGTCTATGGTAACTAAAAATAAATGCAATGTTAGTAATAAATAGTTTTATCGCAACATTCAAAGTTCATGGTTAGGTATTTAGATGTACAATGTCTTATCCCCTAAGGGGGATTATGGTAGAGGCAGGGCAGTAGACGGTGGAGACAGGCGGGGGTGGGCGAGGGCGAACGTCAGCGCCACGGCCGCCGCCGCGGACTCTGCATATAGCGCCGCGACGACGAGTAGCATGGCTTCTCGGTGCTAAACGTCTCTGCAAACATAAAGAAAGTTATTACATACAGATAATAAATCATTTGACTTTGGACTCTATCTCAACGTATTTAGAGCGTTGGCAATATAAAATCTAACATCGGTAACTGATGATTGGCACCGACTGTAGTATCTATCTGTGGATGAGTTTTGTGTAGAAACAGAGAATATTAATAACTGACTGTCAAAATTCCTTAACAGAATTTAAACCTTATCGAGGTTGACATAAGAGTGCAGAAATGGCTGGGAATGTGACAGTTTGTTTCATTCGTGCAAATAAAAAAATCTATACAAGCATTTTTGTAAACCGTATTTGCTACCTATGAACATTTAAAAACTTTATAACATGAATATAAACAAACTTTACGATACCTAAGCAGAGATGAACGAAAGAAACAACCTTTGGAATGCAAAACAAGTTGAATGCAAGGTTGTTACTCAGAATCTTTTTTTCGGAAGCAGGAAATAATTGAGCTAGATAAAATTTTAAACTACAGACACAGCCAATGTCCGCCTGTAAATATCACTTATGTAATAAAAACTAGCTCAAGAGAAGCTCCAGGTTCTAATTTACAACAATTTTCCATTAAGGTCCGGTTGCTCGTAAATTACATTTAAGTAAAAGTTAAACTTTAACTATTGTTAATTTTGACCTTGGTAAAAAAAGTTACGTCGGTTATCTTCGCATTCAGTTGCCCAAAGATAATTTTCGAGGTGGTTAAATTAGACGAAGGTTAAAAGGGTTGTCAGTGCAATTTCATTTCGTTTCCTTCAATTTTTGATGGGGAACTTTTTTTTCGGCTTTCAGCACTGTATTAACTGTCAATTTGGCATTGTTTGTTTGACATTGGTCAGAGGTTGTGTGTGACGTTCGGTGAATTGAAAATCGTTGTGGTGATTTTGATTTTTTATTTTGAAATGGATGTTATAGCAAAGTAAGTTAATGTTATTTTTAGTAACTTATCTTACAAACGTAGTCTTTGATTAACATGGGATTAATGCCTGTATTTTTCCAGGGCAAGAGGATCTAATTTTTCTAACAATAAGCTTGAACTGTTGAAACGGTTAATTGATGAAAATAAAGAAATATTGCTCTGCAAAAAAACTGATACCGTTTCTCAAGCACAAAAGGATAAAACATGGCTTCATATCCACATGCAATTTAACGCAAGTAGCTCAAGACACAGAACCATTAAACAATTAAAATATAAATTTGATAATATGAAGAAGTCTGCCCGAAAAGTAAGTACTTATTAATATTTATTTTTTATGCATTGTATTTAATTTTGTTATAGTTACTTGTTTTATAATATCTAGTAATAGTAGGTCATCATAATTATCAGCATTTTTATATCATCAGAATATTTACATAATAAAGAAAATTAGTAGAATTACATAACCATCCATAACCATACACTTAAATGAACAATTATTTGTAGGACGCAAGCAGGGAACGGCAAGAAAGACGACGGACTGGGGGAGGTCAATTACCAGGCACGTCAAGCAGTGACCACCCCGATAAAGACTGGATGAAATTGAAATTAAAGAGACTGATTGATTAAAATAAATTGTTTTATTTAAACTTTTATTTCACACTTAAATCACTTAAGTCATATTTGAATATCAGCTAATCTATCAAAATATGATGATATTAATTCACCTCTTGTACTGTCTTGATTATTTGCATCTGTTTCATCAACAATATTTATCTCCTCGTAGACGCTTACTAAATCTGGAGGTTGTTCCTCATTCATGTTGCGACAAATGTTATGCAAAACAGCAGTTGCAATTATTATTGCTTGCATATATTTCAAATTTGTTCTCAATTTGGATCCAACTGCTGGAAATCTTCGCTTCCAGCAACCAAATGTCCTCTCAACAACATTTCTGGTTCTAATGTGGCTTTCATTATAAAGCTGTTCTCCTGATGTTGTAGGGTTTGCAAGTGGCGTCAAAAGGAATGACCTCAAGGCATATCCTCTATCTCCTAATAGCCATGTATCACCAAATTCTCCATCTTCCATTCTGCCTTTGATATTACTTGAATCAAATATGTGACTATCGTGACTTCCTCCGGGCCATCTTGCCACAATATTTTTGATATAGCAATTAGCATCAGCCACAACTTGGACATTTAATGAAAATGAGTCTTTTCTATTGCGGTAATATTCAGCATTATTGCCACCAGGTGATTGTATATAAACATGTGTGCAATCTATAGCACCTATGACTTTTGGAAAGCGACTAATGTTGTAAAAGCTGTTTACAGTGGCTTTTCTCTCATCTTCATTTCTTGGCATATAAATAAAATGTGGTCTAAGTTTAGCCAACTCCTTGCTTACAGAGTGTATAGCTCTACATACTGTTGATTTGTGTACTCCTTTTGAATCCCCAACACATCTGAAAAATGATCCAGATGCGTAGAACTGTAGAGTTAACAAGACCTGATCTGCAGATGTCATTGCATGGTTTCTAAAAAAAAGCAAATATTATTATTAAATATGTTATTTTACAGGTAAATTTAATATGAGACGAACCTATTATATCTCAAGAAATCATATTCAATCATTACCTAGGGATAAAAATTGACTTACCTCTTGGTCAAACGTTTGAGACGTGAATCTAATAAATTTACAAGCATTTTAGCCAAATTTCTCGACACTCTGAAGCGTGCTCTGAAATCCATTTCCTCCCATAGAAAATAATCAGTACGTGGTCGAAAATTCCTCTGTCTTTGTGGGACGACTTGATCAAATATGAAATCATCATCGGAGGAACTATCTTCATTAATTAAATCCAAAACAAAACGCTCTGATCCCATTTTAATAACTGACTCACAACATTACAAATAACCTAAAAACGATAAACGATTACTATATTTCTACTAATGTCAAAATTTAAACGACCCCCACCCCATCGGTTATTTTGACCGCCGTCAAATCTGAGATTTAACCCCTCGTTAAAATAACCGTTGCTTCAACAACGCTTTTTAAGTTACCCCGTCGGTTATTTTTACTTTAACTATAACTTTACCCTTCAGATAACGTAACCGAGTTTCGAGCAACCGGACCTTAGTGTGGGAATGGATTCCTCTTCATGCAATGCAAAATGCACATGCTGTTTAATATAACACCAATAACAACTAACCTTGACATAAAAACTACTCTAACATAAAAAGTGTGCTGAAATAAAATAAATTTCAAGCTGGCAATACAGATATAGCAAGATTTGTGATAAATAAGATGGCAACACAACATGGTAAGCGGGCAACATTGGTGCCGGGCGGTGTTACCATAGTTGGACTGAGTCATGAGCGCGGCTGGCGATGATCGCTTGGCGCGCGCCGGAACTGCCCCGCTGTAGCTTTGTGTCATTAGATCCCTGTTTCAATTAAATATATATAAGCTACCCTGAAAAAATATGAATCGTTAGATGACATTGATGTGGATGTGAAATGAACCTCAAGATAAAAATGAGATGAAATGAAATCATTTATTCTGCAATTAGATTTACATGAAATACTTTTGCACGTCAATATTTTTTTTCCTACTAGCACTTCGACGTGAATGGCCTGTTGGGAAGAAGTGCCGCAAGAAACTCAACAGTTAGCCTTTTTTAAACAGCCATAATAACAAAAGGAATTTAGAACATTTTAAATATTGTAAAATAAGTATGTGCAGAGGAGCAAATTATAGTAGCCACGAATTGTTATCTTTAAAATAATCTTCTATCTTATAATACCCCTTTTTCAATTAACAGCTTTTAACAGTTGACTTACATTTATGCAGGGGCAAGTCAATAAAACTTTGACTTTGAAATGACAGAGGAAAGTAAATAACATTTGCAATTTTTGTAGTTATTTCCGCCATATGAGACATAGTTACAACAGCAGTCTAAGGGTCGAATTAAATGCGTCCGCGTGACCGAGCGGCCCAGCGGCCGCGAAATTACAAGCCCGACTTCAAATAAATCGTTGCATAGAGTGGCATATAATTGGACCATAAGGGTCGTCCAGCAGTCTAGCCGCTGCACTGAGAAATGACAATTTTGACCCAAAATAAATTAAATATCAAACATTTCTAAACTGTTAGAAGCAGCGATAAAGACCACCACTACCCTACGCATGCTGTTCTTCCCACTCAGGCTAAATGTGTGTCTATTAAATAGGCATTATGATACGTCTGTTTATTAATCTGTAGTAATAGTTAACTCACTGCTTATTCTGCCTGTTATGTGAAGCCGGCAGCGAGGGCGGCCGTGAAGCAAGCAGGCGGCGGCGTGCGCGATCGGCAGCGATCAGTGCGCAGCGTTCAGCGGCCGAACTGCTGATGAATGAGTCGTGGAGGGCGTAGCACGCTGCGGTTATCTGCGGGTACCGACATTATGATAATACTGAAGAATGAAAAAGAACCAAAAGATGAAAAAATAAGCAAAAAAAAAAAAGACATTTTTACTGCCCAATTAACTTAGTGGAAAACAACAGTTTGCAAAATTTATCAATAATCTAAAGAATGGTCATGGTCATCTGTGACGCAAGCTCGACACGAATGAGACCTATCTAATTTTTTTGTTATGTTCAATGTAACATAAATATGTAATTTTATTTTGTAACATAAATATGTACATAAATATCGCGGTGCCCGCGATATTTATGCCAAGGGGTTAAGGAAATCTAGAAAAAAATAGTTTCCCTTTTATCTTTTTCATACAACGCCTGAGGAAAATACAAAGCAACATATTTATATGTTAGTCACTAATAATCAATATAAAAATGACATATTTATGTTACACTGAACATAACAAAAAAATTAAATAGGTTTCTCTTGTTGGGTCTGGGTAAATTTTGTATGGATTTTATGTCTAACGCGTTCAGGATGAAAATTAATATTGGCAGTGGCGGCGTGCTGTTGACAATACATATATTGCAGTCCTCTAACTTGACCATTGAAATGCGATATTTTCAAAACATCAAAAAACTTTAGATATTTTTATCGTTATCATTTATAAGAACTAAGGTTCACTGAACGTTCTATACTAAGTATACTAAATAAATTGTCTAACTAATCGTTACTATCACTAAATACATGAAAGACAATGGACATACCAAAAATCAGAAAATAAATCAGTGCACCACAAAGAACATAACCCACATCCAAATAAAACCATGTGCCCTCTAACTACCTGCTGAATAAGTCGTCGATGCAGGTCGACGTCTGCGCCGCGAATGCCGTCCCTGTCCTGGTGTAGTTGAAGTGCGCACAACAGAGCGTCTCTGATGGTTTGCACGGTGGCCTGCACGCGCTCCGTGCGCAGGAGGCGACGCACCAGGTACCCGCGCGAGTACGCCACGATCTTACTCGCTGCCTCACGCTACAACCCACAATGTTCCACACACATCCAAGGATCAAATTCAATACATTCAGTACTCAAGCGTGGGAATAACGTGGTTTGAGAGATACTAGTTCATTCGGATATAGGATTTGGATGTGAAAAAATCAAAAAGAAAAAGACAGGCGTTTGAAATTGTGAAATACCTCACAGAGAAATAAGGATATCGGATTTAAAACAGGCTATATGAGGATGTCTCGGAAATAGTTGAAATATGTTTCTTAGTGCGAATTATTCCACATTGACCACACCAAAGAATTTCTCTCTATTCTGTGTTTCTCTATGTGTGTCTGTTTTTAACTAAAGGGTATTAATTTTAAGTCAGGCTCCTGATCATCAGTCATAACAAATTGAACCAGTTAAATTATTCGCAAAAAAATAAAAAACAACACAGACTTTTTTAAACAAGAAAACAAGATACACATTACATAAAACTGTTAACAAATAAAATATTACAAACAAAACAAAGGATGGACTAAAACATATTTACTGAAATTAATAAAGAGTGCATTTCTAATTCAATGGCAATTAAATATTTTGTTAAGGTGAATTTTACAGAGAACAACTAATAATTTGTAATATACTAAAACGAATATAAAATAATGCTGTATTTACCTGTTGTTGTGTAGGATTACATATAAATGTAGCATTTGCTAGATTGTTTATTATGTTAGTTGTGTTCTGCAGCGCAGCTTGGGCCTTGTCGGGGGGCGAAGCTGTCCTGGCGCCCAGCGTGGGGCTTTTGTGAACTACAGTCAACTCTTTACTAGTCATTTGGTTTAAAACTGTATCATTACCATTCAAAGATTGACAGTTGTCGCTGTGATCAGTCGGAAATGTTACGTTTAAATCGGCCATAGTGTCGTTCGTTCGATCGGACAGTAGAGGCTCCTGTTCGGACGCGCTCGTGTCATAGATCAGTTTCCGTGAAGTATTTCTGCTGGTAGGGGAGCTAGTCCTAGTCCTACTACCCTCAAATTTAATTTTATGGGAGCCAATGCTACCGTTTTGACTATAAACGCGATTCGGCTGTTTTTTAATACTGCTTGTTATATCTTTACTTCTTTTCAATAGATCTTCACAGTGCTGTATGTGGTATTTTGTTTCAGTAAGTGTAGTGGACATAGGCCTTTCACCTTCTGTGTGCTCTGGAGTCTTGTGATTTATTAACTGGCTCAAGCTGACTGGGCCTCGATCAATTTTATCAATATTCTTATCCGTCCAAGCCTCCTTTACTTCAATTGGCGATTTAGGAGTTATATTTTTCAGTTGCTTGCACAGTAAACTATTTTGTTCCTCAAAAACTTGTTGAAGAAGTAGTTGTTCGCGTTTTTGCTTTTCCACTAAAGCAGCCATTTGCATAAGCTGTTGTTTATGAACTTTTTCGTAAAGCTCCCTAACTCGTGTGGCAGGATCTTCAGATTCTAAAATTGGTTGAGATACTGACTTTGGTACATCATTTTCTTTTTTTGGGGTACTGGTTTTAGGGGACGATGGTTCTCTTGTAATGGTGCGGTTTAAATTGAAAGTTCTAACTGGACTTAAGGATTTTTTAGGTTTCTGAGTTGGTTCAGATTTTGGAGTAGCCTTTGTTGGAATGGTACAACGCCGTGTTTTATCTTGTAGAGCGGACTTGGATCTCGGTGGCGAGAGGGATTGCACCTTTTTGTGTCCAGATCTTGCACCATTACTCTTGATACTGCCATTTGTTTTTGATGGATTTGCCATGTTCTTTTGGTTCAGTTCCAAAGCCATTGAGGACCATTTCACTTTAGCAGATTCTAAGTCCCAGCTTCTTCTCTTTTTATTAGGCGTATTAAGATTAGACATAGACTCACTCATAGAGATACAACTCACGTCCACTCCTGTATTAATAGACTGAACTTCTAAATGAGCACGAAGTTGGGGGCTAGGCTCAAGAAGTGTGTAAGATCTTTGTCTTATTAATTTAGGAGCATTTTGCAAATCCTTTTTACTTTCAGTATGAATATCTATAAGGGAGCCAGTGAAGCTTTTAGAACTTAGAGAGGATGGCCCGTCTTGGCTGATAGATAAATCCGGGAAAGGGTCAGATAGCAAATCTTTGTTAACTTGAAATCTAAAATTAACAATATCTGTAGCTGCTTTTCTAGATTTGTTAATTTTACTAAGAGTATTAACATCAGTCAACAGTTCCTTTTCATTGGATGATTTCACACAATCATAATCCCTCTCTGGTAATTCTATAGGTGGTGATTTAGAAATAGGACTATTGTTAATACTTTGTATGACATTTCTTCCAGCTTCATTAATACTTACACTTAAATCAATCACAATTTTTTTGGATGTGTTCACTAGAGTATGGTTGCAACTGGTGTCGGTGAGGGTAGCATTTTCACAATAATCTGTTGCGTCAGCATAACAGCCATTCTCTGGTGGCATCTCTTGTGTGATTGCTGTTATTTTGTCTATGTTGACATCAAAGCCTGCTTGTATATCTTCCAGAGGCAATTCATAGCTCTCTTCATCGGGTAGTTCAGGAGCATCAGTCTTATCTTTACTGGAATCTGTATCACTATCTGTTGCATATGGTTTTAAAAAGGCTATTCGTTTTTCCACTTCTCTTGCTAGTAGTTTGTAATATTGCATTTCCTTGTGACATTCTTTCGAGAGCTGAAATGTAAATAGTTATGTAATTTACTACATTGTTTCCGTCTAACTACCAGAATTACAATAAAATTTGTCACCTCAATATGGATTAAGATAAAGAGACTTTTCATAATTTCAAAAACAGCAGCAAGTATTCTAATGACATATTCTTGAATGTATAATATTGTATTTTGCATATAAAACAGATGCCTCTGTCTGTAAAGTATAAGAAGTAGAGATGGTGTTTAATTAGAGTACATTTATCAGTTTTACAATTTTAATAAAAAAATTAATTTATTGAAAGATAGAGATGAATGTCGTCTGTTGGATTTCTTCAGTAAGAACTAAAAATATGAACAGTAATTCATTTCAAATCATAGCCTAATGATAATGACATTATAGCAGTACACGATATAAATTGTCAGTCCTGTAGAAACAGAGCTGACTCTAACAAGTTGAATTCCAAACTTTATTTTGGGGCATGTTCTCATAAATAACCAATAACAATAATAAAAGTCCACTTACAACGGGCGGCAGTAGCGGTACTCCATTTATCTTCATGCAGGACACGTATTGTCCTGACTGCCGGACGGATTTCACGTCCCACGGGTCGTTCATATCTTTAAACAGTGGGGCCGGCAGCGGAGTAGGCACGGCTAGACCGTTCGCCTAATACTGATCGCCTCTGATACACTGAAACTACATGATACCAATTACGGACATCAACCATCACCCACTCTCATTATTACTCAGGAAATTACACCTTTGAAAGCATCTAGGCAACTATCGTGCAGATTTAAACCTTATTCAAAGGGGAAATTAATTTGCTTGAAAGCCAACCTATAAACAAGACGATGTTGTCACGGCCTGATTACGTCAGTTAATAAAAATTTGAGCAGTTGTTTATAATTAGAACTGCTTACCAGATTTTTCCTTAACTTAACGCCACATCGTCTATTCAATAAAATAAAACATATAATTTTTCTTTGTAACAGAGAAAACGACAGATTTTCTTGAAATACAATTTGAAAACATTGAGTATGTTTGCGCATTTAAAATTTTTTATCTTGGTTAATTATGTTTCAAATGAACCAATTAATAAAAACATTTCGAACCTAGCAGCCAATCGCTGTAAAGCAGAAAAACTGTAGTGTAAAATGTTCGTTTTCTGACAATGAAAACGAGCTTGATATTAAATGTCAATGACCAATGTTGCCATGGTGACGGACGGTATTAGGGCGTTTAATACTCGTTTTTGGCGGCATTCAACTACGGCGGACGTGATTTTTATTTCGATGATTGTAACATTGTTTCGGAGTGGATCTTGTTACGTAAAAGCAGTGTAGTTTAGTGTAATAAGTGTCTGTGATGATGTGCAATGTGGAGGATTACCGAAATAAGCGTTAAGTGTTGTGAAAAGTGATGAGTTTTTTATCGTGGTGATCCACCTCATCCAAGTAGCACCACAATTGTCTGCCATCGATCGTTTGACGTTGAAATCTCCAAAGATGCATTGAAATGCATTACACTAGCATTTCAATGCAAACTACCGAAGAGATAAAATACTGAAAACCTGGCTGTATGAGCTTCGTTTCCTTTGTCATCCTTACATGGGAGAATTTTACAAAAAAAAAAATCATATCGCTGTCTATATCGATTTTGTTCAAAACTACTTATAAAGTAGGAAAAGATGTTCCATTTATGACATTAATCAAGTGAGATTTATTTTATAAATTATGTTTAAATAACTATCAATGTTTGCACACTTTTGCAGCGTAATTTTTTAAAAATAATGTGTCATTATTGACACATGTCACCGTGACAGCATATACAGTTGTTTTGGGACTTTTGGGCGAGTGTTTCGAGTTATCCCCTTGGAGGATAATTTCAAAAGAAGCAATGAAAATTTATTCCTAAATTAATTTTTTTCATGTCGTCATACAACCTTGGCTTAGCACTTGGAATCCCATAAATAAATTACAATGGACATATTACTGTTACGAAAAGTGTGCCCAGCCGGGAAACAAGCCTTGGGATCTTTCTTTGTATCTCTATTAATATTTACTACTTCGTTTTTCTCTGGTACAACCCTTGGGTACAGTTCAGAACTGTGGGCCCTCACGTACTGGGGCCCGGCGTTGTATTTCTGCTTGTTTAATTTCATCTTAAGATATTGCTACAAAGGTTTCACATATGAGGTAAGGACTTATCCAATTAGCCTAAGATTTTCTTAAATAGATACAAGCTTACATAATATGTGTCCGTTGGATATTCATAACTTTATAATGCATTTCAAATTTATGGACAATTGTTTTTTATTGTAGGTGTGTGTACGTTCAGCATTCTTAGGAGCAGTATTCGCCACAGGGTTGTATTTGTCTACTTTTGAAGATGGCTTGCACATATTCGGTCTATACATAATGATATTGTCTATGTTCCACTACTCTGAGTTCATGGCAGTGGCAATAACCAACCCCAGTACTTTATCAACAGACTCCTTTATTCTAAACCACAGTGTGCAGTATGTGGTGGCAGCTGTTGCTAGTTGGATGGAGTTTGCCTTGGAGTATTACTTCTTCCCAGGTCAGTGATCAATGAAAATATGAAGCATGTGTATCACAAGCTTAAAGCTTTATGAAACTTTATTTTTTGATTAAAATTATATTGAAAAAAAAATTCACTTTTATCATTCTTATGGATTAAATGTGTTTCACTAAGTTGTATATCAATCAATGGTCGCATATTGGCAGTCAAAGCTTCAACAAAAATAAGAATAAAAAAAATATATCAATCAATAAATAAATCTAAAATTATTTTGTAGGCATGAAGACCCACTACTGGTTGTCATATGTAGGTGTAGTGATGTGCATTGGTGGGGAGCTACTCCGCAAAGGGGCCATGTTCACTGCCAGAACTAACTTCAACCACGTGGTAAGGTTTTAAAACAATTATATAGAAATATTATTTTACGATTTTTTGCAAAATATAATTTGAAATAGTTCATCATAATAAGAACTTGCCTATGCCTAGAATGTAGGCAAGATGATGATGAAGGTGTTATTTAATATTAAGTACATATAATATCCCAAGTTTGAAGTTGGTTTGGATATTTTTTGGTTGTCAATATTTTAATATCAAGCATTGTTGTGTTCCGGCTATTAAAGGTATGATAGCCAGTTCCTCCTTGTTGAGAAATACAGGTGCAGCTCACTACCACCTTCAACCTTATCGTCACTTACAATCAAAGATGTAGGCCAAGAACTTGCCTGTCATATGTAAAAAAAGGTCACACAAAAAAGGAGATAATACAGATGTTGGCACCTGAAGGCTTTTGCCGTATTTTGCTAAGGCGACTGCGACACGCGACACCAGGATTGGCTACGCAATAATCTACACTTCACGTCTAAGTGACCAAATAATAAAAAGAGACAGAAATTATCAATAAATAATTTTGAAAAATGTCTTCCACTGGCTCTGGTGGCAACATAAGGTTATCTTCCTAAGATATAACTCTACAGTCGCCATAATAGACAAATGCATCCAACATATTCCCTCCTTAAGGTTATCTGTCAGAACCGATTTTTATCAAGTGTTGATCTTAGGCATAGATAAATTAAGTAGTATAGATCGCTATTCCCATACATGGGTGTTAGTTCGTCTAAAACTCATAGATAAATTAAGTAATTCCGCTAGAATAGCAGCGCCTCCTAACGTAATAAGTCGAACGAAGGGGTACAAGCAACAATAATAAGTTTTAGACGAACTAATACCCCATGTGTGGGAATAGCGATTTATACTACATAATTCATCTATGTCTTAGGCACCAAATTTTATGTATCGAGAGTTTTATGCTCGTACCGCTGTTCCAATTCAAGATGATCTTCATTACTTACCTTACCTACCCTTGAAAACACAAATCCAGATTGTAACAGCCCTGATATCTTCTTCCTTCTGATGGTTGGTACTGCCTTGCTTGCAGGTGCAGTACTTGAAGGCGCCGGACCACCAGCTGGTGACGCACGGTGTGTACTCGCTCTGCAGGCACCCCAGCTACGTCGGCTGGTTCTACTGGTCTATTGGCACACAGGTACGCTACATTAATAAATCACCCATCTCATTCCTTGGGTGTCGTTACAGGCGACTAATGGACTTAGTACTGCACAACCATCCAATAGGTTATAGCGGCGACGGGCTCACCATCTGTTACGCTGAGTGCAGTCACTGCATGGTAAAGCGCGGACTATGACAGTGGACCGCTTTTGCGATGCTTTTGCCTAGTCTCTGACTAACCCTTATTGGATAATAGTCGTGATTATGTGTGTCTGGTGTATGTACTTCTTTAGTTGTTTGTACAACAGATAATAATGTCTTTATCCGTTTATTTACATTACCTACATAAAATTTTCTGCTTTAATATTTGCTCAACTTATAGACATCCCACTCCTGGGCACAGATCTGTCTACAAAAATTAATGTAGAATATAGGTTGTAAGCGTAATACCATCACAATGCCCTAAAAAGGATTCGTGGGTAAAATGAGACTACCGGCTTATCGTGTTTTCCGAACGAGGGAGTAACAAAAAGGTTTGGTCTCTCATGGCTGGAAAGTAGCATGGTTTTCGATAGAAAAAGAAACAATTATAAAAATCGCGTTTCGAATAAAAAGGCAGGCAGACAGTTTATAAAATCAAGACTTTTAAGACCCGCATTCCAGAACCAAACTGAAGCATGGATCTCTGCTTTGGTATCGTAAGAAAGGAATGGCGCTATTATCCCTAAATAGTGCCATCTCCTTCTAGCTGTGCTCAAACAGATCTACGCTTGACTTTGGTACGGGCCTTAGTTTAAAACCTCTCTGCTTTGATACTCAAATCAAGATGACGTCTTCCCTTAGATAACCCTCCTAAACCCGGTGTGCCTCGTCCTGTACCTGCTGGCGTCGTGGACGTTCTTCCGGGAGCGTGTGTACGCGGAAGAGATGACCCTTCTCTCGTTCTTCGGCGCGCAGTATGTCGCCTACCAGAAACGGGTCAGTACTGGCCTGCCGCTGATCCAGGGGTGTGTGCCCGAGAACACTGGACAGAATCTGAAAAATGAGCACTGGAGTTATTAACGCATATCGTACTTGACTGATGTAATTTACTGTAAAAATTATATTGTGTATAAAATTATTTTTTGTTATTTTAGGTCCGTATTGTATTATACAACCAAAATCAAATGTAGATTTCTACTTGAACAGTTAGAATGAGATGGCGGTATGTGCCATTTTTAGCAGTATTTTGGTTGCTGCAGTTCTACAAATATACTATGATTTGTAAATTAGATTAAGGCCCGTAGAACATCACACAGCATATATATCTGCTTTAGCACAGTTATAAAAGAGAGATGGTACTAAAAGTCGTAAAAATTGGTCAATTGCAATGTAATCGGTGTGCGAGGAAATATAGACCAATAAATAACTCCAAATAAAGCAATGTTATAGGTAGATTTTTCCTGGCTCTCCGCGTAGCTAACTCGTATAGCTATATATTAGGTCCTTACCTATGAAATTTGTGTTTTGTATGGAGATTTTGGGGAATTCTGCATTTTTCATAATAAATTTTTTTCAGTTTTCTCCACAACGACTAATCCATAGATAATAATATTTGGCATCTATCATTAGACAAGCTTTAGTAATATGTGTAATATCACACTTCATAAAAAATATTTATCGTTTTTAAATGAATGCAAATAAAATGATGTATTCGGGAGGCACTTAAAAAGAGTTGTCTCCGTGTCCAATTTTAACACAATTAAACTTACAACAAATTATCAAAACAAATCAAAAGAGCTCAAAAATATAGTCTATTTTTAGACGAGGTAATTATTTTTTAGGAATACTCTGAATCTTAATAGTTACAGACAAAATACTAAGAGAGAAAAAAAACACCAATTTCATAGGTAAGGACCCAATATAAGTGGAAATACAACAAGTCTTCGCATTTTCAAATTGTAATATAACATAATACACATTACACATATGCTCATATTTATTGTAATTAATAAGAATTATTCATTCCTTTTCGACGCGGCGCCATGCTCTCCAATAACCTTTAATATCTTTGCTACGTGTAGTTATTTATTTTGATCACAAAGTAAAATCTAACAATTTATCAAAAGTTATAGAACAAATGTTGTTTATGATGTAACCTGTCTATTCCTTCGAGATGTTGCGGTATAACAACCCACTCTGTATAATTGTAGGTGTACGTAAAATAAATCATTTTTATGCTCCAACCAATATTGTAAAAAGATACTTGTAAATTTGTATTTTAGTACATTTAAGTGTAAGGACTATTAATACCATCTTAAATTGTATTATTTAGTAATTTAGTACATGTCTTCCTTTCTCCTACTAAATTGTAGCTTGTACTAATATATTGACATTTATGCTTATTTTTATATTTCAAATATTTTATTGTGAACTTTTTAAAAAGGGGGACTAGTGTATATTTTGAACTGAAGGTGCCATTAGAGTTCAAATTACTATGCATTGTCATTAAATATTATTGCTACAGTCTCTCATAGTATTATACCATCTAGTCTTACCCAGCCGACGTTTGCGCAAGCGAAACACGGTCTTATATGCATTCGGTAGAAGAAATGTTAGTGTTAGTGTGTGTGTGTTGTGATTGTGGACACTGGACTCAATTTTACGGATAACCATAGGTAACTATTATTCAAATAATCGTCCTTGTGTCGCACACGTAAGGTTGTGTTTTGAATAAATGTAAAAACTCATCGTTTAATCATGTGTTTTAATGATGTTTTGCATAAAAATAAAACAAAATATAATATTTTTCGTTGCAAATAAATATCCAGAGAAGGCTCAAGTACTACTGTCTGACAGTTTGTATTTCTAAATAGAGTTACAATGAACTATAGTCTATCCATTTTGATCTGGAACAAAATGTAAACAAACCATGAAAAGGGTTCTTTAAGATGTCGTTACTCATTGTCGAAAAGTTTTATTAAAAACATACGATTATTACGGATTATTTAATATTTTATTATTACTAACTTTTTAAATTATGTAAATTAAGTAATTACTTGTCACCCTCAATAATTTTTGGTATTTTTACTTCAATGTTATATTTTAACATAATTTTAGATTACTAAATTAATCGTTGCTACTAAAAAGACCTAAAACGAATAGTATTCTCAAATTTTTATTATGAGTATAGAATACTTCCAAAAGAAGATGAACAATCATAACATGTTCATGACACCTTGAATATACTTTGAGTTTAATTGAAATATTTATTATTCAGTATCATTTGGATGATAGCAATGATAGCTTGTTTTTTAAATACACTTAACATACCTAATACTCATAAAACATTACTTCATTACACAAATAAATAATGTTTATATTCAATGACGATATTGGTATATAAAGTCCGGCTACTCTTTTTCTATTTTATGAACAAAAAATAGAGCCCATATTATTTTTTCCCAGAATTGGATAAAAAGTTTGAGAACCACAAATTCTTTGTTAAGCTTTTGTCTCAGAACAAAATGGATAGAGTATAGCTGGCCTTGTAAATAAATTTTTGTCCAAAAATTTTAATATTCACTGGTCTATTCTGTAAAGGCAAATTGAATAATTCAGACTACCCTCACTATTTCTACTACTATTTGACTTATAGTTTGTTTGCTTTAAGATATGAATTTACATTAAAGCCATACTAGTGATCGATAATGATGAGTTTATCTTGATATAGACAGTTAGTTATGTAGATTTTAATATATTAATTTAACCTTTAAAAATATTTATAATTGATTTGAATTTTGAAACCATTGGGAATACACCTTTATCCTATTTTTCGATTGATGACTCACTCATTCTTAACACTAGCTTAATTATTTGTACAAACAAAGCGTGCGATGGAGAACAAATATCTCATATGGAGATATAGTAGTCTAGAACAGGAGATCTTTTGTTACATACCGTTTATTGAGTTATATTTCCATTTATTATCGTTTAAAATACAACAGCTATTCAGACAACCAAGATAAGATTCCACAAACGTTTTTGCACTTTATATCTAAATAGTTAAGAACGAAAATCTATTGTGGAATTTTGACATTTTTTATAGTTTGACTCTGACGTTGCTGTATGTACAAAGAAAATATAAAAAATTGCGTGTTCGCGTGAATTTTTTGCGTAGGTAGAATTCCAACGAATTCGCGCTGTTTTATCACTACAGTAGTTACTTATTGGGGTTAGAATTCAATATTGAATGTCTACTTGATAAGCAATTGATACAAGCTATGTCCAATAGCTTAGCATGTATCTTCTCTACTGTATATATTAGTTTCGGAAGTCGTTCCACCACTGTGTTGAGTACCTACCTTCTATAATTTGCTTCTTACCCAAACAGGAAAATAATTTATATGCATAGTTCAAGCAGCTTAGATACCTAATTATCAATCGAATGGATTTATAGTTTCAAAAACTAATCAAAGATAATTAAATACCAAACAGAATAGACCATTATCGTTCAAAAATGTATTATAACGAAATTTTATTGTAAATAATTTTGTACCATATTTGTTCATTTAAATAATACATTTTAACTAATCCATTTGTTATTTTATTTGACTTCGACTAAAATTATAAATTCACCTTAATTGTTCTATGGCTGTAATTTATCCTAATCTTGTTGAAGTTCAAAATGCGAACGAAAGTATCCACTTATTGTACTCTACCAAAACTATGTGAAGGAACAGTCTAAATCAAAATATTTTTCTTGTTCGTTGCGCCGCTTCCTTGCTCAGTTCTCAATGGAAAGCTATTAACAACAGTTAAACCAAAACGAGTTTTTCTTGTGGACAGAAACGTGGCGTATTATTACGTCGATCAAGGACCTGTCTCATAATGATGAAATAAGGCAAATATCACTACCTATATAACGATAGTTTTGAAATTTTCATAATATTACAACTTGTTGAGGGGTGAGAGGTATTTGCTAAAACACTACCAACTCACATTAACCACTACAGCTGCAAAAACGGTCTGAGTCGAATTTTATATCTATGTGGTCCTAGTAACGACCCCTGTGGGACACCAAACACACGCAGTTTTTGCAGGATCGCAACGTTTAAGAATTAGATAAAAATTCATGTGTTGGTCTATATCGTCCTCAGCCTATATGATTCCCACTGCTGGGCACAGGCCTTTGTCATGGAAAAACAGGAGTATGAGCCGTAACACCACCACGCTGGCCTAATACGGGTTGGTGGGTAGAAACGGTCGCAATAGCGGCCGGGACCAACGGTTTATCGTGCTTACCGAAGCACGGAGGAGCTCGAGATCACAAAGTTTTGGTCACCCATATAAAGCCTGACCATGGCGAAGGTAGCTTTGTTTTCGATATCGAAAGCTAAACCACTACGCCACCGAGCTCCTCGGTGGTCTATTTAATTAATTTTATCTAACGCTTATCTATTTATTTTTCATAATTTATTTTTGTACGCACATAATGGTAAATGTAATAATGTTAGATGCTGCGATCACGCTCTAGGTGATTTACACGAGCCTACTTCTTTGCCAGCTGTTAGTTATTCCCTGTCAAAAAAGTGGGTTTGAATTGAATCCGAAACTGAATTCGAATTCGTTGTAGCCTTCTCCACATCGCAGTTAGGCAGTTAGCGCGCTAGATCCGTTGTTTGGCTTACCGCGCCTGCGCAGGCTAAGTAAACAAGCATTGTGTAACCCGACGCCGCGCGATTCGCGCAGTCATGGCCAGTACGCTGATCGTGGTATTCTTGATGGATGCTGTTGCAGGTTAGTTCATTGTCACATAGTTTTTCTGGATCAATCAGTTTATTTATAGAAAACTTTTAGATCTTAGAAATTGATAGTTGCTTCATCATGATCAGTGGAAAGCACCTATCTTAATTTTTCAATGGTTTGCACCAATTGAAAATGAACTTAGGGTCTATTAATGATTCTGACTTGATCCCAGAACAAATAATTAAAAGTTTTTGGGACAATATTCCATCAAAACAATTAAGAACAGATGCATCAAGTCACTCGTAAAGAATTAATTGGTTTGCGATGAAAAATTAAGCAAAACAAATGATTATTGACTTTAAAGGCTTAGAAATAGATAAATGCGATTTCAATATTTGTTATAATTAATTAAGTATATAATTAACTTTTTGCAAAATTGGTTTACGGCTTTTAAGATCATTTGTACTCTAATAGCTCTACACAAGAACAACATAATATTTCGGTAATTGTATTTTTTTAAATAGCTACATTTTCTTTATGTTCTAGAATTTACAATTGGCTTTAACAAAACAAGACAAATGAGCAAGAATAACACTAACATAAATTATAATCTTCCGAAAATCAAGGAATACTGCGATCCCAATGTAACCAAAGCTATAATTAGGACAGTAAAAGATAAATTCAATATTGAATTACTAGCAAACAGCAATATGGATACTGCATCTGATGAACTTGTCAATGATAATAACTTTAATTCCTTGATGGCTGATTCAGAAACAATCGGAATGGATAGTATGGTATTTGCAGACGACAATAACCTTCTTGATAGCGGCCATGTAAAAGTCTTCAGTAAAGAACATTTTGAAAATAATACGAATTTGGAGTTCCCGGAAAAGTCGCCATTTTTGGTGGCCATCTTTGAAACGCTGTCAAATGTGACCGCGCAAACTTGTGCGGGCACGCTGCTGTCATCGGATTGGGTCCTCACTGCCGCCAGCTGCGTCGATGTGTTGGCCTATTTAAGAAATACGTAAGTATATTATGCCTCGTACCATTGTAGGCAGCTATAGCCGAAATGAGGAAGTTTCTCGCCGCCTTCATTATCATTGAATTTAAATAAAACTTAAGTATCAACCAAGATAAGCTCGGTGGCGTAGTGGACAGTACGCTTTGGTTTTCGATATCAAAAACAAAGTCATGGTCAGGCCTTGGATGTGTGACCAAAACTTTGTGATCTTGCACTCCTCCGTGCTTTGGAAAGACACGTTAAGCCTTTTTTGAGAAAACTGGTTATGCAGTTATGTTTCTTTTTGAAAATAAAAGTGTGTTTCCTTTATGACATTTAATATTTAAGGTACTACACCTCAAGGGCCAACAAAACATTTCTACCTATTGGTACTATTTCAGGAATAGAGGTATGATAATATAAAGAGCCATTGTTCTCTTTCAGTACCAACACTACGGACGAAAGTCGCTACACCATAATAGCGCAGACTTCAAACCCTTTTATCGACGGGTCGGTGCACAATGTGACCGAGGTGATTTTCCATCCCGAATATAAACAGCACCACGTTGAATCGTCCATGGGTCACAACAGCCCAAAACTGGCCATGATGAGGATAGAGCCCGGGGTAGAGACGGCAGGGTTGCAGGTAGTCAAAGATGAACTTGAAGGAGACGTAGAAGCGAGAGTCTATGGATGGATTTATTTAAAGGTGAAAAAACTTTCGTACTGGAAAATAATAGTTTTAAGAATGCTTTTTGGTCTTTTGGAGCCAGAATTGTTTTTATTTTTTTTTTTATTTACTTTTCTCTTGTTATGTCATACTATTTTTAGAATGGTTCAAATCCAGACACAATGAAGAGTATGTCGATCCCCGTGAAGGTCACCAGAGAAGTCAAGTGTAGATTTAATTCTACTGGTGGTGGGGCCCTCTGTATCATCACGAAGGAAGAGCACTCGAAGTATTCGTCGCAATTGGTTTGTATTTATATTTTGGCTGATGTTATGTTACCAGAAATGGTTTGAATATAAAAAAATGCGCGAATACGCAGGCAGCTTGATCTAACATTGATACTCTATTCTGTCCGCTTGAACCTAAGATCATAAAAGTTTTACAAGGATCTCATAAATGTTAGGCACTCTCAATAGATATGGAGGCGAAACTGTTATAAATATACGAACTAACCCACTAAGGGTGGAAGGACTCCTTACAGACTGTCAGTCATATCTCTAGACAAGGCTTTGGCCTCGGATACAACCTGAGAAGCCTCCGCGGAATATGATAGAATGACAATAGTTGTGGTTAAATGTGATATTTATTCATGATGAGGAGGGATGAATGACACAATACAAGAAGAATGCTGAGCATGGACGTGGATGGACCTAGAGTGAGAGGAAGACGAGGAATGATATGAGATTAAAAAAGTGGATGCTGAGCTGAGCAGTGACAGAAGATAATGGAAGAAGAAGACACGTTGTGCCGACCCCGCCTAGAGTGGGAAAAGGGCAAGAAGAAGAGTTGATGACAATTAATTATAGTGTGTTGTATTGTAGCTAAGTTCTGGCGGGCCAGTGGTGTCCTTAGCAGGCGGGCGGCCGCGAGTCGTGGCGGTGGCGCGCTCCGGCGACGGCGCGGCGCTGCCTGTCGCGCGGCACGCTTTCTGGATTGACCAGCTGCTCAAATACATATACCCTTTAAAATTTTTATGGTTCTTTTATTTCAATTGTTACATAACGTGAAGAAATTGTCCCAAGTCTAGGCCGGGTTTACCACCTCCACACAAGTTCTTGAAAGATAATGTCATATGGATTCTGTTACATTTCTGAATTTATCTGTTGGGGGTGGCTATCTGGAGATGTGAAAACGTCCGTCCGTCCTCAGCCTCTACCCGTCCCATTGCTGGGCACTGGTGTTCCTCATAGAGAAACACATGAGGAGTATGGGCCGTAACACCACCACGCTGGCCCAATGCGTGGTGGTTGTTAGTGGCGGTTGCAACAGCAACCGGGAATCACAAGTATTTTAGGCAACCGTAGCTACCTACCGCACACGCACCGCACACGCATATGCTATCGTCCACATCTAGGAAGTGGTTGATGATGCCATCAAATATCACTAATATCAAATTCGCAGCCTAAAGTGCTACGAGCGCATAAGTAGATTGTGTAGTACAGAGCATCCAACAAAACAATGGCCCAGTGAGCTCTGATCTAAGCTTATATGTTTTATTTTCCTGTGTGAATTATATAAAAAATTGATGCGGAACACTGCCGGAACTAAACAATAGAGCGCGTGCGCTCCGTTCCGTCTTTATATAACACAGGGATGCGCGGGCGCTCGCGACCAGCTGTATGCAAATTGGTGTGGCTCATGCTATCGAAAGTGAACTACGAGTATTGCGCAGTGCTGTTATGGACACCTAGCGAAGTGTGACGTATTCACTGAAGTCACTCATCGCGGATATGTATGAATTTCGGTTTCATTTGCGCGAGCGACGACCCTTGCTTAGATGTTAAACCGTTTCGAGTTAATGAGACAGAAATATAACCCACACAAAACATTATAGATAATCAGTAATGAGGAGCTCAGTGGCTTAGTGTTTAGTACGCTTTGGTTATCGATCGTAAACAAAGCTACCTTCGCCATGGTCAGGCCGTGGATGGGTGACCAAAACTTTGTGATCCCGAACTCAAATGTATGTAAATCTCGTCATTGCTGTTAGCCACGTCAAACGTCCCTTAATGGCGTTACTTTCAAACTTTCTTTGTCATAGGTACTATCATTAATTCTGTCCACTCTCATATAAAAGATATAGCTCTTTTTTGTAACTACCGCGACTTTGTCGCGAAAAGTATCTAAGATGTTGACCAGAGATATAAAGAATTACCATGCAAAATTTCATTCAAATCGGTCCAGTCATTTCGGATATTGGCCCTTACAAACAGACAAACAGATAAAGAAACAAAAAAAAACAAAATATTTTTTTGGTATTTTAATTCTTTTCACCTTCTTGGTTTGTTTGGTTTTAAGCATTATTTTCTATGTACAGACATTAGACCTCAACATTTTTATTATGAGTATTGATTTGCACAGAAAAATATCAATTTCTTCTTCAAAATAAAGTATCACCAAGAGATTCGACTTTTTGCGTAAAAATGGATACATCTGTAGAGAAACTTATCTACTTCTCTCATTTTAAACACCAGCTATTGTGCTTGAGATCAATCCTGTATGTAGGTCATGTACGTAAGCGATGTATCAGTGGTGTGGCGACTCAACATCTATAGGCAATGTTGTATAATCCAGTTAAGTCGCTATACAGACACGGATTTGTGGAACTTATTTTATTTACTTCTATTATTAAGGGCCTGTTTCGAAATCGATTGGTAAGTTCTGAATAGCTTACTTGGCAGATTATTTGACAGTTATAAAATGAAATTTAGGTCAATTCAACTGCCAAGTAAGCTATTCAGAACTTATCCGTCGATTGTGAAGCAAGCCCTTTAAACTTCTATGTTCAAGAAAGTACTGTATGTGTTGACTTGAAAAGTGACGGAATTTTAGGGCCCGTATTGGTGCGCTCTACGATTTGATCAGAGCAAAATGGTTTATCTTTCTGCTCTAATGTGTACTATTGCGAAAGCTTGATCTTAGTCATCTTATAATAACTGCAGGTGCCATCTCTGAGATCGAGTCCCGGCGGGGGCTGATGCTTACGTGATTTTCTACTAGCCTAACATAGAAGGTATAATAGCATATTAAAGCACTCTCTTTTCTGAAAGGCAATTTCAATAGATTATAAAATCTACAGCTATCCATACTAATATTATAAATGCGAAAGTAACTCTGTCTGTCTCTCTCGCTTTCACGTCAAAACTACTGAACCAATTTAACCGAAATTTACACAGATAGTCTGGAGCCTGAGAAAGGACATAGGCTAACTTTTAACATGATATTCCCATGGGAACCGGTGCCATGCGGGTGAATGTTAAGAAATTTAAATAACGCCTTCCAGAAAAATGAAGGACAAATCTATGTCACTATGAACTTTGCTTCTAATAATAGAGTAGGAGTAAATTTTCAATTCCGCCAATTGAGGCTACTGTTCTAATTTGAAAAATCATTCAGTGTTGAATAACCTTTTTATTGAGGAAGGCCAATACTACTAGCCAATAGCCAATACTACTTACCATCACACTATCTCAAAGTAACTATTCTACGCGGACGAAGTTGCGGGCAAAAGCTAGTAGAAAATAAAGCCATTTAAACTTTCAAACGAAAACAATAATAGCACAAATGTAAAATAGGCTACGGCCCAGACTGAGGTGCCTGCAGTGGCGGTGCTTGTTAATGCAGATAATCAATGCTAGAGGCCGCAGTGTCTCTAGAAGTTCAACGAATTTTTAGTAGGTACCTAAGTAAGGCTATTTTTAATAGGTGTTACTACACTTTCACGATTTTTCATCTGACCAATACCAAGTTTTTGTATGGCTAAATGTGGTCTTAAGGAACATAGTGCTCCTTAGACTCTGTCTACCCTTCGGGATTACAGGCGTGATTGTATGTATGTATGTTATTTAAAAGGTTAGCAAAATATTCGAATTTTGGTCAGCAGAAAAATACAATTGATCAGCTAATAACTAATTGGTCAGCAACTTATGATCTGCAAATGTTTCTAAATTGGTCAGCAACTTATGGGCAGCCGATATTTCTAATATGTAAGCAAAATAACGAATTGGGCAGCAACTTAAATGTTTTCTCTGCTGCCAAATTGTTTAATATATGTTTCGTTGACACAAATATATGAAAAAAAAAACCTTTACTTAATATCTATCAGAATACCTACATTTCCTAGAGATTGATCCTTGATCCTTCATCGATCTCATTTCCGGTAACATATATATTGCTGCTCAAATAATAATTTTGATGCCCAAATCATTATTTTGCCTCCCAAATAATGATATTGCTGACAACATTTTTGTTTGCTGTCTAAATGATTTTTCGGCTGACCTTTTTGTTGCTGACCCAATTATTAAATGGCTGCCCAATTAATTACTTCACTTTTTATGTATTTTATAAGGAAGCATGAAAGATCCTAAAGAATTTCAGCTATTTCCCTTTTCCATTTTATAAAATTTTTCTGTGATATTCATCGACACATCCTTAAGGGCTGAACCTTATTATAAGGAAATGCTATCGCTTCGAAAGTTATTTATATGGAGTTACGGACTTGATAAAATTTTGTTTATAAGACAGCCGACTTTTCTGTGATTTTCCACGTCCATCCAAGGGTCTGAATCTAAAATTAGAGTAATAGGTATACAGTAATGCCCACATTTAGAAATTATATCGCAACGATAAGACACTTAAAACCCTTCTGCCAACACTGTGTGACTTTTTACACAGTGCGCCATACGCCAGTTCCGGAAATGCAAGACTGGGGGCACATGAGTGAAACTACCGACACTGACCGCGAAACGTCACGAAGAAAGTGCTGTCGGATGAGTCGCGGAGTACACGCGCGCTCAGTTCTCGGGCGTCCGGCTCGCAGCTCGTACGCGCGCTATGGACGAGTAAAATGTCGTTCCGGAGGTTGTTGAGCGCGGTGCGGTCGGCGCGAGATGCGATAGCCCGCGGCGCGCCGCTTGCAGACGGGTTACTCAAATCCTTGCTATCATTAGTAGTGATATTTTGCATAGCGGTCTCATCTCCACCAGCGGCCTCAGCGAAACCTTTCGCGTTCAGTTTTCCCGCCGGGTGGTCGCTAGCGGGATTGGTGGGTGGTGCCGGCGCCAGGTCGGACGAGCCCGAGCGGCGCGACCCGGCGGCGGGTGTGAAGCCCTACACCGGGCGCCGTATCGGCAACGACACCCTGCAGATGATCTACCACCACGACCAGACGGTGGCTGTCGTCGAGCTCGGACCTGAAAAACTTTTGCTCAATTGCGAACTCATCGAAACTTAGTAAGTACCTGTATAATTGAATTAACTTGTTTTTCATCATCGTCGTCGATTCAACTCAACATAATTAAACTTATTTGGAATTGATTTAAACTCGGCATCATTCACAGGAGAGCCTAGTGCCAATATCTAAACCATATTTTGTGTTTGATAATTTTTCAGCCATTCGTGAAAGGTTCTGAAAATGCAATATGCAAAAATGCCTCACTAAATAATTAATTGATTTTAAATTACCTATATTTTGTAACAATCAGTATTTTTAGAATTTCTTTGATCTCTTTCGTTCTCGTAATTATTTCTGATAAAATTCATAGTTGTAAAACTACCTACTCATAATATAATATTATGACATCTAATGATGCCATCACACTGACCTCTAGAAATATCTTATTTGAATTTAAGTCATTACAATATTATTAATTAACTACGTTGCGTATTTTTTTTGTGATGCAAACAAAAATTTGCAACGTATTTGGAAACTAAGTAGTTTGCATTTAAGGATAGCATTTCATTTCCATTTGCTTTTCGTTTACCAAAGTTTCCACAGTGTAATTTTTGTATTAATTCCCATCTATTTCTTGGCATATATTTTCCCTACTACTGAAGAAAATGAAGGAAAGGAAATTAATAAAGGAAATATAGACAGGGGCGGACTGCGGGTGTTTGCCTTTACATTTTGACTATTATTTACATTCACTCCTCAGTACCTACCCGTAGTGTAAGTTATCATTGTACAAAAAAACTTTTTTAGTTGCGTTTTCCCAATTTCTATAGCCAAAAGCCTAATTTCTATAGCCAAAAGCCTAATTTCTATAGCCAAAAGCTGCCCTAGCGGATTATTGAGCTTCTTAACGCAACTAAAAAAGTTTAAATTTTACAACAATAATTTACATTACGAGCAGGTTACGTCATTTTTTGAGTTATTTTTGTTTATAGAAAATTTATAAAAAGGATCACCCACAGAAATAAATCATGATGGATCTTCTATACCACTTAGGTGCACAGTTAAGTTGTACCACTGAGGTACACAGTAACGTTACAACAGTTTAGTTGGGAGGATGGCTCTACTCGCACTAGGGGCCGCAGGTTCAATTCCCGTATATACCACCGATTTTGAATAACTGTTTGTTATGATATATCTCTATAACATTATAATATCGCTTGCAGTGCTTGATCAATAGGCTTGCCGTAGCACTTGCAGAGACTTAAACATATTATAGTCAAAATGTGCGTGTAAACACCTCTGCCTATCCCTTCGGGGTTGTAGGTGTAATGATATTATGTTACGTAATATGTTTATGAGGAAATTAGTCCCATGCCCTATTAAAAAAATAATATCATTATTTTGACTATGAATGCGCTACGACTAGTGCTACGACTGATAAAACATTCGTAGCAGATGTTGGTTTTTTACTTATTATTTTCAAAAGATTTCTTCGTCGTAGTACTAAAGTAGTCATATTAAAATACATAGATAAATTACTACAATGGATTCACAATAGCCAAGTGGTCTGAGGTCCGGCGCGCTCCTCGCTCCACGGTTTCTATCTTAGCTCTACACAATGTACAAACAACAATACGCCAGAATATACCAATCTCTTCAAATTCTCCCTACATTCTCATCATACAGTGCAAAAAGTGTTCCAATTGAAAGTGCGTGGACAGAGGAGCTGATTTTCACACTTTTTTATATTGAAAAAATGTCAAAAATGATATAGATTGTACATTGTACCTATTTAAATAATCATTGTGAGACAACACCCTTAATCCTTTTGTATTTAGAATGCTAAATACAGCTAAAAAGCGAGGGAAATGTGATTTGTTTCCGCTGTACAATTGTTTTTCTTTTCAAGTGTTCAGCTATATCGTTTGTTTTTATTTTACCTGGTTAATTTTTCTTGAGGTTGTCTTAAAAACGCGAGTCTACTCAACTACTTTAAAACGCTAAAGGAATTATCAATTTCAAATAATTTTACAACAATTTTTGTCATGAAACCTACAAATCGACTATATAAAAAAAAATACTTAGAGTATTTTTTTAGAGTTTTTTTTTTTAGTTCTTTTGAGTATTTTTTCTTTACGTCTAAAAGGAGTCTAGTAGCACCATAGTCCACTCGTTAGTTACATTAGCGAAGTACCTACCAATCACGTATTACGGCGAGCGACATATCGTGTATCGGAATGGCCAGCGGCGCTCAAACTACAGTCAGGGTCAATCAGAAGAAGGTCACAGCTACATTTCATCAGATTTATAGTGTTAGCCAAAACCAGTCTCTTAAGATTTGTAATCATAGTTTTAGCACAAAAACAATTAAGTTTTGGTTAAAATTTATAAGTAGGTAGGTAATTCATTATTTTATGCTTTTGTGCTTATTAATTTAAGAGGCTATTAATGATGTTATTGCATTTTTTATTATTATTACATTTAGCTCGGTATAGGTGTTACTAAGGTCTTAATCTAAAAGTATAATTACAATTCATATGACCAGTTTTACAAAATAATAAGCTCATACATAAATATTTCAAATTCAGCTATTCCATACAAGACATTCTTTGCAAAATTCTTCTTTGATTCAAGTTTGGGCTAGGTTAGTTGAAAAAACTTTTGGATTTCGAGTTCTTTCACAGATATAATTTCACAGATAAAAAGAAAAAAAATAACACTTATGAAATGCGTTTCCCCTTTTCACAAACAACCGTGTGCCGTCCTAAAACATGTATATAATATAATAATTGAAAGTTTATTTAGACATCGGCTAGGGTTTTATTGTATAAATAATAAAAACAACACAATAAATAATTAAATAGCTTCAGACATTCACACCTATCATATCAACTAGCCCTATTTTAAGCAACTAATGCTTGTGTTACGGATACTAAATGACGGACAAATATATTTAATAGATAGATACATATAAATATTCAGAATATATCAATACATATATAAACATCCCAGACTGAAAAACAAATGCCTGTTTTCATCACACAAACGTTGGCCCCCACTGGGGATCGAACCCAGAACCTCTCGAGATGGCGACGCCTTGAGATCGGCGTACAGCATAGACGTAAGTTCAATCTGCGTCAGAAAATTCCTTCCATACAATATACATTTAAATCAAGGCTGCTTCGCCATATTCGGTTTGGTTTTTACATAATTGTTTTCATTATACTTCGTTGTGTCATGGTCCTCCACGTCTTCCGTATGTTAATTTATCACAGGTTTCGCTTATTCTTACATTATATTTAACACTGTTATAGATACTTTACAAATATAAACCCCTTGAGAGTCAGCGTGAACACCGGTGTTCGCAACCAGAGGAATTTCTATTGAGTCCGGATTTCAGACCATCGACAGGTCAACAATGTTCGAAACTTTACTTCAACAATTCGGACACTATTCAAACAATGTCTTTCAACATACCTACAATGACAATTTCATAGTCAGACGCAACCGCCATAGTTCCTTTTTACGACCGAATGCGCCTGCGCGTATTTTGACATGTCATTATAAAATTGACTCTAATTACAAAGCACAAAGTGGTTCTTGAATTTCGGAGTGTCATCCTCAATCAGTGGGCCTCAGTACCCTTATTACAGTCTCCCGTCCAATCAATATTGATTACTCACATTAGATTTAAGCGGACACGAAATATATGATAATAACAACATCCATATGAGTTTTTTTGAGTACGTTTGTATATAACACATCTGCCTACCCTTTCGGGGATAGGGACGTGATGATATTTTTGTATGTGTTGCTATTTGTATTTATAAATTTAATTAAAACGCAATTATGGTGTTTTTCCTAAAACTGCAAATTCCTTCAAGTTTCTAAAGATTTTCCGTGTACATTCGACTCCAAAAAGGAACCACTTTTAAAGTAAATGACTCTTATCAGAAGAAAATAATGATTATCAGCTCTAAAATGTGTATACATATTTTTACTCGACTGTACCTATGTCAGGCGCTCGTAGACCTTTGTAGAGTCGAGCAAGTTTGCAGTCGAATAGCAGTTTTTAGGAACCGTAATGTAAAAAGTAACGAATCTATAAATAACCGTCATTACTAATTTAAAGAAAATATGTATTATTTATCTATTTTTTTTTGTTAAAACTATCAGCACCGCTTTCTTTCCTTTTTAATTATCTTGCTTTTAGGAAGAGTGAAACGAGTGGATTTAATTTTCTCGTTAGACTGTAAACAAAATTAATTGCATTGTCAGCATGATTATAGAAAAAATTATGTAATATTTTCTGTGTCGTCTGCATGGACACGTGTCTTGCTTATTTCCGTAGCAGCTCGCAAAGCACCGCTGCTTGCATTGATGTGTTCCGCTTTGGAGGGTAACACAGAAATTACGGGTACTGTTATTAGGCATCTTTTGTCACGAGTAGGTACCAAATAAATACATAAAATCACGCCTATAATCCTCGAAGGGGTAGGCAGAGTCCAATGAGTACTGTGTTCCTTAAGACCACATTTAGACAAACAAAAATTGGGTTTGGTCAGATGAAAAAGCGTGAAAGAGTAGTAATAAGTGGCTAGCTCATTACCCAGTACCCAATACGCCCTTAGTCGCCTTTTACGACATGCTAGGCAAGAAAAGCAGTTGGTACATTCTTTTTGTGTACCAAATAGTTAAACTATATGTATACAAAATATAATTTACGTGTTGAAAATAAATGAATTCTACTAGTTTCCCGATTAAAGTTAACTTATTCAAGCACATTTAATTCCTCAATAAAAATTAACAATAAAAATAACAAAAAAATATAAAAGTATTAAAACAAATTTTACATAACAAATGAATACCTAAATGATAATGTTTATAAATAATTTTTAATTGTAACACATTGGATCACTGTTAAGTAAATGTATGTCAACAAATGCGTCCTCTTCTCTTCTCTTCTCTGCTATAGCGTACCCGGCGAGTCCATAATGATCTTGTATTTAATCCTGACCATCTTATTTACATTATGTTTTTGCAATAAACTTATTGATTGTTAGTAAAAACATCAGATATTTATGACCAGGATACTCGTACTGAGTCGTAAACGTGAGTACTCTATCTTACCTATTAGGGATTTCACAGACCGCAGCTATTGTATATAGCACGATACATTTCAATACAATACATCTCATGACATCTTTCCATAGAAATCATCAGGAGACCACACACGACAGCTGTCATGTATATTTATAAATTTTCGTATATTAGAGATGCTAAGATGAATGAATGCTGACTTACGAGACAGGTATATAAGGCATTTTATTGTATCTGATACTTATGACAATTTAAAGCGTATCTCGAGATATAATGCAGTCTGTAATGGCCTTCATAGTTATCTTCAAACGGTCTTTGTTTAGGTATCTACAGCACAAAAACTAAAAGATGAATAACAAACATTATCCATTTAAATACCACAGAAAAAATACGTCAAGTCTTGAAATACATAACAATACCAAAATTATGCTAAGCGGAAGCAAATTTTTTTTTATATACAGTGAATAAATTTTGTTTAAAATATATTGTATAAATAAAGTTGAATAAATAAATACACGTACAAACACATAACTACTGTGTAAAACTTAGAAACCTTTTTTTTTTTTGCTTTTAATTGTCGTTGGTTCTTTAGTCTAGTACACTCGAAATACCGCAAAACAAGTAACTAACTCTAGGCACTCAGAATACAGTTTACATTTTGTGTGCATTATATAGTTATTACGACATATCACTATATAATTGTTGCTATCTGATATACATAATAATGTTTCTATGTTAAGTCTATGTTCTACCTTCGGCCTTATCGTCACATACCATCAGGTGAGATGAAGGCTTACCTATGTAGGTTAACTATCAAATGTAAAAAAAAATTCAATGTTTTTATCTGTCTAAAAGTTTAAGTAAATCAATAAGTACCTACTGTAAGCTAGTGTTACAAAATCGGGGGTAACAGAGACACAAGACTTTTGATAGCAATGTTTTAATCTAAGAACCATGCCATAGGCACAAATGCCCGAATTCATTACACAACATCACACTTACCCCTTTCGGTATTCAACCTCAATACTTCAGATACCTATTTTAGACCGATATTTATCAAAGTTTTCTGGTAGAGTAACAACGTTTTTCACGAGTAAGAACATTGTATTTGTACACCTTCAAAAGGTAAGCAAAGCTGGACACAATAACTATGTAATGTAATAACTACAAAACTTTCTCACAAATAAAAAAAAAGACGTGTGGCACTCGGGGACTGCCGCGGTAAAGCTATTGCATAGCATTTTGTATCAACTTATGCAATTATAATTTTATTTATTTATTTTATTCATGCAGTATTTCTTTTTCTTTGATATTAATTCAAGTTACACTTTTTGAGCGTGGTGACCGATAAGAAAACAATTTTTTTTTTCTATTTTTTTTTCGGACGAATACATACAATAACAAAATAAAAGTTTTTTTTTTTGTATTTTTTAATACAGCTGCTTATGTATTCGTCCGATTTCGGAGCAGCTCGTCTCGATTCGTGCGAGTTTCGTAGAGTCGTACAATACGTCTAATCGCACGCACACAACGCCGTGTCGAAGACTGCCGAACTGAAACGACGTTAGACGATGCACGGCCTTCAAGCCACACCTCCTTGAGCATCGGAGTGGGGAGCGTGAGGTTTTTTCGTTACGGAATTTCTGGATTCGGTCCCCGCGCTCAAGGCCCGCGATAGAAGCTATGCAATAGCGTAATAAATAATTATTATTTTGAAACGGCCCATAGTAAAATTTACTCTACTCGGAGTAGATTTCACTCGTTTTGGAATGCACTCCTAAAGTGTATGAATGATTTGACTTAGACTTTTTTTAAATAATTTACTAACAAGATTACCTAGTCAAAATAATAATTCAAGCTTTGACTATTATCAACAGAACATAGTGAATTATCAAAACTATTATGAGGTAATAAAACTTGACCTTTTCTTTTGCATACATTATACATATTACGCATAATACATGAATAAATAAAATAAAAAATAAAATAAATAAATATCCTCAAACATTCACACCTATCAACTAATTCCATTTTAAGCAACTAAATGCTGCTTGTGTTACGGATACTAGATGACGGACAAATATATTTAATAGATAAATACACATAATTATTCAGAATACTTTTATATAATATTATACATATATAAGGAACATCCAAGACTGGAGAACAAATGTCTGAAAATTCATAACCCAAACACTTGCCTCCACTGGGGATCGAACCAGGCCCCTCTTCCCCACTGGGCACTATGGGCACGTGCCCAGGGCCCCGCGATCGAATGGGGCCCCCTAGTTCCTGCCAGATTACCAAATGATAACCGATATTTAGGTATTACCGAAAAACATTAATTTTGAAAAATCTGATGATAATGACTTACTACAATACCTACGCTTATTAGCTTTAGTTTGCCGCATGCGCATAGCTATACCTTGTACAACATAGCTTGAACTTTTTGCCAGATGGGTCAGTGATGTGAAACAGAAAATATCTATTGGTGTAAAAAATATGTTGGCTAAATATGTGGCTGTATGTATGTTTTAAACTATTCAAAATAAATTTATTCATTCATCAATCAATTTTATTGCACTAGACATATAAACATTGGGTAGGTAAGAGACCATTGTTTTCAGTTTTTCTATTTAAATTTTACTTTCAAGCAATAAAAACCACTTAAGACTTTCGGAAAATGCTTAAGTCTTTATCAGGTACTTTTGTGTTGTGTCTATTCTTATGATTATTAACAATTTTTAAAATTATTAAAATAAGAAAATATTGTTCGTCGTTGCAAAGTTACATCGATTTCAGATTTGACATCCGTCAAAAAGATCAAACTATTAAATGCAACTATAAACAGGGTATAAGTACTCCACTCTCGCTCAAAAATGAGGTTTTCCGATATTAGTATGTTCAGGTTAATTTAGATACCTATATGTAGGTATAAAAATACAATTAAAAGTTTACAATTTGATGCGGTGTGGTTTATGTCATAAAGAAACCTAATTCTAACGTCATACGTAATACCAAAGACAAAAAAGGGGAATTCCCGACTCCCGATCGTCGTTTGACTTGATGAACGGGAATTCCCCTGTATTTGTCTGCGATGTTGTAACGTTTGTTTTGTTTGTAGTTGTTACTGACTGTGCTCGAGAGTCGAGCTCTGATAAAAAAATAGTATTGTTTGATTAAATCGTCGTTTGTCTGTTTTGTGTTGGCTTTATAATATATTTTCGTTATAAAATTAATTAAATACTGAATTATAATATAAAATGTCGAAACGGTCATATCCTAGTGGATCTGAAAAAAGGAAAAAAGCTCTACATCAGAAAGAAATAATTGAAAAGTTACCAAAATTAACATCATATTTTACTACTACTACTGGAGAAACTTCTGTAAGTTAGAAATAGAATGTCAACATTTAAAAGAATACTTAAAAAATGTTCAGAGTGAAAATGAAGCACCTAACGGTGTACAGAAAGTATAGAATCTATTAAAGCAAAACAAAATTGAAGACACATTTCCTAACGTAGAAATTGCATTGAGAATATTTTCAAGCATGATGGTAACTAACTGCAGCGGAGAACGCTCCTTCTCCAAATTGAAACGAATAAAAAATGAATTAAGAAGTACAATTCTTCAAGAGAGATTAACTAGTTTGTCGCTGATGTCCATAGAATGTGATATTCTCAATACCATAGATTTTGAAGAAGTGATTAACGATTTTGCTCATCTTAAATCTAGAAGGGTACCTTTGCAATCAACATAGAATTAATCTAAGGAATTTATGCTAAGCGAGTTACTTTTGTAGAATATTTTTTATATTTCCAATTTTTTTATAGTTAGTAACTAAATAAAAATAAATTTAGAACCTTGTTTGTCTACTTTCATTATCTATTATAACTAAATAGTGTTTTCTCAAGGTCATAGGGGCCCTATGATCCTGATGTGCCCAGGGCCTCAAATAGTTTAAAGACGGCCCTGGATCGAACCCAGGACCTCTCGAGATGGCGACGCCTTGAGATCAGCGTACAGACCACTCGACCACGGAGGTCAATGTTAACTTAAAAGATAAATAACTACTTAGTAGGTATATACCAAAGCTTGCTTGTATCACAGAAAGTGCAACTCGGGGTTGCGCAATGCGTGCAATGGTGCACCATGGAGTATTCCTTCAGTATTTTATATCAGCTGATTAAAAAACTTCTTCAGGTATAACTGGACCGGTTTGGGACCTGAGTTTTAATTAGCCTTCAGGTTCGAACAAGCATTCCATATTTGAATGTCAAGAAGAATGCAACCAGTTGTTGGAAACGAGCAATAATCTCAGCAAGGACTGGTTCTCCCTTTTAAATATAGTACTGCAGTCTAAGGTAATTAACTAAGCACTAAAAGTAATAATTATACAGAGTTCAGGGCCCCGAACGCGCTCAATAAGAACGTATTTACTACAACCAAATCATATTCGAAAACGTTATGTCATAGTATGCCCGTCCACACTCCTCGAGGCGACACCAGGGAACGAGACTACAAGAGATTTTCGACTGTGATTTAGTTCTTGTATAAATACGTTCTTATTTAGTGCGATCGCGGCCAAGTTTATTATGAACTAGCTTTTGCCCACGACTTCCTCGCGTAGAATAGTTACTTTGAGATAGAGTGATGGTATGTAGCCTATAGACTTCCTCAATAAATAGGCTATTCAACACTGAAAGATTTTTTCAAATTGGAACAGTAGCCTCAATTGTTGGAAAATGAAAACGTGAAAGCAAGACAGACAGACAGACTTACTTTCGCATTTATAATATTAGTATGGATAGCGCATGCCACACGCAGTGTCCGGTGCATAACATAATCTCGCCCTCTGTCGTTACCTCTTACGTCAACATGTTTCAGAAAGGGGTAGGCAGTGGTGTATTAGTTGTATTAGATCCTTACCTATGAAATTGGTGTTTTGTATGGAGATTTTGGGGAATTCTGCATTTTCCATACTAACATTTTATCAGTTTTCTTCACAACGACAAATCCAGAGATAATAATATTTGGCATGTATCATTAGACAAGCTTCAGTAATATGTGTTATACCACACTTCATAAAAATTATTTATCGTTTTTAAATGAATGCAAATAAAATGATGTATTCGGGAGGCACTTAAAAAGAGTTGTCTCCGTGTCCAATTTTAACACAATTAAGCTTACGATAAATTATCAAAACAAATCAAAAGAGCTCAAAAAATAATCTATTTTTGGACGAGGTAATTATTTTTTAGGAATACTCTGAATCTTAATAGTTACAGACAAAATACTAAGACAGAATAAAAACACCAATTTCATAGGTAAGGACCCAATATTTCATGCCCTGGCCTTGCGAGTAATTCGTCGGTCTCGTGTGATAGGCAAGGCTATCATTACCGGACATCAGGCACTATAGAATATTCATAATCACTCTGTAATTCAAACAATAATTCCATTCCAATTTACGCAGATAACATAACATAATATTATTATCATCACGCTTCTATCCCCGAAGGAGAAATAGGTGTGATAACTAATATGTTACATACACACAATCACGTCTGTAATCCTCGAAGGGTAGGCAGAGTCCAAGGAGCACTGTGTTCCTTAAGACCACATTTAGCTATACAATAATTGGATTTGGTCAGATGAAAAATCGTGAAAGAGTAGTAACAAGTGGCTAGCTCATCGCCTACACAATCACAGACCCAGTACCCAATACGCTCATAGTGTACGACATGCTAGGCAAGAAAAGCAGTTGGTACATTCTTTTTGTTTCCCGGACCAATACGGGACCGGGACTAATACATAGTCTAATAAAAATAAGTTACAAATACCTAGTTGCCGCATTGTTTCTTGAAGTTCGTGCCGCTGTCAATGTTATATCGATTGCAAGTTTATGCATAATTGATTGCAAAGCCCGTTGTCAGCTGTGCAGCCGTGACGGTCGCATTATTGGTGAATTCACATACTTAAATACCTACCATAAAGGCATTGGTTTTCTAGTCTTTTCTTTGATATTTATGATTATGATACCACTATACCACTAGTTTAGTTTAGAACGCTTTGGCTTTTGTTATAGAAAACTAAGCTACCTTCGCCACGGTCAGACTTTGGATGTGTGATCAAAACATTGTGATCTCGAACTCCTCCGTGCTTCGGAAGGTTAAGCCGTTGGTCTACCTACCAACCCAAATAAGGCTAGCGTGGTGGTGTTACGGCCTATACTGCTCATGTGTTTTTTCCGTGAGGAAGGCCTGTGCCAAGCAGTGGGACTTATGCTCTAAGGGCTGGGGACGACTAGTTTAATTAGTTCTATTTCTAAAATGTATATTTATATTGTAATTAGTCATTTTATCCAGCCGATATCTAGTTAGTATCCGATGCAAAAGCTTATTTTGTCATCATATCAGCCACAGTACAGCCACTGCTGGGCATAGGCCTACTCCAAAGGGAGGGTTTTGCCATAATCTCCACCTTTGGCGATCGCAGTTTTTTTATTATGCATAAGTGTTTATGGGTGACGCTGCATGCTGCTGCCGTCTCCTCGCGGTAGATATATTATATTTTAGTCGACTTTTACGACACCCACCGAAAAATATGGGGTAGGGCTATTCTACTCCGACGTTACACGCCTAAAGGAAATGTGTGCAATACTATTAGGGCGCATTTTCGTTGGTCGATAAATCGGTCGATAACTCGGTCAATTCAATGCGTGCAGGTTCTTTTTTAAGATACATGAAAACTGTCCCCCGCATGCGGGCCCTATGGCTTTCGCACTCGCATACGGGCCCTATCGACTAATGTATAAGATTTCTTCCTTGCGGGCCCTGTGGCATGCGTTGAAAATGCGTTTTTGGTAAAAACGGAGATTGAAACACGACCTCTCGGACGAGTACCACTGTTTTTCCCGCCCTGTCATAATTGCAGCTACGGCTATAGATTTTTATGATGATGGCTTGACAGATATGAATAGGTTTACCACTCGCCCCTCCACTTTAAACCGTATGTCCCTCTCAGTACAAAGAACTAATGTATTCATGGCCGTAATTGTTATTCTAATTATAAAGGCTTGCTATTCTCGGCAACAAGGGAAAGAAAGTTTCACTCCTGTGCTACTTTGTGACAGCTAAATAATTCAGAGCCCGCTAGCTTGCGACATCAGCTAGCGAAGGTTGACTGCGCAGACGCATAGAATATAAAACGCTTCGTAATAATTGCGAATGTCTTTATAGTGACCTGGAATACGGTAAAAATTACGGATCTTTCGTTGTTTAACTATAGTTATAGTTGGATGATGCGATCTAGCCATAGAGCAAAGAATTCCTTGCGCACGTCTTGCGAAAGAATGAATAATCTAGTTCTGTGCAATAATACGATACTGGACACTAATATTATATATGATTACTGAGCACTAATAGCTTAAAAAGAAAACGTTTGTTTGTTTTGTTGTGAGAGTGGTGTCATTAGCAGATACGATCTTCACACTTTCATATGCTCGTTCGTAATGAGTTGTGTCCAACGTATCCGCGTGTTCGTAACAATAGAAGTTGCATGGCATGATGTTAACGGCTATTCCAGCGATGGCAGTCATTCACTACCGCATATTGCTGCGGTACAGCGGACAGATCACATTGTAATTTTATTGGTCACGCGAGAACGTTTGTCATAGGCGTTCCAATGTAATAAAATTATTTAAAACCTTTTCTTTTTGCTGCATCAATAGTAACATAATTACCTAACATAAATGATAAAGAGGAGCTCGGTGGCGTAGTGGTTAGTATGCTTTGGCTTTCGATCAAAAACAAAGCTACCTTCGCCATGGTCAGGCCGTGGATGGGTGACCAAAACTTTGTGATCTCGAGCTCCTCTATGTTTCAGTTAAGCCGTTGGTCCCGGTCGCTATTGCGACTAAGGGTTGGTGGGTAGGGTAGAAACCTACCCACCAACCCGCATTGGGCCAGCGTGGTGGTGTTACGGCCCATACTCCTCATGTGTTTTTCCATGAGGAAGGCCTGGGCCCAGCAGTGGGACGTATATAGGCTGAGGACAATGTTAAATGATAAGTATAGATAAATATTAATGTTAGATAAAGAGACATAGTATATAATATTAATACTTAGGCCTGTATTCCAAAATCAAACTCAAGAGCAGACTCTTCTTGAGGACCATTAGAAAGAAATGGCCCTATTCATCCACACATAATGCCATCTCTTTTGAGCTCTGCTCAAGTAGAGATAGATGCTTGAGATTGAGAGAAAGGAGAGAGTGTGAGACCTTACAGATTTTCTCCGTACCTCGACATATCATCATTTATACAATCCACTTACCCAACCCAATTTTACGACAGTGAGGGTCTTTTATAAACAGTCTACGACAGATGGCAACACTGTAACGTGGTCTATGAGCAGTCAAAGCACATACGCGGATCAAAATTCATGCTCGGATCTCGCGGATTGTCAATTTTGATACTGCACCTACGACCGTGACCATGAGATGTAAGAATCCTACAACTCTGTGCTATCTGACAGCTGTAGGAGCAGAACCACATGAAGCTTACATAGCGCTTTCTGGAGGCAGAAAAAGAAGAGGAAACCATAGAGAAAACCATCATTAATGCGAAAGTAGCTCTGTCTATCTGTCTGTCGGTCTCGCTTTCACGTCAAAACTACTGAACTGATTTAATTGAAATTTGGGACACATGTAGTCTAGAGCCTGAGAAAGGATATACTACTTTTTATCCCGACATTCCCATGGGAACGGGTGCCGCGCAGGTGAAACCGCGGGAAGCCACTAGTTTATAATAAAATAGATTCAGTATTTTCTATCACCAAAAGATTAACATCAAAATTTTTATTGTTTATACCTACCCATCTATATGAGTACCTAATATACAGTGTACTTTACTGTTTCATACCGTGTGAATTCAATAGGCATATTTTCAGAAAGAAGGAGAAGGCTGCTGGTTCGCAGTAACGCGACAGACAAAAGTTAATTTACGGGTTGGTAAACAAACACACAGAAGCATGGACAATAGCTAAGGTGGCCACACAGTCCAGACAATCGGAGACGGTTGATTCCGCCGTTTCGCGCAAAAAACATCGTTCCGTGGAATAAAAAAAAATATCGATTTAAGTTTTGTTTCTTTTTATTGATTCATCTCAGAACATCCCCTGATTCTAAAAAACGGAAAGGCACTTTTCTATCTTATTTAGATACGGAGAAAATAACAATTAAAAATTACCAGATGGACGGTGATGAAAACTGTAAGGATTGTAATGAACTTGCAAGCGATGGTAATGATTTAAGTCGGGATGGTAATGAATACCGCAGAACAGTACTGTAACTTGATGGCATTATAATGAATTATAAAAGGCGTTAATTTATGATAGAAAAACAAAACAGCACTATTTTATTAATAAACGTTTTTTATTACTATTTTGCCTTTTAATTCAGTATCGAATAGTAACCTAATTAAAGAATGTCATATAGTAGCCAACTAACTAACACAATCTCACAATATTTATTTAAAAAAAACAACTAAATTAATGTAATTTTGAACGCTAGAGAGTGCAAAATCACAATATACAAACTAAAAACAATATTCCTTATCTTTATTATAATTTTCTGATATATAGTACCTGTATTCGCAATAAATGAATTGAATTGAATATAATAATAATACGAGTATATACCCAGTAATAGGAACTTAAGTAGTGTTTTGGGTCGTTGTCGCATAATCACAGTATTTACTCATAAAAACAACTAACACATCTATAAAAGTAATTTTGGATAGCTTAAGCTAGAAGGCAAATCACAATATAATAATATACTTACATACAAAAAAAATATTAAAAAATCCTTTATCACTTATCACTTCTCTTATCATAATCAACACCGTCTATAAACTTTTATTAATTTTTATAAATTTTTTCTTATTACATATTATTAACTATTTTAAAGTATGTTGTACCTAATCATCACTATCATCTGAGTCGTCGAAAAAAGTGTGCTTTTAAAATTGTTTTTCTGATGGAGTTGATTTAATGAAAGTCTCAAATTGCTGTTGGTGTTCAGAAGTTTTACATAGTACATCTAGTTGTTTTGGGTTTCGATTTTCCTTTGGTATCTTATAAAATGTATTTTTTCTCAACTCAAACGTACGTCAGATAATATTTTGACTGTAGGAGATGTTGGTGTAGTAGAAGATGTATATACATTTATCAACGGTGAGAGCTATAAGTCGCTTGGACCCTGTAAATATCTAATTCATCCATGTTGTTCAAAATTGTTGTTGTATCTATACTTAATACTGACTGATTGTCAAAAGAGGCTTCGATTTTATCACACTGATTATTGGATTGACCTCTCTCCATATCGCCGTAATTATCAGAATGAAGAAAGCCTATAATTATGCTTATTATGTATACAATAAGTGCAACCTTGACAATTGAAGCTACTAAATGTTAAAGTTTTATTATTATCAGCAGCTCAGACGCATTGATGAACTTGAATTGATCCCTTAAATGTTGGAATGTTGGGCGGAAATGTTTTACCTTCAATATCACTCTCTGTTACCATATCAACATGTATATTTTTAGTAACTAACGCCCAAAAATCTTCATAACAACTAACATCTCCGCCATGCTTAATAAAATTGTTAGCAGTTCTTTTGACGACGGCACCAATCCCAAACAGAGCTCCTTGCCTTGGCCAGATTCTTGATAATTCCATGTGACCTTAGTTATATTTGGGTAATAATAGTGCAGAATGATTTAGTTTTATTATTTGCGTTACTATCTTTATAGTATAGAATTCCAGTATGTAGGAATACTTGTTTTCTACTTCCACCGAAATTAAAGGACTGTATCTCTTCATTAAACTTCAGGTTATAATTCTCGCTAAAGTCTACGTGCACGAGTATCTCTTTGTCTTTTAAATTTTATTTACGTTGTTTGATAGCTTCATATTGTACTGTAATATTTAGATTGTGTTTTAAAAATGTGTCTAGAGTTGACTCTAATACAAATACTTCATTACCTTCCGAAACAGTTCATTACCTTCCTGCAAGAAAGGTGGAAGGAACGGATGGTAATGAGATGGAGATGAATGAGAAATTTAAACATTTATTTTAATAATTTCGCTACAAAATGTATTATAAACTTGATATTAATATTGGAATATAATTATTAATAGAGAAGAACATATGGGGTAAATATAATAATCTACTTGTTAAAATGCCTTAAGAAATTGCAGGAATGTAATGAACAGATTTTTGAACGAAACACTATCAACAAGGTAAAGAACGTAAATAATTTTGCTAGCAATGCACACACGTCCACCAAGATCAGTTGTCACCTACGACTGGCCTGTAGAAACACGTTGAAACTAGAACTTTATTAGGGATGTTACAATTATCGACGATATGAAAGAGTTTCTCAATACAGATGGCGATGACATTTTTTCCGTAACAATTTTAAAAGTTGGCTGTTCTTGTATTATTGTTGAAATAAATACATAATGAAAATACTTAATTAAAAGGGTTTGAGTTTTGGTTTCATATAAAATATTAACAAATATCATAAATTAAAAAGCAAACTAATAAATGTGAAAATTCCCGACGAGAATCCTATCTGGAAACAGAGAGGAATGATTTTTGAGGTAGTTTTTTATTTTTGTTTCATAAACTAACTGATTAATTTGAAATATTAACGATGCAACTTTTAAGGATTTTATGTTTGTTCTTACTGTAAAAATTAGAATTAAGACAAAAACATGTAAAATAGGGAAATTCGCATGGAATTGCTTTTTGCACGAAATGGCGGAATCAACCAGACCCTTATGCTACTGAAATAAGGAACAGAAGGCTTGAGAAGCTTAAATAATAGCGGAGCATAATCGAAATAAAGACTATATTTAGCATATTCAATTACAACGTGCAGTTACTCGCATTTCAAGAGAAACAATCGCGTTTATTGTAATTGAGAAATGAAAATTTTTAGCACGCTATTCTGTTATTGCTGATTACGCTTTCAAATTGTTGTAACAGATTTTTTCTAACGGCTGGTTTGACGTATGTTATTCAGCAATCCTCGTCAGCCCATGCCGTGCTTCTCTGTCAAATATAGAGCAAGATTTGAGCAAAACACACATTAAGCGTGTTGCTTCGCTTTGTATTTTTCTCAGCGCACCTAGTGTAGTTGTTGTTGTAAAAAACTTAACCTTTCTAGTTGCGTTAAGAAGCTCAATTTCTATGAGAAATCAGGGAATCAGAAATCACGCCAGTAAATCAGAAATCAAACTCAGCTCAGCACCCGTAGGGTCTTTTTTTTAAAGAAGTTGCGTTTTCCGGCCGCTTTTCAAGTCATACCATAGACATCAATATATTCTATTCAAAAATAAGGCACCAAAAATTGTCTACGAATAACGCCATTTTGTTCTAAATCTAATCTTTGCCTTTGGAGCATGTTGCCATTCAAGAGTAATCTCTGTTCGGAGCATGTTCAATAAAATATATCGTGTATTGTGATAGTATCGGGTGTGCGGGCGCAGCTGCTACGGTCATGATCGCGCTTTCTCGAGGCAATGGCCGTACGTGATTCCTAAAATTTATAGACAGACCAGTAGCGGCTTAAATGGGCAAGTTCTAATATATTTCTTTTACAGTGGCGATCTTTTTCTTTACAGCTTGATAATGTACCTATTTAATTTGCCAAAAACAGCCAAGTCATCCACGTATAAATTTACCAATAAAATAAACACACATGTCCAAGGGTTACTTATTTAATGGATTTGATGAACGATTAAACAAGTTAAAAACACTATTTAAATAAATTAACATTTCAAAATTTACAATTCTACAGTATCTAATAAAATAAAATGTAACTGCGCGTTCCGTTTTTTGTAAAAAAAATATATCTAAATTATAAGCTTACAATAGGCAATTCGGCTGATTCTCATGAAGACAATTTACCCAATTGGGTACATATTCAAATAAACATTATTTATTTTACGCGTGATTTGTTGTTGAAGCGATACATTGACATATATTGGGAAACCATTTTGAAAATTGAGTACCTATTGTTCACTAACCACGATGCTGCAGAAATAGACAGCCCTTAATATCAAAAACACATTTATCATTTATTATGTTATGACTTTACGACGGTATTGTTATAAGGTGGCATTGCATTAGAAATATTAGAATATACGGTTTTAGATATATATTACTAGCTTTTGCCTGCAACTTAGTCCGAGTAGAATAGCTACTATGAGATAGTGTGATGGTAGGTAGCCTATAGCCTTCCTCAATAAATAGGCTATTCAACACTGAAAGATTTTTTCCAAATTGGAACAGTAGCCTAAATTGGTGGAATTGAAAATTTACTCCTACTCTATTATTAGAAGCAAAGTTCATCTAAATTTGTTCTTCATTTTTCTGGGAGGCGTTATTTAAATGTTTTAACATTCACCCGTATTGCACCCGTTCCCCTGGGAATATCGGGATAAAAGGTAGCCTATGTCCTTTCTCAGGCTCGGTTAAATGTCGGTTAAATTGGTTCAGTAGTTTTGACTTGACGTGAAAGCGAGACAGAGTGACATTCGCATTTGTAATATTAGTATGGATAGATTTTATAATCGATAGAAATTGCCTTTCAGAAAAGATAGTGCTATTATATGTTAGGCTAGTAGAAAATCACGTAAGCATCAGCACCCGCCGGGACTCAATCTCAGAGATGGCACCTTAACATGGACCATTGCAGTTATTATAAGATGACTAAGATCAAGCTTTCGCAATATTACACATTAGAGCAGAAAGATTAACTTTCGCTTCCTCTACTCTCATCACTAGCTCCATAAATGTCCTTCGGTTTGAGACCAAAAATATATCAATCTAATTGTTTAACAGAACTCTTAATTTTTATAAGGCTAGAAACACATGACAGCTCAATCAAAGTGCTACGGTAGGCCCTTTCCATAAAATTTCATTCATTTATATCCTTGTTTTGTGTGGATATGAATGCATTGCATTCATTTTTTTTATGTTGCTATTTTTAGTTCTTTGCAAACAAAAACTAATCAATGAAATGAAATCATTTATTCTGCAATTAGATTTAAATGAAATACTTTTGCACGTCAATATATTTTTTCCTACTAGCACTTCGACGTGAATGGTCTGTTGAGAAGAAGTGCCGCAAAAAACTCAACAGTTAGCCTCACTTAACAATCTCACAAATCGATCAACCTTCATGCACGGTCTTCAAAATCAAAATCGTAAATCAATATCTATAAATCAAACTGAACTGTCCTGTTTTAATATTACTTTGTCGTTTAGTGTCGATGTTTAGACATTTAAACCCGGGTGACGACCTCCGTGGTCGAGTGGTTTACAGGCATTTGTTTTCCAATCTTGGATGTTTATGTATATTTATATACATATATTCAAAATATTTATCTGTATTTATCTATTAAATACATTTATCCGTCATCTAGTGTCCGTGACACAAGCAGCATTAGTTGCTTAAAATGGGTTGAAAGGTGTGAATGTTTGAAGATATTTTTTTTTTCAAGTACAGTCACTAGTAAGAATATATGTATATCCAGGTACTTTGACATTTTCAGTCGTTTTGACTGGTGTCTATGACCGCAGCCGAAAATTTTTTGCTTAGTCCTCAGCCTATATACGTCCCACTGCTGGGCACTTCCTCATGGAAACTAACACATGAGGTGTATGGGCCGTAACACCACCATGCTTGCCCAATGAGGGTTGGTGGGTAGAAACTGTTGCAATAACATCCGCGACCAACGGCTTAACGTGCCTTCCGAGTCATGGAGGAGTTCGTGATCACAAAGTTTTGGTCACCCATCCACGGCCTGACCTTGGCGGAGGTTGCTTTGTTTTCGATATCGAAAGCCAAAGCGTACTAACCACGACGCCACCGAGCTCCTCATATTTCGTTTAATATTGGGTCTTTACCTATGAAATTGGCGTTTTTTTTCTCTCTTAGTATTTTGTCTGTAACTATTAAGATTCAGAGTATTCCTAAAAAAAATTACTTCGTCTAAAAATAGACAATTTTTTTGAGCTCCTTTGATTTGTTTTGATAATTTGTTGTAAGTTTAATTGTGTTAAAATTGGACGCGGAGACAACTCTTTTTAAGTGCCTCCCGAATACATCATTTTATTTGCATTCACTTAAAAACGATAAATAATTTTTATGAAGTGTGATATTACACATATTACTAAAGCTTGTCTAATGATAGATGCCAAATCTTTGGATTTGTCGTGAAGAAAACTGAAGAAAATTTAGTATGGAAAATGCAGAATTCCCCAAAATCTCCATACTAAACGACCATTTCATAGGTAAAGACCTATTATTTAGAAGGATAAAAAACTAAAATGAGTCGTTTTTTACTCGTGACTGACCAAATGTTGAGAATGGTCCATAATTATGGCTACCCCTTAAACTTGTTTATGTCGAGATCGTTCACAAACTTATTCTCGGTAGAGTAATCTGAAAGAGCGTGTCGGCCAGCACACAATAGGTCTCATGTGCGGCAGTTAGTGTCCAATTCAGGTACAATGAGCGACCTGGCCCCGGTCACCGTTGCCGCCCGACACCACAATGACCATATTACGAGTGATGGGCCCCGGTCACCGTTGCCGCCCGCCACCACAATGAGTATATTGCGAGTGATGGCCGAACATCAGTCATTATCGATAGCATAGTATCTTAGATATAAATATGATACTTAAAATTCATAAAAAAAACTTTTTTCAAAAAGCACGCTTTTATTTATGCGTAGAAAGTGCACCAAAAAGTAGAAAATATTTTTTTTACACAACAAAATGTCATCCAAAATTTTTTTTAGGCGCGCGAAAGGTGCGCGCGCGTGTTTGTCATTGCGAGTTTTTAACGAATTTTTGCAATTTAAATTGAGAATGTGAATGTGTCTTTACTATGTAAATGTGTCTTTACTTTCATATAAAATTATATTTAATGAATTGTAGTATAATTAAGTATTTTTAAGATGTCAAAGTGTTAAAAGATTGCATTGTCATCGCGTATAAACATGTCTGTAAATTTTCAGGTGGATTGGATTAGTAAAAGTGGTCGAAAAATCGATTACAAATTTTGACGCAGACAACATAAGAACAAACAAACAAACAGTGTGAGTTAAATTAAAGCGTGTAATAAAAAACCGGCCAAGAGCATGTCGGGCCACGCTCAGTATAGGGTTCCGTAGTTTTCCATATTGTAAAATTTATTAAAAAATATTCAACCCATCGAGTTCAAAATAAATTAAGTTCTACTTTTGAGAATTTTTTTATATTTTTTGAACTTATGGTTCAAAAGTTAAAGGGACACATTTTTTTTAACTTTCAGAGCGATTATTTCAGAAAATATGAATTTTATCGTAAAATGATGTTAGAAAACCCCTAATCATTTTTGAATAGCTATCCAACGATATATCACACGTTAGGGTTCAGAGGAAAAAAAACCAGTCCCTACATTACGTGTATGGGCACCCCCCTAATTTAATATTTTATTCCACTTTTGATTTGTGACAGACAGACAGACATGGCGAAACTATAAGGATTCCTAGTTTACTACGGAACTCTAAAAATGCGAAATTTACATACCTACGATTCTACTATATTATTATGAAGCGGCAATATGCAATCACATACTATTAATAGCAAAAAAGTAAAAGACGAATCACCAAAACGGAATAATAATTACAGTTCAATGGCAAATATAATAAAAGGTCTCATTCTCAAGGAAACAATTTTGTTTGAATCGACAATCAACTGTTAATAGCCGGTTATAAGTACTACACTACGACGACCTCCGTAGTCGAGTGGTCTGTATGCCGGTCTCAAGGCGTCGTCGCCATCTCGAGAGGTCCTGGATTCGATCATCGGTGGGTGTAGGTTAATGTTTGTGATAAAAACTGGCAAGATATATTCATTATATTCTTTATTATTGAGCGCTAGTCTGCGAGTGTATTAGGTTCTGTGGTGCGTTTTCTTCCTCCCCTACGCAATTTTATCCCGCTCACCTTACAATAAACTCGTTCTTTCTCATATTTTGTATCGAGATTTTGGGGAACTCTGCATTTTCTATACTAACATTTTTTCAGTTTTCTTCACAACGACAAATCCAAATATAATAATATTTGGCATGTATCATTAGACAAGCTTTAGCAATATGTGTGATATCACACTTCTTAAAAATTATTTATCTTTTTTATGTGAATGCAAATCAAATTATGTATTCGGAAGGCACTGAAAAGGAGTTGTCTCCGTGTCCAATTTTAACACAATAAAACTTACAACGAATTATCAAAACAAAGCAAAAGAGTTCGAAAATATGGTCTATTTTTAGAGGAGGTAATTATTTTTTAAGAATACCCTGAAACTTAATAGTTACGAACAAAATACTAAGAGAGAAGAAAAACACCAATTTCATATTTATTATCTGGTTTCGTAATGTAGCCGTTTCAATAATAAGGTTACTACTGGCTCATTAACTAATTTTGTGAAACGTGAAAAGCTTATTTAGAAGCTATAAATGAACATGGACGTGGTAGATCTCATGAATTGGAGACTAGAATGTACTGTAAAGAGATTTTAAATCAGATGCTGGCATTCCGGATTAGTATAGAAGAAATAATAATTCAGCTAGTACGTAAGTGGAGTATAGACAGTTAAAAGAGATGTCGAATTGTCAACCGCCAAGGCATACGTTTATTAAAATTTTATTAAGCATTAGTTAAGAAATTGAATCCCTATAGGTACCTAATTAATCATTCAACTTTTTAACGACATCTATCTACAAAATGAAACTATGGTTTGGCCGTTAGGTTGTGGCCGCACTGCGGTTTTTCCGAAAAAAATCGCGTTAGACCATTTTTTCGCGCCGGCGGATACTTCCATATGATTCAATGTGTTACAGAATTGCAAAATAAAAACCCATGCGGATAAAACCGCAGTGCAGGCAAAGCCTTAATAGTCGGCCACGTTTATTGTATTACTTTCCACTTTATTTATTAATTTAACGATTTTTTTACTTTCATAAATTTACTTTTCACCACATGTTTGATGGAACCTCTGTCTGTACCCGTGGTCTGTCCGTACCTGTAGTTACACGTCTTCATACAAGAAACGTCCCACTGCTGGGCACAGGCCTTCCTCTTTGATCTTTGTAACGCTGACATTTTGGGCGAGTTGGTGGGTAGGAACGGTTGAAGTAGCGACCGGGATCAACGGCTTAACGTGCCTTCTGAAGCACGGAGAAGTTCAAGATCACAAAGTTTTGGTCACCCATCCAAGGATAGATCCTGGCGAAGTAGCTTTGATTTCGAAACCCAGCGTACTAGCCACAACGTCACCGAGTTCCTCATTATATTGTAGGTACGCCTTTGGTTTCAATTTTGAAAAAAAGACAACTTTCGACTGTGTACTTTAACTCATTCGGTATTTCTCAGTGTACGAAGGAACCATTTCTGTACACTATTACATCTTTTCATAATTTTCTCTTGAATTTTATACTTTTTAGCGCCAAGCATTGTGCCATTTTTAGATCCTTTGTGCCTCTTACTAACTATAATATTATTATGTATTTATCTAAATATTATATATTTATCCGTCATCTAGTGTCCGTAACACAAGCAGCAACTAAGCTTAAAATGGGGCTAGTTGATAGGTGTGAATGTCTGCAGATATTTATTCAATAGGAGTGCCAAGGCTGATCTGGTAAAGGTAGAGGCAATCAGAGGATACGGGCAGCTCTGGACCGTTTGGTTCAGAGATAGTCTCTCTACTAAGACGATGATAATGACCAACAGATTAAATTTTTTTAATCGCCTCTCTGGTGTAGTGTTTCACACCACCGGGTGTTGATCGGGAGGTCCGGGTTCGATTCTCCATGGAGCAGAAGTTTTTCTGCTCAGTTTGGTTGGTGGTAAGGCTTCTGAGCCCGCCTGGCTAGCTACCACCGTCTTATCTAAAATTGTCGCCATAATAACAATGTTTTAAGCAATGTTGCGTTCCGGCAATCAGAGGTATGATAGCCAGTTCCTCAGTTGTTGAGGATTACAAGTGAAGCACGCTTCCACCTTCGGCCTTATCGTCACTTACCATCAGGTGAAACAAATAATTACATCATCTTGAGTTAAACTATTTATAACTTCTTTCGTAATTATTTATAGTACATGCAGCGGCACACCGCTTAATACCGATAATTGGTTTTTAATGTCTTTCCCATTAGTTATAGAATGTTGCGGTAATTTGCTGTCTCATTCGTACAATTTCAATTTACAATTTATTTGTAACTAGTTTTGCCCGCGACTTAGTCCGCGTACAATAGTTACTTTGAGATGGTGTGATGGTATGTAGCCTATAAGCCTTGAATTGAAAATTGAAAATAGAGTGGTGTAAATATGTCCTTAACTTTTCTGGGAAGCGTTATTTACATTTTTTTAAATTCACCCTCATGGCATCCGTTCCCTCATGGCATGGAAATATCGGGATAAATCGTAGCCTTTGTCCTTTCTCAGCCTCTACACTATCTGTCGCGCGCGCTAGTCGAGCGCTAGCGGTCAGCCCACCTATAAAACCACCGTACAATAAATTGTATACTTAACTGTACTGTCTTCGGACAGAGCCGTTTGTTCCGGTTGCTATAATTTCTACCGTATTTTATTTACCAATCCGCTTTGCCTATAGTACGTCTCAATCCGAGTTGCCAAAAAGGTAAACAAGACAAAGGTAATGCTTCATCTCTAAAATGTTTTGTGATGACTGTAGGTAATTGAAATCAATTGAAACGGACAACAATTGTTACCGTTAATTATATGTACGTGCCATTGTCCATGTAAAATGTGTGATAATTTAATAACAAATTCGGTAAGTCGGCTTTTTTGTTTACCTTTTTGGCAACTTGGATTGAGACGTAATAGTACGTCTCAATCCAAGTTGCCAACGTTCTATACGTTGGAGGTGTTACTAGTATACTTTGTAAAAGATCTGTGCCTGTCTGGCGACGAATCAAATTCAGCTCATATAATGGTGCTCATTGCAACTGCTACAACATTCAATAGCCGCTGTTCTCTAAAAAAAGGATCATTTTTATTAAATTTAGAACTTCTTGAATTATTACGCTGGTAGTAGAAGAAATGTGTTCATAATTCTCAGGGTTTCCAGTTTTTTTCATTTGAAAACAGAATTCAATTGTTATTCACGCTGTCTACTCTATATCGTACAATCATTGTCAAACGTACGCTTTCACGATTTCACTGCAAAACAATTGTGTTTAAAATTTAAAAAGTTGTGTTGTCTTGCTAACTAATGGCTTTATATCAGAGTGTCACGTCACTCCCGCGCACTCTGTTTAGATATGCTCGTTGAACACTGCACTTGAGCAAAAGGATGATTTCGTAAATTACATATACTTAGTGGAAAATATGGAAAACTAGTAGTAACTTCCCGCGGTTTCACTCGCGTGGTACCCGTTCCCATGGGAATATAATTATATATAAAAATAAATAAACTACGAGAATCTTAACTAACACGATGAATAAGAATTTAAGTAGTGCTTCATTATTTTGAATTTGAAAAACCAGATTGAAGGACTCTCTTTTATTATGTGTAAAGATTACATAAGTACACACAATTGCACGCCAGACCACACCCTGGGTCCGCCTGTATTTCCTACTCTATAAAAGCTGTTTTCGTACTCTAACAAACCTTGACGTGTTGCTGACTGTACAACGAGACGCGACTCACGCGTCGTCCCATTTTTATCAATCACTATCATGTGCCCGGCTCACGCGGCCTTGCCCTTGCGCGCGCGTCCTGTAGGACACAGACCTACGACATTAGCACGTCTGTATAGATTGGAGCACAGATTTAAATATTACATAGATGACGCAAATGCATGTACTGCGTGTGTTCGAAAACCCCGACCGAATGTCGGGGTTGGCCGCTGCTAAATAGACCGCGCGATTTAGAGGATTGCAAGAAAACCCCGACCAATCGTCGCGGTTGGCCGACGAAAAATGCCTCGTTGTGTGATAATCGGCAGCATCGGTATTATTTAATCAGTTTCGATCTCCCGTATCAAAGTTACGGCTGCAACATCACAGTAGACATTATAAATTTAACACGCAAGGTTTCAATACAAATCGATAAACTTGCTTATAGATAAAGCAAGTTTATCGATTTGTTAATGTATATGTATGTATGTATATGTAACTGTATCTGTGGATCGGAGCTATTTATGGTATACACAAACAATACCATAATTAAAGGGAAGAAAGAGCCTTCTATCACCAAAAAGAGTATACGTGAGAAGAAATTACTAGCAAAGTGTGGGTTTAATGCACCTCAGCCTACCCCTTCGGGGATATAGGCGTCATGATATAGGTATATGTATGTAGTCTAAGGCACAGATCACTTGTAAGATGTAAGGCAATAGAATGAATAAATATAAATGAATATGCACAATTGTTTGCTCTTGTAGCAAGACTAGAGTTGCTGAAGGAGCTCGCTTTTGACAAGAATCGAGACTCTGGACTCTCGAACATTCTGATAAGAGTTTGCAAGGACTCAAGAATCCTAGTTGAGTTTATTGGCAGGCTGAGTCATTTGCTGAGCTTGCTTTAAATCGTGTATTGCCTTCCGTTGGCCTAGTTACATCACGAGATCCGGAGCAATCAGACGACGCCTCTCTTGCCAATTTAATTCGGCAGATCAATGAACCTCAAGGAGAGAATCAATGTTGCGTGTGCGTGATGTTTCTTAATCAATGAATAATATAAAAAATAATCAACGTAAAATCACTAGGTAGAGTCTTAACCAAGACACGAAAAGCTATATTCAAATCAAGAGATATAGATAAGTATGATAAGCTTTCGAGTGCATATTTTAACCGATTGTAAGAAAAGAACATTACTGAGCTTACATAACAATAATTTAGAAGAATACTAGCTTTTGCCCGCGACTTTGTCCGCGTAGAATAGTTACTTTGAGATGTTGTGATGGTATGTAGTAAATATAGCCTTCCTCAATATTTAGTACTGAAAGATTTTTTCAAATTGGAACAGTAGCCTCAATTGGTGGAATTGAAAATTTACTCCTACTCTATTATTAGAAGCAAAGTTCATAGTGGCGTTAATATTTCCTTCATGTCCCTGGGAGGCGTTATTTAAATTTTTTTACATTCACCCGCATGGCACCCGTTCCCAAGCGAGACAGACAGACTGAGTAACTTTTGCATTCATAATATTAGTATTGATTATTTATTATTCATTACGCTTTTACTTATGATATGTTTTTAAAGTTCCAATATACCTAATAGGGCCTGTTGCTATGCACCGGACAGTGTTTAACTTTAACTCACGCGATATTCATAATAAACAACTCAAGTTCTAATCTCAAACTCAGTGATTCCAACAAAGTAGGGATTGATCCAGCAACCTCTGAGCGAATAGTGCCAACTCATTTATCGAGCCTTCATAAATAGTAACAATGAATTTTCTACTTGACACACGTATTACGAGTATATTTCATTTCCTCAATAAACTAATGTGGATATGACAGAAATTTGTTCCAGAGGACTCTTATTGTAAAGTTCTAGAAATGCCAAGATCCAGGGGTCTGGGCGCGGGGAGCGCGGGTCTGATTGGTTTATTGTCCAGTTGGCGGGCGCGACGCGTGCAATACCTATCGGTTGTAAAAGCATATGGTTCTGAGAGTAACGCCACAGAATAAGTACAAACAAACGTATCTAAACTTGTTCTTAAAAGAGTATCTATGTGTTTCCCCATATTTTACCTAGTTCAGAGAGCGACCGAGGTTTTCATTTATATATTTATGGATTTTACTTAGTATTTTCTACTTAATAATATTAAATTTTTGCTAAGCGATAACCACTGTACCTTTAATCAACTGGCAGTTTAATGGTTTCAAATAAAAGTAGACACATTTTTAATGAGCCACACACGATCTTCGCAGATTCAAAGCAAGATTCGATCAAGGTTAATAGATTTATAAAAAGTTGTCAAACATCTTCTTACTATAACGTGTTCTTTAACTGCAGTTAAAATAATGTCGTAAAATATGGAAATCTGGCTCAAGGATGCCGAGTCAGCGGACAGAGCTGGGCTGCTCAATAACATCATATTTGTCTCCAATCGAAAACAAATTGCTAAGTTAAAACGACCATGAAAATGAAGGTAACCGTATTGGAACGTCAGTTTAATATTGCATCGAGGTAACTTCAATATCAGCATTTTGTAGTTTTGGACTCTACTGACTGGCAAATCTAAAACAAATCATACATTGTGATGTCTCTAGTGGAATACATCAGGATTTTTTTTCAAAAGCTTTCGCGTGTTAGCCTATGTAAAAGGCTCTCTTTTGTTGGAATCGCACTTTAGTAGTAACAACCAGAGCTAAACCTATTCGGAAGAGAAGATATGATTACGGCCATTAAATACAGGAAACCTTTGCGGGGTGTGCAGCGCAATCTCGTCAGGTGCTAATATCCGATACTGGAAGCCTGGAACACACAAAGGATCTTTCTTCTTGAAGTAGCATCATAGGCTTCTGATTTATTTGGGATCATACTCTCCCAAGATGAAATTAAATGATTTACACTTGCATATCAATGCAATAAATACAGAAATTTAAGTTATAATAGGCTGTGCTCTCCTTCTCCTTCCTGATTTCGGAAGAAAAAAAAGACGGATTTTTGGCGCCATTCAACTATGGCGGACGTGATTTTAATTTTAATGATTGGAATATTGTTTCAGAGTGGATCTTATTGTGTAAAATCAGTGTAGTTTAATAAGTGTCTGTGTCATGACGAGCAATATGGATTATTGAAATAATTGTCAAGTGGTGTGAAAACTGTTGAGTTTTTTATCGTGGTAATCCACCACATCGAAGTAAAATCACAGTGTCTACCGTCGATCATTTTGCGCCAAACTCTCCCAAGACGCATTGAAATGTATTACACTTGCATGTCAATCAAAATACTGAAGACATAAAAGTACCGAAGACATAGCTGTAAGGGCTTCGTTCCCTTGGCCTTTTTATACATGGGAGAATTTTACAAAAACAAACACGACGAAAAATAATTTGAAGCTCTAAGACCTAAAATCACACAAGCCTTTCCAGTCAGCCACTAAACGTTAACTAACCAATGTTTATTAAAATGCAATTAGCGAATGTAATCATTGTCTTGTCGTGGCCGTCCATTGAGTTTTTGCAGTAATCACCGGGTAATAGCATGCGATAACACCCACCACAAGTTCTGGCTGTTTGTTACCATATCACGCATTATTTTTCATCGACTTGAAAAAGTTCTCAATTCGTCTTAACTCCTCGGCGGACACCGCGATCCAATAGGTTCGCAAAGAATAGAAACTTATTTAGAGTTTTTTATGTATGTTCCCCGATTACTCGAAGACTCCTGAACTGATTCGGAAAATTGGTCCCATAGTCATCACATCAGGAAAAGATCTACTGATGGGATCCTGGAGAAATCGAAGAAACTCTTCAAATTTTATAGGCACACTTGAAGCGATTTGTGTATCTATTTTATATTACATACATACATAGACCACTATCCCCTAAAATCCTTAGTAAGAGAGAGTTAGGCAGAGACTAGGCAAAAGCACCGCAAAAGCAGACCATTGCCGTAGTCCGCGCTTCACCTTTGTTTGTATATTTTGAACAAGGTAGTCGAAATATGCATTGTTACTGTAAATTAGACCTACCATTTTTACTATTAGTGGTAACAGGCGGTCGGCCAATTTAACATAAGCCCTTTGTGTTTCGAAACAATTTTTATATAAATGGCACTAATACACATAAGTTCTAGAGTGTTACGGGGGATAGGACTGTCCTTATCATTGTCGTAGTGATTTACTTGTCTATTTGTATCACTGTTTAGTTTTTCACCAATTTCTTCATATTTATGTTTTGCAAATATTACTTAACGACGTGGTAATTAAACTGGCCGCCCAAAGACATTGTGTATGCGTCATCAACTCTATGAATTACATAAGTGGTGTCTGGCGAGCACGTAACCCGCTGCCCTCAATACGCGGCCCTTATTGGATTGGGCCCTTCGACTGCAGTAAAGTCCACTGCCAACAGCTAATCCAGTTAAATAACAATTTTGTACGAACTAGAATTGTAGGTATATTTTGTGCGAACTTGACGCATTTTGCGATAATTCTATGTTCTTATGATGTTGCCAATATTTTTTAAAGACACGCCATTAATTTGTCCAATGAATTAGGGATAATAGGTATGAATTTATCTATTTAGCATCATTCAATTCTAATGGCTTCCAATTACCAATATTTATTTTATTAATTGAATAGGTACTCAAATATAACATGAAGAATCTTGACTAGTGAATTTTTTTTGTGTTCATCACACAAAGTTCTGATTCTTTCTAGGAGTCGAATCCTTCCAACTTTAGGATGGATATAGGTTCACTCGTTCACTCGGTCAAACGCTCATTAAGAGTACAGGCCAACGTTGGTACATTAAAGACATTGCAAAAAAACGAAGGTCTTATCAGTTCTTCATATTTCATAAAGCACAACTCGCATAATGCGCTGAAATCGGCCAAAACACAAGACACAGGCACCACGACTAACCGGTCACCCCGGTCGCCCGCGGTGAAAGTGAGGCGTGCGCACGCGCAGGTCATTAACCGGACGTTATATAACCAGCTGACCTTACATCTGGATCACTAGGTTATTGGAAACGTGTGACAGTGACAGTGGGCTCGATCGTGGGAGTTTGTTAACAAGTTTTTAGCTAAATTATTTTTGTATGTTGATGCTAGCACACTAAGCAGTTTTCTCAGTTCCGAGTTTCTGAAGCGGTTAGAAAATTTAGAAAATTAAGTAACATTGAACACGGTCAATTAAAGGATAATTTAATATGTCGGCACAGCGAGCGGGTGCAGTGTCCGAAATATTGAACCCATCTTCTATCTATGGAAACTGCACTCCATAAACGACTTTACTAACAGAATATGTGGAATACATTCTTCTTCATCTTTGAAGAATCCAGACCTTCATTGATGTGGAAAGGCTACAATTTAGGTTGACAAGGTGAGGGTATACGAACTCACTGTGATGGTGTCATTTCTCTTTCCACCAAACTACTTCTTTATCTTCGCGTTTTCCCGCTATATTGCCAGCGGCTCCACATTCCTACTAAGCCCATTACACTGCCCATTAGTCATGTATTTCTTCGGTCAACTATTATAAGAAATATAATAAAGTGACATTGTTTGTTGTTTCAGTGACGAAGAAGACACGAGCCGGCTTCTGCGTCAGCTGAGCCGGATCAACCGGCCGCTGGGCGTCTCCTTCCCTCAGATGATCCGGCTCATGTCGCAGTGCCAACAGGTAAAGCCAGAGGCAGCACTACATACTAACACGGTCAAAACATTACTACTTAGGTATCTTTGTGGTGTAGTATGGCTTTCGACATCGAAAACAAAGCTACCTTCGCCATGGATGGATGACCAAAACTTTGTGACCTCGAACTCCTCCTTGCTTCGGAAGGTACGCTAAGCCACGCTAAGTTACTACCCACTAACCCGCATTGGGCCAGCGTTGTGGTGTTACGGCCCATACTCCTCATGCGTTTCTCCGTAAGGTTTCTCTCTTTTCTTTCTCTGTGGCCAGAAGTGGTTACTAGGTTGAGGACCAAGAATTACCTTACTACTTACAACATTTCTTGAAAAGAGCTAGGTCAAAAGTATTGCCGAACCTACATGAGGGAGCACTATAATGAGAGTAGATGATCGTAGCAAGTGTAAAGAAGTAGAAGAAACTTCAATCCCACTGCCTGTAGCACTGATTTTGAATAAAAAATATTAACAGTTCATTGTAAATATCGCTTGAGGTTCGCCACCTTTTACATAACACATCTGGTGAGATGTGGGTATTAACTCCTCTGCCTAATCCTTCGCGGAAAGAGGCGTGATGATACGTTATTTGTTATGTTATGATTAGAAACTCCGTCAGTCTGTGGCAAACCTGTCGCTCAGTTGGAACAGTCCGATTTATCGTGTAACCTCTTTGAAAGTACCACAATAAAGACATCATAACTTGCGGTTTTCCCAAAAGAATCGCGAAAGTCAGAAAATGACAACACCATAAAAATGGCGACAACTGAAATGACGTAAGACAATTTCTAATGTTCTTACGACCGACGTAACAGCAGTTTTAGTAGATGTCTTGTCGTAGTGTCGGTCCAGCAGGCCTAGCATGACCAGCGAACCATGATATAACAATTTATTAAACTGTAAAAACGAATAAGTTGGCTAGGAGTAAGTTAGGATAGATGTGAATGTGAGAAGTTATTTATCATATTCATCATTCCTCATCATTATCCTGCCCTTTTCCCAATTTCATGGTCGGCGCAACGAGTCTTTCTCCTCCACTCTCCCCTATCACACGCCATATCAACATTCACTCCCATTCTAGCCATGTCCTCATTCACACAATCTATCCATCTCTTCTTCGGTCTTCCTCTCCCTGCATAACCGACCACTCTCAAATTCATTACTCTTCTCGTAACATGCTCATTATCTCTTCTCAAAATATGTCCATACCACGATAGTCGCTTTACTCTCAACTTCTCTATCACTGGAGCAACTTTCAGGCATCCTCTGATATTATTATATAATTATATTATTACATCAAAATAGTGCAATTTCCGTAGAGCGTTATGTATACACACGTGCAATTTGTAATAAAATGTCAATGCTTTAAAAAATGTAGTTAAGTAATTCGTATTACGTTTCTTATGGAAACAGTCACTCAAGCTATTTCCTTTAATATTTCCACGTTATTTACAAGTAAATCAGCGGAGAATGTTAATGAAAAATGAATAACAATTTTATTGTTATTAAGTAGTTATTTAATTTAATATTTGCAGTTTATAAAAAAAAATTATAGGTATTGTTTTTGCGTTTCGTTGGAACGCTATGTTGGAAATAAACATTTTGGAAATATTTCAAACAAATCTTCTATGCAAGTGAATAACGTTTCATCTGTGAGAGCTACGAAACGGTGTCATCGTGACGCTGTTTTGTAATATTTTTTGGGTAGATAACGCGTCCGTAGCTGCTACGAAAAATGCTACGAACGTCTACTGGCTACGGGAACCACTACTTGCTACAAGCGCTCGCGGCAGTAAAAATTTACTTTATGTATAATAATAATAAATAATAATAATAAAATAATAATAATAATAATAAATGTGACTATTTATGAATGTTGACGATTTTAAGTGCTATGTTTAGCCTATGAAATAAAATTATTTTTGATTTGATTTTGATTTGAACCGCTTACCATAAGTCGTATCGCAAACTCTTGTCGTATAAAAAATATATTGGAGAAACTGGTTTATTACTGTGAAGACTGCAAAAGGAAACAAACTTAGCAGGCAATCAACTGCAATGTAAAATACACATCTGTGCATCATTACGAAAAAGTTCTATGCTCATGAAATTACTAAAATAACCTATTTAAATGGGATCTTTGCAACATTTTTTTTCATTTAAGTACTTTTGCAAAGTGATTTAAAAATATTCATAGCCGTTAAATATTCATAACCTTTTTATATTTTTGGCTCGTTTAATAAGAATCGTTCGTTTGAAAATGCCACAAAATCCTTGCTTCAATCGAATATGATGCTTGTTTTAACTACTTTTCATTTATATTATAAAACATTAACTATATTTACGTATTTTATTGTTAATTAACTGTAAGTAACTAAGTGTATTGTGTGAACCTATATACAGGTTGTCTGAAAAGGATCGCTGTCCAGCGGTGAATCCACCAATTGTGGCACCTAGATTTAAGATTTTTCTATAAACTCCTATATGGTGTACACAATAAAAAATTCAAAAATTCAATATCGTTTATTCAATTTAGATGCGTCTTTGCACATGCTTATGAACGTCAAAAGCATTTTACAAATTTTCGTGAAAGCGATAAACTACGCCATCCGTTCACAAAACTACCAGGAGGCCTTGTTCTGAGAAGAACGGGCAAGAAACTCAGCAAGTTTCTATCCACCCTTTACAATTTTTTTTTTAATAAATGTCATAAACTACAACGTCATTGAAGTTTTAGAAGAAAAAATAAATAAATATCTGTGTTATATATTCTGCAGTTTACCACATTTTTCATTACAAATACAAGTAGTCTAAAATATTACATTAATGAAATAAAATTAAGATTCCGTTGATTAATTGAAGAAATTGAAAAAGTAGTATATACAAAACCAGGATAAAGAGTTATCAATCTATCTTCATATCCATATTTGAAAAACTATTGTAATCAAGATGCCATTGAAAATACGAGCGTCAATCCCAAATACGATGATGAATGAAAAACTATAAGTATAGTGATAACAATCAATCCAGCCCTGTTTGTCACGAACATGTAATTACTTATTCAAGGAGTGTCCTCGCGGCTCTCAAGGCGATACTTCAATATATCATTTGTGCTGACGCGTCAATAGGAAGCTATCTGTTTGATATTTTAAAATAACGCTACGTATGGTTATTTTAAAATGGATATTTTGTTTCTTTAAATATTGGTTTCTAACTTCGATTTACTCACAAGCTTGTAACGAGGCGCTATACCACTGTTAGCGACTCTTTGCTGTTACTGCGCACCTCTCTGGCCGTTTTCTCTTTGGTTCTGCCTTTTTATTCACTGTCTGTCTCCAAATTGTCTTAGCCTGCAACAGAATAATTGTTATATTAAGTATATTTAAAAATTGAAATTGATTTATTACATTCAAAGTTTGGCTGTGTATTTGAACTCATCATTTTTATTTTTATTTAAATAGAATTGTTTTTATAGGCACTATTGTAAGTAGCCCTATTTTTATACTTATCTGTTTATTATTTGTGTTCCGTGTTTTTGTATTTACCTTATTAAATTACCTTGTTCCAGAGTGCCTTATTTTTCAATAAAATTATACCCCAATAAGTGACGACCCAACTGCATTTTAATTATCCCCGGCTTCACCCCGTCACAAGCTTAAGGCCGATTTTGTATCTTTTTTATAGAAAACAATGTAACTTTAGCCATGGTATGTCTCACCTTAGGTGGGTTACCAAAACATGGTCTCGAGATCCTCCGTACTTTGGAAAGTGATTAAACAATTAGTCCCTGTTTCTGTTGCGACCGTTTATTTCCTCCACCCACATTGGGCCAGCCTGATTCGGTTTTACGGTCGATGTTAAAATTTCTATTTTATTTTGCAATTCTTAAGTCATACTTAAAATTAACGTGAAGGTTTACAATAAAATTATAAATTATTTCATAAGTAGTGTGAGATACTAAAACAACCATATCAAAGAAATATACATTAAAATATCATCAATATTTATACTAATCAATATTTTTAACGAATAACTTCTGCTTACTCCAGTCATAGGTTTGAGTTTCTCCATGTAAGAAGGTCTGTTTTTCTTCTTATTTCTTATATTGTTTCCAATCTTTTCAGTCATTGGCACTACTTTTAAACTTCCTCTGTCATACTCGTTCTTTAAAAGTTCTTCCTTAATGACTCTCTACAAATCCATTTACATATCTGCGAGCAATCTTGTTACAGATACATGCCATCTTACAATGGGTTTCTTTTTATTTTTCTTCTGTTTTTGACTCGGTGCAAATATGAACAGATTTTGAACACGTTCATAGCAATGAATGACAATCATGCAACATTGTGTCAGTGAAACTGCAGCGAGTATCTCAGTTTGGTGGAGAGAACTCTCACTTGGATACACGCATATATACATATATTTAGAACCAGTATACCTCCTGTATCTATGTTACTTAATTAAAGTCACAGAGAAAGCACCAAGAGTCGTGATAGTGGCTCACCTATAACTTTTCCTCCTTTGGAAAGGTCAATACAAGTACTTACATTGAAATTACTATAAATTATCGGAGGTCGTGGCAGCCTTGGAATATATTTATATTTGTAGGTATATTGTAATTATCCCGCTACGTGAGGGAAAGGATATGCTTATAGTACCTAAGTACTGTGTTTACCTATCGTTAAAGACAAATATTGGTTAAAATAATAAAAAGTTGATGAAAAGAAATCAGGATCACCAAGCTAAATAAAGTTGATTCGTCAGAGAAGGTTCATACTTTATACGTAATAACAAGTACTTAGGTACAAATCATGGCATTGTAACACGTACTACCTATTACCAACCCTATAAACTTCTGTTCCGAAACGCAAGCGCAATTTAAAAAAGGTATTCTCATACACCCACACGACATGTGAGCGTTGTAACGTCGTAGAGCATTTGAAAACAAAATAATGTTTATAACAATTTACACGCGGAGGAAACACACAAATCAAAGTCTTCGTTTAGTGGACACAGTAATTGTTAAACAGTTCACTTCCGCAGTATATATCTATGACAAAAACAATAACGTTTGGTAACGATGGCACGCTGCGGATATGGCCCACAAAACATGCAAACATACATTAAAGTATACATTTTGTTTCGCCCACGCTGTTCCGGATCTGAACAAAAATAAGACGGGGAAATTATGAAAAGATACCTAATTAAAATGTATAGGTGATGGAATCAAGAGAAAAAAAAGAAATCATAATCAAAGAAGTAGTAGCGTAGTAGTAAACTCATTTGCAAAAAAAACGGGCACCTAAGCAATGAACCATTTCAAATGTTAATATGGCTTTGTTTGATAATTATATGTAGTTTTATCCTCACAATTTGGTAAATTTATAAGAAAATAATCGTTTTTATCAGTATTTCATAAAATTTTGATACAATTTATGCGAAATAGTGCTAAACCTCACTAGTACTGTATGTTCGCTGGTAGTGCATATGCTCATGAAGTAAAAATAAAAAAGTTTTTTTGTTTGTTTTTCTTTAATAAAGTAAAAGCAGATAAATGTTTAGTATCGAGTGTGACCCCCTCTAGCTAAAATCACAGCTTGAATTCGTCTGGGCATGCTAGCGAGTATATCCCGGATACTTGCTTGCGGAATACGTTCCCACTCCGCAGTAATCACATTCTTCAGTTCTCTGATGGTCTGCGGAGCCGGTTGTACTGATCTCACACGCCGTTTCAGAACGTCCCAGACATGCTCTATGGGATTGTGATCGGGACTTCCAGCTGGCCAATCTAAACGACGAATGCCGACCTCTTGCACATACGCTTTAACATCGCGAGGTCGGTGGGTGCGAGCATTGTCGTCCATAAAAATCGAGTCTTCACCTAGAGCGGCCAATGCGGGTTGTGCATGAGGAATTAGAACTTTATGTTTTGATGCCCAGTCAGTGAGCCGTTTTCAATGAAGACTAACTCTGTACGATCCATTGAATTTATTCCTGGCCAAAACATAACAGAGCCCCCACCATAGGGGTGATTTCTTCGAAAAATGCCTCTGCAAAGCGTTTTCCTTGTCTTCTTAGCACTCGCCGACGTCGATCTTCAGCGAACAGAGATATCCTGGCTTCATCAGAGAACAAAACCCTATTCCAATCTTCTTGAGTCCATGATTCACAATTTCTAGCGAACCTAAGCCTGTGACCTCGGTGCTCACGGAGTAATTTGGGGCCGCGGGCCGGGCGGTGACTGCGTATATTGGCAGCGAGAAGCCTCCTCCTGACCGTCCATAGACTAATATGCACATTTCTTACTTCTTGGAGGTTGTTCTTAAGATCCACATACGAAGATTTGCGATTTCTCAATGCGCGACTCACAAGAAAACGATCACCCGTGGTTGGGTACATGGTTTTCTTCCAGACCCAGGCCTTCTCTCCGGAACCAGTCTCCTGATATCGCTGCCAGGTCCTTTGGACCGTCGAGCGACTAACATTTAGCCTCCTACCCACGAAGCATTGGCTGCAACCTTCTTCAAGCAGCGCGATAATTTTGGTAGCTTTTACCACTTTATCTACCATTTTTGATACAGCCAAACAGCAATAAATAAAGCTTTGACAGGATATTAAATTAATGGACGAAAATTTAATAAAAGTTATGAAAGTCGATTTTAACTTCTGGAACTTCGCGCCAAAAATGTAGGTTAAAAAGAGGTTTTCTGTAAAAATGAGCATCAAATGAAAATTTGAATTTAGAACATACTTTTTTAAATACCACGGCATTTTTAAAACCGGCCAGTAACGTGTACAAACGATTGAAACCTTTTTTGTATTGTATCTTTATAAAGATGAATAAAAATCAAAACCGCCCGTTTTTTTTTGCAAATGAACGTGTTAAAAAAAAATATAAATCAATTATATTACAACCGTGGCGACAATTCTCACTTAAAGGCAAACCTGTAGAAAGAAACATACGAGGATCATTAACGTAGATGGTTAAAAAGCAATAATTCCATTATTTCCAGGTGGAAGGAGTAGAGGCATCAGACGAAAAGCCGCGCAAACCTACAAACCGAGCGAGCGGCACATGGCGCGTGAAGGCGGCGGCGGTAGCGGGCGCGGGCGCGGGAGCGGGAGCAGGCGCGGCGCGGGCGCGCCTTGACGCGGGCGGCGCGCACGCAGGGCTGCTGGGCGGCAGTCCGCTCACGCTACTACAGGGAATTATACCTGGTGAGGCATACACGCACACACACACACATGAACGTGGGAATCCGCACCCATATCCGTGACCGCACTGTACGATCCCCTGTTAACAGTAACCAGTGGATCATACCTGACACTGAGGGACTGCAGTTCACACACGCTCTTACTCCTTCACTGATACAAGGGATCATACTAATTCCGCCCATGAGCACCGCGTGATATGATATCCAGTGGTTATCATGTTTTTATCATGCTGCGTGATAAAAACCTGAAATATTGTATCAAATCGCGGTGTGTGCGGAGGAGGGCTGGTACAAAAAATACATTAAAACAAAATATTCTTAAGTAGTTTGACCCCTTGTTTGTGATAGCCTTATTATTCATATTATTTTGACGTATAATTTTGTTACGTAGGCACAAAATGGTGCGGCACGGGCGACATCGCGGCGGACTACCACGACCTGGGCGCGGCGCGGCGGCTGGACCGCTGCTGCCGCACACACGACCTCTGCCCCACCAAGGTGCGCGCCTTCTCGCAGCGCTACAACCTCACCAATAACTCCCTCTACAGCAAGTCGCACTGCGCCTGCGACGACATGCTCTTCGACTGCCTCAAGGCCACCAACACCTCCGCCTCGCACCTCATGGGCCACATCTACTTCAACATCGTCCAAGTGCCCTGCCTCGAGGACCGCCCCGCCGGACGCAAGTTCCGCGACGCCAAACAAGGCTTCTAGCGCCATCTAGTTTTGAATTGCAAAAACAGCGCCATCTAGTAGAGATAGCAAACGTCTTTGTGCACAGAATTATGAATTAACTATAAATGCATTTTGAAAATTTGTCTGTAAATATTAAAATTAATGTTATTTAAATTCTTCTATATTAACATTAGTTATCAAACTGTGATATGTCTGTGCCTTTATTATTGTTTTGTTTGATGGTGGCGCTCGAAAAATAATTATTGTAATATTATGTTAGATAGGTTTAATTTATTTGTGAAAATACTGATTACAATTGACATGACAAATATCAATACGATTTGTAATTTCAGTGATAATTAGTATATTTGGACTACAATGTTTTGTAATTTTACTTAGTAAAGTCGACATGTGAACCAAATAAAATAAATATTTATTTTAAAAGAAAATGTCGTACGTTTTATTTTCACCTATCAAATAGTTTATATTCAAGTAAAACATAAGAAACATGGACCCTTAGTAGAGGAGATAGAAAATTAAAAGCCTAATCAAAAATATTTGCAATGGAACACATTAGAGGGACCTACGTTCAAATGTGTGTCGATTGATGATGATATGATTGATACTGTCTATAGAGACCGTGCCGAGCTATTGCGGAAATGGGATAATATTATTATAGTCCTTTCAGTAACAATTCATATTATAGAAACATAAAAATTAAGTTTCCAACTATTCTGAATACCTAATAATAAAGCTCACGTTGGTCACGTTGGTCCTAGAGACCAAGAGTTCTGTGACACTTTAGTCCCAGAGGTCACAAGAGTGAATCTGTCTGCATGGAATTTGCTCTTAGAATCACACCAACTAAACTCAAATTTAAAGGTAAAAACTATTCCCAAACTTGGCATGTGCATAAATAGTTATTTACTTTATTACCTAATTTAATACACTGAAGACACTACATTTCTCAAATATAAAACATTTAATTTAAAAATGACAGAGACTTATTCTAAGTCTTTATACATATCTCTCTAATCAGTGATTGTACCAAAATCAAACACAGTAATTATGTTAGACAGATAAACAGATTATAGCATTAGATATTCGAGAAAGTTTGTATATAGGAGCAAATTCTACGCCCAGCAGACCGTTTACAGTTATTTTACCTCTAGCTGTAAGGTTGGCCAGCCTTACCTTGAAATGCCTTGAAACCTTTTTGGCATGATTAATTATAAATTAATCATCGAAACAATGCAAATATCAGAGGAGTTCTAGGAAACGTTAGATACACTTGACAGCTAGTAAAATCAACATTATGAGAACAAATGACAGAGATAAAATAACTGTAAACGGTCTGTAGCTCCTGAGCTTTTCTCTATAGCAATGTGTACTCTCGCGATACATTTTTCATTACTATGTGCATGGTAAGATAAGGTGCGCAAGTACAAAGTATATAAATATGCACTGACGCTAATATTGAATAGTATTTTAGTGACCCTAAACTCGGTAGGTCGGTCGGTCGGTATTCATCCTCACACGTTAGAACCAAAATGGTCGCGTACCGTGCGTTTTAGGAGGAATTTCCTTCCTCGTACGCTTAGGCTGTGGAGTGAACTCCCTGGTGAGGCTTTCCCAAGAGACTACAGCATGGAGTCCTTCAAAAAGGGCGTGAAAAGGTTTTTTAAGGGTCGGCAACGCGCTGGTGATGCCCTCGGTGTTGCAGGCGTCCATAGGCTACGGTGACCACTGCCCATCTGTGTGGGCCGTATGCTTGTTTGCCACCCTAATAGTAAAAAAAAAAAAAAAAAAAAGGGTCTCCCTAAAGAACCAACATCTACACTATATATATTATGTATAATATTATAAAGAGGAAAACTTTGTTTGTTTGTAATGAACAGGCTCAAAACTACTGGACCGTTTTTAAATATTATTTCACCATTCGAAAGCAACATTATCCACAAGTAACAAAGGCAAAATTTTATTTTGAAAAACATAGGCTTCCGTAAGGTATTTGGGTTTTTCGGCCACTAGGTATAAAAAATCAACCAAAAATGTTACTTATTTTGCGTACGCTGCCTAAACTATAAAAGATAGAACCATAAAATATTATAATTAATTGTAGATCTTATAAATATCTACAAAAAAGTCTATGACACACTTTACCTATCTATGTCGAGTGAGGCACAATAACCATTTTTTTATTTAAAAATCTTGAATTTTTTGGACTACATTTAAACGCATTTATTTTACTCATGCTATTCATCCATATCAAAATTAATTATTTCATCACTAAGTACAGTATATGTAGATAATATTTGGTCTATGAATTATTAAAATTGATTTTGGTTTTGAAGTTATGACGAAATTAAAATATTAGGTACGATTTCTACTGCACGGTCCGTCGCGAAGTGATGAGCGTCACCAAGGCGGAGGTGCGCGTGCGGGAGGGGAGTTTAAATCTATGAGTAAGGTACCCGTGGCTCAGATCCTCAGAGTAAACAGAACTGGAGTAGCCATTAGTCAATTTCTCAAACACTTTTTTCTGCCATTTCTTGCGGGGGGTGAGGTTACCACTACACTCAAAGCTAGCCGTTTTTACAAATGCACACATGCATAATTTGACACACAAATTTAAATTCCACGCACACACACGCTTAAAATAGTCACGTGGGGTGTGCGTTTTGACAACGTCACAGCCGCACTCCCCACGAGACCTCGCGTCTGAGCTGAGGTCTGAGCTCAGAGTAAACAGAACTGGAGTAGCCTTTGTCTAACATTCCCCTCTGCCAAATGCACAAACATCGGATGCTTGCACGTTTAATAAAACTAGTTGAGCCGCCATTTTGACAGCCATAACATTGTAAACGTTGCGGCGAACAGAGCTCCCACAAAATATATAGATATTTTTTAGATTTCGTTCTTAAAACTACACCTTAGTACGCATAAGTTCTTTTTTTGACCTGGGAATAATTTTTCTGACCGTGTCTTTTCTGGGTAGGCGTTCGAAATTTGAAATCGTAGAATTCTAAAACATGAAATAATGAAGTAAATAATCATGAAATCTTAAAAATTATAATTACAAATAAAAGGTGACACCATCTTTTAGCATACTCGATGTTTTCTATTTATTTTTACAACAATAAACAGCACAGGCAGGCATTTTTGCGGGAGCTCTGTTCGCCGCAACGTTTACAATGTTATGGCTGTCAAAATGGCGGCTCAACTAGTTTTATTAAACGTGCAAGCATCCGATGCTTGTGCATTTGGCAGAGGGGAATGTTAGACAAAGGCTACTCCAGTTCTGTTTACTCTGAGCTCAGACCTCAGCTCAGACGCGAGGTCGGCTCCATATATTCTCCTTGGTCGGCTCCTTATGGCTCCCTACGCAGCGGTCGTGCGCGAAGTGTTATAATTTTCGTGCGATATTTTTTAGATTTCGTTCTTAAAACTACACCTTAGTACGCATAAGTTCTTTTTTTGACCTGGGAATAATTTTTCTGACCGTGTCTTTTCTGGGTAGGCTTTTTGCAGCGGTAACCGACATCGCCGCGGGCGACTGCTAGTATTTTATATTTGGTTAAATGGGCAGAGAAAGAGAGCAGCTTTTTTTAAAATTTAAACCGCGCTCTTAGTTTGCAGTAAATATGTGCCATAATTTTATATACCCAAAAATAAAAAACTCTTATTATAAAATAAATATTCAATTACATAAAAATTTTATCAAATAATTAACATCCAATTGGTTTTAAATATATTTTAGTGATGGCAGCACCAAATTAGCTGTCATGTTATCCTTTCATGATTGTTGTACACTTGTTTTTGCAATTTGTAAAATATTCCAATAGGATACAAGAAATAATTGGGATGGCGCTAATAATTTGACGAATATTATTTTAGAAACTTTTGTCATATAGCAGTATATACTATATAGTGAAAATGTCGACCGAGTCGTCTGGTGACTCGAAAGGTGTGTTTTTTTATTCCGTTGTTAATTTATTAGTCAGTAAAATGTGTTCAGGAGGATGTTATAGTGTTTCTGTTTCAAGTGGATGGTGAGGAAGGCCAGCCCAGCTCGAGTACAGACCAAATGCGACGGCAACTAGCGGAGGAATTTAATGTCCAGCGAGCCAAAATGAAAGAACTATTTTTACAAAAAGAAGGTTTGTTTCATCAGTTCCCAGATGGTGCAGGTCTTGGGAGCATGTTGTAGAGTTCATTAACAGTGTTTGTTTTGTTGCATATCCACCTAGCCATTTATTTTTGTGTCTTTTCATCATACGGTTTTAAATATTGATAATTATAACTTGGTATGTGAGTAGGATTCAAATATTTGTCATTTGCAAAAAAATTAACAGATTATTCATAATATGTTCTCAGAAATTATGTGGCTACATTCAATCTAGATTGGTTGTTTTTATTTCCTTGGGCTTAAATGTACTGAGTACTTTGACCTCTCAAAATCAATTTCGTTTTTGTTATTTCCTTATGCCTTCCATACAGTAACTGTAATACAACTTGTATTCTCGGTACTATGAACAGGTCTAGAAAGCCTTTTGGATCAGGAGCTCATAGAAATACATCCATCCACAAGTTTATCTTCTGGTTGAGGCTACTGGCTCACCATAAGTTTGATAAAATCTTAATTACAGTTTATTGTAAACAACAACAATTACAAATAGCAGTTGAAATGTGTGTGTTATTTGATCTACCCTTGCTGCATTATAAGTGTTATTTGTCAGTTATTTCTTTTTATGGTATAAACTAACTAACAAAAATTGGTTGTGGTAAGTTTATTAAAATGGTGTTGGTTTAAAATGTATTCAACACACAGCAGTTTTCTTGCATTAGTTGATCTAGGTGACATATCTAGTTTTCTAGTAACAGGTACTTTCTGTTTGCACTATTGTTTTTCCGTATTTGTCTAGTGATACTTTCTGCTGAAAGTTGCATGTTCCAACATAACAATTAATCTTGAAATGTCAATTGATTTTGCTGTGTTTTTACAACCTTATCAAAGCCATGTATTTGCTTATAGGTTAACCCCTTGAGGGTCAGCACGAACACTGGTGTTCACAAACAACAAATGTTTCAATTGTTTCTCGTTTTCTGACCATAGAGAGCCAAAATGTGAATGATTTCAATAACAGAAAAAATAATATTAAATATTTTTAATCTTTCGTTTTGATGTTTCTCTTGTATGTTGTACTCAATAAGAACTTGTGTAAAAACATTTAGTGTATTATTTATAAGAATCATGGTGAAGTATCCAAACTGCTCTTGTTTTTAGCAATTTAAGTTTTAACTTACATCAAACGATTGTTTCTTGTAATTAAATGTAGATGTAGACTTACAGTAGACATCAGAATCTTATTCCAGAGAATGATTTTGTTGAAACAACTTTTGCATGGAGAAGCCTAACTAACATAATAATTAAGCGAGATGGTGAGTGGATAAAATTAATAAAATATGAGTTATCTCAAGATATTTTTAATTGTTATTGATAAGTAAGGTGACTTCAGTAGAATAGAGAATTCACATTTTTTGTAAATCCACATTTCATTTATAATAGAATTAATAAATTTTTTTGTACTTATTTAATTTTTTTAAAAATCCAAGGCATCTTTTTAATGATGTATTTAAAGTTTTTTTTTAAATTCAGAGTAACATATTACAAAACAAAAATAAATAAATGTAAAATTACCATCTGTCATAGTAATATTTGAATAAGGTCTGTCTCAAAATAATAATTGACTCATGTGTGATGAGTAATATTTATATTATGCTGTATATCTGTCTTCATAAAAATGCATTTGTAAACACTCCTTACAATTATTCAGATTCATTTGTATGTTAATGTATATGTAATGTTGGTATGGTTTTCAGAGGACATGAGGAAGATGGTGCAGGAGAAGGAGCAGCTGGAGTCGGAGGTGCTGGGGCTGCGCGCAGAGCTGCAGCAGCTGGACACACTCAGCCAGAACCAGAAGTCGGAGATACAGAGCTTGCAGCTGCTTGTCAACGGTCAGTAGTAGAAATAATTGTTATTATGAAGCAAAGAGAAATAGCTGACGCCCCTAATAAGAAAAAGATAAACAAAAATTCACATCAGCACCTTATTCTGAACTTTCAGTTCATGGATTCTATTGGAAAAGTTACGTATCGTGTGGCTCTGATTTGCCACAATATAAAGTTACAAGTATACAGGGTGAAATTGAAATCATTCAACAAAATTTTACAGGATATTTTATATGTTATAATAATCGGTATAATAAAATCGTAATGAAACATTATGTAAGAAAATACAATAACGCAATTATTAGTTGCAGCTGTAGCGCTGTGTTATTGAATGAAACACCGGTACATTTGTAAACAAATTTGTGTATCGAATTTAATGTTATATTTAATTCTACATTTTACATGTATTTTTTTATGGTTTGTGTTATTAATATGTATAGTTACCAGTTTCTAGTAAAAACAACTGAATATTTTGATTTTTTTTACAACTTAGTTTTTTTTCTCCCTCACAAATACCAACATTGAATTGCACTAGAACCCCGCATTAAAATTTGTCAATTATTTTCGATTTCAACCTGTAGAGTATACCGTACAAGTATACCTAAGTTTTATAGTAATTTTTTTTCTAATAGTTGAGAATAGGTGTTGTTCCCTGCAGCACAACCACCAATACCCGATCTTATAAAACTATCTATCGATACATAGTATAGTGGATAAAAGTTGGGGTATTTATCTTTGTTGTAGTAACTGACAAATGATGAAGAGTGAATACGTCTGGAGAGCCACACGGCAGTCGCCGATTACGGATGATTATATGCCACTACTTATACAGTCACCAAAAAAAGTTCTAAAATCGTTAAACTAATTTTGCTGCCCACCGTACCAGTACCAATGTCCAATATTTTTTTAGTTTAATGGCGTCCTAATGAATCCAGATTATGAAAGTATTGATAACGAATATTTTTTTTCAACAATTTTCCTCAAACTGGCTATAATGATAACAATGTCCAAGAGAAGTGGTGTATTGTTGGTGTATCTAGGTATAAATAAATAATAAGTGCTCATGTTACAAGCATTTTGCTTAGGATGGGGGAGGACAGGTAAAGTGGACTTCAAGAATACCCATACTAATATTAAAAATGCGAAAGTACGTGCGAGCGTACCTCCTTAAGGGTCAGCAAAGCATCTGTAGCTCTCTCGGTGCTGTTGATGTGAGCCGTCTGCCCGGTTGCCCCTGTTAATATAAAAAAAATAACTCTGTCTCGCTTTCACGTTAAAAATACTAAACCAATTTAATCGAAATTTGGTACACATAGTCTATAGCATGAGAAAAAACATAGGCTACTTTTTATCCCGATATTTATTTATACTTTTTATACCTACCACGCGGGTGAAACCGCAGGAAGCCACTAGTGTATAGTAGATTTCAATTTACACTAAAGCTCACTTTAATTAAACTGTGGATTTGATCAAATTTTTTTAAATTTAGAGTGAATACTTTCCATTGCCTGTCAATATAATGAGAAAGAAAATAGTGTCTAGTGAATGCGACCAAATTCCGTGTTCGGTCACCAATAAATGCTTTAATTTCATTGGTCGAATATGCTGTAATGGGGAATTCTACCTATAAAAACTAATACATACCCATCTAGTCAATAGACACGTTAGAGGGAATTCCTCGGTGGATATGATGACGTTAAATTGAGTGTTGCCTTCCATACAGAGACCGTGGAGGCTTCGTCGTCGGGCAACGATGAGCTGCGGCGCGTGATGGCGCGGAACCAGGAGCTGGAGCAGCAGCTCAACCTGCTGAGGCAGCAGCAGCAGGTAAGGACAGGGCCATGCGCCGGGGTCATGCGATGTACTACAATTGATATGCCCGTGATCCCCGGTGAGATGTCGAAATTGCAACACTGGGGGTTTTGTACTATATTTACCTCTGTAGCTCCTTCCCCACTTCTGCAGGGGATGCGAAAATGCATTTTCCTCCAACAAAAAATGTGATAAGAAGGAAATGCGGTTTGAAAGAGGTCGCAGTGACAAGAATAGAGAAAGGAATTCTGAGATGGTTTGGTCATGAAAGGATGGATGAAAGTAGATTGACTAAAGGGATATATGAATAGTGGAGATAGGACGAGGAAGACAGGGGAACGTTTCTCGACCAAATCAAAGACTTTCTTGAGAAGGTCCAGGTCAAATGTACCCGTTATCGCCGAGCATGTGAGGAATGTGATGAGATTTGATGAAAGAAGAAAGATTAATCTGTGCCTACGCCTTAAGGAAAAAATGCATGACAATGTACGTATGTTAAAAAGGGTTCGGTATCATGTTTAGCACAGTAGCATTAGTTAACACTCCATAGTTACAATCATATCATCACGAATTTATCCCGGAAAAAGCATGATATGTTTTTTCTAGTCCACTATAACCAGGCAACACACAGGTATTACTGTCTGGCAATGCACCAAACAAGGTGTTAATATAAAGATATCCTAAAACTACATCCGGAGGTTATTAGGATATGTCGTGTATGCAACACACTAACAACTCTAATTATAATATTGCTAAGCCGACCACATCGTTAACGATTATTCGTATGATTCTTACAGAAAATGTTTAATTTTCTGTTCAAGTCACCCTACCCTGTAGGTTCAGTTTTGTAATCTTTTGCTATTAAAATCAAAAATCAAAAAAATCAAAAATAATTTTATTTCATAGGCTAAACATAGCACTTAAAATCGTCAACATTCATACATAGTCACATTTATTATACATAAAGTAAATTTTAATAATAAAATTGACAAAAAAGACTTAAAATCACTGCCGCGAGCGCTTGTAGCAAGTACATCCACATAGCGCTTTGACTGTGGTTGTAATCGATACAAGCGACCGGATTCCGATATTGTTTAATAACTCTTTGTCATAATTTTGTACTTTATATGTTTATTTGTTAACATTAATTATATTCGCTCCCTTATACATAGAAACCTGGAAACGTATCCTAATAAATGTGTAACACTATTCTGGCTACCTCGTCGGAGACAGAGGCGTGGAATTAAAAATAAATAAGTTTTAGGTATTAAAACATTTTTCAATACCTACCATTACATCGATATACTAGTTCTTATTTCGCAAGCTTGTAGCAGAACTAAACTTATCACAAGACATAACACTTGCGTTAAAATTAACATAATTATCGTCACGACACACATCGCTCAAGTCATTCTACAACGTTTACATTAACTTACTAGTGCGTTTTAAGTCACAGAATGTATTACCACCTTATTCTGCGGATTAAAGTTAGACGGCTTAAAATTGTGAATTTCACCTTTATCTACTTCAAGATTTACCGGGATGGCATACGTTTTACAACAAGTCTAAGTTTACTCACATTTTGACATAAGCCCCTCATTGCCCAGTGTTTCTTAGGACTATTATCTTTTTATATTTCTTACATTCATAGACTGTGTTTATGAAAGTGGTATATATTTAAAAGATCGATAAATTTACATATATCCCATTCCAGTTTTACGAGCATTTATCACAAGATGATTTGCCACCAAGCCAAGACTGCTAAACTTATCTTAGCGGGCTAATCGGGCAGTATAGTAATATACTCGAATTTTAAATGTTCAATTGCTACTGGTGTTATACCTATTATACCGTGTGGTCGCGATGAACGTGTCCCTCCATTTGTCTGATCTGTACGCTGTTTGGCGTCAGGAGGTGTCGCTGGCGCCGGCGACGTTCGTGCGCTCGCTCGCGCGCAAGCTCGGCGCGGAATCGGACCAAGACAATAACACGAAAAAGGTATATAAAAATTATGATATTTTTTTATTTTATATGACCGTCGGTCGGCCCGCTTCTTTATGTCAATTTTTTTACAATGGACCAGTTGGACCAGAGATACCCGGACATCCACACTCACCAACATTAGTAGTAAAAGAAAAAGGATATTCAAATAGTTTCCCTTCTCTCAATTTTAAATGAGCATTGAATAAATAGTTTATGGATAATTAACTAATCGAGTTTGCTACCCACAAAAAACATGTTATAGGCTTACACACCAACCAATGTACATGTTCATCTTTTATTTTGAACTTTAAACGGCTTGCCATAAGGCCCAGAACGTGGAAGAGAATGAGCTGCTGCAGTCCATAATCCAGCCGCTGAACGACGAGATCGTGGTGCTCAAGGGCAAGCTGCGCGACACCGACACGCAGCTCCAGGAGGCGCTGGTAAGAAACACTTCATATATTGGGTCCTTACCTATGAAATTGGTGTTTTTATTCTGTCTTAGCAATTTGTCCGTAACTATTAAGTTTCAGAACATTCTTATAAAATAATTGCCTCTTCTAAAAATAGACCATATATTTGAGCTCGTATTATTTAATTTGATAATTTTTTGTACGTTTAATTGTGTTAAAATTAGACACAAAGACAATTATTTTTAACTGCCTCCCGAATACATCATTTGATTTGCATTAACATAAAAACGATGAATATTTTTTATCAAGCGTGTTCACACACATATTGCTAAAGCTTGTCTAATGATACATGCCAAATATTATTATCTCTGGATTTGTCGTTGAGAAGAAAACTGATAAAATGTTAGTATGTAAAATGCAGACATCCCCAAAATCTCCATACAAAACACCAATTTCATAGGTGAGGACCTAATATTATGTCTCGAATACTCGTCGAGTTTAATTTAACCCTTTGAGGGTCAAGCGCACTCCAGCGTTCGCTAGCAATATATATGTTTTTCGTTTTGTGACCGTTGAGAGGTTGAAGATGGAAGAATAGTTGAAAGCATGAAGTTGATATAAATGTACCAAATTGTCCTGAGAAGACACCTTACAATGAAATGATATCGCACACCTAGATCTAAAGGGAGCTAACTCAAAAATTAACATTTTTGAATTATGCTTGGCATAGCATTCCTTACTTCACTGCCTATCGACCAATAAAACAGACATAAAAATAGCGCCACAACTCGCAGCTAGATGTCGTTAACAGTCTTTTTTGTTGAACCTAGAGGCCCCGCTTCTCTCCCACCAAAGCAGGTACATTGCTAGTTGCAATCATTATTACAAGTACACGGGTCCCCCCCGAGCAAAATAGTAGTATTTTGTGTTGTCTCCGTATTGTTGAAAATTTACACAGTGTTATTTTGAGTTTTCGCTATTTTGATGGTTAGCGCTGAGTAATTTAATACAACATTTTAAATTGAACCTATATTGCTGGCCAGGTAAGCGATGGTTTTGTTTTTATTCAGAATAGTTACCGTATTGTTGAAATATTTTTGAATTTGTAATTGAACCCGTTTTGGTGAGTCATTTTTTAAACTGCTATATTTCATTGAAAAATTAATGAAATTAAACTTTTTTGCTACTAAAAGTTAACCCTGTTTAGATCTAGGTGTGCGAAATGTCCAATCATTAGAGTTCCAAAACAATTAGGTACAAATTATTTGTTTTCCATTCTACTTATATTCTGTCGTTTGTTACATTGGTGTATGTTCCACAGAAATCGAAATCATCTGCAACGGCAAGTCCTGCCATCAAAGCGACAAGCGGTGAAAACAGAACAGAACCAGGTATTGTTTGATTTTTATAGTGATACATTTGGTCTGTGTGTGTTATATTTGCACTAATTTTGATACAAAACCAATTTTTACGAATTTACAGCAGTAGTGGTCATGACTGCAGTGTTCATTTAATTTAAAAATTTATGAAATTAAATTGTACATGCTGGAAATGCGAAAAAACTTGTCTTTTTTTTAAATATTGACGTAAACATAACTAGATTTGTCTTCAATTTTCATTCCCATATTTGTTTTCGAATCCTTGTTTTCTTCAAATTCGTATATCTACGTCTGAATGGACTTAAGACTCGTTCAAATCAAAAGCATATCCAAATTCTAATTATCCTTCAACTCTCACTGTTTTTTTTTAATATAATAAGCACAGCAAATGACTTACATTTAGATATTAGTGACAGGACACACAGGGTATTAGGTCTTCACCGATCTTCGACCGCTCTCATCAAGCTAAATATTGATTAACAAGCCAGAGCATGACATTTTCTGCCTACACGTGCACACGTGTTCCCTCCGTCCTATAACATGGGTTCCTTCAAAATAACAGTGAAAAGGCAGGCCTGGATTTCATTAAACTCTTTATTGCACCAATAAACACACAAACAGGTCATTACATAATAATAGTATGCAAAGGAGGACTTATCTCTAATAGAGATCTCTGCCAGCCAACCCATCACAGGTGTGTGAGATTTAGTATTGAAAGGGAAGAGGCGCCAGTGCGAAAGAGAAAAATTAGAGATATTAAAAACTGAAATTCATGTACATTATAATAAAAATTTGATAAAATATAATATATATTTATTCAATACATATTATTATGTATATATAAAATACATAAAATATATAATACTATACTATACACACTATTTTATTTAGTTGCCCTAGCTTCCTTCACATATTGACTCATGTATTGCCTATCATCAAGTGGTTCCGAGTCATTCGCTGAGCTTTTTTAAAAAAACCTGTCGTGCGTAGCGGAGAGCGAGCCGGCGGCGCCCTGCGCGATGTGCGCCAACTACGAGAAGCAGCTGGTGGCGGAGCAGGCGCACGCGGCCGCGGAGCGGGAGCGGGCCCAGCGCCTGCACGCCGCCGCCAACCTCGTGAGTACTCGGGACTTTGCCCGTCTTTACCTCAAGCACTGGCGCACTGGAGCACGGGTGACTGATCCCGGACAATGGCACAGCATACTCCTTCACTTGGGATGAGTTTGGTGACAACAGGACAGATGTACCTACGTTTCACTTTAGTCGGAAGGAGATTTCGTCGTCACCAATTTACCCCGCAGTGCTACGCTGGCCTATTGCGGTTTAGTGGGTATAAAACGTCGTAATAGCGGTCAGGACTAACTATTCGAAATCACAGTTATATAAATGTAATTAGTTGTTCATTGAAACAAAAACCAAAATAGTTGCTCTGTAAAGAGAAATTTATTTTTTATAAGTTATTTATTGTATTAAGTTATTTTATTAACCTCAAACATTTCTAAACCTATGTACAAGTATTTAAAATTTAAATTTTTTGTCGCAATCTGTATGTCAATTATTTTAAAAACACATTTTTATTGTACAAACAAAACCAAAATTTCTGGCAACATAGTCAAAAAAACGTCTCAGGTGATTTTTCCATAAATTTGACATGGAAATTTACGTTCAGGCGGCGGAAGAGCTGGAAGGCGTGCGATCGCTCCACGACGAAACAGTCCGCACGTGGCAGGCCGAGCGCAGCGCAGCGCGCGCTTCGCTCGACGAGCTGGCGGCGGGCGTGAGCGAGGCGCAGCGCGCGCTGCAGCAGCGCGCCGCCGCCGCGCAGCAGGCCGAGCAGCGCGCGCTGCACCTCGTCACCACGCTCACCGTCGACCGCGAGACGCTGCAGCGGACGCTCGACAGGTACTCTAGTGAGCGAGGCGCAGCGCGCGCTGCAGCAGCGCGCCGCCGCCGCGCAGCAGGCCGAGCAGCGCGCGCTGCACCTCGTCACCACGCTCACCGTCGACCGCGAGACGCTGCAGCGGACGCTCGACAGGTACTCTAGTGAGCGAGGCGCAGCGCGCGCTGCAGCAGCGCGCCGCCGCCGCGCAGCAGGCCGAGCAGCGCGCGCTGCACCTCGTCACCACGCTCACCGTCGACCGCGAGACGCTGCAGCGGACGCTCGACAGGTACTCTAGTGAGCGAGGCGCAGCGCGCGCTGCAGCAGCGCGCCGCCGCCGCGCAGCAGGCCGAGCAGCGCGCGCTGCACCTCGTCACCACGCTCACCGTCGACCGCGAGACGCTGCAGCGGACGCTCGACAGGTACTCTAGTGAGCGAGGCGCAGCGCGCGCTGCAGCAGCGCGCCGCCGCCGCGCAGCAGGCCGAGCAGCGCGCGCTGCACCTCGTCACCACGCTCACCGTCGACCGCGAGACGCTGCAGCGGACGCTCGACAGGTACTCTAGTGAGCGAGGCGCAGCGCGCGCTGCAGCAGCGCGCCGCCGCCGCGCAGCAGGCCGAGCAGCGCGCGCTGCACCTCGTCACCACGCTCACCGTCGACCGCGAGACGCTGCAGCGGACGCTCGACAGGTACTCTAGTGAGCGAGGCGCAGCGCGCGCTGCAGCAGCGCGCCGCCGCCGCGCAGCAGGCCGAGCAGCGCGCGCTGCACCTCGTCACCACGCTCACCGTCGACCGCGAGACGCTGCAGCGGACGCTCGACAGGTACTCTAGTGAGCGCCGAACTAGTCGGCCGCGCCTTAGGCCTTGTTCGGACTAAGCTAGTATTTTAGACGAGTGGCGAGTAATTTAGTAGTAGCTAAACGTGTCTCAACACAAAAAAAAATTGCCGAGTAGTTTAGTAAAGGACTTTATTGCGAAAGATTTTACGGCAGTAGCGATTGTTTTAGCCCACTCACTTGTTAACTGTACTAAAACAGTTTGAACGATTTTTGGGCAGTGACGAGTATTTTAGCACAGCAAACAAATGCCGAGTTGTGTGGTATATAAGTAAGTACACCAATAATTATGATCGTATAAAAAGAAAAATAAATGTTCGCGGGACCCTAATATATATACAGGTTGTATGTCAAAACGGCCATCATGGCGTCCCGCAACTGTAAGGCGCGGTCAACGAGTTCCGCGCGAACTATAGCCTGATGGTGATTGCTGGGTAGCAATCAAGAATTTTGTACTATAAGATGGATGCCAAACTCCCATACAATAACATGAGGCAATGTTCTGTCTCGATCAGTAGGTGTTCCCTCTCATTCCATCACTATTTATGAATGAAGGCTATCCGTGGGATATCCTCTTCCTCTCTTTCTATTCATAGTTTCTGTCTCACCTGTCATATTTACGCCATTTTGAAGCCTAGACTGAAAATTGTTAAAAAAATTGTAATTTGATATTTTAAACCAAAAATTATAAAACTGGTGATGACGTGCGTTGTTTTATGTTGTGTATGTGAGTGGTATCCTGGATGTACCTTTTCATTTCACAGGTGAGTCAATAATCAAATGTTAAATGAGAGTATTTGTTTGAGAAATTTGTGTGTATATTTGCTTGAGAAATTTGTGTGTATTTTTGTGGGACGTCATTAGTTGTAATAGAAAGCTTTACTACGAAATGTCAAACTCATTCTTAAAGTGATAGAATGAGAAGGAACACCTACTGATCGAGACAAAACATTGTTTCATGCTATTGTATGGGAGTTTGGCATCAATCATTAAGTTTAAATTCTTGGTAGCAACCATCTAGCCAACTGTGTGACATTAGACGTTTCAGAGACCTCATGCTTCACAAGCGCTCCTAACGGTTAATACATACGCGATAGCCCCCGTTGTTTCAGTTCTGGCGTCATATTGCAATTTTCTCTAATTTGGTATCTGACGCAAACTTTTTATGCAAATTTATTTTCAGTTTAGAAAAAGACAACGCGTATCTGGTGGGGGAGTACTCCAAGAAAGCAGCTGAAATGCAAAATGAAGTCATCGACCTGCCCGACAACGTTGAGGTACAGATTTATTTCTTATGTGTCGTATATTTTCGCACTCATTGTACACTTAATTTAAAAAAAAACTAAAAAATTTGAAGTGTTATTTAACAACTCCCAAAAATTACGAGTATTTTATGATTTACATTGGTTCTTAGTTTCACCTACTGAAATTACTGGATATTTAGTGTGAGAACGAGCCAATTGGAGCATATGTGTGTGTGTGTTCAGGAGCTGCAGGAGCTGACGCTCCGGCTGCGGGAGCAGGTGATCGTGAGCGCGGTGGGGCGCGAGCGGGCCGTCGACAGCGAGGCCGAGCTGCGGCGCCAGCTGCTGCAGCACACGCGCCTGCTGCACCAGCACGACGCCGCGCTCGCCGCCGCCAGGTGAGGGGGAGGGGGAGGGGGGCAGCACACGCGCCTGCTGCACCAGCACGACGCCGCGCTCGCCGCCGCCAGGTGAGGGGGAGGGGGGCGTGGCACACGCGCCTGCTGCACCAGCACGACGCCGCGCTCGCCGCCGCCAGGTGAGGGGGAGGGGGAGGGGGGCAGCACACGCGCCTGCTGCACCAGCACGACGCCGCGCTCGCCGCCGCCAGGTGAGGGGGAGGGGGGCGTGGCACACGCGCCTGCTGCACCAGCACGACGCCGCGCTCGCCGCCGCCAGGTGAGGGGGAGGGGGAGGGGGGCGTGGCACACGCGCCTGCTGCACCAGCACGACGCCGCGCTCGCCGCCGCCAGGTGAGGGGGAGGGGGAGGGGGGCGTGGCACACGCGCCTGCTGCACCAGCACGACGCCGCGCTCGCCGCCGCCAGGTGAGGGGGAGGGGGGCGTGGCACACGCGCCTGCTGCACCAGCACGACGCCGCGCTCGCCGCCGCCAGGTGAGGGGGAGGGGGGCGTGGCACACGCGCCTGCTGCACCAGCACGACGCCGCGCTCGCCGCCGCCAGGTGAGGGGGAGGGGGGCGTGGCACACGCGCCTGCTGCACCAGCACGACGCCGCGCTCGCCGCCGCCAGGTGAGGGGGAGGGGGGCGTGGCACACGCGCCTGCTGCACCAGCACGACGCCGCGCTCGCCGCCGCCAGGTGAGGCGGGGGAGGGAGGGGCCGGCACACACGACGCCATGCTCACTCTATTTAATTACTGTATTACAGGGATCCCAGCTTACTATTGCTGCGATACCTCTAATACTACTGATCTTCATCTTCCATAAAAAGGACAACACACGGCAGCGGCGGGTGGCAGCAGGAAGCGATGCCCCTAAGGCGGGATTAGCTAGAACAAGACCTTAACCCACGTCCAATTAATAAAATAAATATTTATTTTTATACTATTTGCATTATTAACCATAGCTAAAGTGTCGCTACTAACACATAATATATAAAAAATCGACATGAGAATAAATATTAAACTTGGATATCCTTTGGGCCGGTTACACATTAAAATCCCTTTTTTCAATATACGAACGGCCAAAATCCCTAAGGATAAATAATAATAACTAAATTTAAGGGTTATTTGTTGGATTTATTGAAATTCATAATGTCAATAATCTAACATCTGCTGTATACTATTACTATGGTCATATATTTTCAATTATTTTTAAGGCAATTCGATCGGTGACTATAAATTAGTTGAGAGTAACTGATGAAAGTATTTGAGTTGATTTTCAAAAGAATAAATTCCATTACGCGAGTAGGACGTAAACAGCCATTATTTATTAGAAAATTATGCTAAACATTTTATGTATTTCGTCCATTAGGTATTTTGATTTTAGGGATTTTGAACCGTAGCCTTTAGGCCGCTTATTGATTGGCTTTGTTGTATTTCACTGCACCATATTGGCATAAACTTTTAACGCGTTATTAGAATCAGTAATATTAAAACCCTAAAATGTACGAGCACGCTCAACAGCAATTAAATTATTACGTAACGGCTCCACAGTATCATATATTGTTAATACATTGTAAATTATATTTCAGTGCAATAAGCACTCGTAGCGGTGACAGACACGTCTTTCAATTAACATTTCGATCCTGTAACATATAACTAACTAATCTTCAACTTAACATTCACAAACAAATTATCAACTCAAATTACTTGCTCTTACATAATCTTAAGTCATAAATCGACAAAATTCTTAGTTCAGTCGTCGCCGATTTTGGATTCGAGACCCGTTGGAGGCTGATGGAAATATGTTTTACATTTCTTCTCCATAAATTTTATTGCTTATGCTTATTTAACATATGTAGGTATGTTATATTCATTTTAATATTTAGTATTGTTAACACTAAACATTTCAATATAACTCTATGCCTTTAAAAATGCTATTAGATTTTTTTTATATAATATTTTTTACACCTACTTACTTTTAATTTTGACCACCTCCGTGGTCGAGTGGTCTGTATGCCGGACTCAAGGCGTCGCCATCTCGAGAGGTTCTGGGTTCGATCCCCGGTGGGGAAAAATGTGGGGTGATGAATTTTCTGGCATTTGTTTTCCAGTCTTCAATCTTGGATGTTTATATATATATATATATTCAGAATATTTATATGTATTTATCTATTAAATATATTTCCTCATCTTGTGTCTGTAATACAGGCAGCATTAGTTGCTTAAATTGGGGATAGTTGATAGGTGTGAATGTTTGAAAATATTTATTTATTAACCTACACAAAATACATACATACAATCACGCCTGCAATCCCCGAAGGGGTAGGCAGAGTCCAAGGAGCACTGTGTTCCTTAAGACCACATTTAGCCATACAAAAATTGGGTTCACAAAATACACAAACTTCACCAAACATCCTACACAAAATATATGAGCAATATACAACTAACACGCGTATACGTAGTGCCTGCTTTAGTCAGGATCAGGAGTAAGTTTGAACATTTAGTCCTCGCTTCTAAAAATGTTATTTATAACTCTTCAACTAATCCTTTATTAAATCAAGGCATTTTATAATATTCTTATAAACGCCAAAGGATATGTCAACCATTCTTTGAGCTAACAGGAAACCTTATTCTGAGAAGGACTGTTTTACTAAAGATCCTTTTCTATGTGCATTCTGCATTATTTTCGTGGCTCTGTACTATGTTGCTGGTTGTATTCAATAGCTTAAATGTTCGGTAACAGGACGGAGCTGGAGCAGCTGCAGACGGAGCGGTCACAGATGAAGGAGCTCGGGGACAAGCTGAGACAGTCCAACGACCTCATCGAGAGGCTTCTAGAAGATAAGGTACGCTTATCGATAAGTCCTCAGTGAATAACAAGTTTCTTTGTTACCCAATATAAATTTTAGAACCAGCGCACATAATTATGGCGAAGCGCATCAGCGCACTTTATGCACCATTTCGAAAGTCCAAACATGTTTAGAGCATGAATAAAATTATCTCCTACTGACAAATGCTCCAAAAATATAAATGTGGCTTTTAGGAAGACGTATTAAATTTTTTTAAATAGTATTTAAATGAAGATAACGCCCATAAACAGTTTGACAGTCCGAGTATGTTGTATGTGCTTCGTCACACTTGCTTCAGGCTCGATGCTAAAATAGTGAATGCTCATGTTGTACCATAACAGAAGCGCCTGAACGGCGAGGCGGCGGAGCTGCGCGTGCGCGTGGGCTCGCTGCAGCAGGAGCTCGACAACAGCGAGAAGGTGCAGCAGGACTTCGTGCGCCTCTCGCAGTCGCTGCAGGTACACTCGCCGGGCAGTCGCGGGCTCAGGCCGGGCACTCCGGGAGGATATGAACAGACCGCGGGAAGCCAGCTCAGTAGCTAAGAATATAAGTAGAACTTAAATTTTTGACAAGATTAAATATTCTTAGCGAACGTGAGCGGCGAAGACCAGGGATTGACCAAATCATCTTTTCCAAAATGAACAGATGGGGAATCAGTTCATTTCAAACTTCCGATTTAGTTTAAAAATTCAATTCAAGTAATTTCGTACCGATACAATTAAATACTTTGCGGTCGGTTCCGTTCGGTCTTTCGGGAAACCGTCACCGAGACACGTTCATCGATCAGTTCCGTAGTCGTCTACAGCGTGATCGGTGCGCAGGTGCAGCTGCAGCGCATCCGCGAGTCGGAGGGCGAGGTGCGCTGGCAGCACGAGGAGGACGTGAGCTCGTGCCCCGCGTGCGGCGCCGCGCTGCCGTCCGCGCGCAAGAAGGTGCACTGCCGGCACTGCGGCCGCATCTACTGCGGGCCCTGCGCCTCGCACGAGGTGCCCTGCGGCCCGCGCGGCGCCGCCGCCCGCGTGTGCGCCGTCTGCCGCACGCTGCTGCAGCCGCACGCGCCGCCCTACTTCAGCACGCGCCCGCCGCGCTAGTGCCGCACGCTGCTGCAGCCGCACGCGCCGCCCTACTTCAGCACGCGCCCGCCGCGCTAGTGCCGCACGCTGCTGCAGCCGCACGCGCCGCCCTACTTCAGCACGCGCCCGCCGCGCTAGTGCCGCACGCTGCTGCAGCCGCACGCGCCGCCCTACTTCAGCACGCGCCCGCCGCGCTAGTGCCGCACGCTGCTGCAGCCGCACGCGCCGCCCTACTTCAGCACGCGCCCGCCGCGCTAGTGCCGCACGCTGCTGCAGCCGCACGCGCCGCCCTACTTCAGCACGCGCCCGCCGCGCTAGTGCCGCACGCTGCTGCAGCCGCACGCGCCGCCCTACTTCAGCACGCGCCCGCCGCGCTAGTGCCGCACGCTGCTGCAGCCGCACGCGCCGCCCTACTTCAGCACGCGCCCGCCGCGCTAGTGCCGCACGCTGCTGCAGCCGCACGCGCCGCCCTACTTCAGCACGCGCCCGCCGCGCTAGTGCCGCACGCTGCTGCAGCCGCACGCGCCGCCCTACTTCAGCACGCGCCCGCCGCGCTAGTGCCGCACGCTGCTGCAGCCGCACGCGCCGCCCTACTTCAGCACGCGCCCGCCGCGCTAGTGCCGCACGCTGCTGCAGCCGCACGCGCCGCCCTACACTGTGCTGCACTGCAGCACGGCGTGCTGTGCACTGACGCAGCACAAGATACCCGTGGCCGCCGTAATGGAATCAGTCGATACACTAAACCCACATCATCGCTATTACAATATCGACTTCGACTCCTTTTATTTATTGAAAATATTCACTATTCTGCATCACAGTATTCATTCTCAATAGTCTGGTTCTTGGAGGCACTAATAATCTTAACCATAAAGAAATTCTAATACCGTTCATCATTCAGATAAGATTTCAACATCCTTGCAATTTACTGACTAAATCTTTACCTTAATCACCTAGCCTAGCATTTCGATTGCCAAAAATAATGCCCGTTTAATTAAACACCATAAAGAAGTATAATTTCAATGGTGAAGGCCATGAGGTGAATATAGTTCATTTTTAAATGATATTTGTAAACTGTGTTCTCACTTATAAATTCATAATAAAAACATTTTTTTAATTTCACTAATATTCTTTCATAAAAAAAATTATTGCCAAACATAGTGATCACGATCCAAAATCAATGAATAGTTAGAAATTTTGTAATTATAGAGGAGGAATATAGTTAAAAAATTATTTGTATAGTGTTATTTTTCTTATGGCAACACTTATTACTTTCTAGCAGGCAATGACAGTTTGAATATCTCTCAATAAGTAGAATACATTTTTTATATTTCTTTGTGTGTGTGGAGGTATGTATGAAGTGATTCCGGTATGCGAAAATGTTTTCTCGAATTGTTTCTTAATTTTACAACTGTATACTCTATTCTGTGAAGCAATTTTTTTTAAATTTAATGAACAATCGCGTCCACTTTGCATATGTGGCATTTTTGGATGTACAGTCACGTGCAAAAATATGTATACACTTTTGACATTTAGTGACTCATAATAGAGGCGAATAAAGACTATCACCTGTCAAATGTCTATACATATTTTGGCACGTGACTGTACATGTATATTTTAATGTTCTGTTTCGGTAGACCTATTTTATTCACCGGAACACGATGATATGATAAAACAATTTATTACAATTAACTGTTAGTATCTATAAAATTTAAAAATTGATTCATATTGTTTGATCAAATCGTTTTTCGTTGGTTATATTAGAAAGGTAGAGCAACGTCTGTTTAAAATTTATTAATGACTATAATGACTGAATCATGTTATTTATGTCGGTTTTATCATTTTTTAAGAATACTTTTCCTGTCACATGTTTCACATTAGCTTCGTTGAATAGACAAAAGATATATTTTGGCTATGAATTTTACTTTGTGAAAATATTGTTAAATTTTAATTAAACTTAGACATAGTTTACTATTTGTGTTATATGTTAAATATGAAATTTATGAATGTACAGTCACTGATATAATATACCTGTTATTTTATTTTGAGGTGTCTAGTGGAAACTACAGTCGAATGTGAAAAGGTATTTCAGAAATATCTGTATGAAGAACTAAGTACAACTGTTTTATGTATGTACGTATTTAATGAATGCCTTACTGTACTTTTGTAGTCCAATCACAGCGAAGTTGTTACTGGTATTACTAGATGTCACGTGTTCTTCCACTTTAAAAAGTTTTTATTTAAAACGCGAGAAATATCGGTAAAGTACTATGGACCGTATGTCATGAACCATTAGGCCTGTTTTACTCCGCGCTTACTCCTGACACCGACATAACTTACCAGCTAGCGAGTTAGACCAGTTCCACCGTGCAGTAGATCGCAGCTAAATGACGACTCACCTCGTTTACTAAAACCAAGCATTCTCGAGATTTCCCTCTTAAAGAGTCAATGAAAAATGAGCCTTATCATTTTGCGTTAAAGAACATTTTCGTTTGTAGCAATGCGTGACTATTAAATGTAGGTGGTGCAATCTAAACAAATTTGCACTGTTTCCCGTGCTGAGCTGTTCATTTGTCATCGTTTTTAAAGTGAGACTACTTATTCTATGATAAAACTCACCATTGTTACTCAACTGTAATAGTGCGGTCTATAAGTACTATTTAGATATTGTCGCCGTGGCCTTCATTCGCCCCACGCATGTTCGCGTGGCCTGTAGTCCGCTCAAGTCGAGCCACCAATACGATCTAACAGTGTAAATACTTTGACAGTTCGCCGCTGGCCGTGATCGTTATTATAGTGATAGTAGGCATGTCTTATAAGATTGTATAAGTTAATAAGTTGTAACATATGAAGATATTTTATTGTAAATAAAAAGAGTTCAATTGATGTTTCGTCTTTATTTAACTCAGCACCATTATATATAACCAGTCGGTTCAAGATCCGTCAAAAAGACAACATAACAGTTCATAGAACACACATCGTTTATAGACCATCCTGCAAAATGCACACAATCCATACATACGGGCAAAATAAAATCACAATTTACAGTAATAACATTAGATTTAGTTTTTATTATGGGGGTGACAAATGAAATATATTTACAAACGTCACTAAAATCTATTCAACGACGCAAAAGGCAAAATACGAATAATTTTGGTAACTCCTTGTTATCTATTAGAAAAACATATTTGTTACTATTTAAATTTACGCACAATAATTAATTACTACGTAAAACAGTTCAAAGTTAATTTAATTATTTAAATATGTGTGAAGAGTTTCCTTTGCCTTTTGCTTCGTTTAATAGCGAACGAAACTTAACACTTAAAATCATCGTACGAAATGAGGAATGCCTAATTAAATATTAAAATACCGTATAAAAATATGTGTAACATCTAATAGTGTAACTAATCATCGTAGTCTTCGAGGCTGAGCGTGATGACGTCGCTCACGAGGCAGTCCGCCGGCTGGAACAATAGCTACAGTCAGTAACATCCAGCAAACACATAGTTAAAACAGACAAAGAAATATTCGTTCTCTACTCGTGAATATGTTGTTTAAATAATATCACTCATGTGCGTGTGCATCTCCAACGAGAGGTGTGTGCATGTGTATCTTTTACGAGAGGTGTGTGTGCATGTGTATCTTTTACGAGAGGTGTGTGTGCATGTGTATCTCTTACGAGAGGTGTGTGTGCATGTGCATCTCTTACGAGAGTTGTGTGTGCATGTGCATCTCTTACGAGAGTTGTGTGTGCATGTGTATCACTTACGAGAGGTGTGTGTGCGTTTGTACCTCCTACGAGAGGTATGTGCGTGTGTCTGTACCCATGTATCTCCGATAAATGCCGTAGATTGCACCCGCGATGTGTATGTTGTGTGTGCGTGTGTACCTCGGAGCAGATGCCGACGAGCGCGTCGGCGCAGCCGTAGAACTCCTCCTTGAGCGAGATGACGATGGTCTGCAGCGAGCCGCGCTTGGAGCGGATGTAGGCGGCCACCTTGCCGATGTTCGTGTTGTCGAGCGCCGCGTCGATCTCGTCCAGCAGGAAGAACGGCGCTGGTTGGTAGCTGAAGACAAGTATTAAGGTTAATAATAATATAAGATGATAGAATGACGCCTATACATATATTTGAAGAGTAGACAAAGAAACACCCTTATATGTTTCAGACTGAAGCGAGCGTACTTACACACTTACCCGTAGCGTAGGAAGGCAAATAACAACGAACTCCGCTTTACCGCCAATTTTTTTTTGGAAAATATTCCCATGTTGGGCAGGCAAAGGGAACGAAGCCCATACAGCCAAGTCTTTAGTATTTTATTTCTTCAATAGTTTGCATTGAAATGCTAGTGTAATGCATTTCAATGGATCTTGGGAGAGTTTAGCGTCAAACGATCGATGGCAGACACTGTGGTGCTACTTCGATGAGGTGGATCAGGTCACCTGTGTATCGCGAACAGCAGCGCCAGCGCGGCGACGGTCTTCTCGCCGCCCGACAGGTTGGACATGTGCTGGACGGCTGCCGGCCCGGCGCCAGGTCACCTGTGTATCGCGAACAGCAGCGCCAGCGCGGCGACGGTCTTCTCGCCGCCCGACAGGTTGGACATGTGCTGGACGGCTGCCGGCCCGGCGCCAGGTCACCTGTGTATCGCGAACAGCAGCGCCAGCGCGGCGACGGTCTTCTCGCCGCCCGACAGGTTGGACATGTGCTGGACGGCTGCCGGCCCGGCGCCAGGTCACCTGTGTATCGCGAACAGCAGCGCCAGCGCGGCGACGGTCTTCTCGCCGCCCGACAGGTTGGACATGTGCTGGACGGCTGCCGGCCCGGCGCCAGGTCACCTGTGTATCGCGAACAGCAGCGCCAGCGCGGCGACGGTCTTCTCGCCGCCCGACAGGTTGGACATGTGCTGGACGGCTGCCGGCCCGGCGCCAGGTCACCTGTGTATCGCGAACAGCAGCGCCAGCGCGGCGACGGTCTTCTCGCCGCCCGACAGGTTGGACATGGGCTGGAAGCGCTTGCCGGGCGCCACGCAGTTGTAGTTGACGCCGTCCAGGTACGGCTCCTCCGGGTTCTCGGGGCCCAGGAACGCCTGCGCCGACTGGTTCATCGCCAAAGCCTACGCATATTATATATCACGTTATGTTTATGTTAATTAAGCATACAACGATAAAATTACAAGAAAATTAATTTGTTAATTTTATGCAAAATGCCTTGAACTATAATTGCATATAAATCCTAGAGACTAACTTAAAAGTTTGATAATAACAGTTTGTTGTCGCGACATACCTTGTATATAGCGTCGATCTCATTGGCCACGTGCTCGAAGCAGTCTATGAACTTGTCGTGCCTCTCTTTCTTCACCTGTTACAACAAGTGATTGCAGTTAGTATTATGACGTAAAAAAAACAATTAAATGATGAGACTAGACTAGCGTTATTATGGCGATACTTATGGTCTGGCAGTAGGTTCCGACTGATATGATTATGCAAGCTATAGGTGCTATAATTTGACACTGGGTAATTTATAGTTGATTTTGAATTCAGCAGGTTAGCGAGGTGTCCAGGCGAATCCAGTTAGAGGGTGGGCTGCATTCAGTAGGCTGCATTCTTAAGGACCAAAAAATGCCGCAATGTCTCAAGTCGCAGCTATACAACAAGTGTGTCCTGACAACTATGACTTACGGTGCTGAAACAAGTGTGTCCTGACAACTATGACTTACGGTGCTGAAACGTGAACGCTTACCAAAGATACCATGAGGAAGCTTCAAGTAGCTCAAAGAATAATGGAGCGAACCTTGCCAGCGTCACGTGCGGTGCCGGCCTGATATGATGATGATGAGTCATAGTTACCTTCTCGAAGGCCAGCTTGGCCTTGTGCGCACGCTTGCGCGCCACCACGAACGCCTCGTTGGTGGCGCTCACCTTCTCGCGGACTTCGTTCAGCTTCTGCATCGCCTGCAATACAACACAACCTACATTTAAATCTAAGAGACCTAGACACTAGACACATTATTTGCTAACTAAAACACATGTAATAATATACAAAAAAATATAACTTTATATTTTAGTATATAAAAGTTATAACACCAGGACTACACGCGATGTACAAAATGTAGTATATAGATACTACTTACGGCTCGACCCGGAACTGGAGCTTAGTACCGGTGTTATAACTTTTATATACAATGCAACGCGAAAGTTTAAAATCTTAATATTTTAGTGTCAAACTAAATTTACTTTGCGGACGGTCTGTACGCAACTCCGTAGAACGAGTCGGCCGCAGCGACACGCAATGATTGTTCTGTAGAGCTCATAAGGCGCGAGCCACGGGACGTCCGTACGAAAACTATTCGTAATCCTCGGGGGTGAGTGTACGCACCCGCATGTTGGGCGCCTGTATCTTGTCGACGGTGTTCGTCAGCGCGTTGATGGCCTTCTGCAGCTTGTCGGCCTTGCGCTTCACCTCGTCCGCCTCCTCCAGCTCCTTCAGCGCCTCCGACAGCGACCGGTAGTCCACGCGGATCCTGACCATCAACATTATACTCACTTTTACCCAGGTACTTATCAACAAATGCAATAGACTGTTGCTGTGATCTATACATGCAACTATGTATGGATTCTGAATATTAGGTCCTTACCTATGAAATTGGTGTTTTGTATGGAGATTTTGGGGATGTCTGCATTTTACATACTAACATTTTATCAGTTTTCTTCACAACGACAAATCCAGAGATAATAATATTTGGCATGTATCATTAGACAAGCTTTAGCAATATGTGTGTGTACACGCTTGATAAAAATTATTCATCGTTTTTATGTTAATGCAAATCAAATGATGTATTCGGGAGGCAGTTAAAAATAATTGTCGTTGTGTCTAATTTTAACACAATCAAACTTATAAAAAAATATTAAATTAAATAATACATGCTCAAATATATGGTCTATTTTTAGAAGAGGCAATTATTTTATAAGAATGTTCTGAAACTTAATAGTTACGGACAAATTGCTAAGACAGAATAAAAACACCAATTTCATAGGTAAGGACCCAATATAAACGTGCCTATATTTTTGCTATTTATGATGACTATCTGAGCCTGTGTGTAACGAAAAAGAGGTTAAATAAAATTAATGAATCTACAAACTGTCACGCATATTCTTTAGTGGGAAGAAAGAGATGACCAGAAATCCGAGAGTCTTCAGAGATAACAAAGAAACTGTACTCTTTTAGAACCTTCATCTAAATAGACGCATTACAGACTCCAGTGTTTGATATGTTTATGTGGTTGTGTTGTTCCATTTTATGATGGCGAGAAGCTTCACTCTTAACGCGTTAAGGCAGAGTCTAAAGTCGAATGATTTAGTCGCCTTCGTAGATTGCAATATATATACCTTGCGGCGCGCTGGTTGTTCTGTGTGGTGGACATCGAGGACGGCTCCGACTCGTCGGCCGTGTCCTCTAAGCTGCCCTCCAGCAGCGGGATTATTATATCGTCGATCTGCACATAAACTTAAGTTTTAACGAATCTAGCAATACACCAATATAGAATCATAGATATTAATTAACGCGTTACCAGAGATTGAGACACTGAGGATCTTAGTGGCATAGTGATTAGTACGATTTTGCTTTCGCTATCGATAACAAAGCTACCTTCACCATGATAAGGCCTTGTCGGGTAACCAAGACTTTGTGATCTCGAATTCCTCCGTGCTTCGGAAGGCACGTCAAGTCGTTGGCCGGGTCGGTATTGTAATCGTTTGTACCTACCTGTGGTGGTGTTATGGCCCACACTTATCTTGTTTCTTCATTAAGAAGGCCCAGCAGTGGGACGTTTCAAGGCTGAGAACGAGTCAAGAAGATCGCGAAGAAGCTTTACCGCGCAGTAGAAGGATATAAACACTAAATAATAATAATTATGTATTGTGTATCGCAGAAGCTCGCTGGCAGCTGTTAGCACATTGATTGTAATGGAGATCCTTGGGAGGATGCATGTCCAGGTGTGGCCGCGTGTGGACTAAGTGTGGGCGCACCTTGCACTGCCGCAGTATGTTGTGGCGGTCGCTGCGGCGGCTCTCGATGCGCGCCTCCACGCTCGCCGCCTGCTTCTGCGCGCTGCCCACCTCCTTCTGCGCCGCCGACACCTCCTTGCGGTACTGGGGGGATAACACACACTTATTAGTTTGGAGTAATGAATATCGAGAATATTGCGATGTAATGAGTTTCATACATATCTACTATGTAACCGAGAGAAGAGACCTAGTTACTAGAATTTGAACAAAGTTCAAATTCAGACCGTGTCCTCGAGCGTACACCTGTCTCAAAAGATTTTCCCTTTGATGATGATGAAACATATTATTTTCATCTCACGCTGTTTGGATGAGTTTGTGTCCCAGTGATTAGTGATAGAGGAAGACTTTAGAATATGCACCTTAAGCGATTTGTACCATATTTGTGATTTTCTCGGCGCGCTACTGTCTCGGACTGACTCTCGTGTCCTCGTGCTGGTTCCGTTTTGACTTGGGTGCCCCCGCCCCCTTGCCTCCTGTGTGGCTCAGTATGGATGTAGCGTATCCCCCCCCACCTTGTCCAGCGTGTCCTCGTGCAGCTGCAGCTTGGCGCGGGCGGCGGTGCGCTCGGCCTTGGCGGCGTCGCCGCGGCGCAGTTCTCCCCCCCTCCCCCTCCCCCCTCACCTTGTCGAGCGTGTCCTCGTGCAGCTGCAGCTTGGCGCGGGCGGCGGTGCGCTCGGCCTTGGCGGCGTCGCCGCGGCGCAGCTCTCCCCCCTCCCCCCTCACCTTGTCGAGCGTGTCCTCGTGCAGCTGCAGCTTGGCGCGGGCGGCGGTGCGCTCGGCCTTGGCGGCGTCGCCGCGGCGCAGCTCTCCCCCCTCCCCCCTCACCTTGTCGAGCGTGTCCTCGTGCAGCTGCAGCTTGGCGCGGGCGGCGGTGCGCTCGGCCTTGGCGGCGTCGCCGCGGCGCAGCTCTCCCCCCTCACCTTGTCGAGCGTGTCCTCGTGCAGCTGCAGCTTGGCGCGGGCGGCGGTGCGCTCGGCCTTGGCGGCGTCGCCGCGGCGCAGCTCTCCCCCCTCCCCCCTCACCTTGTCGAGCGTGTCCTCATGCAGCTGCAGCTTGGCGCGGGCGGCGGTGCGCTCGGCCTTGGCGGCGTCGCCGCGGCGCAGCTCTCGGTCGATGTCCTGCCGCTGCTTGGCCTCGGCCTGCCGCCCCGCCTCCAGCTCGTCCTCGCCGTCCTGCACCGTGCGCTCCCACCGCGTCACGTTCTCTGGGTGCCCACGGAACTCATTAATACAAGTACAAACACACATCGAACAAAGTCGTATGCAGTTTACTCGCACACATTAAACATACGAGTCAAACCGGAGAACTGTCTTTTTTTTGGAATTAATTAAAAACATGTCCAAATAGCAGACTTTCGGTCGACGGCACATCGTTATTATGATTTAGAAACGCTCTCAAAATTTACGAAGTTCCCCAACCCCCACTTACAGAAGCTCCATACGGAGCGGAGGCGACACTCCTCTAGGCGATATCAAAATCAAAATCAAAATCAAAAGCATTTATTCAGTTTAGATGCGTCTTAGCGCATGCTTATGAATATATAACTTTGAGAATCACTAAAGAAAGAATACATTTTGCATATCTATATTTAATTTATGCGGTACTCACTCTGCGTGTCGCGGCTGCGCTCGAACTCGAGATTAGAGGCGATACGGTCGATCTGAGCTTCGTACTCCATGCGCCGCTTGGCGCGCTCCTGCTGCGCGCGCAGCTCGCGCTCCTCGTACTGACTGTACACACAAATAAAGTAAGCGAGGGGAATTTTTTTTTTAAAGTACTAAAGTGAGAAAAGAAAAATGAGTATCGCAAAAGACGATCAATTTCGTAGGAGCCAGAATCTATTAAGCAAAATATTTCCAATTTAAAAAAAATTTTGTTCATTAAATACACTCAAAATTATTAGTTTCATAGAATAACTCAACTCAACTAAATTCGAATTTGACGATTTCATTACACGCGTGTTAAAAGTTTTCATAAAATAAAAATCTCTTATATTCTGCGAAGACCCGACGCATATCCATATTTTTTGACATCAACGCTGTAAATACTTTAGATTTGATATAGGGCGAGTTGTATCACTTTCACGGGAAGTAAGAAAAGTCCTTTCCGAAGTCGAAGACTTCTATAGCCGACTCTACGCCTCGCACGCATCTAGACCTAAACCCGAAAATGAGGACCCTAGAGCAATGTTAACACGCCACTACACTGAAGACCTGCCAGAAATCAGCATTGATGAAATCGAGTTGGCTCTTAAACAGTTGAAAAATGGAAAAGCCCCTGGAGAGGATGGCATTACAACAGAGCTACTTAAAGCTGGAGGCAAACCCGTACTGAGGGAGCTCCAAAAGCTTTTCAATGCTGTCCTATTCGAAGGGAGAACTCCGGAGGCGTGGTGTAGGAGTGTGGTCGTCCTGTTCTTCAAAAAGGGAGACAAGACTCGGCTGAAGAACTATCGACCCATTTCCCTTCTAAGCCACGTCTATAAGCTGTTTTCAAGAGTCATCACGAACCGCCTTGCGCGAAGACTCGATGAATTTCAAACACCGGAACAGGCTGGATTTCGGAGCGGATACGGCACCATAGACCACATCCACACAGTGCGGCAGATTATACAGAAGACCGAAGAGTATAATCAGCCCCTGTGTCTAGCATTCGTGGACTATGAGAAGGCCTTCGACTCGATTGAGATCTGGTCTGTTTTGGAGTCCCTGCAGCGATGCCAAGTAGATTGGCGATACGTCCAAGTGATGAGATGTCTCTACGAAGCTGCCACTATGTCCGTCCAAGTACAAAATCAGCAAACAAAATGTATACCATTGCATCGAGGTGTAAGGCAAGGGGACGTAATCTCCCCGAAATTGTTTACAAATGCAATGGAGGACATGTTTAAGACGCTGCACTGGAAAGGGCGAGGCATCAACATTAATGGCGAATACATATCTCACTTGAGATTTGCGGACGACATCGTTCTCATGGCAGAAACGCTGCAGGACCTACAAAAAATGCTAAATGACCTGGATAACTCTTCTGGACGCATCGGCCTACGGATGAACTTGGATAAAACCAAGGTCATGTTCAATGAGCATGTACTACCGGAACCGATTGCAGTACACGGTGCCGCTCTCGAAGTTGTTCAAAAATACGTGTACCTCGGGCAGACATTGCAGTTAGGTAGAAACAACTTCGAGGACGAGGTGAACAGAAGAATCCAGTTGGGTTGGGCAGCGTTTAGGAAATTACATCGAGTATTCTCATCGTCGATCCCACAATGCCTAAAGACGAAAGTCTTCAACCAGTGCGTCCTACCCGTTATGACATACGGAGCCGAAACGTGGACACTGACGGTACGGCTGGTCCACAAGCTTAAAGTCGCTCAGCGAGCTATGGAAAGGGCTATGCTCGGAGTTTCTCTTAGGGATAAAATCAGAAATGAGGTGATCCGACATAGAACCAAAGTTGTCGACATAGCCTACCGAATAAGCAAGCTGAAGTGGCAATGGGCTGGCCACATTAGCCGCAGAACCGACAACCGTTGGGGTAAACGAGTTCTGGAGTGGAGACCGCGCCTCGGCAAGCGTAGTGTAGGGCGCCCTCAGGCCAGGTGGAGTGACGATTTGCGCAAGGTGGCTGGCAGGAGCTGGATGCGAGAAGCCGAAAATAGATCGAAGTGGCGTAAATTTGGGGAGGCCTACGTCCAGCAGTGGACTGCCATAGGCTGACGACGACGACGACGAAGAAAATTATATAACATCTTATCTTTTACTAGGTTAAAGGTTTAACTTGATTCTGACCGTATGTTGGCGACGCCGATGTCACGGCAGAACCCTCTGAACACGACGTCCTCCACGTTGTTCATGTTCTCCTTGATCTCCTGGATCTTGGCGTCACGCGCGCGGATCGTGCGCTCGATCTCCTCGACTTGAGGCTAAAACAACGTAATAAAGCATTGGGTATCATATACCATTGGATTGTGGAGTAAATGTTATGTCATCAAAACGTCATCAACTTACCCCGAACATGTCAATTTTCCTTTCAAACTCTGCGAGTTCTGCGTCAAGCGTCTTGATTTGTTTTAGCTGGAAGAGAAGATAGCATTGTAGTGAATATAGTGTTATCGCTCTTGGAAAGCACGGAAAGTAGCAAAAATTCTGGACACCTAAATCTGTTATAGCTTACTTGAGACCTGACAAAGGCTTTTGATTGTGTTCATCAATAAACTTTTATATGTAGTACGGCATTAAAGTAACAGCTCTTAAACTGTTATTATCGTACCATAGCTCTAGAAAACGAATGGAAGATATACATGGAACAAAGTTTCCAGGTTCTTATATGAAAATGGGTGTACCACAGGGTTCAATGCTTGGCTCTTTTCTTAAATAATAATAATCAGTGGTTAAAAACCAAAACTATAAATGTAAAGAATTCTACGGTGATATTATGAATAAAAACTTAGAAAAACCATTAGGCAGTTAGATGTTTGATAAATGTTTGGGTTTTATTTTAAGTGCAGTATCATGTACAGCATGTCAAATAGGCCTTACAGTAGTGTCGCGGTCGGTGACGGCGTACTTTAGGCGGGACTCGAGCCCGCGGATCTGCGAGTCCACGGTCGTCAGCTCCGACTCCTTGCGGGACTTCTTCATCGACTCGCGGAGCTCCTCCGTCAGTTTTTCCTGTTAAGAAATACTTGATAACAATGAAAATTGCATAGAAATATGTTGTCAAAATTTCTAGTTTGTGCAAGTCGACTGGAAAAACGAAACACTATATTAGTCTTAACTAGTTCCTGTATAAATAGTTTTAAGTTGAAATAAATAAATAAATATTTTTTTCACTTTCGATGAGTTTGGTGACATATCATCACGCTTTTTTCCCCGAAGGGGTAGGCAGAGGTGTTAACATTCACGTATCGCCAGATATGTTAAGCCCCCATGTAACAGGTGGCGAGCCTGTTGCCTTGCACCAGGCACAATGTCAGGCAAGCGATATTTACAATGAACTAACTATACACAAGCTTTTATTCAACTCAGTGGTGGCGGCGGTGGGAACGAACCCGCGAGTCCCGCGGCCTCTCGAATGAGTAGTGCCTTGTACTTACCAACTCGACTACCGCTCCCAGATTAACTTAAAATTTACATGAATTTGACAGCTGTCACAAGAATCATCTTACGTGAAAAGACTTATAATGCAAAACTAACACTCTTATTCATTACTGTTGTGGTACAAACTATCTATCTATCTTTTTACCTCAAAAACGGGGAAAAAATTCATCTTTTGAGTTAAGAGACAGGTTTTACTAAAGTAAAGAATATTTTGACTATCACTTGATATACAAATCCTGTTACATGAACTTTATTATATCAGACGAAATGAGAGAAATTAGAACCTCTGCCTCGTACAAAATCATTACAAGTCTTCCTACTGCAAACTATTAAAATTTTTAATTAACAATATTTATTTTATTTACTCTAAAAAAACAAACAAACTAAATTGCGAGGGTACCTTCTTGGACTTGAGCTGCGAGAGATGCTTCTCGTCCCAGCGCTTGGCCTTGCGCGCCAGGTCCAGCGAGCCGCCCGAGATGATGCCCGACTTCTGGTAGAACGTGCCGTCCAGCGCGAGCGCCTGTGCCCAACAATGTTATTTCACGTTAGTATACATTAATTGCTACAATGAAAAATATACAATACAATGAATCACCATCGCTTTTTTAGTACCCAGGTGACATGTCTTCTTATTCCCTTCTTCTCTATCGCTCTTCAGCTCATCCACCTCATTTATTCTATCATTCTTAAAGCGTTCAGCCCATTACTTCTTTTTTCTTCTTCCCAGTCTAGGTCCATCATCATCATCGTCTTGGAATAAGGATATTCCAAGACTATACCACGCTAAACTATTGCTATTCTTTCTATCTCTGGCGTTAGTTAAAACATCCTACAATGTTTGTACATTTTGGTCCTTCGGACCGGATTCAGTGGTGCCCGAACATCTGGCATAGCTACTCTCTCTTAATTGTATCCATTTGAACCATAACCCCGTATACGTACGTCGTAGCGGCTGTTCTTGGTGCGGTCGAGGTCGTAGGCGACGCGCGAGGCGTCCTCGGGCGTCTCGCAGACCAGCGCGTTGTTGGTCACGAACAGCACGGCGCGGTGGATGGTGTATACGTACGTCGTAGCGGCTGTTCTTGGTGCGGTCGAGGTCGTAGGCGACGCGCGAGGCGTCCTCGGGCGTCTCGCAGACCAGCGCGTTGTTGGTCACGAACAGCACGGCGCGGTGGATGGTGTATACGTACGTCGTAGCGGCTGTTCTTGGTGCGGTCGAGGTCGTAGGCGACGCGCGAGGCGTCCTCGGGCGTCTCGCAGACCAGCGCGTTGTTGGTCACGAACAGCACGGCGCGGTGGATGGTGTATACGTACGTCGTAGCGGCTGTTCTTGGTGCGGTCGAGGTCGTAGGCGACGCGCGAGGCGTCCTCGGGCGTCTCGCAGACCAGCGCGTTGTTGGTCACGAACAGCACGGCGCGGTGGATGGTGTATACGTACGTCGTAGCGGCTGTTCTTGGTGCGGTCGAGGTCGTAGGCGACGCGCGAGGCGTCCTCGGGCGTCTCGCAGACCAGCGCGTTGTTGGTCACGAACAGCACGGCGCGGTGGATGGTGTATACGTACGTCGTAGCGGCTGTTCTTGGTGCGGTCGAGGTCGTAGGCGACGCGCGAGGCGTCCTCGGGCGTCTCGCAGACCAGCGCGTTGTTGGTCACGAACAGCACGGCGCGGTGGATGGTGTATACGTACGTCGTAGCGGCTGTTCTTGGTGCGGTCGAGGTCGTAGGCGACGCGCGAGGCGTCCTCGGGCGTCTCGCAGACCAGCGCGTTGTTGGTCACGAACAGCACGGCGCGGTGGATGGCCGGCGGCTCGAAGCGCAGCACGTCGAACAGCAGCTTCACGTTCTTCGGCTCGCGGATGTCCCTGCACGTGACCACTTTATTTCATTATATTTGACAGATTCAATAAAAAAGAATATTGACAATTTGAAAGAATCGATTACCTAATCGGAAGGAGTACGCGAGAATTATTATCGATTGTTGTGGTTTTGGCCTACTTAACCTATCCGGCTCGAAGGATCAATAAATAAATAAAGTATTCTTGTTTAAGGTAAGGTATTTTTTAACCCAATTTTGCTGCGATATAAACTAAGGGTACGGATATTTTTGCAATATTTAACATATACCTGCTAACTTATTTATCAAGTATCGAGTGTAAATATTTTGAATGAAAATGACATCTAAATTATATCACTGAACCAAAATACAGTGCAAGGTACAGAAACACAGTATTAAGCAAATAAAGTTGCATTTCTTTGCACTCACTCCGAGTACCAAACGATGGGCTCCACATCTCTCATGAGTGCATGGGCACTGACCTGAGCCTCTCCCGCAGCGGCTTGGCCTGGATGTAGTCGAGCGGCAGGAAGGTCTCGGGCTCCAGCATGCGCTCCTTGAGCACCTGGATGCAGCGCCGCGCCGTCTTCTCCGTGTCCACCACGATGGCCTCCATGTACTTGCCCAGCACCTTCGTGATGGCCACGTTGTACCGCTTGTGCGTCGGCTGGCACATGTTGATCATGCGGTCGTACTGTTCACACACAAATAGTTTGATAATAGTAGTTTATCCACACTCATTTTATAATGTTCGAATTATGAACTCAGACTCGAACTCATAATTATAAACACAGATGATAAAAACGATAATTAAAAAATGGAATCTGTAACATAATGACCATTATGCAACAGGTTGGACTCATTATGCAACACCTATTTTTCTTAAAAACACACAAAACTATGGCAAATGCTTTCCAGACAGCCAACAATAAAAAAAATTAATTAAAATGTATGTTTTATTTCTTTGAATAATTAGTGTAGATAAAGTAGTGTATGTAACTGTACATAACGCGGTATTCAAACATTCGCGTGATACTATTAAAAATCGGTCGATACAGAGATTTAGACATAAAAAGAGAACTCCCTTCTCGAAAAACCAAAGCGTTTGCGATTCCTCTGATATTACAGATGTTTATGGACAGAGATTGACATACAAAAGATCTGGGTGGTAGTAGAAACTAAATAGAAGTTATCAACCGGTTTTTTTTTCTAGTGTATGTGACTCACCACGCCGGGGATGTCCCGCTTGAACCCCTCGACGATCTCCTGCTTCTTGCGTCGGCGCGCCTCCTCGTGCTTGTCGACGCGCGCGTCGCCCAGCTGCGACGCCACGTCCTCCAGCTGCTGCTGCAGCGACGCCGCGCGCCCGCGGCACTCGCCCACGTCCGCCTGACACACACACACTGTCACACACACTCAATGTCGACGCGCGCGTCGCCCAGCTGCGACGCCACGTCCTCCAGCTGCTGCTGCAGCGACGCCGCGCGCCCGCGGCACTCGCCCACGTCCGCCTGACACACACACACACTGTCACACACACTCAATGTCGACGCGCGCGTCGCCCAGCTGCGACGCCACGTCCTCCAGCTGCTGCTGCAGCGACGCCGCGCGCCCGCGGCACTCGCCCACGTCCGCCTGACACACACACACACTGTCACACACACTCAATGTCGACGCGCGCGTCGCCCAGCTGCGACGCCACGTCCTCCAGCTGCTGCTGCAGCGACGCCGCGCGCCCGCGGCACTCGCCCACGTCCGCCTGACACACACACACACTGTCACACACACTCAATGTCGACGCGCGCGTCGCCCAGCTGCGACGCCACGTCCTCCAGCTGCTGCTGCAGCGACGCCGCGCGCCCGCGGCACTCGCCCACGTCCGCCTGACACACACACACTGTCACACACACTCAATGTCGACGCGCGCGTCGCCCAGCTGCGACGCCACGTCCTCCAGCTGCTGCTGCAGCGACGCCGCGCGCCCGCGGCACTCGCCCACGTCCGCCTGACACACACACACTGTCACACACACAAACACACATACTCAATAGCCACGTTCTAGACGAGGCGATGAGCTCCCGAAGCAGCTTCGGTCTGTATCTCACTAGGCTGCCGCGCAAAGCTAGAACGAACTAAGCTGAAACTGATTGCTAAGTTTTACCCATCACGTTAGTCGTTCGTCGGACAAGCGAAGCAAAATATAACCGTCTTGAGTGACCTCAACCGTAATGAGGCCTTTGAGCATTACTAAAAACTGACCTATCGAAAAAAGCGCGCGCGTTTTCCTCGGACGAGACACGTAGATACTATTGAGCGATCTTTTGTCTCGCAAGGCTGCTCCAACATCGTAAACACAGCTACACACAGACAATAATTCTTTTCACTGTTTCATATGGAATAAAACGCACTATAGCGGCAGCGGTGCGGCTGCGATACAGTCGATTCCCACTGTACATTTTGCCGATTTTCGTTTCGCTCCGCTGTCGAGCCGCGCAAGTGCGATTTGACCTTTATTCCAAAACCTGGACTAATTTTGTCTTGGTTTAGAATTGATGTTGTCCCTACTGTCTTCCTCTAAGCAAATTAAAAAAAGACTATCTTTAGTCCACGTTTTGGAACAAGGGGGATTCAGTTTAACAGTAAAGAATTATATGATGCAAAACTTTTCTACAAACACCGATCAGCCTAACAGACCAAAGTGAGACTTACGTATTTTGCAATGTTGAAATTAAAAGAAAAGATAGAAATAAAATCCTATCATAATTTCATCCCAAAATGGATCCTCTAAAACCTGACACATTAATATTCCTAAGATAAAATATGAGTATTTTGCTGCACGGACTAACTTTTCTTGGCTATCATTCATGTAAGCAAATCTAAAATAATTTAGTATCTAATAGTGCAGGAACATAGTGTAAGTGTACATGTACTGCGTGTGCATACGTCACCTGCAGCTCGGCGCGCAGCCGCCGCTGCTCCTCGAGCGCCTGCTCCGAGCTCTTGATGTGCTCGTTCAGCTTCTCCACGCGCTTCATGGCTTCGTTGCGCTCATGGCCCTACCAATCAACCATTCAACATTTACATACAAACAAAAATGACCATGCAAATACTATTACAAATTGTCCGAAAGAGGAGATATCACAGAGACAAGTTTTGAATAAAGATTTTTTTTTAAATAATAGATTACTTACCTACTTACCTATGAAATTTTCGTTTTGTATGGAGATTTTGGGGAATTCTGCATTTTCCATACTAAAAATTTTTCAGTTTTCTTCACAACGACAAATCCAAGGATAATAATATTAAGCATCTATCATTAGACAAGCTTTAGTAATAAGTGTAATATTACACTTCATAAAAATTATTTATCGTTTTTAAGTGAATGCAAATAAAATGATGTATTCGGGAGGCACTTAAAAGGAGTTGTCTCCGTGTCCAATTTTAACACAATTAAACTTACAACAAATTATCAAAACAAATCAAAAGAGCTCAAAACTATAGTCTATTTTTATACGAGGTAATTATTTTTTCGGAATACTCTGAATCTTAATAGTTACAGACAAAATACTAAGAGAGAAAAAAAAACACCAATTTCATAGGTAAGGACCCAATATATCAATAATCGTGATACTTACGTAATACCACAGTACGAAAAATCATTTTCGTGAGGAGGCAAGTTAGGATTTTTTTTTATTGAGAGAAGTTTTAAAAATATTGTATTACTGTTTACGAATTCGCTACTGTTACTCGTTACTGTTTAGGAATACTCTGAATCTTAATAGTTAGAGACAAAATACTAAGAGAGAGAAAAAACGGCAATTTCATAGGTAAAGACCTAATACTTTTTAAAACCAACGAATCATGAAATCTCGATACAAGCAGCGGCATATAACTTTGGTGCTGACGAATCGACGCTCAACAACTCGTGATCGGCGGCGCCGATGGCTTTCCAGTCGCCTTCCGTCTTCCTCATTAGTGTTATGTCAGTACTCCATGCGCAGCTATTGGCAGCTATCACCTCCACGTAACGGTCAACACCAAAGTTATATGCCGCTTTTTATACCTATCATTTTTTATTGCGGCAAATCAGAGCGCGTTTTCCGAACCGAATCCGTGATGTGAATGTGTATGGTTGTGTGTGTGTGTGTGTGTACCTTCTGCCGGTGCTTGTTCTCGACCTCGCCCTTGCGCCGCATCTCGTTGTCGAGCCGGTCCTGGTCGGCCTTCTGCTCCCTGTTCACAGAGTCCAGCTCTTGCAGGTAGCGCGCCGCCTGTCGCGACGCTTCCATCTTCAGCTCTTCGTACTCGCGGATCTAAGAATAAAGATCGATTAATACACAGACTACATATGTCAACCTATATACGTCCCACTGCTGGGCACAGGCTTTCCTCATGGAAACGAACACATTGGGGTATGGGCCGTAACACCACCACTCTGGCCCAATGCGGGTTGGTGGGTAACCAACGGTTCAACGTGCCTTCCGAAATACGCAGTAGTTTTGGTCACCCATCCACGGCATAACGAAGGTAGCTTTGTTCTCGATATCGAAAGCCAAAGCGTACTAACCACTGCGCCAACATGATGTGTTCTGATATAAATGTCTCTATGTATACAATTCAAATTTTGCCATATAATTTTGGCGAGACGGGAAACGCCTCGATGGCATCTCCTGTGGTGATTAAAGGAATTTGTCATGAGTTTCGTATTCGATCGAATACAAAGCTACCTTCGCTATGGTCAGGCCGTGTATGGGTGACCAAGACTTTTTGATCTCGAGCTCCTCCGTGCTTCGGAAGGCACGTTAAGCCGTTGGTCCCGGTCGCATTTGTGACCGTTTCTTCCCACCAACCCGCATTGGGCCAGCGTGGTGGTTGTGTCGGCCCACACTCCTCGTGTGTTTCTCCATGAGGAAGGCCTGTGCCAGCAGTGGGACGTATATAGGCTGATGACGATGATGCTCCCAGGCCGCCTTCTGCTCCTCGACGGCGCGCAGCTCCGCCTCCAGCTTGATGATGCTCGTACCTGCGCCTCCTCGAGGTGCACGTCGGCGCGGCCGGCGTTGCCGCCGCTGGCCGCCTCCCAGGCCGCCTTCTGCTCCTCGACGGCGCGCAGCTCCGCCTCCAGCTTGATGATGCTCGTACCTGCGCCTCCTCGAGGTGCACGTCGGCGCGGCCGGCGTTGCCGCCGCTGGCCGCCTCCCAGGCCGCCTTCTGCTCCTCGACGGCGCGCAGCTCCGCCTCCAGCTTGATGATGCTCGTACCTGCGCCTCCTCGAGGTGCACGTCGGCGCGGCCGGCGTTGCCGCCGCTGGCCGCCTCCCAGGCCGCCTTCTGCTCCTCGACGGCGCGCAGCTCCGCCTCCAGCTTGATGATGCTCGTACCTGCGCCTCCTCGAGGTGCACGTCGGCGCGGCCGGCGTTGCCGCCGCTGGCCGCCTCCCAGGCCGCCTTCTGCTCCTCGACGGCGCGCAGCTCCGCCTCCAGCTTGATGATGCTCGTACCTGCGCCTCCTCGAGGTGCACGTCGGCGCGGCCGGCGTTGCCGCCGCTGGCCGCCTCCCAGGCCGCCTTCTGCTCCTCGACGGCGCGCAGCTCCGCCTCCAGCTTGATGATGCTCGTACCTGCGCCTCCTCGAGGTGCACGTCGGCGCGGCCGGCGTTGCCGCCGCTGGCCGCCTCCCAGGCCGCCTTCTGCTCCTCGACGGCGCGCAGCTCCGCCTCCAGCTTGATGATGCTCGTACCTGCGCCTCCTCGAGGTGCACGTCGGCGCGGCCGGCGTTGCCGCCGCTGGCCGCCTCCCAGGCCGCCTTCTGCTCCTCGACGGCGCGCAGCTCCGCCTCCAGCTTGATGATGCTCGTACCTGCGCCTCCTCGAGGTGCACGTCGGCGCGGCCGGCGTTGCCGCCGCTGGCCGCCTCCCAGGCCGCCTTCTGCTCCTCGACGGCGCGCAGCTCCGCCTCCAGCTTGATGATGCTCGTACCTGCGCCTCCTCGAGGTGCACGTCGGCGCGGCCGGCGTTGCCGCCGCTGGCCGCCTCCCAGGCCGCCTTCTGCTCCTCGACGGCGCGCAGCTCCGCCTCCAGCTTGATGATGCTCGTACCTGCGCCTCCTCGAGGTGCACGTCGGCGCGGCCGGCGTTGCCGCCGCTGGCCGCCTCCCAGGCCGCCTTCTGCTCCTCGACGGCGCGCAGCTCCGCCTCCAGCTTGATGATGCTCGTACCTGCGCCTCCTCGAGGTGCACGTCGGCGCGGCCGGCGTTGCCGCCGCTGGCCGCCTCCCAGGCCGCCTTCTGCTCCTCGACGGCGCGCAGCTCCGCCTCCAGCTTGATGATGCTCGTACCTGCGCCTCCTCGAGGTGCACGTCGGCGCGGCCGGCGTTGCCGCCGCTGGCCGCCTCCCAGGCCGCCTTCTGCTCCTCGACGGCGCGCAGCTCCGCCTCCAGCTTGATGATGCTCGTACCTGCGCCTCCTCGAGGTGCACGTCGGCGCGGCCGGCGTTGCCGCCGCTGGCCGCCTCCCAGGCCGCCTTCTGCTCCTCGACGGCGCGCAGCTCCGCCTCCAGCTTGATGATGCTCGTACCTGCGCCTCCTCGAGGTGCACGTCGGCGCGGCCGGCGTTGCCGCCGCTGGCCGCCTCCCAGGCCGCCTTCTGCTCCTCGACGGCGCGCAGCTCCGCCTCCAGCTTGATGATGCTCGTACCTGCGCCTCCTCGAGGTGCACGTCGGCGCGGCCGGCGTTGCCGCCGCTGGCCGCCTCCCAGGCCGCCTTCTGCTCCTCGACGGCGCGCAGCTCCGCCTCCAGCTTGATGATGCTCGTACCTGCGCCTCCTCGAGGTGCACGTCGGCGCGGCCGGCGTTGCCGCCGCTGGCCGCCTCCCAGGCCGCCTTCTGCTCCTCGACGGCGCGCAGCTCCGCCTCCAGCTTGCGGATGTCGGCCTGGTGCGCCTCGTGCGCCTTGCGCGCCTGCTCCAGCGTCTTCACCGCGCTCTCCAGCTTCTTCTGCGTGTGCGTCACGCGCTCCTTCGCCTTGATGAACGTCGGACGCTTCTTCGAGATCTCCGCTTCCTGGTAGACAGGTTGGAAGACTTTATACGTACACATACAAGACAGACATATTATATAATGAACGCTTTGTCGATATGAGAACTTAATCTTGGGCATTATTACATTATTAAAACTATATTTTAATTAGTTTGTTTTTTTTAACTATTTTTTTATTATATTGTGTGGTTTAGATAGATACACCTAAAAATAAATTGAATAATTTTAAATGACCATAAAAATGATGACATTTAATTGACTTGCATTTTTAAGCTATTAATAAAACAGGGTATTTCATTCACATTTGCGTTTGTTCTTCGATAGATGGGATCTAAAACCCTCCCGAATAACTCACCACTTCCCGAATGTCCTGCTCGATCTTAGCGAGCTCTCGCTGTACGGCGCCGGTCTCTTTCTTCTTCTCTTTGAGCGCGTCCTCGGCCTTCTGCCGCTTCTTCTCCGCCTTGGCCAGCTCCGCCTGCTTGTGCTGCAGCTCCTCCTCGCACGACTGGATATCCTTCTCGTTGTGGTACAGGTGGAACAGCTGGAGCTCCACTTTTTGCTCTTGCTATAGAGAAGAATTAAAATATATTGCGGCCACTCGATACAGGCGAACATCGAAGAATAAAAATATCCGGTTCTACCTGAGCACTTAACCAGATTTTTTTATGATGGTAAGCAGTTTGTGTCACCTATGGACACTACAATAACAGAGCAGTCATAATTGCGTTCCCAGCATTTTAAATGCGCAGACGCACTTTTCTTAAAGATCTGGATATTTCAACAGCCAGGAAATGCTACTTTTTCGCATAGTAGATATAAGATGAGAACTGAGACATGTCAAAGAATTTTATCGCTTTTAAATTTTCAATATACCTACGTAAATAATTTCAGAGAATTCTTTGAAGGTATTTCAGGTAGTGTTTCGGTTGTCAACAACCGACAAATTAAACCTTAGGGCGGTTTCATTGGTACGGTAGGTACTGCTTTTCTTGCCTAGCATGTCGTAAAAGGCGACTAAGGGCGTATTGGGTACTGGGTCTGTGATTGTGTAGGCGATGAGCTAGCCACTAGTCACTACTCTTTCACGATTTTTCATCTGACCAAACCCAATTTTTGTATGGCTAATAGTGGTCTTAAGGAACACAAGGTGTCAACATCTTAAGGTGCTTCATGGACTCTGCCTACCCCTTCGGGGATTACAGGCGTGATTGTATGAATGTATGTATGTCGGCGGAGCTGTTGACCAGCGCTGGCGGCCAGCATACCCATGAAGCGTCCCTAAATTGTTAAATTAGTAAACAATATTGAGTGTACCAGTTCCTCCTTGAGGCGTGTGTATTTCTCGGCCTCCTCCTTCTCGAACTTGGCCTCCTTGCGCTCGGCGGCGACGCCCTTCTTCTTCTGGTAGGAGAACTGCGCCTCCTCGTCCGCGCGGTTCACCTCCGCGCGCGCAGACTCGTACTGCTCCTTCAGGACTCCGGATCTGATGAGAAACAAATCAATTACTGTTGCTTATAGGTGTTACAAGCAAATACATGTGCGTCTCAGGTCTCCCTCCCGCCTTCCACAGCCTGATGCGTGAGAGAAAGGCCAGAAAGACTGGCGCCGTAACGAACAAACAAAAATAACTTTATTTCATAGGCCAAACCTGGCACCTAAAAACGTCAATATTTTACAATTTAAAAAATTAAAAAAATTAAAAATTAAATAAAAAGTAATTTCTAAATTAAGGTTAATTACCGTGAGCGCTTGCAGCAAGTGCAACCACAGAGTATTGACTGTGGTTGTAAGGTTAAGGTGACTACAATTGTTAGATTAAAATGACTGATTACATATTATATAACAAAATGGTGTTATAGGGACATAAAAATGAAACCTGGTATAGTATTAAAAACACATATTAAATGCTAGAGCTTATAAAAAAATTAGGTCGGTAAAGCACCTTTGGGGCCTCAGTGACTATTCCTTTGCTATAGCTCACAAAAGGACACATCCACTCCTTACCGCTATGCTCTTCTATTGGGTGTTACTTAAACAGTTAGCAAAATATTCCAATTTCTGTCAGAAAAATACCATTGAACAGCTAAAATAACTAATTGGTCAGCAACTCAAATGTTTTCTCTACTGCCAAATTGTTTAACATATGTTTTGATGACACAAATATTGTTTTTAAAGGTCATAAAAAATAACCTTAACCTATTATCTATCAGAATACATTTCCTAGGAATTGATTGATCCTTTTCCTAGATTTTATACATTTCCGGCAACATATATGTATATGCTGCCCAAATAATTATTTTGCAGCTCAATTAATTATATTGCTGACCAAATAATTATTTTGCTGCCCAAATAATTACAATGCACACAAATTATTTGTTTGCTGCCCAAATGATTTTTCGGCTGACCTCCCAATTAATTACTTCTCTTTTATTTACCTATTTAATTTAAAATAAATATTTGTTTCTGCCTTCCTTACAATGAATATAGTTTCAGTAACACCACAATAATAATGTTTTATGAACTCACCCACTGATCTCTTCAAAAAGGGCAGTCCTTTCCTTAGGGTTCTTCATAGCAATACTCTCCACAGCACCTTGGAATACCAGGAAGTTCTTGGCCTTCACATTGATGCCGAGTTTCTCGAGTTCAGCAAGGTAGATACTAACCGACACAGACTGAAAAGAATGAGTTAATAAATATTTAGGTATTTTAACTTTGGAAGGTTGTAACAAAGAAGTAAATAATTATTAGTGATAGGCTGAATGTGGTTTGAAGACTATTTATGTCCCGTATAAGGTGTTATTAGGGACATAAAAGGGATGCATATTGTCAGAAACGCATAATGTCAGACCAGTGTCAGGGTATGTCTGTTTCTGACAATATGCATCTAAATATCTCAAACACGTCATCTGTGTGCCACATAATTTTTTTGCCGAATCTCTTATATTAATGCAAGACATAAAATGTTAAATACCGAAGTTCTGTAAAAGCTGCCAAATTTCAGTTAAATTGCTAAATGTATACCACACTTCCACCTTTCCCTAATCATTATTCAACATACTTGATAACAACAAATACAACGAAAAAATATATTAAAATAATATAGATTCAAACCTGTCCATCAATTCTGTGCTCAGAGGACTGTCCCACCACCGATCTTTGGAACTGTTTCTCAGTCATATCCTCAAGCACAAAAGTAGCCGTTACTGATGCACTGCAAACAGAACATGAGATTATACAATCAGATAACAATATGACACACCGTAAGGGGTAGGCAGAGTTGTAAAACAACAACAGTGCCAAATATTTTTGTATTTTTGATTGCCTGTTAACCGGTCAATGGTCAGAAAGCCAGACACAATAGGAACATCTATTGTAACACCAGTGTTTGCGCTAAACCCTTAAGGGGTAATATTTTATACTGTATAGCAGTGGATTAAATTCACTTGGCTGGCACTTTCTCCATAAATTTTGTCTTTTGTGACTTATTCAAATAAAGAGTTAAGACTAAGTCCGCCACTGTATGTTGTGCATAAAGTAATAATTGCATTCAAATGCAGAGTAATAAACCTTTATTTCTTTTTAAACTTGGTTTACATAAATTAATATTATGTCAGTAAATAAAATATCTACATCAATTATATTATAGTATTTCTCAGTTCATTTTGATTGGCCATTGAATCATGTTACAGATAATACAAATAAACATAATATTTTTGAAGATGACCGACTTACTTGCGTGAGACAGGCTTGTTGATTGAAGCACCATGGATAAGGTCACTGAGCCTCTTGACACGGAGTAGTGATGTCTTTTCTCCCATCACAAAGCTCACTGCATCCATGAAATTTGATTTTCCTGTAAAAAAATATGCAAGAAAAGATATGAGGTAAACCCCTGATGAAGCTGGCGTTCTATTTTTATTTCGTTTTAAAACATTTGGTAAATAACAATAAATATCATAATTAATAAATAAATTATGTAGGTGGAACATCCACCTACATAATTTTTTTTGTTGTTGGAGTTTTAAACATTAAAGTAAAATGCAGCAAAATTGGAATCAAACATTTGATAAGACGGAAGCTTTATGTTAAACTCTCATACTAATTAACTAAATCACAAGAATTTGTTATAATGAGTTATATCAAGAGGAACAACAGGTTAACCAATGATCTCCAGCTATTGCAACTGTTTCTATACACCAGATCTAATTGGGCCACAGCGATGGTTTTGTTTTCAGTGGGATTGTCCCACAATAGCCTCATAAAGTTTGTTATTATATTTACGATTATTGAAGGACAATTTTATTTTATGCATACGATTTAAGATACAGATCACAAAATGAGCTTACCAGAACCATTGGGGCCAACAACGGCTGTGAAAGACTTCAATGGACCTATCCGGTGTTGGCCCCGGTAAGATTTGAAGTTTTCCATGTCAATATATTTCAAAAAAGCCGGCATTTTCATGTTCTGTCCGTATTAATCACATACAAAGAAAAATGCTTTTATTATTTTAGAAAAATAATAGCGCCAAACATCGCAAACACAACATCACTTTCAGCTTTTTGGCAACCAAAGACAAATGCATAATTGCACAGATTATAGGCAAAACGTCAAAGTGACAAATGTTTTTATTGACGCTTTACATTATGCTTTACAAGAATTTTGTACTGTATGATCTAAGTGTATGATGGATGCCAAACTACCATAGTGGCGGCAGTATCAGTTTTTGATTAATAACTACTCAATTGCTGTTCAAACAAATTTTTATATATCATACACATTTAAACGATGTTATACACTGAAAATCTGTATAAATCAAAATATGACATTTAAACTTTTTCTGCTGGGACAACGCATACGCGGCATTTGACAATGGCGAACGTAATTGTTATTTCAATGACTGTAATATTGTCGAAGTGGATGTTGTAACGTTAAATCAGTGTCGTATGGTGTGTAATAAGTGTCGAAATAACCGTCAAGTCAAGTAGCGTGAAAAATGTTGAGTTTTTATATCGTGGTAACCCCGAAGTAGCTCCACACTGTCTATCATCAATCATTTGGCGCCAAATGCATTGAAATGTATTAAACTTGCATTTCAATGTAAATACCAAAGAAATAAAATACCGAGGACATGGCTGTATGGGCTTTGTTCCTTTGCCTTCCCTACAGGGGAGAATTTTACAGAGAGTTTTTGGCGGCATTCAACTATGGCGGACGTGATTTTTATTTGGATGATTGTAATATTGTACGGAGTGGATATTGTTATGTAAAATCAGTGTAGTTTTGTGTAATAAGTGTCTGTGATGATGTGCAATATGGAGGATTATCGAAATAAACGTCAAGTGGTGTGAAAAGTGATGAGTTTTTTATCGTGGTAATCCACCTCATCCAAGTAGCACCACAGTGTCTGCCATCGATCGTTTGACGCCAAACTCTCCCAAGATGCATTGAAATGCATTACACTAGCATTTCAATGCAAACTATTGAAGATATATATATTGCAGACATGGCTGTATGGGCTTCGTTCCCTTTGCCTTCCCTACGGGAGAATTTTACAAAAAAAAAAAGAGAATTTTACAGGAGTTTTTGGCGGCATTCCACTATGGAGGACGTGATTTTTATTTCAGTGATTGTAATATTGTTTCGGAGTTGATCTTGTTGCGTTAGATCTGTGTACTTTTGTGTAGTAAGTGTCAATAATGATAAGCAATATGGAGAATCATTGAAATAATCGCCAAGTGGTGTGAAAAGCGATGGGATTTTTATCGTGGTAATCCCACCTCATCGAAGTAACACTACAGTGTCTGCCATCGATCGTTTGATGCCAAACTCTCCCAAGATGTATTGAAATGCATTACACTAGCATTTCAACGCAAAGTGAATAGAGAATAAATAGAAATTTTTACAACAACATCATAACAAAATTATCAATGTCAAATTGGAGGTTTTGGCGGCATTTGCCGTTGGCGGACGTGATTTTATTTCAATGATTGTTATATTGTGCGGAGTGGATGTTATTACGTAAAATCAATGTAATTTTGTGTAATAAGTGTCTGTGATGATGAGCCATATGGGGGATCATCGAAATAACCGTCAAGTGGTGTGTGAAAAACGATGAGATTTTTATCGTGGTTATCCATCTCATCGAAGTAGCACCACAGCGTCTGCCATGGACTATTTGACGCCAAACCCTCCCAAGATGCATTGGAATGCATAACACTAGCATTTCAATGCAAATACTGAAGAAATATATACTGAAGACTTGGCTGTATGGGCTTGGTTCCCTTTGCCTTCCCTACATGCGAGAAGTTTACAATAACAACTCAATGTCAAATTGTCAATCAATTATTCGATTTTTATGATTGACGGGAATGTAAAAAATCAGGTGTTTATTTACCAAAATTCGTGATTATGACTGCAGATCAAAGTCCAGGTAGCCCTTTAGACAACGGTGATATTGAACAAGCAGTCCTTATGGATCCTATAGACCATGAAAGGTGCAGGTATCCCTACAGCATTGTTTGGACTCCTATTCCAGTGTTAACGTGAGTGTAATTGGCTGAATATTACTCTATTTAGTTCAATTCGCAAAACATGTTAGAAACTTATAACATATTATCTACTTTCAGCTGGATATTTCCATTCCTTGGTCATATGGGTATATGCACATCAAATGGAATAATCAGAGATTTTGCGGGACCATACTTTGTATCAGAAGATCTGATGGCTTTTGGGAATCCCACAAAGTACTGGCAGTTGTCACCACAGAGAGCCTCCAATGGGCAGGCTGGATGGGATGCTGGGGTTGCTGAAGCTTCTGAGATTTACAAAAAGAGAATGGTAAGTCCATCATATAATAATAATAATTGAAGTAGAATTTTATATTTGTAATTTATATGAGCTCTTTTTGATTCCAGCATATAATATTTTATGACAATTGTCATTCACATGTTGCAACAGCTCTGAATATCATGAATTATGATGGTTGTAAGAACTGGAATATGGTTAAATTGGCATTTTATATGATACCATATTCAAGATATGTCAGGTTAGTACCTAAAACTCATAAAAAAACATTGCATAACAAGTTTTTAAAATGATCATAATTAACCCATAATTGTGTTTTCAGTTTTGGTGCATTCCTGAAGACTTGGTTACCATTCCTTATTATTGTTGCATTTGTTTGTGGATTAGCAGCATTGATCTGAACCAAATGAAATAAATCATAAGAGTCAACTTCAGTAGTTATTAAGTTCTTGTCAAAAGATTTGATGGAAACTAAACAATGTTCGTGCAACATTAAGGTACATTCTTGAAGCAAAGACTTATTATGTTTAGTGTTTTACAACTGTTTCAATCTTGTTATTAGATAGGTTTTATTGATCTTGTACTTTTAATTATCTATTTACTGATAATTATTTTATACTCAGTAAAAATTTTTTTAGCAATCTCTAATACCACAGACCCTGTTGTAATTTTATACCTATTTTTTTTGTCACATTGAAAATTTATAGTTGGAGATTAGAAGAAAATAAATTATTTATTATTAATTTAATATTTTTATTAATAACCATTAAATTTTTTTTTTATCTCACAGCATAGTTTTCATTTTGCTACCTATAGTTTATGTAAAAAATATTCTAACTTTATAGGAAAAATACATATCGTTTCAATATAGATTTAAGTATATTTATGTGTATTTATTAGAAAAAGTGTATATGTAACAATGATGTATTTATTTAATGGTGGCACTTCACTTGGCCTAGCATATTTGTATAGTGTTATTATTGTGTTTCCCCGTCTTTGCCCAAATAATAAAATCATTCCAAATAACCCATCTACGCATGGACTGTTATCAAGCAAACAACTCAAATAATCCTTGGATATGTGTTCCTTAAACATTTGTGTTGTTTGCACAACCATGCTTATAGTCAAACAGACCATCCACACATGGCCGGTTTCAGACAAACATGGCAAATAAGCCAAGTGAAATGCTGGCATAATGCAACTATATTTTACATAAAATGGAAAACAATGAAATTTTAACAGAAACAATGCTCCTTGACAAGTACTGTGCATAACTATGTTAAATTTTGATCTAAACAATTAATATAGGTACATCAGAACTCTTGTATCTTACTTACACAATTGTATCTTAGACATTTCTTAATTCTCAAATTCAATCCTTAGGTATGTATAAAAAACTTGATCATTTGTTTTCCATAATAATATGTCAATCTGTTACTGAAAATCATATAAAAGTTATTTAAGTTAATATAGTCGAGTGATTTCTAAAATATTCTTATTATTAAACATACATAACTAATAATAAACTTTTCAAAAAGACTATTGAGTTTCAACATTCCTTTAGAACACTTTTTTCCACTGAAAAATCATAATTTATGTTGGTAACATTCATTTTGTTAGTCAGGAAGGCGAGCAGATCTCCAATCTCTGTTGTTATTGAATCTTTGTTTGATGCCATTTGAAGTTCACGACACATGGAGAATGGTACTCCCTGCAGGTAATGAAATGAATGGTCTATGGCTGCTCTAGGTTGATGCGGAACTGCGGGTGCCGGCCTTTGCGGAAACACAGCTCCAGGGTAGGGCCCAGGAGGTATACCTGGATATAATCCACTTCCGGGCGGGACAGGATCAACAACAACGAAATCATCCGTTTTCGCCCCTGGGATCGGAACTGTTTCATCTTCAACTGGCGAAGATCTTCGTTTACCAAAAATTGATGAAAACATTGTGACGCGATTGCTTGCTTCTAAGCAAACAACTGTGTGTTTATAATACGCAAATTACAAGTATTATCAACTTATTTTGTCCTTCCTAGTTATTATGTTTAAAATCCGTCAGTGGTATTATTTAATAATGCAAAAGACATACTGAGTCACTCACTCTTTGTTTTAGTTCAAAAACTGACACAAATTAAAGAGAATACGTCTAAAACTGACTGTGAGTAAGAAATCTTAGCACAGATTAGAGAGATATCTTAAGTGAGAAATAATGAGACTGTCTGTCATTAAATTCTCTTTTTTTTTAATATTCAGTTTTACGGCTCTGATTGTAGGACCTTTTGAGCCACAAGTTAACAGTAGATCACTTGAATTTGCATTGAAATGCTAGTGTAATGCATTTCATTGCATCTTGAGAGAGTTTGGCGTCAATTATTGATTAGAGAGATATAAAGAGGCGTCCATTGCTCTATAGCAGACACTGTGGTGCTACTTGGATGAGGTGAGGTGATCACTTGACGCTTATTTCGATAATCCTCCACATTGCACATCATCACAGACAGTTATTACACAAAACCACACTGATTTTACGTAATAATATCCACATCGAAACAATATTACAATCATCGAAATAAAAATCACGTCCGCCTTATTTGAATGCCGCCAAAAAACTGTAATATTCTCCCATATAGAGAAGGCAAAGGGAACAAAGCCCATACAGCCATGTCTTCTGTATTTTTATGTCTTTAGTATTTGCATTGAAATGCTAGTGTAATACATTTCAATGCGTCTTGGGAGAGTTCGGCGCCAAATGATCGATGGTAGACAATATGATGCTACTTCGATGGTGGATTACCACAATAAAAAAACTCAACAGCTTTAACACTACTTGACGCTTATTTCAATGATCCAGCACATTGTTCTTCATTATAAACACTTAACAAAAAACTACACTGATTTTACGTAACAATATCCACTCCGAAACAATAATACAATCATTGACATTAAAAACACGTCACATTTGCTCGTGTTTGGGTGTGTATTGAGCCTTATGTCACAAAGTTCAAGTCTGTTTCCAGTTACAAATTAAAAAATATGCTGAGTTTCTATTGGTGTTTAAATGCACAAAAATTCTAAAGGCCAATAAAAATATTTATCACTTTCTATAGAAAACAGTTTAGTTTCCAACACAAATTAGATACGTCAAAATCTGGTCAAAACATTCGTTTTTGCTTGTTTTGAAGATTAAAGTGAATTAATAGTGGAATGTTTTGTTTTAAAAGTGTATTTTTTGTGAAACATTATAATATGTTGTTTAAATTTTAAAAACTCTTACATTATTCCATTACAGGTCGGGTTTCTGTTTAAAGTTGGAAGTCTTAACTGGTTTGTATTGAATTTATGTTTTAATTACAATTAATTTAAATTTGCTAAGTATCGTTGATCCCAGTACCAAACGTATGTTTACTTGCTTTATTTTATTTCATTATTCACTTTTAACAACTTAATTTCTAGAGCAAATATTTTGGGGCCACTAAAACATATGTGATATGATTTATTATTATTATTAGGTCAATGAGAATAGTTAGTCTGAGACTATCTAAATGCTAAAGTTGTTTAGTTTTTGTGAGTTTTGGTAAATTATTATTTTAATTTATTTTTTCCAAAGTTTGAGTTTACTACAATTTTATGCAAAACTAGCAATGATATGCTGTGATTTTACCACAATTGTGTACAGGAAATAGGTGTATATTTCTGAAAAAAAGTATATAAAATTATGCTTCTGTTTCTGCAGTTTTATAAACTACTTATCATATCAGGGTATTCACCCTTTCTGCCGCTGTAGTTTCAGTTCAGCTCTTCTCTTTGTATTTATCAGACAGTCAGAATTACAGGCTTTCAAAGAGCTTCTAAAATTAATGCTAATAAGATATTTTCTTTTTCTAGTGCAAATGTCACAGAAGACTATTATGTTTTCTATTACTGACCGCTATAAAATCCCAATATATTTTATTGACAGATATCAAATTTTTATATAATTGCTCATAGTTAGTATTTGTTTTAGTTGTATTATAAATATTAATAGTAGTCACATTATATTTAGCTCTTTATTATAAAGTTATATAATATTTATAAATCTTGACTTGTTTTATATTTTCATATCTGTTAAAAGTGCAATGGTTGACAGTGATGTCAGTTAACAGTTCATTCTACTTGTAATGAAAATAAGAAGCAAATTGTCTTAAAAATATAAAACTATTAACTATTATTTATAAACATTGATATTTAAATCCTTCTTTGACTGAAATTTGATTTCTTGATAACTTTGTTATAATCTTATAACATTCTGGAAAATTTAATGAGATTACTCAATGATTCCAGTCCAATCCAACTCCCTTTGATCATAATCCTTATAGCCTTATGATAATATCTATTACGCCTCACTGTTGGCTTACCCGCTCATACACCACCCCACTGGCTCAGTGGAAAAGTTTGCAGTTGTAACTGAGATTAATGTTTTGAAAAGCAGAAATATTTAAGTTCGGTCACCTATCACCCATCTTAGTTCAAACTAGCAAAACCTTCCCCTTTTACCCTGTTTTATTAAATCTGAAAGGGTTACATAACATGCAACTGTGAAGTTCAGATCCAAATAGTCATAAACATCAACAAATTTTGATCATTGTATTTGTCAATTATGGTGGGTTTCTGTCACTGTGTAAGGTTAAAAACTACTTTTCTATATATGTAAAACTGTTATTATGCAAACTAATGAATTATTTACGCCAAGGGCTTATCATCCCCTTTCTATGAGAAAATATATTTCAGAGGGTCACCCACTTCACCCACTTCACTCACTTCATTCACTTCACTCACTTCACTCACTTCACTCACTTCACTCACTTCACTCACTTCACTCACTTCACTCACTTCACTCACTTCATTCACGTCACTCATTTCACGCATTCCACTCACAGTAATAATTTATGTTCATATACGAAAATTCCTGATCTGAAATTTTATTTAGGGTTTTGTAACATCCTTTTTGTAACAACATGCTGTGAGGGGCGACTCATGGTGACAAGGAACGGAAAGTGCCATGCGTCAAGGGCAAACAGTGCTCGTTAGCGTTTCTCTTATAGGGGATGATTGTTATAATCCGTGGGGTCACGTGGGGATGTAGGGTAGGGAGACATCACGAGTGCGCCGCGCCGTGCGCTTCTGCAGAATGAATGGGCTTATACAGTCGCTCATTTTATTTGCCATGTCCATTGCTTAGTGCATTCATTGCTGCTGAACGTATTGAATTTGAATCATTGAGCTTAGCAAGGCAACGATAGTGTTGTATTAATAATTTGACTGACTGCAGTCTTGTCTGTACATTAGGTACCTATTGATATTTAAATCTTTTTTTTTTAATATGTCCTTTGATCCACATTATTTTAACCAAGGAGAATCTATGTGGATTCCATTTCTCAATAAAATTTCGTGTAATGCATTTCCTTTTGTAGCGTTTAGTAGTAGAAATAGATCGCTCTTTTTCGCAGTTAGAATGTAATCTTAAAACATTTGTAGGCCTTATATAATATTTGTTGGTGTATCTTCAAAGATCTATCTGAGTATTACCTATGTTTATTTGTGTCGCTTAACTTCAAACGAAGGTAACTCCATCTTAAGAAATATTTGACATTTTGGTATCAAATAAAAGCTTTAAAAAAGTTATATATGTTAATTTTAACAATCAAAGATAAATCCGATCATATTTTTTAAGGCAAACGACAAACAAATAATGTTTTTTTAACAAGTCCGACTTGCCGTTTTTATCAAATGAAGGCAAATCCTCCTCAACCAAACAACGTGGTGCATTCTTTCAATATGGCCGTCAGTAGTAGTCGTCACATAAAGGTATATCCATACCTTATTAGTTCAAAAACGGGTACATCCAGCCATGTTATATCAAACGTAGATAAATCCAAATTATTATCCTTTTTAATGTTTAATTTAACTGTTTAGTGTCTATTTTATATGATAAAACATTACCTTTAATATGAAACAGCGTATTTTGGTCAGAATATGTTTTTCTCAAATAACTCAAAATCACTTTCGCTAGAGTTACCTCTATTTGAAGTTTAGCGACACATTTAATCTAGTATTTACACCACGCGTGTAAGTGGCTTATCTCGGACATATGTCGGACATCTCGGACAATAGGTCTGAATTTGACAATAATTATTAAATTATAATGGATGACCTTTTTACCACACTTATTAAGATATTGATGTTTCGGTCGGTATTTTATTAAATAATGAATTAATTTGTTACAGGACAAGATGGCCGATGACCCCGGCCCCTCGAGCCATTCAGGTGAGTGCGTGTTTATATAACGTTGCGTAAATCACGTGGAAAAAAAATCCAAGACAATTTTTTTTTACATATGACAGGTAAGCTCTTGGCCTTCATCTCACCTGATGGTAAGTGGCGATAAGGCGGAAGGAGGAAGTGAGCTTCACCTGTAATCCTCAACAACTGAGGAACTGGCTATCTACCCTCTGATTGCCGGAACACAACAATGCTTATAACATAGTTATTATGGCTACAGATTTAAGTAAGACGGTGGTAGCTAGCCAGGCGGGCTCAGAAGCCCTACCACCAACTAAACCGAGCAGAAAAAATTCTGGCCCAATGGAAATCAAAACCGGACCTCCCGATCAACACCCGGTGGTGTGAACCACTAGACCAGAGAGGCTGTTAAAATAAAGAAATAAAACGGTCTGAAATCATCTACAACTTAATATTGTATAACAAAAATACCAAACATAGTAATTTTTTAATGACTAAAATTTTATCTTTTCTTTGGTGTTATATCCTCCAAGAAATATTATCAAAAACCACCAAAAAAAGCCGCACAAATTTTGAAAGAGATTCAAAGATTTTTCGGTCGCATGGGGTCTATTAAACCCCACGTGGTTCACGGAGGGTTAAATAAAATTAACTTGTACGACACCGCGTGTAGGTACAGTCAAGTTCAGAAATATGTACAAACGTTTGACAGTTATATTGCAAGGAAGAAAGAAATTTGGAATGTCAAATCTTTATATTTAATTTTTGAACTTGACTGTACTTAGTAGCGAAACTGTTCTATAAAGTACAATAAAGTACTAAAAAATACTACATGGCTATATAACTATAAAATAAATTACCCATACAATACAAATGAACAAAAATTTTAAATTTTTAATAAAAACCTAAAGCAATATAAAAAACAAAAAAACAGTCCTGAATAAGCCTAAATTAATATATATTTAATAACTCTAAGTAACTAGAAAAAATAGAGGTACTTATATTATAAAATTTAAACATAAACTCATCACTTAAATAATTATTAGTTGAAAACTTGAACTTATAAAATGCATGAATATGGCGCTCTGTCTAACATTCTACTTAATTTTTTTTTTTATAGTTTTAAGTTCCATAATATGCAGTGCCCTTGCAGGGTGTCACGTGCATAATTGTTATTTAGACCATCTTAAGTAACCGTGACAAGCATGATAAATAAATAAATAAAAGTTTGGCAAATACACGCGTCCTAAAAATTGCTCAAGAGTCTCTGGGGGCTGATGAAACCTCAAAATCGCGGAATTTGGATTACCGCCCCGGGCTCACGAATGGTCAACGTAAGATAGGTATCTTCCATCGTGTTTGAATTCCTTATATTCCGTAAGGGCATACGCACACGTGTTATTAGCACCTAAAAAAACAAAACCACCGTGAAAGCAGTCCTTGGCCATAGTCCGCGCTTCACCAAGCAGTGACTACACTCAGCGTGACAGGTGGTGAGCCCGTCGCCATTGTAAGCTATTAAATGTTTGTGTAGTTCTAAGTCCATTAGTCGCCTTTTACGACACCCAAGGGAATAGATGGGTTGGTAGTATTCTTTTAATTAGCCGCTACCACATGACTCACTAGATGAGGTGCTTTTTCATTATCGCTATTGAAGTCATGGAATTCATATATGAATGAAATGGCGAAATTAAAAACATTGCATTGTCATTTGAGACTCAAATACGATATAAATATAATCTGCATAATCTGTCCTTATTTTTAATCAATTTATATACCGTACCGTCATATATTAGGTCCTTACCTATGAAATTGGTGTTTTGTATGGAGATTTTGAGGATGACTGCATTTTACATACTAACATTTTATCAGTTTTCTTCACAACGACAAATCCAGAGATAATAATATTTGGCATGTATCATTAGACAAGCTTTAGCAATATGTGTGTGAACCTGAGGTGTGAACACGCTTGATAAAAATTATTCATCGTTTTTATGTTTATGCAAATCAAATGATGTACTCGGGAGGCAGTTAAAAATAATTGTCTTTGTGTCTAATTTTAACACAATTAAACTTACAAAAAATTATCAAATTAAATAACACGAGCTCAAATATATGGTCTATTTTTAGAAGAGGCAATTATTTTATAAGAATGTTCTGAAACTTAAAAGTTACGAACAAATTGCTAAGACAGAATAAAAACACCAATTTCATAGGTAAGGACCCAATATAAGATCAATATCCAATACAGGTTCTGTAAAAGACAATAATTTTCTGTTTTCTAAAGCTAAGCAAACAAAAGCTAATGATTCATCACCACCCAATGGTAAACAGCAGACAAGTCTACGCGAAGGGAGCAACCGCCTATTTTGTTTAGTGTTCATTATTCAAATTGTATATGTGAATCCTTAAAAATGGTTCGAAAGAATCTGAAAGGAACCTGGCAACAAGATACATTAGCGAGCATATTGTATCAGGAAGCTTGGTTCGGGCCGTGGTGTCCGCGCAGGGGCCGGGGGCTCGGCCGGTCGATGCGTCCAAGGCCACGGCCGCGGTATCGATTTTGTATAAATAGCGGCAGCACGCCCTACTCGCTGCCGGTGACACCCCGCGCCCTCCACACGCACAGACTATGCTACTCTCTTGTACCACGGGCTTACTACTTAATAATTGTTATAAATTATGGTTTTCTTTCTTTCTGCTAGGGGGGAGGCCTGATGACCTGAAATACAAGCCCTTTTTTTCTTAGTTTAGGCGTCAGTCTCCCACAATATTGAAACTGTTCACCATACCATTACTTTTGGCTTAAGTAACTTAAGTTATACTATATTGTAACAATATTGTGGAGAAAAATAAATGATTTTATTATTATTATTATTAATTAATAGATGTTTCTGGTAGAACCGACTTAACTCTAGGAAAGTTGTGGAACGAAAGTCAATGGGTTTGCAGGGAGACGAAGACCGAAGAAAGTATTGATGGATTGTGTTAAATGATGATAGATGAGGAAGGGAGTGAGTGGTGACTGATAGTCGAGAGTGGAAGAAGAGTGTTCTTCTCTACCAGTAAGGATAAAGACACATGGTATGGGTGAAAATACTTACATCGCATCCCATAAATTAGCCTATACTTAAAAAGTAGCTTTCGCTCTTGTGTTAATCCTTTTCTCGCAATAACTGTTGTTAACTTATTAGGCAGCGATAGTCGACAAGGAAAAGCGGCCATAATCTTGAATAAAGTCTACGGTTGAACCCCCGCCCGTACCCTCATTTAGAATATTTAGAATAAGCTGTATGTGTTTTACATACAGCTTATTCTAAATATTGCATGCCATAGCCTGTTTTCGGTGCATGCAATCAGGCCCGCCCCCTGTTACTTAGTATGGTGTAATATGGACTTAAACATATCAGACTAAAAGTGGATTGACACCTACCTACACCCAACCCCTTCGGAGATACACAAGCCTGAAGAAATATTCAATTTGCTTGACTAAATGTTGGACTTTCCTTTTTTTCATGTGACATCTCAATTTATGTAGATCTGGTTGATTGCTTTCATCATATACTATTGTGGACTATGGCCTGTACATGCTTGAAGGCAGGCGTTGCTATAGCGACCGGGACCTAATAGCTCCGCCATTCTTTAGCATGTCATCCGATACCAAACTATCGAAAGTCATCTTAACTACCTATTTATTTATTTAAACTTTAATGTCCTAAACAAGGTACATATGGCGGACTTAACGACAAATTTCGTTCTACCTATAGCGAGTATCAAAAGGCATCTTGTCTCCCCATAGCGAGTATCGAAAGGCATCACGTCTACCGATAGCTATTATCTTAAGGCATATTGTCTATCGATGCCTATTATTTAAAGGTATTTTGTAAACGGACAGTGAGTATCAGAAGGCATCTTGTCTATCAATAGCGAGTATCGAAAGGCATCTTGTCTACCGAAAGCTATTATCTAAAGGCATCTTATCTATCGATAACTATTAATTAAAGGTGTTTTGTCTACGGATAGTGAGTATCAGAAGGCATCTTGTCTACCAATAGCGAGTATCGAAAGGCATCTTGTATGCAAATCGCGAAAATCGAAAGGCATCTTGTCTGCCGATAGCTATTGTCGATAGACATAGTTTATGGAGCAGGAATTTGCTATTGTACATATATTTTTATTATTGTTTTGACACCTCTATCACTGTTTTGAGGGAACTGCATGGTTCACTCAGCATGAATTTACTTAGAAACCGATTAGGTTATTAGGATATATACATTTATTTACATAACACAATTTGTGGATTTTAAAGTGTGAGTGTCAAAAACGGATTCGACTCAGCTTATGTTAACTGCTACTGCAAAAGGTGGAGGCTAGTATTCTGTGAAGCTCTTATACAGTAGAGACAAGTTAAGTTCAGTTCAACACTTTCAGAATTATGTGCGCGATTTTATGTTAACAATGGCAGCAAGCGAGACTGATCACAGTCCTGAAGGGCGGCAGCTATAGGTCGATCGGTCGTACGTACGTACTATCTGCCCGATCGTCCTATCGCTTTCAACTCTCCTTGATATCAATCAGAAAATTAAATCAATATACTAATATTAAAAACGCGAAAGTAACTCTATCTGTCAGTCGTCTTGCTTTCACGTCAAAACTACTGAACCAATTTAACCAAAATTTGGTACACAGATAGTATAGAGCCTGAGAAACATAGACTACCTTTTATCCCGATATTCCCAAGGAAACGGGTGCCATGCGGGTGAATGTTAAAAAATTTGAATAACGCCTCCCAGAAAAATGAAGGACAATTTTACGCCACTATAAACTTTGCTTCTAATAATAGAGTAGAAGTAAAATTTCAATTCTACTAATTGAGGCTACTGTTCCAATTTGAAAAAATCTTTCAGTATTGAATAGCCTATTCATTGAGGAGGGCTATAGGCTACATACCATCACACTATCTCAAAGTAACTATTCTACGCGGACAACGTCGCTGGCATAAGCTAGTAATTAATAACTCAGTGAATTGTAATTTGAATCCCTAATTTTATAACTTTACTGTTGTTGTTACCTAACTTAAGAACAATAGCTTTATTATTAGATATTTCTGATAACAAGATTCTTGGTATAGAAATTGACTTTATGTAAATTCAATATTATATTCTGTCTTTCATTATGTCTATATCTATTATTTATTTTTAGCTATAACTGTCTTCGTACGCATGTACATAATTTAAAATCAAATTTATTATTTAGGCATAATAGGGCGTATGCTTATACGTCTAATTGGGGATAGGGCCGTGAAATCATGAATATAATGGAGCCTATATTTTGTGTTAGATCTCTATCAATATATCGGCAAAGACTACATATAATTTTATACAGTTGGCCTGGCCTGGCCTGTTACTAGGCAGACAACTTTAAACTTTTTTTTTTTTCAAACTCAAAGTCATTTATCATGTGTGTAGGTTTAATCAATTATACACTTATGATAATCTGTATTTTGGCGTATGTTGCCCGTATAGGGTCACTAGGCCTGTTATCGACCACTTAGTGAAGTTGTCAACTTTGAAAATCAAAATAAAATATTTATTTGTGATAATGTTATACAAAAACTATTGAAATGAATTCCTATATTAGTCTATTTATAATTATTGCGAACGTTTTAGTGGTGACAGTAATATGGTTTTTAATATTTTAAATTAAGTAATAAAATGCCAATATTACCAGTTTTCGACCGCAAAGTTCAGTTTTCGTCCACCAGGTGGCCTATTTTCGACCGCATCAATTAAGTATGGATTTCATTAATAAATGTAGGTATATTTTAAAATATCATTGTTTATTATGAAAACAAAAATCAGTCATCGTTCCAAAGTTATTATTGATATCTAATAAAAAAAAATTACAAGAGATAAGGCTTAGTTTTGATATTCATTAGGCATTTATCCTAATTTTAATTTTGTTCTAATTTCTTTATTCACACACCCACATGATATGACTATGTGATATGACCTATCATCGAGAGTGTAAATAATTAAAACTTATAAAAAGACAACAAATAAAATAACAAGACATAGTCTTCTTAAATATACATTTCTTAATGTTCTACATGATAATCACAACATTTCTTTAGAACTAATAAACAATAATAATTGGCAAATTAGAGATCTATTCTATCTTTATTATATATCTGAACATGTTGTGCTTATGATGTATAGAGATATGCATCGTAAGCACATGTTCAGAAATAACATTTTTAGCATAAAGTAACAATAATAGTAGTAATCCTCATCAAATCATCATTCACACAATCCATCCATCTTTTCTTTGGTCTTCCTCTCCCCACACGCCCATCCACATTCAAGTCCTTAACTTTCCTGGTGACATGATCATTCTCCCTTCTCATTACATGTCCATACCAAGCAAGTCGTTTTTCTCTCAGTTTATCAGCAATCGGGGCAACTTTCAGACTTTCCCTTATATATTCATTCCTCACTCTATCCATTCTCGTCACACCACACATCCACCTCAACATTCGCATTTCAGCTACATGCAATCTTTGTTCATCCATCCGCTTTACAGGCCAACATTCCGATCCATACATGATGACAGGTCTTATTGAAGATTTATAAATTTTCCCCTTCAGTCTTAGGGAAATACGGGGGTCACACGCAGTTCCCGTAACCTGCCGCCATTTCATCCATCCTAAGCTAATCCTTCGCTTGACGTCTCGTTCAACATCTCCATCCTGCTGAAGTAGAGATCCCAGGTAACGAAACTCCGAACAGACTGGAAGATTCTCTCCATCAAGCGCAACGGGCCAAGGATTTGAGAGACCGCCGAAATCACAGTACATATATTCGGTTTTGGTTCTGCTTATTTTCAGGCCAACACTCTCCAATCTCTGCCTCCAATTTTCCAATCTGTCCTGAACCCGAGATCCCTCCTCATCGACGAGGACGATGTCGTCCGCAAACAGCATGCACCAGGGAGCCTCTTCTTGTAGGACCGATGTCAGAGCATCCACTACTAGGAGAAAGAGGTAGGGACTCAACGCCGATCTCTGGTGCAAGCCAACTGCCACACCGAACTCCCCAGTAGTCCCAGCAGCTGAACGGACGTGTGTACTGGTCTTCAAATACATTGCTCGGATTAGCTCCACATACTTATCAGGCACTCCTTTCTCTTTTAAACTCCACCACAAAACCTCTCGGGGGACACGATCGTATGCCTTCTCCAAGACCACAAACACCATATGCAGGCTCCTCCGGGCCCTTTTGTAGCTTTCGCACAGTTGCCGGAACGCAAATATGGCATCTGTAGTTCCTCTCTAGCATCCACTCTGAGGCGCGTATACACTGGCAATATTTAAGATTATATTTTTAAACATCACCTACACAACTATAATGCGATAACTCATTCTCTTCACATCAGTCACGCATTCTTTCATATCTCTATCTAACACCACACCCACACCATTCCGCTTCCCATCGCTCCCACAATAATAAAACTTGTATCCCTCTCCAATCTCCCTCGCTTTCGTTCCTTTCCACTTCGTTTCTTGAAAGCATGCCACATTTATCCTTCGCCTTTTCAAAACATCCGCTAACTCCATTCCTCTTCCAGACATCGTCCCTACATTCCAGCTCGCATACCTCATTCTCTCTTCCCGGACTAACTTCTTACGTCGCACTCGCCCTGGTAGATGCGACAACCCTAGTCCATTTCTCACAGGAGCCGGGTGTTGCCCCTGCGCGTCGCCTACGGGGTACGCCCTAACCCTTACATTCATCCTCGTATTCTTCATTTTTCATGTTGCCGAGGATTTGGCTAAGAGTTTTATGACCGGCCGCCTGCCTGACGTCAACCCTCCTTGGGAATGCTTTTGTTGGTGGGGTACCCGCCACCGGTCGGGTGACCTAAGGGCGACAGATAGCATTGCGCCCAGGTCATGAGACCCTTAGTCGGCTTTTACGACACCCATAAGTAGAATTGGGGTGGAAGTATTCTAACCCGCTTCCACACAGGACTTCTAAATATTTAACATAAATTTCAGACTTGGTAATCACAACATCTGCTTACCATCATGTAGGCCTTATGCTTGTCTGCCAACCATTTACCATAAAAAATAACACTAATCAGTATTCAAATAATGAGGTAATGACTATTATCTATCATAACTACAAATAAAAAAAAATTGGTCGAAAACAACCCAGTCTTACATATTTGACCGATGCATATTATATTAAACATGCATATTTTTTCATTCAACTATTTTAATAATATTTGAAAACATAATATTTTGACATTTTATTGCAGCAACATAAAATATTCACATTAATTTATTCTAAATTTAAAAAGTATGTCGAAAACTGGAATGTTTTTATTCTTATGTCCATTTTTCGACCGCAGGCCATTTCGACGTATTAGGTTTATACTTTAATAAAGCAAACATGTGGACGAAAATTGGCCATCGCAAGTATTTGTACACATGAAGTTCATATTGCTAAATAAAAATTAGTTTACTTACATACATTTTCGAATAACAGACAGAACCTTATTGAAATGGGCTGGCCTGTTATAGACCACCCGGTCGAGATTAGGACTTTCTAATAAAAGGGGCGTACCCTTTCTCGTCCACTTCATTTTATTTATTAATTATTTTAAATCAGAGTAAAAAACTATTTGTCCATACTCTATGGATAGCAAGTTACCTTTTTAAACAGTAAACAAACCAAAAAACACAATAGAACTAATTTTTCATTACTGCGTAAGTTGCGGCGCGTCACTATTTTTCCTGCAATATTTGGCACATTTTCACTCCTTCGCCGCGTGCCTCAAACTAAATAGGTATATCCTAGTTAATGACCGCGTTCCAACGAACTGTGTAGGCATGTATTTACTGTGAAGTTATTTAGGTCGTAATATGTAAACATTTTAAGGACCTGCGTATGACCGTTTTGCTATTTTTTGGCGTTTTATCAAAGAGGGCAGTTAAATGGACGAAAAGAGGAAGCGGTCGGCAAACCGGACGAATGACCCTATTAGTTTTAATTGCAACCTAGCTTTAATAAAGACCTCTTATGGGCAATTGAAAAATGTAACAACGTACTCTTGTGTCCAAATCAAAATAATATCATTTTACACACAACGTAATTTTTATGTATGTCTTTATGCTCTCGTACCGATCTGTATAAGGAGTCTTTTCGCCTGTTCGTCCCTCGCTCGAATTACCCCATCTTTTAGGAAAGACGAACACATTAATGTTGACAGTGAGTTGATAGCGGAGACGTATGCGAACTACGAGTTTCTTGGAACTCCGATGAATTTATATAATTTCCTTACAATTAATCACGTCAAGGGTGGAGCTGGTTCCCGGTACCCAAAAGATTTACATTGTGTGTTTGGTAATATACTCCACTTGCTTATGCGTGGAATTCCTGGAAATTATCTATATTATCATTGGTGCATCTACGTTGGTGTAATCTGTGTAATCAACTTAATAGATCGACATACTTACTGCGCAAGAGAATAGTATCTTATCAATTGTTTTTTATCACCACACAAAACTGCCTTTAAATGAAATTGATAAAGTTCACCATTCAGAGGTAGCTGCCAAAAAAGAGGCGATTTTAAATTTTTTTTCTCAAGTTCATGTGCAACCTGTACATATAATTTTTTTATCTCGGTTGGGGTTAAAATATATATTAAAAACAAAGTTTTGTACTTCGAAAACGATGACTTTGAATTGAACAAGTTTAGAGTTATATGTATAAAAATATTTCCATTATATCAAGGTCATAAATATCTAGGTCGCCATTAAGCAAAATTTCAATTAATTATTTAATAATCGAAAAATAAGCAAAAATTGTTTTTAGACTTGTTATTTAATTCCGAGCTAAAATGGGTTGAAACCGAGCAAGCGATTATATCCTTTTTTACTAATATGTCAAAAACTACATTGTTCGCGCGGAATAGCTATGCCCAGCTCTGTCCAGTCGAGGAGCGTGAAGGACAAAGAATGCCATTTTTACCACGTTTTACTAAGTTTCACTTCTTGCCTGTCTGTCTGTCGAGATCAAATTTCTTATCGCAATTTTCAAGCACTTCCTGATATCCGATTGGGCTGAAATTTTTCATACAGGCTTGCTTCGAGTGACAATACAATATAAAATAAAAAAGAGTTAAACAAATACTTTATAAAAAAAAAAACACTTTACTCATGGACTAAAAAGGGGACCAACATACCAACTTGGACCTCTTGACGCGGTTCAAAGACGAGCCATGAGAATTGTCGGCGATCCCGAGCTCACAAGCGGTATTGAGCCCTTAAGCTTGAGGAGAGATTTTGCTTCCTTGTGTGTGTTCTGCCGCTTGTACAATGGGGTCTGCTCTGAGGAACTCTTTGACATGATGCCAACAGCTACTTTTTATCACCGCATCGCTCGCCATCGCCAGGGAATTCATCCTCACACGTTAGAACTACTTAGAACCAAAATTGTCGCGTACTGTGCGTTTTAGGAGGGATTTCCTTCCTCGTACGCTTAGGCTGGGAAAGAGCCCCCTGGTGAGGCTTTCCCAAGAGACTACAGCATGGAGTCCTTCAAAAAGGGCATGAAAAGGTTCTTTAAGGGTCGGCAACGCGCTGGTGATGCCCTCGGTGTTGCAGGCGTCCATAGGCTACGGTGACCACTGCCCATCTGTGTATGCTTGTTTGCCACCCTGGTGGCAAAAAAAATACATTTTCTAAAGAATTTTCGAACATTTAAACGTAGTGTGCATTTTACTTAAATGAAAATTATGAAATTGACACCCACAGCACTAATGTGATTTTGTTAGTATGATAAATAATTATATTGACATGACTAAAAATGCGCACCACGTTTAAATTATCGAAAATTCTTTAAAACCAAAAAAAATATTTTCCGTTCATTAAGCCATTAGTGAATCGTGGTTTTTTAAAGATTTTTTTTCGATTGACTTTAGTGAGAACATCCATAATAATGTTATAAGTGCGAAAGTTATTCTGTCTTTCTGTCTGTATTTGGTGTAATAGGCGGGGCTATCGTAAAAGATTTTTTTAACAGCCTGCTCTTATAAGTCATACTGTAAGTATAAGTATTTTTTTTCGAATAATAAAATTTCAGACATAATTTTTGAATACAGTGAAAAAGAAAGGCTACAAGTTCTTGTCTCACTCTACTCTAGTATTACTTAGAATACGAAATCAGGTCGAATAAGTGTCAATGTGTGGGGGTGGATTGAGTGAAGTCCCGAATAATACACTGGGCACTTGCACATGTTTACAGCTCAAACTAAGTTGAAATATTAAATGCAGTTATGCTGTGTAATTAGCGTAAATTGTATTTTTTTATCAATCCTCTGAAGGAGAGTCGGCAACGGAATACGTTAAAATTTTTATTTGAAAGTAATTTAAAACAGTGGCATTATAAATGACTTTTTCATTTCATATCGCCGCAAACCTTAGGCAGTTGCCCCACCGGCAACGATGAACGAGTAGCGAGTAGAGCTAGAATGTAGAAACGAATTGGCGAGCCGCGGGGAGCGAGTGCGTAGTTCCGATAGTTGTGTAGCTCGGCTATAAGCGAGTGTGCGAGGAGACGAGCGATTACTCGCATCACTGCGCTAGGTGCTCTCTCGGCGTGGGTTCTGATCGAGTATCGATAATCGAGTGTTTTCTTTCTTTCTGTTCTCTATTCTTCATGATGTACATTCTTCTGACTAGTTGAGGTCAACGACTATGTCCTGACAAATGCTTAAACCTCATGGTATAATTAAACATATTATCTTATAAATCTCATTATTAATGAATTTTGTGATTTATGTATGTATGAAAAATCTTACGGGTCCCAAGTCGAGCTCACCAGCACGTGGCGTACCTTGCCGATCAACAAACGAGGCTCTGACGCTCCACCACCTCGCACTGGGTCAGCTTGGTGGAAGATTGTTGACTTGGTATTTTTTAAGGTACTTCTGTTGATTTTATAGATATTTAACTTATCTCCACCTTCTGACATGCCCCATTCTTTTAAATAGAACAATATTTTTATTACTTTACGTGATTTCTTTAAATGTCAACATGTTTGTCATCAGTGCAATTTAGAGGGAAATTAATTACGTTTTCGTTCTGTTACTATTACTTCAACATCTAACAATTGCGTGGGAGTCCACAAGATTGCTTTTTAAGGTTATTGGACTTGCGAGCTATGGCCCAGGTTATTAAAAATGAAATGAAAAAATAATTTGGTAATATTGTATTTATTATTTGATAATGAAATTATCGTCGCCTTTGATGTCGCCAAGTAAATTTTGAAAAATATACAAAAACGTTATTAGATTGTTGGGCTAAGATTCAATTTGTTATTGGATCTTATTGTGACTGAGTTAATTTTTTTTCAGTATTTGTTTTATAATTTATTATTAAGCTTTTCATTTTGCTCGATATCGGTTGGTTATTTAATATGTACTCGTATGTTTATTAGGTACATTTCACACTTTTCGTGTTATTTGTCTCCTCAATATTTATTAACCATTCAATTCAATAATATATTCATGTTTTATTTAAAGTCCTTTGATTGTAGTCTACGGTCGATGGCCGGCAAATAAGGTTCAGAAAAGAACATTCTTAAGATCTCTACAATCCAGCCTATCTTGTTCTATGCATCTGACAAAACAATGTTTTGTTTTCACGATTATTTGTAATGAGAATGTGCACATCTGTTCCTCGCTTCGTGTTCCCTATTTCTGATGGTCGTGAGGTCTCCGTGGTATCAGTTTCGATAGACCACATTCATAATTATTTATGAATAATTAGATGTGCCCCAACCCTAGTTCGGGCCTACCATCCTAGTACATGGGTAGTACCTTTCAGAATACCACATGCCAATAACACAATTGTTTGTGAGATAGTGTAGTTGATAACATAAACATAGCATTTTCTTTATTATTTATTATTTATATATATACTTTATTGCACATAATAATACAAAGAACTTATACGATAACAAAAAAGCAATTGGCGGCCTTATTGCTAAACAGCAATCTCTGCCAGGCAAACTGTTTGAGAGACAATAGCAAAAAAAAAAACAAAAAAACATGTGGGGGTGCAACAAATAAATGAATATATATATTATAATAATATATACATAATTATATGATCAATATCACTACACAAAAATAAAAATAAAACTATATAATATCCTGAAGATAAACACAGGCTAACAGCTAGTCTGAGTAAGCTGATCCAGAAAATGACTCTTTACCTGACTCTGAAAGGACTTCAGAGTCTGAGTATACCTCAGACTCCTCAGTCTCTTTGTCTATTTGAATTACTTCATCTAATTCTAGATTAAAAAAATTGTCATTCTTGAACTAATTTCAAACAAGTTTCGGAATTTTTTAAGAATTTTTAAGAATCTGCACACACACACGCGGTTATACATAACTTGCGCGTTAATCATACTTAAATCTTGTTTGTTAGGTTCTATATTAGACTCCTGTTAATAAACTTGAGTAATAGTAAGCTCAGTTAAAAGCTCAACCCCTAAACAATTAGTTGGGTCAATAAAGATTCAGTTGGTCCTGGCCACAAAACCAATCAGTGCCTAGAAAACAAATTATCGGGTGTTGTTGTGACTGCGGTTGTTTGGATACGAAGGTCAAGGGCGCTTTTGGGGCTGGTGCGGGGCGGGCGCGGGGGGCGGGGGCTGCGAGGGCGGGGCCTCCCGAAATAGCTCGAGCACATCGTTTGTCAACAGACGCCTACGCGGCCCGGGGTGGTGCCTCGCGCCCGTGACGAGATTTCGCTAATGTCACGGCCGTGTTACCAACTGCGTACCTTTTTTCTGAAGGATGGAATATAAAGTAGGTACACGGCACATACATTATGTGTGATTACTTGATAAGAAAATATTTTCAGTAAGATTTTCAAAATATATTAAAAATAATTAATTTATATATAATGTTTGTTAAGTTCACTGAGCAGATATTCATAAAAATAAAAAGTAAAGAGAATATATTACTTTATGTGTCGTTTCAATATTTGTTAGTATAGGTACCTATGTATAAAACTTAATTTAAATTTCCTCCCCTCCTACTGTGTAGTCTAATGATCTGAAGGTCGCGGGAAGCCGCTGAGCGCGGACAGCGCAGGTCCGCTTGCTGTGGACGTTCTGGGGGAGACTGAAGTCCAACGATGGGCGTCTCTCGGCTGACGATCATCAAAAGGATTTGACTTTGTATATTTTATTCTCATTAGGTTAAAATATGGACCAATGGCGAAAACGTATGATGTCGTCATATGACAGCTTGTCTACTGGGCATCTGCCCAGTATTGCCCAGAACCTTTCGACTAGATGTTTATAGTGTTAAGGTGTTAAACCAAAAATAATATTTAGATGTATGAAAGCAGCGCATCGGCATTGATGTCTTTGAATTCAACAGAGGGCCAGCAAAAATACGAATGGTCTTCTTTCAAACCAAAACTCAATCTAAACTTCATGTTTCAACCTTATGCCTTTAACCTAAAAGAAAAAAAAAACTATATTTTCACACAGAAAATCACAGAAAAGTCGACGAAAACAGAACAACCTAAAATATTTAATTTATTCCTTCTACCAGTAGGTACAGCTGTTTTTTTCGGCCGCTGACGCGTCTCTTTTGAAGTTGTGTTTGAAGTTCACGTAGAGGGCTGGAGGGGGGACATTTCAAGCAATTATTTTTATAAAATAATAAAATCACAACTTCAAACTTGACACTACAAATATACAAAGTAGGTACTGTCGTTTAGAGCGATATCTGTCCCGAGCTTTTAGTATTGCTTCTCTTTACTTTGATATGCTTAGCGCATAGGTGAAATTTTTTCTTGTGTAAAATATTCTCAAAAGGCATCGTGTCTAGGCGGTCTGAAGTTAGGGTAGCAACAATCTGCAGTAAAATTTCATAATTTTTTATAGTTGTCACATCACAAGAAGGATGCTGATCATGGATGTGGACGGACCTAGAGTTGGAGGAAGACCAAAGAGGCGATGAATTGAATGCGTGAAGAATTATATGAGGATAAAAGAAGTGGATGCTGAGCTGACGAGTGACAGTGGAGAATGGAAGAAGAAGACATGTTGTGCCGACCCCACCTAGAGTGGGAAAAGGGCAAGAAGAAGAAGAGTTCACTAGCTTTTGTATGCGACTTCGTCCGCGTAGAATAGTTACTTTGAAGATAGTGTTATGGTATGTAGCCTATAGCCTTCCTGAATAAATGGGCTATTCAACACTGAAACATTTTTTCCAATTGGTTTCAAAGCCTCAATTGGTGGAATTGAAAATTTACTCCTACTGTATTATTAGAAGGAAAGTTCATCGTGGCTTAAATTTGCCTTTCATTTTTCTGGAAAGCGTTTTTAAATTTTTTAACATTCACCCGCATGGCACACGTTCCCATGGGAATATCGGGATAAAAGGTAGCCTATGTCCTTTCTCAGGCTCGTAGACTATCTGTGTACAAAATTTCGGTTAAATTGGTTCAGTAGTTTTGACGTGAAAGCGAGACAGACAGACAGAGTTACTTTCGCATTATTATTATTAGTATGGATCTAATCTATCGTAAAAACACAACAACGACTTCATATTGTATGCGTTTGTACAATGAAGTACATCAATCAGTCCGCCGAAGCCATTAATTCTAAATAAAAAACAATTAGTCGGTGCTGTTCTCTGCTTTTAATTACTTTGCTAGAAAACCACAAAGTGCCGGCATTAAACCGCGATCCAGATCAAACGACTTCTCGACAAAACGGCTGTATCAAACTTGTTACTTGCGAAACAAGCAAGCATTAAAGTTCCACAAATAGATACATTGCCAATATGCGCCGGTATACAGTGAACCGACGCTATTTATACTGCACAATGTACATGGTGCAATGGTTTAAACCGGTAACGTGTAAACGCCTTATTTCTAAAAATAGCAGCAACCCTCTTACACTTACATAATTATTATTGGTTGGAGGCTGTGCTTCCGCCCCCCACCCCCTGCCGCCGCAGGCTGGGCAAAATACGTTAGTCGTAGTCGAGCCGCCTCGGTGAGTGCTCGTCTTAGTGGATGCTCTTGTGCGCCGACTGCAATTATGAATGTTTCTCGTTCTTAAACTTGTGAATATGTAATTTAACTGATTATTGTAATATCGTGCAAAACTATGCCACGAAATTAAACTAACTATTTTATGTCTATAATATGCATAACGTTTATGTAATTAAGTTATATTAGTAGTGATTTGTTCGTAAAAGTGTCAATGTAATATGTATAGTGATATAGTATATTAGTGTTTGAAAACGATTGATAGTTAGATTAGTCTTCAAGAATGTCTTTAAATCCTACAGCAGTTGCTTCTAAAGGTAAAATGTTTTTGTTTACTATAGAAGATTTTTTTTACTGCAATTTTTGTTTATTTGGCTGTAGTTATTTTGTGAAGTAATGTCGTTATTTTCTTTTAGAAATATTATTATTGCACTCTAAACATAGATGTCTTTGAAAACAAACTCTAATCATGTTTATTAATAATGTAAACCAAGCAGTTTATTCTAGGATTCTGTTTATTTCCTTCTGCTTGTTACTTATTTCCATATTTTGTATGTATGTTATTTCATCTTTATTCATATCGTAATATAGTAGTTGTATAAGCATTCGTATAAATATAGAGATTGGTAATTATTTAAGGTTCTTTATGTCTTCTGTATGTTGTGATTAGTTACTTTTCCATTCTACACTAATTCGAGTACACTGATAATTTTATAGTCATTTAGTTTACTCCGGATTCAATTCTGCTGCAGGATTCGATTCAAATTCCTTGAAACTGGCGCCCAGTGAGTTCATCCGTTTTATAATTTCTTGCGTGGCATAATATCCTCCATAATATTGTCTATTATCCTCTAGTTAAACATTTGGAATAAAAAAAAATGGCCATTAAGTTTATAACACTTGTCTTGCTATTCACAAAATAACCACCACGAATCTAAGAATAGGTAGGTATACATCACACATTGTTAAATTGGTGTAGAAAAAGTTAATATTCTGAATTATTTCGATAAATCCGAAAATTTTGTTAATTATACAAGATTGTCTAAAACATTTATTAGGTATATACTAGCAGCATGCTCTGGCATCGTACGTGCACCCGTGCGAATGAATAGCATTTATATTTTTTTTTGAATAACTCTATCAATTAAAAAAACCGCATCAAAATCCGGTCAAATCGCCATAGATAAACAATAGGTATTAAAAAAGAATTTGTAGGGGGTTACAAAAGATAAACCGATACGTTATCAGACTTGATGTTGAAACCTAAATTCCAGATAGTGTGTTAGCTCTTAATTTTCTGAGAGAATGTTGAACAATCCCATCAATTATCGTTCCGAATATTTGAACCATCTCTACAATTACTGCACTCCGGGCTGGAGAGACTACACAAACAAATATATGGCATGAGCAGTAGTAAGCGTGGCTCGAGTTGAAAACATCAAGAAAACAGTTTCCCAACTTTTTTCAACCTTTTTTTATCTACTTATTTTTAAATAGTTTTGGTTGCACTTAATTTATATTTAAACGGTCTTAAAATGTCCTACACTATAGATTCCTAAGTTATAATTACTATGTATTAATAGACAATTATCTAAAATATGATTTCATAAAGCTTCAAATCATGTTTTTTTTTTTTTACTACATAGCCTTATTATTATTTATTATTGATTAGCAGTAACTTGCTGATAAATATAGATGTTTACGGATGCTATATCATGTGATAAATTCATAACTATTATGATTTTGAAGTTTGTTGACCTTGTGAATCGTGTGAAGGCTACACGTGATGACTTAACTTTTACTAATAGCATAGCATTTGGATATAAATAAAACTGTATTTGAGAACCTATTTTGCAACAATTTCTAGTTTGTGTACTGGGATCAACTGAATACAACTGTCAAACTGACTATTGGGTATGATAAAAACGTGATAACACACATGCACACGGTGTCGCGCTGCACATGCTGTTTAGGCTGAGCCAAACGAAGCCAATTTGGATATACGGTAGAAAAAAGTTTATGAAGTCTCTCCTATTCTCTAATGAAAAAAATTAAGCTCTAGATGCTGGTCACTTTGAAATGAGGATTCGAAGTGCATTCAACGAAAATACTTTAAAAATCATATCAGCTTTGGTCTTAATGTTACCCATACACTGTGTTAGTTGAAAGTGAACGCGGTGTCGTCACTAAGTGCCAAAACGATTTTGATATTATTATGATACACCCTTTGAATGTATCCGGGTCACTCGCAAAAATTTTAATTTTTCCTTAATTGTGAATTCACACAAATTCAAGACAAATTTTATTATCATTAAGTAAGAGTTCGGAGTTTTCTAGATAATTGAGTTTTTGTATGTCTGATGTCGGCCGGATGCCTGAATAACTGGGGGTTCATTTAATATTAGACGAATATATATGGTGTTTAGTAGAAACAGAAAAAAGCACCATGTTGAGCAAGCTTCCACGGAACCTTTTGTTCATCTGACCAAACTTCCACCATCATATTGAATTTTTCTTATGCTATAATGTTAGTATTTGCTTCATTCCTGTCGTTACTCATCTTAACTGGTTTTATATTTTGACCTAGTGTGAGCAAAATATTAAGCCAGCTAAGATGAGAAAAGATGACACGGTAGTGACCCCGCCAAGTCGAGCGCGAAGCAAACACTGCCGTACCATCCTTTACTGGAAGCATTTCGCCACATTTTCAGGCCCCTATTTGAGAACCTCTAGATAAGACCAGAACGCAGAAAGTTTCGTCACCCAGTAAGCTATAATCACATACTTAAAATCCAAAATTTAAAGTCTGTAGGTCATTTAGTTCCGAAGTTAACCGAAAGCAATGTTTCGCATTTATGACACTCACGCACTCACTTACTCACTCACTCATGATCATCATAATAGAACAAGTACTTCCCATAAACTCAGAGAGCTGAAATTTGGTACAGAGTGAGGGTTTAATGGCCACATAAAGGGAAAACTATAAAAACTAGGATAATCGAAGATGTGGAGTACCTGGTGACCCTGATTAGAAAACACAAGAGCCCAACCAAACTCAAGTCACGCAACATTAACTACAATAATAAAGAAATCGCAGTAAGGAACCTTAGACTTGGCACGACTTTGTCTAGATTTCATTACTTTTTAGAGATAAGCAGCAGCTCCATTGAGACTTGGCTAGTTTTTTACAGAATGTTTTTGGTGGCTAGTATTTTCTATGATTAGGAGATATGTAACATAATGTCTTGTTCTATGTCTACGAACTTTTTTAACTTGATTATTCGATAGCGTTGAAATTATAATGACCTCTGAAATTATGGATAAACCTGTAATAATATAGCACGAACCACGTACAATCGCTCACTGAAATAAACTCACTAATTAGTTTTTGTGAGGGCAAATTACTTGCGAAATTCTTATAATGTTAAAAGTTCTCTGTGTGTATAACAAAACGTGTGGGATTCAAGCCTAGAGCTATTTATGTTCACAAGCTTTACTTTATTAAAATTATTTTAGTATCTTATTAGTTTTGATGACATAAAAATATCTCCTCCATAAATTGCGAGTACATGGAGGTGTGCTAACTTCTAAATCCAATAAAGACTACAGGCCCGTGGCAAAAAATGATGGGTCATTTGGACCACCAGAAGACCTATTTTGAAAGGTACAGGACATTAAATAATAAGATTCAGCTCACTGGTAAGCTGTCCAACTGAGTGCAGGTGAGAAAATGTTGCAATCCTCGATTTTCCCTCTTGTCGCATGATTTTTGTACGGCATTGTGAAATAATGAATTAGAAGAGGTATTGATTCTGTACGGAACCGATGTCAAATGACCAAATTTACGCAGAAAATCATCGAAAAACGAAAAAATTTACGATTTCTACGGCACTAAGAGTTTTATTATTTTTCATTGATCTATCGACGGTAAGAATGCCGACCAAAATGTACTCCCTCTATCTGTACTTTTGAATTCTCACCTGCACTCAGCTGGACAGCTTACCAGTGACGGCATAGTGCTGAATCTTATTATTTAAGAGTGCACCAAGGTGTTACCGCTATATTTGCATTCCTTTGTTCCCTTGCTGTATTGTTATTACTGAAGCTATAATTATGTGATTCACATGGAAGATATTTAAGGATTTACTCTATACATCATATTGAATAGAAACACGATAACTCGTAGATAACTCTGTAGAAAAAAATTATAATAATACCATAGATACCTCAAAAAAATATAATCCCTTAGTACGGCGTAAGTGCTTCACGTAGAGTAATCGGCTTTTGAATAATCAAAACTACATGTTTTCTATAATGTATATTGCCTACAATGTTGAAATGTGTATTTATTTTAATAACACGAAAGAAATACCTAAATTAGCGCGCGGACCGTCCATCCTAGTTAAGAGCCGCTGTGTTCACCCAGCACCAGAAGCACGGTGCATTCTTAATGTCAAATCTTTCAAAATAGGTCTTCTGGTGGTTCAAATGATCTATCAATTTTTGCCACGGGCCTATTAGGGATAAATTTTAATTCTTACGCTAATTAAGTTAATATCTTTATAAATATTGTACGTTAGTTGTTAAAATAATTGTATCATAATTAAAGATAAATTTACATTACATTTACATGTCGTGAATGTTGTGATTAATTGAGTCTGAAAACAAAAAAAAGCATAGACTAACTAAATCTTAAACTGAACAGGTGGTCTGAGTCAAAAGCACGAGGAGTAATTCGGTGATGACAAAAATATAATAATTGTGTTTGCCCAGACGTTTTATTGTCGTCACACTACCGGGAACTGGCTCTTTAATGGACGTGCAGTGTTCAGTGTCGTCGAAAGTTTGCTGAAATATCAGCTACAGGTGCTGGATAGAAAAAATACTTCTTATGTCGCCGCCAGTCATGTGCTCAAAGATTTGCACACATATGTGTGCACATGGGAAGCACGGGCTTTTGATACTATTTGCAGATATTTGCCGTTCCGTGTCGTTTTTAGCGCACATCAAAGAGATCACAGTCCAAATGTTTGTGAACCTACCACACTGCGCGAAGCAGTCACTTGCAGGAGCTATCATTTTCATATTGCCTATAACTGTCTTTTTCATAGTCATATTTACAAATTGTTTGAAAAACTTTAAATAGAGTCTGTCTGTCTAACCTTTTTTACACTGAGAATTAGGTGGGCCTCGCTTCTTATAGTATTTTTGCCTGATATTTTGTTTTATAGTATTGGTTCAACATTTGACTTTTAGACTTCCTCCAGGGGACTTGGTGTCAGTGCGTAGCAAAAAGCGCTCTCGCCGCACTCGAGACTAAGTAATCGAGTCTCCGACATTCTCAACAACACTCAGACAATAAAAAAAAAATTAAATTAAAATTGTTTTATTTGCTTCTTTTATTTGGTTTCATACAAACTTTCATCAACTGGGGGTAGAATTAATCAAAATCCTTTCTTAGCGGATGCCTACGTCTACCTGCATGCCAAATTTCAGCCCGATCCGTCCAGTGGTTTAGGCTGTGCGTTATATATATATACTTTTTCAAACACCATAACTTTTGTCTTGCTTACGTTTACTTTCATCCCTTTCTCAGATGGAGCTTTATAACAGTTACCAAATACTGAAATTCACTGGCTGATGATGCCAATATGACTCGATCGTCTAGGCATTTCACGAGTAACTCATTCATTCACAATCCGCAATCACTCTTTTTCCAACTTGTCAGGCATTGATCCATGAATAAGTTGAACAGCCATCGAGATGGTACATATCCCTGTCTTACACCTTTTCCAATGAGAAACGGTTCAGTGTACGCATCATTGATCCTGACACAAACATTGGAACCCTCATACAAAGCTTTCAATGCTCGGATCAGGCTGCTGCTCACCCCCATGCGTCTATGCATGTCGACCAGAACTCATCCCTCACCAACATTTCGTAACACATTCGACATAATTATATTATCTATCAGCAATCACGATTATAATACATATAAGATTACAATTAAAATCATAACATGAACTGTAGGTTTTGAATTTGAAGGTTATTATCAGGTATAGACGATGACGCCACGCTGCGTCGATGACGTGTCCGCGTCGCGTGCCACGCAATCGCGCGATAAGGTCGCCACGAATGCGATAGGCGAAATGTTAGCTTGGCGGTCTCGAAGGTTAAGGCGCGCCATTTATTACTACCTAAGGCGGCTTTGTTAGAATCTTTTTATTTTTAAAGACCCGACAGATGAGAAACTGACCTTATCGTGTCCTGTTGATGGTCTACAAATTGCATCAAATTGGGCCACCTCAGATCTGACACAAGATGCGTTGGGCATTGCGTTTTTACATAGAAATGTTACATTTTGGTTAAAATTTAGTAGGTAAAGTTAAATGTTATCTATTAGTTTATTCCAGCTTTACGCGAACGTATAAGTGTACGAGTATCTTCCGTCAAATCATAAAAGGGTACGTTTAAATAATCTCATTTTACAGAAAAGAGCTAACTTAGAATCTCACACTGTAGCAGTTTGACATTTTTTATAAATTGATTACCTTAAGCTAAAAATATTTGCAATATTAAGCTCTCATTAGCCTTTTATAGAATTTTATAGAATATATTTATATTGAGTATTAAGACAAGCATCTTTGTCCATTTTCATATCAAATCATTTCAATATACATACATAGGTACATAAAATCACGCCTCTTTCTCGATGAGTAGGCAGAGATTACAGATTTCCACTTGCTTCGATTCTGGCACACACCTCTCGACACTCTCATTACTTGCCTCATACATGCTCTTCGGTTAAGGTGGATTTGACCTGGCCCTACCTTAGACCCTTAGATTTACCTCCAACATTCCCATTCACAGCTGTCTGCCTCGTGAGTCTACTTTCATTCATCCTCTCAACATGCCCAAACCAACTAAGCAAGCATCCCTTTCTCTATTATTGTCACTACGTCCTCTTTCACACCATACCTTTCTCTTATCACTATGTATCTTATCCTATCTCTCAAATAGTTTCCACATATGCTCCTTAACGCTCTCGTTTCCACAGCATTTATTCTACTCTCATACTGCTTCTGCCATTCAATCAATATTGGTACCAACACCTTTCTTTGAACAGCCAACCATGCCTTCTTAGACAGCGTCTAACTCTTTATAAAGGTGTGGAGCACCCCATTCACTTTATTACCAGCATTCCTTTCACTATCCCCTTTACATTTTCCGTCTATAGTAAACATACATCCCATGTAAACAAACTTCTCCACTTGTTCTACTTTCTCTCTACCTATCATAATATTGAACTCAGTTTTTCAATATAATTTACAAAATCTAAGGGTATCAATTACTTTTCTTACATATCAATGAAACAGCGTTATAATTATGATGATACATATTTACGCTTCTTTTATTGCATATGCGTCGTTGGGCAGTGGTGTGATGAACACGGAAGACGCGCGCGCGCAGGTATATTTAGTGCAGTTTGACGCACGCGTGGTGGTCGTCTGGCAAGCTGGGCTTTCCCACGGGATGACTCAGCTCGTCCGGGTCGCCGGTAATGTCACAGAATTAGGTTAGCCGGCAATTAGAAGGTTTAATTGCAATAGTTCAAAGACACGGTTAATAACAAAAGTTCGGGGGCACTATTTAAAATTCTGGTGACTAAACTAGATCGTTCCCTCACTCAGGTGTAGTTATGTTATTCTACGATGGACTTCAGTAATGATACTTGTAAATTTATCGTGCTTGAGGTCCTTTGGAATCCTTTAAAAAAGTAAATGCTATTTAAGATTTCCCATTTTTATGATTTTGTCAAAATTTTACGAGTAATAACCCATTGTGAATGTTACAACCTTTTAAAAGACATAATAATCATCCCTGTTAACTACGAATTAAGTCCTGTACTTTCAATTTGTAAAATAATTACACAAACAAAGGTTGAAGAAATTTCTTTAAAAAATTCTATTAAAAAATGGCAACTATATATCGGCAATAAACGAACATGAATGTCAAATTCCTTTAAAAAAGTAATCTTCCTATGCTGCTCTAGAAACAAATAGCAGTCACCTTTTACTTTCCACACGGACCTTTACATACACTGTAATCTTCTCTAATGGGTGCCTATTTATAATAAATTCTTTTATTGTTAGAAATTCTCGAGAACTTTTAATTACGGAGCCACCTGCTCGGAATACTGTAATAGTGACTACACCTCGGTGTTCGAAGAATGCTATCGTCACAACGACTGTTATACAATTATGTTGACTTATTAAAAACAGAGTAAAACCTGTAATTACAATAGATCAACAATAAAAATGTCAGGTGCATATAAAAACTTTCTTGACGCCATTATAATGAAAGGCCCTCGAGCTGTATTTGTTGTAGCTATACTATTATTTGAATTACTAATACCGTTTCTGGGTTCTATTTAGACTTGTGAATGAGTGTTTCCAGAACTTGTGCCAAAAGTCTTTGCGTTCAACTCTTTATCTCTACCAACTTTTTAATAGATTTTTTATTTATCTTTTAAGCCACTCTTAATTTGCTGATCTCATTTTTTTCTTGTATTATTTTAAACAGAGGTCACGTCTTCAATTTGTTTATCATAATATTCCTTTTATTTGCACTTTGTTTGCGTACTATTTGCAAATTCGAGTGAACATTTCACATTCGAGTGAAGTGCAAATATGCGATCACAGTGAAAACACATCATTCGCCTTGTAGAGAAACTGTTTATTATGTCATTCATGATGATCTAGTATCTAATAACAATTGTTATTTTTTTCTGTTTGTATTTTTCTTGCTATATTACCATATTCTTACCATATTTAGGAACAAGGAAAAACCAGTAAAATACTTTTTTTTCTTTTCAGAAAGGTATATCCTTGCTCTAAACTACACAAAAAATGTATATTATGTTGTTGATGCGAACGAGTGAATATGAAATGTTCTTCAATGAAGTTCAATGTAAATCACTTTCTGTAAAACGGCAACGCAATCAAGCTTTTTTGGAAAATCGGTAGTGTTATGTCATCAGAGGGTAGTTGATGTGGTTAATTGCTCAGAGTAAACAGAACTGGAGTAGCCATTAGTCAATTTCTCAAACATTTTATTCTGCCATTTCTTGCGGGGGGTGAGGTTACTACTACACTCAAAGCCAGCACAACGCACAACGTTTTTACAAATGCACACATGCATAATTCGACACACAAATTTAAATTTCACGCACACACACGCTTAAAACAGTCACGTGGGGTGTGCGTTTTGACAACGTCACAGCCGCACTCCCCACGAGACTAGCGCTCGAAATTTGAAATCGTAGAATTCTAAAACATGAAATAATGAGGTAAATAATCATGAAATCTTAAAAATTATAATTACAAATAAAAGGTGACACCATCATTTAGCATACTCGATGTTTTCTATTTATTTTTACACCAAAAAACAGCACAGGCAGGCATTTTTGCGAGAGCTCTGTTCGCCGCAACGTTTACAATGTTATGGCGGTCAAAATGGCGGCTCAACTAGTTTTATTGAACGTGCAAGCATCCGATGCTTGTGCATTTGGCAGAGGGGAATGTTAGACAAAGGCTACTCCAGTTCTGTTTACTCTGAGGGTTAATTGTAATTAATCGTATATGAGTAATAAGTAGAGATCGGATATTCGGATGCATATTAACTTAAAGTACATTTTTGGCTAACATATTATGGAAGCGGCTTCTTAAAATATTTTTAATCAATAGTGATCAGCAGTGATCGTAGTAGGTAGAGCTATTTATGTACCTACATGCCATATGATGATATGAATAATATGGTAATGGAACAATTTCTTATATCATACAAGTATCAACAATCATTAAATATTGGGTCCTTACCTATGAAATTGGTGTTTTTATGCTGTCTTAGCAATTTGTCCGTAACTATTAAGTTTCAGATCATTCTTATAAAATAATTGCCTCTTCTAAAAATAGACCATATATTTGAGCTCGTATTATTTAATTTGATAATTTTTTGTATGTTTAATTGTGTTAAAATTAGACACAAAGACAATTATTTTTAACTGCCTCCCGAATACATCATTTGATTTGCATTAACATAAAAACGATGAATAATTTTTATCAAGCATGTTCACACACATATTGCTAAAGCTTGTCTAATGATTATGATATTGTGAAGAAAACTGATAAAATGTTAGTAAGTATGTAAAATGCAGACATCCCCAAAATCTCCATACAAAACACCAATTTCATAGGTATGGATCTAATATTTTAATTTCGTAGTTTTACATGAAAATATAATAAAATTTATTAATTGTTCCTCAAAAATCGAAATATGATTGAAAAGAACAAATTATTTGGAAATTAAGTACACGTTTAAACAATAATTTTATCATTGAAACAAAAAAAATTACCATTTATTGATAAAAAGAATTATAAAAATCGTACTAGTCGGAATCCCGAGGAATATCCATATTAACATCAGTTATGGATTTAAAAGTGGATGGGCGCGTGGGGAGAGGAAGACCAAAGAAAAGATGGATGGATTGTGTGAATGATGATGTGATGAGGATGGGAGTGAGTGTTGACTTGACGAGTGATAGAAGAGAGTGGAAGAAGAAGATATATTTCGCCGACCCCAAATAGAATTTGGAACAGGGCAGGGCAAAGAAGTTTGCGGTTTTTGAACTTAAATAGTTCTACCTACCTCGATCAGTGCTAATCAGACGCATATTTAGTTTAAAGTTATATTTTAACTTCTGGGCAGTAGATATTTCTAATTTGTCCGCATAATAACTAATCAGAAAGCAACTCAAATTTTTTATCTGCTGCCAAATTGTTTAATATATGCTTAGATGACACAGATATTGATGAAGGGTCATACAAAAAATAACATCAACCTAATATATATCAGAATACATTTCCTAGGAATTGATCATTGATCCTTTTCCTAGATTTTATACATTTCCGATAACATTATTATTATATTCCTGCCCATATAATTATTTTGAAGCCCAACAAATTTTTTGTTGGCCAAATAATTTTGCTGTTCAATTAATTATTCTGTTGATCAATTATTATTATGTTAACCAAATATTATATATTGCATATATATTGTTATATTAATTTTTCGGGTGACCTTTTTTTTGCTGACCAAATAATTATCGAATGCTTTCTTAATGTTCGAATATTTTTTAATGTAAAAGAGTTTTATTCTTGGAAATAAGTAATGACCTTTATTATTGTTTGCTCACGAACCAGTTACTTTAACTCACCACTTATTTCATTATAACACAAATAGCTTAATGTGCCTTGAATCATTCGGTAACTCGTTACAGTCACAGCGCTCACATGTCCAGTTTCATAACCCATTAAATATAATTCAGCACCGTGAAGTCAATGTGGATTTAAGTGTGGACAGTAATGGTCTATTTTGGCGTGCGCAGGCGCCACTGTTAGTGTCGGTCGTAGGTGAGTAACAGCGTGTCACCGGCGCCTGCCCGTCACCAGTAAATATATCTGCTGACTGCGCATTACACAGCGATGCTATATCAGTTGCTTAGGCAAGGTTACAGCTACTTCGGAGAAATTATGACTCGATTCCAGCTAAGGGTTGCGTCATTCATGGAATTGGATTCATATTGAAGTTAAGGTAATTTTCTGTTGGCATTTTATTTGTATAAGTGGTTGTGGATTCAAATAGAACTTAGGCCTGGGTTCAAAAGGATTATTATCAATTGATAATAACAAAAAATCGACAACTATTGAAAATAACAAAAATCAGTATTTGTCAGATTAGAACTTTAAAAAAGTATACTTTCACGAGCGCGATTTTTTTTTATTATCAATCGATAATTATCTACACAATATGTATAATGTCCAATCGGACTGAGACTGATTTTTCTTAATATACGTTTGATAATTAATGTTGATTCGTTTTAAATATTAAACATATAACATTTATTTTTTGTTACAAATTATTTATAACAATTGAACAAAAGAAATTTCTTACGCTTATGGCAATGATACGATACGATACGATAACTATCAAGACTCCTAATAATATCTTGATAATTTCAAACCCTGGCTGAGGCATTCTGCAGCGCCAGTATTTAGAAAGAAAGAAAATACGTTTATTTCAAGCAAAACTTAATTTAAGAAGAAGAATAACAATAATTTTGAACTGCATTTGAATGGGCCAGTTCACCATTATGTCAGATTCGAATCGACACTGATTTTCAACTGGCACTGGAATAACAGATGATGCCAAATGTTGTATAATTAATTTATAGTTCCGCTGTGCTACCGATTTTTAACTCCTTGTTTTATAAGTTTAGAAAGATGGTATAATTATAGATTATATACGAATCCGAAATCATCAGAAATCCTAGTAGCTGAGTGAATCTCGAAAAAATAGACTTAGCGCTAAGCAGAGAGGGTATCTATCTAAAAGGGAGGAGATAATATTAGAGTCTGAAAATGGCATCATCATCCCAGGACACATGATATATTTTGAATAAACCTGTACGTATTGGACAATAGGAAAGAACGTAACAAAAATACTTATAAATAGATAATAATTATTATATAATACAGTATTATAATCTGTTGCTTTGTTTGACCTTTTCGGTGTTGATTCGGTACGGCGAATAATTCCGATGAGAATGCAATTGTATCTGTGATAGGTGTTACAATTCAAAGTAGATTTATATTTTTTGATCTCAATGTTGCATTGAAATTAAAATTAAGTATAAAAATCATCATTAAAATATCTCTGAGACTCTCAAGAACTTTTAGTATAGCTTTTAGGCAAAGTAAGCTGCTAAGATTTTGGACGAGGACAGTTATGGTGCTTCATGGTGGTGTTACGGCCCATTGTCCTCACGTGTTTGTTTCCATGAGAAAGGCCCAACAGTGGAATGTATATAGGCTGAGGACAGTTAAGTTGCGTTCTTTGGGTGATTATAATTTAAGCAAGCGTTAAAGTTAAAAGTATCGTAAATTGGTGTATTCATATTTATTTAAACGGCTTTTAGTGCACTTGACAAGTGAATTCATATATTTTATGTAAAAGCAATGTCCAGATTCGAGGAATATGACGTGGGAAAAACTTTTCTCAGAGACCTGGGAACATAGGAAAGTTGGAACCAACCTGAAAGCCATGTGTCATCGTTTAGTAAACACGGAAACTAAAGTCACTGTATTTCGTCAAATGCGAATATGAAAATTGTAAAAGTTGGAGAAGATCCACGGACGCACGGTTAGTTATAGCTGGGTGTTTAAATGTTCTTACTGAGTCACTACAGCGGGACGACAGAGTTAGTCTGGATTATATTGTTATTTATTGTAAGGGGATTGGAGAGTGTTCGGTAGATGTAAAGAAAGTATTAAATTGTGTCGATTCGCGTAAGAAATAATATTGGGTTATCCAAATCCTTTAATACGTAATGTACGGTCACATTAAAAAGTCAATTCAAACTCGGTAAACATTATCGTATGGAGCAGAGCCCGTCGAAACATGATACAAATGTATTTTCTATCCTAATTAATGATAACTTAAAGTTGAAATTTATTTGAAGCTTTTTATGTCAATATGTGTGTGACTTCCGTGCGAGTTATTTTACTTAGTTCTTATGATATTTTAGTATGAATGGACTTTTGAATATGATTTGTAAGGTTCTGTAAGCGACGTAAAATACAGTAAAATGTTGTTATATCCCTCCTCGAGTTAGTACGAAGGTCGGAACCTTATAATTGGTGTAGATGATTCATAGTTCTATTGTCGCTTGCGTTATAATATTATAAGGCCCACTTGCACAGTCTAGAGTTAGCACCTAACCCTGGGGCAAATATATGGACAAACCCTGGGTTAGGCGCTAACTCTCGATCGCGCAATTGGGCCTTAGTGTGTTATTTAAACGCTGAGCAAATTATTCGAATTTTTGTCAGCAAAAAAATACAATTGATCAGCTAAAATTACTTATTGGGCACCAACGTATGGGCAGCAGGTATTTCCCAATTATTGGTCAGCAAAATAACTAATTGGGCAGCAACTCAAATGTTTGATGACACAAACAATATTGTTTTTACGGGTCATAAAAAATAACCTCAACCTAATATCTATCAGAATACATTTCGTTGGAATTGATCCTTAGTCCTTCATTGATCCTTTTCCTAGATTTTATACGTTTCCGGTAACATATAGAGAATGGAAATTTTTAAAGAAGCCTGTAGTTTTTTCAAAATAGCTTACCCAAACCAAATTGAACCAGCTCAAATAAAAGAAAATGTCACTATTTTGTTCCACTAATCGATTACGTCATTGCTAAAAATAAAATTTCTAAAACATTACGAGTAGATTCTAAACATGTAAAACGTAATGAAATCTAACATTTATTTTATTTTGTTATTATTTCTTATATGAGGGGCACGTAATGTAACGTTAAAAAAGAAACTATTACATACACTGCTATATCAACAAAAAACTGTATGAACGATTCATAATCATAATTTTTATTTTATACTTAAAAGTATTTTGAAATGACACATTTCATTCCGACTACACAGGCCTTCGTCGTCTTCGTTGCAATGAACTTCGTATTGTCAATTGCCGACTTACAATGTTATGGTGTATGCACTTATTAATATTTTCTAACCATCCCTTTTTTGACGGGAAAGAATCCGGTTTACAGACAATACCTACCGCTGGGGTAGGCATTAGGCGTATGTAGGTCTTTGTGGGTCTCGCTCAGCTGCTCGCTGACAATACCCGCTAAAACTCCCCGATATACCTATCCTTCGATCCGGTCTGCTGGAGCTATCTACGAGACGTTCCCAAGGCCTCCTAAGTTAGTGAGACACGGTCGGTTTGCGCAAATGGAGGTTTTTTTGGGCATTTTTTGGAAAATCTATAGCAGCTGGTAGAATGTAGAAAGATGGCACCCGCCTTCATCTGCTCTTGTAGTCAGTACAAGAGCAAACTCATTAAATACTCATTATTTGGAAATTAATAAGCACGTATCCCGGTATCACTACGTTATATAATTTTTATATCCTTATTTTCTAGTAATGAGATTACGTAGGTAGGTATAAGTTAAAAATACAGTTTAAGTATTTTTTTTAATGATTAGATATACCCTAACATATTAGATAATAAGTAATTATTACTTATTACAGTAATCATAATAATAATAAGAAAAAGATTAGCTAATTTGCTGATTATAAATGAGTTATAAATATATGTGTCAACTATGTATGTGTGTCCCACTGCCAGGTACAGGCCCTCTACTTGCAGCACATTAAGAGTATGGGTCTTAACACTACCATATTGGGCCCATGCGGATTTGTATAAGAAACGGTTACAACCAACGTGCGTTCCAAAGCACTTGGGAACTAGATTAAAATTTTTTGGTCACCCATCCAAGGACTGACCATGGCGAATGTAGCTTTGTTTTCAATATCTAAAGCCGAAGCGTACGAACCACTTAAGCTCCTCATATCCTATATGATGCCATCTATCAGGTGGATGTATCCAAACTATCAGGTGGTGGAATTAGTCATTTGCTTAGCTACTGACGCAGCAGCTTAGTCTGCTTGACGGGAATGGATGTGGGTTTATTTACAATGCCTCTTTGGTGCATTTTTGAAGGTAAAGTGTTTATGGGAAGTGAAGGCAGGAATAGTCTGAATGGAAAGAGATATTAGCTAATGGGAGCCAATGGAGAGATTCTATAATATTCATAGGGTCAGTAAATAATATGCTACCATATCGTTACATATTTAATATATTACTAATTACATTATCGTCTATTCAGCCTTATATTATGATATTAATAGTGTAGTTAATAGCACCTTAGCTCACCGATACCCTAAGATTTCCCGGTAATCAACTTAGATTTCCCGGTAATCAACTTAGATTAACTGTCTGTTGTAAGTTTAATATATGTTTTAATTGTTAAATTTTATTATTTAAAAAATCTATAAAGAGACTGTCTTTTTTTTTAAGATGTATTAGTAACTCGTAAACAAAGACTTGTGTAATCAATCACGCTCTATAGTGACCGGTTTCACAGTATATTTATACATTAACAGTGTCACAGTGGTATAAATAAATATATCAATGAATAGTTTGTTCTAGAACATCAGATAACAGGTCTTAATCGTATTATTTTTGCCGTATTATGCCACTTCTAATAATGTTTTTTCTTTTTCCAGGTAAAGGAAATGAAAGGTGATGAATCATAGGAGGTATTGTAAATAGGAACTAATATTAGTCAGGTTAACGTCGTCGTCTGTCGACGTGTCGGGGTTGCTCGTGTAGGTAAGTGTCCCCTGGTTGATCTTGTGACGATGGGGATGCCGATGTAAAATTAAAACTGCTTGAAGATGTCACTTATATTTTTTAAAATCTTAAGGCACAACTGGAACAATTCATAAAAAGGTAAATATCACAAATCACTGAACACAAAACTTTAAAGATTATTATAAAAGGTATTTAGGTACTTTCAAAATTCTGTTCCATGAGGTTATGCTTGTAAGCTTTTATTATATTTATAATTTTATCACAATAACTATTAATAAATATAATAACTATATTTAGGCGGCGACCGCATCCAACGCTGACTCTGAGACGAAAGAATTGGAGACCAAAACAATGAAAAATGAGACAGATGGTTTGTTTAAAAAAAGAAACAAAGAGAAAATGGCCTTGAAATTGATCATTGGTCGTGCATTTATCGTTTTCCTAGATTTTATACATTTCCGGTAGCATATACATGATATATTGCTGCCCAAATAATTATTTAACCGCCCATATAATTAAAGTATTGCTGACAAAATATTAGTTTGCTTCCCAATGATTTTCGGCTGACTTATTTTGCTGACCAAATAATTAAATGGCTGCCCAATTTATTACTTCATTTAACAAATCTAGGTATCATCATCCATCACCAATTTATAGTCCATTATAAGTTTAACGAAAGTAGTACTATAGAAAATGCAAAGTAATTAAAAATACCCTAATACATACATATTTTTTACTTACTAGAATACCTACCAACCCATCTCCTCGTTTGGATGTCGTAAAAGGCGACTAATGGACTTAGAACTGCACAACCATCCAATAGCTTATAGCGGCGACGGGCTCACCACCTGTCACGGTGAGTGCAGTCCAGTGCAGTCACTGCTTGGTGAAGCGCGGGCTATGTCAATGGTCTGCTTTTGCGGTGCTTTTGCCAAGTATCTGACTAACCTTTAGGGGATAATAGTCGTGATTATATGCATGTATGTAGATTGTATATCTAATTAAAACCAAAATAACATTAAAACAGAAATTACAATATATGTACGATTCCATAGTCCAATCCGTAGAAATGGCATAATATCTAAATATATCCATATCTGGGATCTATTTTTAAACTTATCAGTTTGATAAGCACGGTGATGCCCCGACCGGATAACGATGGAAAATATTCATAAAATAAATAATAAATGCAGAGGAGTTTACGAATGATGTAACATCAAAATAAACGTGAATTAGTACGCAATCGTTTAGTAATTTCAGAAAAGAACAAAGAGAGTCTTGAAGGACATGGTGTCAAAATTGATCAAATGGACTGACCTATGCAATGCCCAGCGGAGTTCAATATATTTATTTCTTTACTGCACCAAATAGAAAAACAACAGATTGTGTCTTTTAAACAACAATTTGCACGGGAGTACACATCTCTAATAGAGATCTCTTCCAGTCAACCTGTTATTGTCTGTGAGATCTAGACTTTAAAGAGAAGTGACACCTCTGCAAATAAAAAAAAACGTTTTATTATTATGTTTATTTTGTTATTGTATTGATAGATACCAAGAACCTATGTAATTTAATTTAATATCAATATATTTATTGTTATTTAGGTAATGAAAGTTTTTATCTAGCTATCTTTATTACTTTTTGAAAATAAAGTCACGATCAGATATGGTAGCCGAAGGTGCAATTCGAATCAAATTAGATCTTTTACCAGCAGGCTTAGGGTTCGTTCGAACAACTCAAAGAGGAGAGCATTTTTTTATCACGTATAAAACAGAGTTTTGAATCATTGCAATAATGTTTATTTCTACATTTCAGTTCTTTTGTTATCGGGAATGCTAAGAGCATATCCGAACGCGCTTAGTGTGGGAATATTAGGAGTAGCCGGCTGCTCTTATGACGTTCTCTTCTGCGGCTCCGAGCGTACAATACGCGCCGGCGCCGGTCCAGGCGGTGTGAAATGAAAAGTGCGCTCCGATCTTTTCTGCGCCGGTCTGTGTGAGAATACATCACAAATTGATTTGATACTGTAACAGTTGCAGGCAGTTAAGGCAACTATGTTATCCGTTGGGGAGGCTGACTGGGTAAACTTTGGGTCCCGGTTTCCTCTCCACTCCGCGGATAGGAGAGTCGCTGTGGTTTTAGTGAGTATGCCCCCTGGTTTCGTCCCAGGAGGAGAGTCTCACAGTATTCGTCCATTCCCCCGATGGGCGTTTCTGCGTAAAGCATTTCCACAGCGTCAAAAAAAAAACTATGTTATCCGTTACTTCGTAAGAACCATCCGTTATTACGTAGGAACCATTCCTATGACTTTTCAGTCGTCATTTTTGTTTTTTCTATTTTATTTTTGCAGTAGGACGTATAGACGGTGACAAACGAATCTTTAACATTTTGCGTAAACTTCAATTACATTTGGATACAAATATAGCATACAGTCGAGCCTACTTTTTGTGTATTCAAGGTGAACACCGTCGTTTAAGTCCGTATAAGCATTAATATGTAGTATGTGCTAAATGAAATGGAATATCTAAATTTTAACAACCGCAATATTATCGTCAAAACGTTTTCGAAACACGTTTCTGAGACACGAGATTATATTTAACATAAAAACAACGTTCTACCTACGAATGGTTACTTATATGTCGGCGTTGATTGAAATTAATAAAGATTATTACAGTTACAGTTACAAGTATTAACTAGCCTAAACTAAACAGCTTACGCGCTTGTATTGTGGATATTAGTGGATTGATATACTTTATTTAAGAATTACATACAAGTATTGGACATAAACTCCATGGGCGTATAACATTCATGACTGTGGAGGTCCATTGATCTGCCACCATCAGAGACTCCAAATTGATGGAGAGAACTACTAGCGAGCTTTTCTTTGAAAATAAATATCATTTTTAATATGTTACTACGATATTTAGTTACCTACTAATATCAAATTACCCAAGGTTCAAGTTCTTTATTATAAAGCGATAGATGCAGTTACCAGCTGATGTCTTGAAACGAAACCGCGCGACCTTGAGGTTTGCAAATTAGGCTGAATATTTTAACACGATCAATCAAATGTTATCTTTTAGATATTCTCCTCATTAATCTTATCAGAATTTCTCATTATACTTAACGGTAAAATCTTTAGACTGCTGGTGAAGAGAACACTGCTTATGTAAAGCTCATTTTGAATATCGGTTGCCTCACATTGTGCCCGGTGCATGGCAACAGGCTCGCCACCTGTTACGTGGGGACTAACATATGCGATAGGTGATATGTGGGTGGTAACACCTCTGCCTCCCACTTCGGAGAAAAGGCGTGATGATATATGTGTGTGTGTGTGTGTGTGTGTGTGCTGAAGAGCTAAGATTCTTTTATAATATGAAAACTGTATCATATGACAGCAATTAATAGGTGTGTAGATCTTATTTTTTTTTTGTTTTTTAAAAACATGGAATTCTAAAAGAGGTGAAAGATGTTTGGAAGGCTCCTTCTGCAATCGTTTAACAGAGAAAAACACTAATTGCTCGTAGCATTGATGCCTTTCTGCCAGTTATGACCAGAAGCAAAAAAAATCAATTATCAGGATCAGTAGTACCGGATATTACTTCAAACATCCAAACTCACAAACTACCTCTTCATAATTACTAATACAAACTGCGCATTAACTTTCTATCTAGTAGAAATTGAAAACGGAGATTAACCCAAAAAAAATGGCGCCCAGATGTCCAATCCACGTAAAGTGTTAAACAAATCAACATGTAGTGGTTTTGGCAACAGTAAGCCGAGGTCGGTGTGTCACCGTGTCTGACGCGCGACAGTTCCGTGCGACAGTTAAAAATGAACTATGATTCACAGATCAAACCACCAGGGGCTGATACACTTGTCTCATGTTACATTGTTTTATTCATTAATTACACATTATATAGGTATAAAAATCGCAGTTGCAACACATAACCTTTTAAAGAAAATTTTCATGTTTGGAGTCACTTTCATTTGCTTGGCGGAAGACGGATGCTTTGGAGTAAGGTTCAAGAAGTCTAGATATTTATTGTACACATGTAAACTCTCTCGTATTTGCCTTTGGGGTAGGCAGAGGGAACATTAACTCTGCATGCTATGATCCTGACTTCATGTGATGCGGTGGTATTATTTATTTATGGTTGTTCGGAGCTGTTTCGCGTGACCAGCCTCCTATATAGGTCCAGGTCCCTACAGTAGCTCCATCAACTGGGCACTGTCTAGGAATGATTGGATATTCCTAGTTTAGATTGTTTTTATTTCACCTGTGTCAAGGGTGTCTTCACAGTTGTCTGTTTCTTTTGTGAATCAGTGGTTCACAAGAGCACAAGAGTTGCATTGGTGTTTGACGCTCTTTCACACAGAATCTGTTCAGCTTGCAGTGACGGGTACGTGCTCTTTAGTTGGTTTCGTCTCTTCGCTTAGCTTAGGTCGTCCACCTCTAATTACCTATTCATATTGAAATATTACACTTTTTTCATAGCCCCGCCTCGTGAGTCCAATTCCATTCATCCTCTCAACATTCAACATATCCAAATGTGCCCATTCCACCATCCTTAGAACAAAACTCTCACAGAATTTTTTAAGATATGTTTTTAAATATTCTGATTTTCGTCTTAAGATCAAATAATTACCTACTACTCATCGCCATGAAATAAGATATCAAAGTTCAATCCGATAACATTTTTAACGTAATAAAAATATCAGGAAATATTACATATTCTGAGAAGTTGATATTATTTTTACATAATTATCTGGCGAAGTTCATGCGATGTCCTATTAATTTTGCCTTGGCAAGGTCTTGAAGTTAATTTTAATATTATTCAGATTTGTAAATCTTTAAAGTTTAATTTTTATGCGTATAAACATTATCGTTATTATTTTTAGAATTACCTTCAAATGTTGGGTTTGATGTAATTTCGTGAACAGGTTTTTGGTTTATAGTTACCAAGTAATTGTAATGTTTGTCATAATTTGATAGAAAAAAGGTTTTTTAGTGTAACTTATATTGAGCGTTTTCTGAAGAATCATTCTAATCTGGTTCTGAGGATTTCGTGGAATGCGGCGGTGTGACCAGTAGCTAATTAATCGAAGGGCGCGTCAGTCTCTAGATAGGAGAAAGCAAAAATTACATTTTCCTTTTGAAGATTGGCTAGTTTAGATTCATCACGACAGCGGAGAGCGGTTTATCAAAATAATAGTTTGGTGTCGAAGTATTGTCGAGGATTTGTGAATGGCACTCCAATAACAGGCTAGCCCAGCGGTTCGTCATTGGTGTTGTAGCGCACGTGGGAACGCGCCCTAAATATTAAAAAGTGCAAGCGTGTGGTGCAAGTGATAAGCTCACTACAATTTTAGAATGTTCCTAACTTTGTATTTGATAAAAAAAAGGTACAATTTATAGTTATATGTATATTCTTAAGCATTGGAGATTCATTTAATGTCATTTATGTTACACTGACACCATATGATTTAACCATGTTTTAAATATTCAGTGATCGCTTTTTTTCATTACTAACGCCATAATGAAACTATTAGTGAACGATTATATTAAAAATATTTCATTGGTCGGCAAAGCGGTTACATTTTAGAAGTATTTTCTCATATACAAGGTGTGGAGACCATCTCGATAAGGTTACTGGAAAGAGTTGGATGATAGTGGCCGTGCATAACTCGGTGGCGAGGATTAGAGAAGCCTATGTTCAGCAGCCCAGGATAACTATTATGAGCCTAAATAAGCCACTAACCCTATTAAGCTTAGGAGTTACCCATTACTTCTTACACTGCAACAATAAAATACTATAAAATCTAGTAGTATCAACTATTAAGTTTCATACACAGCACACTAACAAAGGCAATATACCTAATACGGTTTTAAATTACATTACTGTTGATTATTTTTGGTATGCTAAGATAGCATATAATAATTATAATATACTCATATCGATTAAAATTGTATTCACTAATTCAGAGTTAAATAACATCTAGTATTACTGACATCGGGAACAAACTGATGTTTATAAAAACATATAACTCGATATTGTGGAATTTGCCTAATTGCGACATCTTTTTTAATTGGTGCTAGGTGAGTGTTGCAATTTTTATGTACAAACTACGGGGACTTAGACTTCATGGCAGTTATGTGATTATGAATTGGTGTTTTAATTATGTACTTATTAAGAATTGCTAATTATCTGAAATAAAAAGGCACTGGTTTTGGTTGTCACTTTAATCCAACTGACAAATGACTTATAAAAACAACATCTATAGAAAAGTAAATATCTATCAAAAACAAAGGTTCTATATAAAATCCGTGCCAGTTCGGCACATGCTCCCCTTTTTTAAATGAGCTGACAAATGACTTATAAAAACAACATCTATAGAAAAGTAAATATCTATCAAAAACAAAGGTTCTATATAAAATCCGTGCCAGTTCGGCACAGTACTCTACCAACATTTTGAAAATATTTTTTTCTTTTTAATAAGTAATCAGATTACTTATAATTAAACTTGTCAGCTTTAGACAATAATGCTATTTTTATTTTTTTAGACAAGGCTTTAGAGTTGCAGTGAGGCTGACACAAGAGTGTGTAGGCACTTCGTAAGTTGATAACGATCAGCTCCACATACGACTGCATCTGGGTTTTTCGATATATCTTCGAGTCTAACTTTCTAATTAGGTAGTCGTCGAAAACGTTTTGGCCCATCCTCACTCCACGAGGCGACACGAAGGAACGTGAGTATGAGAGTTTAGTTTTAATGTTTTCAGCTTTAATTATTATGAAGTCTATAAAAATAAGCATCAACTTGCCGCCATTTTTTTAGCTTATTCTCACAGACTTTTTTATTTTTTATTATAATGTTACTTTTAAGAAGATTTCTGAAAAGACATGACATTCATGGACATGTTATGAGGAGAGAGAATGATCATGTCACCAGGAAAGTAATGGATTTGAAAGTGGATGGGCATGTAGGGAGGGAAAGACGGAAGAAAAGATGGATGGATTGTGTGAATGACGATATGATGAGGACGGGTGTAAGTGTTGACTTGGTGAGTGATAAGAGAAAGCGGAAGAAGACGACATGCTGCGCTGACCCCAAATAACAAAATTGGAAACAGAGCAGGACAAAGAAGAAGGCATGAGTTGCAAATATATTGGGGCCTGGTACTTGTTCCAATATATAATCGTCAGTAAGTAGATCTTTAGTAGACTCATGAATGAATCATCTGCCCAGTATTTTCTCGTGACTTGCACCACAACCTCTCGAATGCAAAACCTGTGTCCATTTCTGGACCGTATTTTCCTGTTTTTTTTCGCCATGTAGACATTTCACTACGAGCAAGCCGTGATTTTGGTCACGTATGCCTAGTATCATTAATTCACTGTATATTTTTTATTGCCGGACCAGTTAGGTAACAATATTAAAGTTAAAATAAGCAGAACTATTTTGGCCGATACTTATAATAGCTTTAAATTGCATAATAATGGATCAGCGCCCGGCAGACCTTGACAGTGGAATTCTGCATCAATTAGTTATGCATTGTTTCTATTTTAGTAACACAATACTCGCACAATCGTGTTTTAAGTTGTTGATGTAGAACTTTTCCATGCTATTTTAATCGTAATAAGAATATCAGTGGAAACACGAAACGAATGTGTCGCAAGTGTGAATATGTTTGTAATTGAATTTGTACTGCAGTCATGAGGTGTTACTTGGAAAAGTACAATTTCTGGGAATTAGTATGTAGCGTTGGCAAGCTTTGTGGTGGTGGCGTGTTGGTGGCGAGCTTGCAGCGGGCGGAGTGCGCGAGCGGCGTCACGGCGCGCTCGGGCGCCGTCGGGCTGCGTCGGTGCGCGCGCTGCCAGTGGCCGACCGCCAGCCGAGCTCACCTGTCGCCTCGCCCGCAGCCCGGCGCGACTCCGCGCCGACCCACGCCAGTGACAGTGACCACATAACATGCTCGCGATCGTCTCAGTGAATACAGTTTGTGCTACAGTTTTGTACAGTGCTTAAAAGTGGATTCCAGTGGACTCTACCAGGCCGTGGAGCGCGCTCAGAGGCTGGAGCGCTCCCAGGCCATGTATGTCATCAATTTAGGTGAGTCCGCGATCCTCGCTCCACATCGGATGGTCCACATTCCTGGTCGTGTCGGCTGCACGTCCTATAATTGGAACTGGATGGAACCGGTAGCAGGCCGGCCGTGGAGGCCCGCGCTATGTGGTCCCAACCGAGGCCCAGTTTTTATCGCGACATGCAGATTTTCGCCACGCCATCCACGAGGCCGGTTTTCGTAATGTGCTTTCTCTTCGCTCGTTTCGGGTCCCATTCGGTTCCTGGTATTTAGTTTTGTAACATCAGCGCGGAGGTTCGTTAACTCGGCTACATAAACACGTACGATTCCATTTCAGTTTGTCTTATTCATAGCGCAGCGTATCTATGTATGTTTTTATTACAGTTCACGTACAACATGTGGGCGTGTGTTGGTGTGTTTGCGCTATCGTTGTTGCTATTTTCGTCCGGCGCGCATGTGTGCGGCCCGCATGCGTACGCGCCGGCCGCGCGGCTGTGTGCCTCGTATCCGCGTTCGGGTTCTTATCATTTTCTTCGCTTAACGCTGTCGCAAACATTACATCTTCGGTCAACACAGTTATAATAATATCCGCTAACGTTTTATGAGAATATATTTAGATTTTATCATTTTCATTATTATTATGTAGAGATTACATAGAACCCCTTTAAAGTTATTTAGCATTTATGGAGTGTTGAAGTGATGATGTAACAATAATTACAACGCACGTGGATGGATATTTAATCTAGACGACTTATAATATTTTTGAATATACTCTACTTTGCTTGTAATCAACGCAACAATGAACAATGCATTTATTATAAATAAATCCGCAGAAATCTGTGCTGTAATCTACATTTTACTTCCATAAAATTTAACATGAAAAGCTAATATTTGTCAGATATTCAAATCAAATAGGTACTTAGTTTATTTGCCCAGAATACAGATCAGTATGTTTTTACATTAGTTCAGTGTACTCAACCTTGCATTGCGAGTATTTGCGAGATGTGTGCAAATAAAATTGGGGACTTACCTACCATTTCTGATTTAGAAACTAACCCCAATGCTGTACAACTTTTTATTTAGTAAATATAAAATTATTGCGACAGCGATCGTTTAGAAATAATAGTATGCACTCACACATTTCCATTTAGAGTAGTTTTTTTCTTTTCCTACGGGCTTGTGGTCATGCACAGGTGAGTTTTCTGTGTAACATCTTCTTTATTTGCTACCCACAATAAATTATTTGAATTATTAAATATCACTGAAGAAAAGAGCAAGATATCACTGTACAAATACAGTGATATCTTTCGTTACTATTTGAAATCTTATGTTTAATCAAGAAATCTTTTATTTTTTAGAAATTATTTTAGGGTTCAGTTCAAATTTAATTAGGGTTCAGTTTTAAGGGCGATATGTTCTTATACAAATACAACGGAATATTAAATAATAATTATACAGTGGCAAGTAAGGAAATAAACTTTTCCTAAAATTGTATCTCAATCTTTCTGAGCAAAAAACTTTTCAGTGTATTCTGTTTCAAGCAATATTTTATTGTTTTAGAAGCAAAGTATCTCTCGCAAATTGATACGGTAATGGAATTGATTTATTTTTGAATGCTCTTAGGAAACATTCAACATGTCGAGTCGTTAGACATTACACACCAGCAGTTACTACCACGCTGGCAAATATTTACCTCGCTCTACTCTCACACATACTCCATACATCCTTCCACTTCACGTAGATTTGAGCAGGCTTTTCTTTCCAAGTCCTCAGATTATTATCTACGACTGCTTAAGATACATTTTTGCTGCTTAAGATAAATTGCTTAAGGTAATTTTCAAAAACCAATCTTACGATTGTTACGTCAAACATTTGTAGGATCAGGCTCCTGGTTTGACTTGAATAGCCATTGCCTTTGTGTCCTGCCGCTGTCAGTTGTAGATTATTATGAATATTAGAAAGAAGAAAGCCTTCATTAGACCAAAACAACAGCTGTTTAAATGTTTGTCTGTGGCACTCGATTTACGCTAACAATACTGAAACAACTGGACGAGTTTCTCGTGATGCAGTGCTTGAAGTATAAATTAAAATATAGGCTACATTTTGCAAGGTACTTCATTCTAAAAGCCAAAAAGTAGGACGTGGTATTAACCACACGAATCATTAACCTACTATGGTAGCTGATCCACCTTCTAGAACGTAACTGGTTCATATCATTACTTTGTAATGTTGTGTTCCTGTGAGTAAGGTCATCGAGAGAGCGTAACTAATAGTAACGAGCCTTCGGTGAGCGTCTAAGTATGGCTTAAAGTACTTAACCTGTAAGCGGCTTATAGATTTCGAGAATTGATTGTATTGCACCAGATGTTTATCGTAAATTGTTTAAGTTCAACGTAGAGAGGCTCAATTCCTCTTATTTGTTGTCAGTTATCTAAATAATACTGACATATAAAGATAGCGAACCTCAGTTCAGCTCTTTAAGAATGCTTAGTTTACGTGATCAAATTTTTTTAGTCGCGTGTCCTCAACTTTGTGTGTTTTGGTCTTAACTGCTTCACTCCTTATCTTGATAGTATTACTCCCAAAGTAGTACTTAATTACTTTTATATTAGTTTTAAACATCTTCTAAAGATATCTCTCTTTGTATTCTTTATTCTTTGTATTCCTTTATTAAAGTGAAACCGTCTTTTTTATTTACATTAGATTCTTCCTCATAATTGATTCCAATAATATATACATTTTCAGTTTAATTAGTTTTAATATAATATAGAATTGGCAATAAGTAGTTTTCATTCGCCTCTTGATATGTTTTAATTATTATCGTTGTTATCAGTAAAAGATAAAATCTCTGAAAATCATCTATCGTTGAGTGATTTTCTTTATTTCCTTTTTAACGCATGATTTCCGTTGATTATTCCATTATTAATGAAATAGATATACATATAAATGTTACATGCGTGATATACTTATTTTTATATCTACTTTTGTATCTTCATGTTTTACGATATAGCAGTCACATGTGGACTTATGAGATTGACCTAATTGTGGCAGAGTAGTTCACGTTAATCTAATGTTCTTTGTCTTTGTTTCCTTTTGATTTGAGAATTTTTCTAAATTTAACAGTCCCACTTCTTTTATCTTTTAGAAGAATCTCTATTGCGTAACAAAATAAAGTGGGTTAATCAACCCATATGTTTTCGACTACGGTATTCGGTAGTTAAGTTATTTTTAATACAATTGTTATTAATGTATTGTACTATAATGACCCTCCATTATTACACAAACGAGGGTGATAAGCATGCCACATGAATGTTTAGATACCTTGTTGTACACGTTATGTATTTTCAGACATTTGTTCTTCAGTCTTGGATGTTCATTATATATCTTTTATATCATGTATATCTCAATAATTATGTGTATTTATCTATTAAATATATTTGTCCGTCATCTAGTATCCGTAACACAAGCAGCATTTAGTTGCTTAAAATGGGACTAGTTGATAGGTGCATGTGAATGTCTAAGGATATTTACTATTATTATTATTATTATTTCATAATTTCGTAAACTGTAGGATATATTGTAATGTTATAACAATTGCTACATTTGTTAACAAGCCTTTGCTTAGAAGGAATCACGTTTGCTTGAAAATCAGAGAAATCTTAATCAAATTTGGTATAGTCTATAAAACTCTTTACGGTGTTATAAATTTATTATCTTTATGTGATACTGGATGATTATTGCAGACAATAAACAGTTCTCCATTGATTTTATAGCATAATAAATACATATCAATTAGGATTCATAAAGAATTTGTAAAGTTTGCTTGGATTGCTATTCCGGCCATGGAAAAACTGGGTCTCAGGAATCAGTAAACACCTAACAGGCTGACATTGTAACTGCGTTATTTAGCGCGGGTTTCCCCAATTGCTAGGAATATGTTCTCTTATTTAAATATGATTAGCAAACGGGAACGAAGGGTAGGAAGGTAATCTGTCTTGCGGTGCAAAATTTTAGGGGCGTCTTGCGGGAAATTTTAAACTTAATTGAAATCTCGATTTTGTTAATTTTTGACATATGGGGCCTAGTAATATTGTCAAAAAATGACGAAATTTAGTAGTATTGTAGTGAATGTTGCTTTGTTTTAAATGTGCTATTGACAGATATTATGACATGCAAATAAAATATGATAATAATCAAAATCTGTCTGATAATTTTTGCACTTTATATATAGCGTGAAAATTTACTCGTTTATTATGAACAGTGAATATTCTGACGTACAGTTGACTGTACGTACCTACTAATAATGTACATACATGGATTATTTTTAATATAGAGTGTACACAAGATTCTAAATAAAATCATGTTCTCTGGTTCTGTATGTCAATTTGGCTCTTAAATACGAATGGCTTATATGAGCAGGCAGTTGGTCGAGCACGCCGGCGGGTGGTGTCCGCGGGGTCAGGCGCCAGGTCGGCTGCGTCTCTATTTACAACTGTGATGAAACCTCTGTTATCGTGATCAGCCGCACACAGCCGCGCCGACGCGCGCAGCATACCCGATAAGGGCCCGCGCTTACTGCCACACCGCCTGATTATGTCGATTCAGACATTCTGCGCGCCTGATGAAATAGGCCAGACGGTTTGTCTACTTGTTTAATATTTAACGAAGCTAATTTAAGCTGCTCTAAACATACATTTGGTTTTGAAACAGTTGGTGTGCCACTTGAATTTTATTTTACCAGACGTGAATTTTAATTTTTTTCCTGTAGAGTCGACGACACTGAGATTAAGACCATATGCAAAATTAATAGGCTAAGTTACTTGTTATGTAAGGATTGTCTCCGTGAAGATAATTGAGTTAGAAATCCGCATCGGGAGGTGATTGAATAATTGATGGGGCTGATTGACACGGATCGAGTCTCCGTTACGCGGAACCAGTCCTTCGTCGTCGCTCCAGATGCCGGGCCACTGACCCTCTGCAACTAACTTGACGATGTTTACACACAAAAAACCTATGTGGAACAGAGCATACACGTCGTTAACCATAAATCAGAGGTAATACCAAAATCAGAACCTGGAAAGAGGCAGTAAGTAATTACTGCTAAGATTATACTTTGGATCCAATTAACGAGCCGCTATCGTTGTTGATTTGAAATTCGCGACAGACACAAAGATCAAATAAACTAGTGTGAACGGTGCAGTGACGCGACCACTGATAAGAGCCTTACAAAGGCCGCTTTTTCGCCGCTGCTCCTGTCTTGTATCACAATTGGTTCGTTATTTTTTCCGCTTCATTACGTCAGGTTTGCGAATGACGCACGCGCATTTCAGTTTCGCGACAGAGATATAATTAGTGTCGCGTCTAGACGGCTAGTTCGATTTGCAGCAGTTTGCCGAAGGACACTCTTTTATGACACCTATATTTTTGTATAATGATCATTTAAATTTTACGATATTCTTAACTCTCGTCCCGTTATGTGGCCTATTACTTTTGAATAAATTAGTGGACACACGCGTGGAATAAGTTTTCAAATGAATCTTTTATGTATTACCATGAATACAAGATACTTTTTTTCATTAATAATTTAATCTTTACTGTTTTGAAGACAAATGTAATTTCAGTGTCCGCATAAATCTCAGTTGTTGCGGAGTGTTCGAAATAAAATTATATACTTTAACACATTGCTGTTAATCTCTTGCAAATGCACTTTACAGTATACATTAATATTTACATTGTTCTACATTTACAGTGCGTTACTGAAGTGTTATTGCTTAATTAGCTCGTCGCTAGTGTGAATATTCATTCAGTTTAGGTCACCTTGGAGTCCCACTGTCCATTGTAACATTGCAGTGTGCTTGTCCAAATTTCTTTTTAGTTTCTTTGTTTATGTCACATTTCTGCAGATTTAGAATTGGAGAATCCGCTTTACTAAAAGCTTTATTCAACACAAAACATGTCTATTTTAGCTTTAGTTTTCGTGTCTTTTCATTTATATTGCCAGTGCCACATTTCAGTTTAACTTTAGCACTGGTTTTACTATCACGTTTGGCATGATCATGCCGTAAATCTTAAACTGTGCAAGCACGTTCTTGTATAACGGTCGCTTCCTACGGCAGCAAAAAGTGTTTGAAAAAACCCGACCAAACCTTGATCCGACCATTCTATAGATTTACTTCTTGTTGTCTCTTCCGCGTGTTTTTAGACGAGTTACAGTTATAGACAAAAACAAATTGTTACTACTTTGTTGGATACCATGAAGGAAATGGTTTTTAACTGAAGTCTTTGCAGAATAGACCTTGGCTTTCTTTCGTTTTCTGAATTGAAATGACGTCGGGGTTATGACTTATAATAATATTCATAAGCATGATATAATTTGAAACGTTCTTTATGTTGTTAACCAAGACATAGTTAGGTATTATAGATTTTAATGTAACAGTTAAAATTGTGATTATGCTTGTCATTGTTTTTAAAAAGTAAGATAGTTAACCGCCAAACACCTAACTATGCCTGTCGACTCATAAAATAAAGTTTTTTGTTTCCTTAGTAGCTAACTCCGAACAATTAAATTTAAATGTCACCTGTCTGTTTCTTAATAAAGGTATAAATGCATTGACTCTTTTAACATTTCGTAAGCAGTGTCTTCACAATCAACTCAATTAGTAATATATTTATAAAGTGATGATCAATTTTTATAAGCTTAAAAAAAAGGTACAACAACCCATAAGATCAGTTCCTGATAAATAACAAAGTCTATAAGTCTCTTTAAGGCACTATTGTAAGTAGCCCTACCCTTTTTATAATATATTTAGAGTTAAATGTGAAATTGTTTTGTGTTCAGTGTAATTTACCTTGTTATATAATTGTTTCAGTTGTGCCTTAATTCTTCATTATAAAATAAACGATACCTAAGTGACGACCCAACTGCATTTTCATTATCCCCGGCTTCACCCCGTCATAAACTTTGACCAAGTAACTTAGACCAAACCAACCACAAATCGGTCTTGCGTGAATTTGACATTCGTTAATCTTTTTTCTTGGCTTAAGCATTTCCGTAACATTGCTTTGGGTATAGGAAGTAAATATCTTAGATTCAGCTGTAAACATTGTTTCCGTAAACATAAAAACCCTTTGAATGTACTTTTAAATTATGTCACATTAATAATATATTAATTATTATCATTCAACCGCGAAACCAATAGACTTCTGCAATCCCGAAGCTGATAGTATCAGCTAATTAAGTGGTAGCGGTATCCTCTTTACTCAATTAATAGTATGAATTCTTCTGTTTTGATTTTCAAAGTCTTGTCATTTTAACATATAAGTTGCTTAGTTTTAGTATCGATCAAAATCTACGATTCGTTTTCTATATAAATCAGACCTACGAAATATCTGATATCATATTACAAAAAATAGCCTGAAAGTTTTCACTAGGTTTGATTAAGTTTTTTTTGTAACACGGGCATTCACGAGGAATAAGAACTAAAAGGCGAACTTTACCCTTTCACTCTATTCCCGATTCATTCTATTCACCCTTACATATGGATCCTACTGTGTTCTGTGTGAGATTACCTACAATGCTTCTTACATAAAGAAACGTGGATCTTGATAATGAATACGAATTAGCATGTCTAATTCTGCAAACGACAGATGCTTTACGTAAAAAAGCTCGTTTTCTCCAACGAAAATCAGTTTTTCAGTTAAAGGTAATGTAAGGTTGTTATCAGAGCTTTGTGCGTAGGTGCAGGGCGTGGCTTAGGTCCCATTTCTCGGTAACGTAGGCTTCGGCATTATGTCCGCGACCTTTGGTGCGCGTGGGCAGATGTTAGTCTAGGTGCCATCGCTGCCCGAGGCAGATTAACAATAACCTTATTTTATTATCACATCTTTTTGTTGGGATACAATTTTGGGTGTGAAAGTTCTTTTGATTTTTTTATGCTTATCTCTATATTATTCGGTAATATTAGCAATTGATTTAATTATTAAATTATATGCATATTGGATTAATGTTTTTCTCTTAGAACATTTTTTTAAATATGTTAAACTGGAGGAAAAATGTCCACATAATATGGTTTAGAAAATCTGTCGATTAGATGAAAGAGGACAACATTCTATTTGAAGTCTAAACATTGATAAGTCAGATCTTTTTTGATTTGCGGCGTAATTAAATCACTAATATTTTGTGGTATCAGCATATTGCAATGGAAACATACGATTTATAAATAACATTGATAATTTGTTACCGTTTTATATTTTGTGGATGTGTGTCGCTCTGTTTACACTTATTGCTTGCAAGATATGGAGTCGTGACATCATGCGGCGTTATCGCCTCAATTATTCCTTTGCAAATGCTAACAGTATGTTTTAATTAAAATTATATGATATTTGCCCACAGCAGTAATTGCTTGCTTTTACTACATCTAATGAATAGATGAATAGACCGAATGATTGAAAACACTTTAATATTATCAGCGAATAGTTGATATGGTAGATATGGTCAGTAGATATGGCAATTGACTAAAGAAGATGGAAGAATGCACATGGTGTCAAAACCAAATAGAAATGGGATTAGTATTGAAACTTAATTTAAATCACATCAATATAGAAAATTACTTTATCATGTGCTCGTGGAACTTAAACCTCGGACCACAACAATCAGGGTCATTGACCACAACTACCACAAAGCCGGTCGTCAATATTTTAAACTTTTAACCATTTAATTTAATATTTAGATTTTTGTCCTGATTTCATAACCATTAAGAGCCAGTGACACTTATGCGTTATTTAGTATCGGCTACGACGTCGTTGGTTATTTAAGGAGTATAATTTAGCAATATGTTACCAAATAAAAGGCAATTAAATTATACGTTTCACCGTTCGTGGATATCTCGCTTGACATGATCGCGAGAGTTTTCATTAATTTACTCGTTTATAAAAAAATTGACATTCTCTGTTTGAATTTACTTATCTATGCTATGAATAGTTTCATTAAGGCGTGATTTGTATTGTATTCATCTAAACATGAGAAGGACACCTATACATTAATACTATGTGCACCGATACATTGTCAATGATTGGTTCAGTACCAGTCATGTTGGACCGCAGGGCGACCGCAGGCGGACGTCACGTTGATAAGGTATGCTGCCTCATCCTCGGCAAATTCCTGGAAAGCAACTTTTGGTGAGGCATGACGTCAGGGGCCGTGACGTGATGCCCTCCAATATTGCTATTCATTAACGTGTCTTGTGGTCAAACGTTTATTATTTATTTAATAGTTTATTGTACACAGAACAATTATACAGAACACATAAATCAAATAGAAAGTACAAAGGGTGTGGCTTATTCCTAAAGAAATCTCACGTTATTATAGGCTTATAGCTTAGTAGGTTTTCATAGATTCTCAGCAACGCTTTCGATGTACCAAAATTAATTTGTTTCTTTAATTTTAGGGTGTTATTTAAAGGTTCAGCAAAATATTACAACTGGTCAGCTAAAATAACTAATTAGTCAGCAACTTATGGGCAGCAAAATTTTCTAAATTAGTCAGCAAAATAACTAATTGGGCAGCAACTCAAATGTTTTCTAATATATATTAAAAATAATATTTACAATGTCTACTCAATTTAGACAAAGCGATTATTGACACAAAAAAAAAATACCTTAACCTAATATCTATCACAATACATTTCCGAACAATTGATTCTTTATCGTTCATTTATTCTTTTCTCTAAATTTTATACATTGCTGGTATCATATCTATTGGCCAAATAATTATTTTGTAGCTCAACTAAATATTTTGCTGCCCAACTAGTTATTCCGCTGACCAAATTATTATTTCGCTGACTAAATAATTATTTTGCGATCTCACTATCAAAATACAAGACACATGGCGACATACAATCCCTATTTGGTTGATCGTTCTGTATTTGGTACGCCATCATTCCTTCACTGCTCAAGGAATGTTACTTGAGTATGTGGTTCCAAACACGTACGCTTTATCTTTAAACGTTAGTTAACTTGCCGCAGTAAAAACTGACTGACGGTTTAATGTTGACCACTGGTGACCCAGACCAAGCGAATCACAATATTAAACATGAAAATATAGCAAACTGGTCCCACTTTAATTATGTTGAAATTGTGCGAAAGTTGGTTGCCATGACATTTAGAAAGTCGCCTGTTTCATTTTGATATTTATATAGTGGCAAAATGGCGGCTTATTTACTGTGACGCTTGGTTGTAAGTCGTAAAATGTAAATTTGATTATAATTTTAGATTTGTGTTGACAATAAAACTTAATCTTACAAATTACTTAAATTTTTATAAGATCTACTCAATTCATTATACATTTACGTGATAGAAATAGTAAAGTGTAACTAGAGGTACTAATGATAATTTAATAGAATAATGAATGCCATTTATATATATGATAATCGCAGGTTTTTATGAACCTAGTTGTTTACCAACTTGTCAGTTGGTCAAAATAATGGCTTCTTTTTCTTTGTCCTGTCCTGTTCCCAATTCTATTATTTGGACTCAGTGCAACATACCTTTTTTCCACTTTCTCCTATCATTCGCCAAGTGAACATCATATCCCTATCTCATCATATAAATAAATAAATATCCTCAGACATTCACACCCTATCAACTAGTCCCGTTTTAAGCAATCTAGTTACTACTAGTAATTTAGATACTAGATGACGGACAAATATAGAATATTTAATTGATAAATACATATAATAATTCAGAATATATCATCATTCACAGAATCCATCCATCTTTTCTTAGGTCTTCCTGTCTCCACATGCCCACCCACTCTTAATTCCATAACTATCCTGCAGGCCTAGCACGGGCCGGAGAGAAAAAGTCCCCAGAGACAAAAATCGTCATTGCCTCTCGCTTCTTCGTTCGCGCGGAAGCGAGAGACAATGAGTAATTTTGTCTCCGGGGACTTTTTCTCTCCTGCCCGTGCTAGGCCTACTGGTGATATGATTATTCTCTCTCCTCATAACAAGTCCATATCAGAAAAGTAGTTTTTCTCTCAGTTTACCAGCAACTTTCAGACTTCCATCAAATGATGCCTTATAAAGTTTTTATTCCTCTTGCTCCTATTCTGTACTACAAGATAAATATTTAGGTGTGTCATGTCATACGTCCACCAGAGTTTACTAGAGGTTACTGGTCTAGACCTTCATTTGATAATGGTGCTTGCGTAACTCGCCTCTGGTGGCGCACGTCATTGTGTAGCAATTTAGCACGAGCACTGTGTTGTGCTAGTCTCGGGAACATTCGAGAAACGTCCAATACTCAAATACCTCCCGGTTTTGTACTAAAATTTTCTTATAGTCAGTTCTCAGCGTGTGTTTTTACTCCATGTTCAACAGTCAGTCATTTAAAATGTGAATTGTGTAATAAATACCGAAATAGGTTGTGTTGTACTATATTCTGTATTTTTACAAGGCAATTTAGCTCGTGCACTTGAAGCGAAAATACTAATGTTAACATTAACTGTGACTTGCTGAATTAAATATTACCAATAAAAAAACTATCAACCATTGGCAAAACTAAATAAATAAAAAACTGATGATTCAAGAAACGGGATATAGCGTTTCGTTCGATTGCTTTACATGCATCGGCCCAGCGATGACGCCTTCGACACAATTGAGCCAATCATAACAATAATAAGGCACGATGCTACGGAAATATCCTCTCGACTAAATATCAAACCGTCGGAATTTGCCGTGAAGACTTTTCATACAAAATATAAGTCTAAAAGGTCAGTTGATGCGGTTTCTGTTTTTTATTAACAAGTTCCACAAATGCATCTCCTTCAGATATATTTGACGACCTTTAAGTTATTGGCTTAGTCTGGTGTGGTCTAAATTTGCAGTGATTTGATGACAATGTTATTTCTATTTTAGCTCCACTTTTTATGTCATATGTAATGCCTACTAGTGGCTTACCCGTGAGTCCCGCGGCGTCTCGAACGAGTAGTGCCTCGTCAGTCCCTTCTCGGCTACCGCTGCTTTTTTTAACAGAAGAACATGAGACCACAAAACTTGAGAAGGCCCAACCATAGCAAAATTAGCTGTTTTTGTAACTGGGAAGGGTTTCAAGTACCGTATAATATACATTAGCTTGGTCATTGATATTCTGACCTACCGCACGCGGCAGCGGCTCGCCCCCGCAACGGAAATCTCTAGGGTCTAGGTCCCGTAATTGGGCAAACACATCAATCAACAGGTGGATTTGCTTCACTATCACCTCTCTATACCGTCTCGTTGCAATCAATATTAATAATATTGTTAACTGCATTTTAAGGTTTTCTGATATTGGCCTTTTGTTTGTTTTTCCCGGATTTTTGTGCCGGATGTGACGCACGCGCCTGCAGTGTGGCGGGAATCGTTTTGGCTCGTTAGCGTACACACAATTGAATGACGCCCAAAAGCTTTTCGCTTAGCAAAACACCAATCTGTACTTTTTTTTTACTTTTCTACATTCATAGCCAAGAAAGTAATGATATTATGTCATTTCACTTTACTATTTTTATAGTTCCAGATTTAAAATGTTTGTATGCGCTATAATTCACAGAGGTATATTTGGATACCAAAACTAATCTGCTCTCGGGCACGTGGGTATTGTAAATATTGTGTCTACGGTTAACTAACATGTTTTTTTTTTGTTTTGCTCTTACCGAATTCCTTTTTAAATTGAACTCTTTTGCATTTCTTCGATTATAATAAGAGATAAAAATTGTACTATTTACATATTGAACTTTTGCTATTTAAATAATTTCGCGATACTCCTAATGCATATGTACTTCTTTTACAGCAAACATATCATTCCGCTTTTAGAAGTGAGATGTTAGACGAGCTGTAAATGGCGTCGAAGTACGTTTCTAAATTCGTCTCCGTGTATGTGTGCCCATCAGTGGTCTATAAGTTCCTCCGCTATTCTCGTTAGACTATAAGCGGCGGCTCCCGGCGGTGTATAATTAGAGATGGTCAAACGACGACCGAATATATAATGTTCACACCTGATTGGATGGTCGCCAGGATTAGCTCTCGTTAGGCTCGTCGTGATGCGACCACGCGGAGACCCCAACTTATTAGACCGCGACAATCTCCACTCACCTTTCTTTGTTCTATTATAGTAATTATGCCGGATTTAGAAATGTATTCGATGACTTTTTATAATTCGTCACGCGTTGCCTAAGGTCTTTGAAAAATACTAAAAATACTGATTACGATCTTTTTGGTACAATTTTAATAACCATTTAAAGATTATCAGAAATTTTGACCAGAAACGGGTTGTGCTTATTAGTTAACACTAAAAGCATCTATTAGATTGGTACACTCATGTTTGAGTAAAATACATTTCAATATAATGACTGTCAGCTGTGAATATAAACATTAAACAGACTAGCATCGTTCTCGACCATAACTGAGATAAAACGAGTAAATATGGAAGATATAAGCTCTGTGAATTTACTTGTCTTTAACCCCCGACGCAAAAAGAGGGGTGTTATAAGCTGAAGAGTGTGGGTTAGTCGATGTTCTAAGCTATATTTCGTAAAAACCGGTTTAGTCATTTGAAAGATATGAGGAGTGAAAACAGGAATAAAAAATATTGTGTTTACAAATATGCCCGTCTTGGGTATCAAATGAAACGTCATAACTTGCATCAGGACAGTAAGTTTCATGTAAATCGATATGAGGAATTAAATTGACAATGAAAAATCGAATGTTTACAATTATACCCGAGTGGGGCATCAAATATAAGTGGGGGGTATCAGCGATTGTTTGTTTATTTTTTTATTTTGGTCGGGGGTTTTTAAATTTTTTTAATTTCATAATTCTATATGATATTTTCTCATACTTCAAGAATATTGAAATTTTAGCAATTGTAGATTCTCTGCGTTTACATGTCAGTAATTTTGATCTGAAAATGGAATAATACGAGGCAGTCTGAACAAAGTACTGAGCAGCATTGTAGAGTATACACCTAATAGTTCAATATATCATGTGTTATAGATGGTGTTGCAGGTCCAAAGTAATGTGTGTCGTGTTGGTGTCGGTGTCAGTTGGCGTGTGGCGAGGCCGCGGTAATTGGCCGCCGCGTGCCAGCTCCGCTCGCCCGTACCCGACTCGGCTGCTATATGTCACCAAATCACTTACTGATGTGACTCTGTGGCTCCTTGATTACCCTTTAATCTTTGCCTTCTAAATTCAATGAGAAGTTAAATTTTTCAAAATATTCATTCGTTCTTTCTTTACCACTTTGTAAGGTTGTATCTATTGTATTTAGTAGATTATTAAGATCTATAGCGTCTTCACTGCAGGCATATAACCCAGTCCCGTAAATTTGAATATTATATTATAAGATATCGCCTCACCTTAGTCTACATACTTCATGCAATATTCTCTATTTTTACTTATGTGGAAAGATAGACCTATATTTTCAAAATAGTCTTATATCGATGACATTTTTGTTGTTTACTTCTGGTATGTTATTCCATACTGGTTGTGCAAGGAACGCATTTATATCACCGATGATTATTCTGTCTCTGCGGTTGGCATTCCCTAGTACATGCGAAGATTTATTGCCAACATTCTGTATTGAGCTCGCCGGTGTCTGAGGCATGCTCATGTTGGCATCTCACAATTGATGGCGGCGTTATTCTTCAAATAATTACTCGCCGTTAATAGTATTTACATATCTATCTCAGTTTTTTAGTTATAAATGAAGTTGGTTTTGCAACAGTGTTATTATGGTTTTGTAACTTTTAAATCTTCAATACATGACAGCAAACCGTAAACATCTGCGTCACTTGCTATATATTCATGCATATGTCCACTGCGCACGTTTCTAGCATAATCGACTTCTACACATTTATACATCCTGGTCCACTTGTCTGCCGACTTTATTTATGTGCTATTAAAGATATGTTCACTTATAAACATTTTCCCTTTGTTCTTGGCTTGTGTGAGATTCTCCTAAACTGTTGCATTATTTCACATGTAAGAATTTTAAGTTTAAATAAAACATCTTTCATCAATATCGAAGGCTTGAATGAAATCAATATTGAAGCTGAAGTTAGTCCTGAATATCGTTCATCGAACTGTCACCCTCAATTACACAGTCAGCTAACAGCTAACAGAGTGCATTAATTTTCGTAGACAACTATAAGTGCGCCGGGTGTGTTCCCCTAACCGCGTTACTCGACAGTGTTGGTGCCTTGACCGCGATGCCGCAGACGCGCGGACGCCTGCGGGCTGCGCCTGCGCATACGTGGGAAAACATCAGCTTATCAATACATTATAATAACTAGACCACATTATTAGATGAGACTGTTATTGTTAATGAGATACGATCGGTGATGTGGAAATTTCGAAAGTAATATTCACTCATTTGCTATATCAACACGGCGTATTTGTTTAATGTAGTTACACTAGTGTTTGATATTCAATGAATGGTGAGAGTAATATGAATACAATACAAAGAGTGGCGAGATGCCCAACATTTTTATGCAGCTTTTGTGAAGCATATCACGATTTCGAGGAGCTCAGAGAATCAAAAAAGCACAAAAAATTTCGATAACGTCAAAATGTTAATATAAAATAATAAACTATATACAAAAGAGCTTTAGCCAGAGTGTGACAAACCACGAGAATGTTAAACAGTGGCATATTTATTTACAAAGGAAACTATATTTCTCACGAGCGTTACTGCTCATGTTATAGGATAGTTGTGCGAATTGAGGTTACACAAAGATTCATTACTATTGCCCTTCGTTTAGTTGGAAACATTCCGCTTCTTCGTACTCGCAAGAGAGCGTTAGGCCATCTGTGGCAACCGTGTATAAATATAACTTCATTGTCTTGCTTCTTTTAAATAGCTCGCTCATCATTCATCATCATTGCTTTGTATTCCATCCACCATTTTTTTTAAATAAAGCTCAAATTTTTCTATAAGCCAGATAAAAGCCATTTTATTATCTCCAATAAAATGGCTTTAATCTGGTCAACCGTGATTGCGACGCAATAGTTATTTTTAACTAGAATATTTTTATTTAGTTTCCTCCATATTGTTCGATGGCGCGTTATGTGTTTACCATTAAACAATTTATTTATTTTTATGTCCCTGCTCTTTTGACTTACTGACTCATTGATTGTCAGCCTAAAATTATTGCTTATATTCTTTTTCCTTCTAAACGAGGTTAATTATCAGAACTGGAATACGCAAACTTTAGTTTAGGTTGTTGGTCTTTGAACTGAACTATTTAGACATCGCAAACATAATATACTGAGGCATTAATAATGTAAGTGGGTATTATAACAATGTTGAGTGACGATCCTCACTCAAATAGCACGAAACGGGAGCGATGTCGCGTGTCAGAGGTGTTGTAACAGCAAGGCGAGCCGCTGCACCAGAATAGTAGCGCGTTGTGCAACGCGCGGCCAAGGTCCCAGGTGCACTCGCTGCGGGAGCACTACTGCCCGCCATTAACTAGTGCTTGCGATTCAATTATACCTCCGCTTGTCTCAACATATCTCTATCATACCACTGTGGTAATTACATAGCAAGAGAATACGCTTATATTCTTAAATGAATCATTCTACATGCCTAATGTTATTGAGTTGAGCAATTAAAGTTGCAATTGTCCTTCTTTAATGCAAATCTTGGACATTGAAAATGTGCTGAAGGGCTTTCATCAAATTCGTGTCAGCAGTATTACGTTGTGGTTATAATGAATGTATAATCATGAGGATTGTATCGAATGCCAATCAGTCGTTGCGAGCGATTGATCGCGGCTGTCAGCGGGGGCGCCAACTGGCCCGCGACCGGGCCGGGAATCGGGAAGCGGTCCGCTCCCACGGTATATTTAGATGTGCGCCTATGTTGTGGACATGTGCTAGTTACACTTTATCCATGCCTATTAGAGTTACGGCTAATATTTACATAGAAATTGGTCCAATCAAGTTTTGATTGAACTTGACAATTGTAGTTTTTTGGCGTTTGTTGATATTCAGATTGTTGTGTACATAGAATCATGGTATAAATCTGTTAATTTTACAGTTAGACAGACAAGTAGTTGGTTTGCAATGGCCTATATTTCAACGGAAACGTTGTAAATTTCTCGTAACTCATAGTGCGTTCTTCAATGAGCGTATCCTCAGAGCGTAGGGAAATTCCGATAGTGTGAATCACAATGGATGGATGTACCTTGCTCGGCGTATTCGCACGCGTCTCGTGTTCAGCTAGGAAAAATACTATCCTTGCGCTACGCACACTCGTGCGAGATAGAGTTTGTCACATCATTCAAATTGATAACGAATACTGATTTATGTTATGTCATCGGAATAATAGCGTTGTTGTTTCGAGAATTTGCGTCATTTTCGTTTTGTGTTGTATGCTTCTTGTTAAGATTACTTTCTTGGTATTCTGATTTAGACAAAACATTCGAAACATTTTGTATTACTATTGTATAGTTGCCGTTATATTGTAAAATGCCACTATAGTGCGGCTGTGATTGAAAAAACTCTAGTACAGTTTATTATGAATTTCGTTTGTTTTATATTGTGCCCGGTGCATGTTTATATAGGGACTTTTTATTATTTTTATTATGGTGTGCTTAAAAAAACGTTATCAACTGCTTCTATCAATTAGATTAGATATTTTGGTCAGTGTCATCAGGTGTGACACGTGTAACAGATTATTATGTTATATTCTATACATATAGGTACGTTGAATAATGCAAATTAGCAAACATGGCAAAATGAATAAAGGTGACTTCAAGTGAAGTGACGGTAGTTGTTGGGCCCAGCTGACCGATAGCGGCGGAAGGGCGACAACCTCGGCGGAAGCGATAGCGGGGGATGCGCGCACCCCGCGCACTCCCACTTGCATTATGCACTGGCGACGATCAAATCTGATAATGCTAATTTTCACTGTTGTTTACTTGGAAAAGTTCCCAATTCTCAGCAAAAATTACATTTATCCTGGTGAATGTCTCTTGCTTACAAAGATAAAATTCTCGGGAATTATTTTTTTTTTGTGTTTATTGATATTGCAAAATTGTAATCTTTAGAAAATATTATTTAAATTGTTGTGTTAAATAATGATAAAGTAATCTTCCAATACCACTGGATTGGGCTAGGTTCTGTAACTCTTCAAGTTTCATGAATTGATGCTGTAGTCAATATACTACGGTATCATTCGACTTCGTAGCTTTTTATGTTTATATAGAATATCTATAATGTTAATGTTTTACCAACACCATGTATACGAATCGTGTGGCGATAGAGCCCAGTTGACACAGTAAACAAGTCCCGTGGCCGTGCCCCTGACTCCTTGTTTACAGTGAGGTCGTTGACCCGCCCAATGCTGGCTCTCATTGCCGGTCACAACATTACCGATAATACTAACGAGCATTAATTTTCATTTATTTCCTTCAGATTTAATTAAGGAAAGATGTTATTCTTATTTTGTACTAGTTTGGTTGTGACATTATGCGAATTAGAATCAGTAGTGAAATAATTTTGGTCTAAAACTGAAGTTATACCTTACGTTGATGAAAACTGCTTTCATTTGTAGTGTCATTGTCGTCACCGTAAGGGTAAGACTCATCCTTTTGACTAATTGAATTTTTCGTGTGGATCTATTTACGAGTGTTCGGATTATAATAATGTAAACACGTTCTAAATCTTAAATGTTTCATTATGTCAAAAGCATTAGATTTTATTAGCTAGTTTAGGAATTTTATCATACAGATTTTACTATCTCTCTACTTATGTGACGTCTGTCCTATCGTCTAATGTTTACAGTTTAAATTCATTGTTGCCATGCGCCTGCGTCTGACGTGTTTGTTTATTATCTATGACTATAAGTATTTGCCTTTTATTTACAATGTTCGCATTAGCAAGGTTAAGGACTGCTGCCGCCCGCCCATTATTTGAGTTTTCCCGTAACATTGGCAGTGTTCCAATTAATTAGCCGTCAAAGTTCAAATTGCTGTCTCCGCAGCTTAAATTTTCACGAGAAATGATGAAATTCAAAGGTATAGGGAATCTTTCTGTCAGTTTGACGGTCAAAGTCAAGTTTACGCTTCAGGGGAGCTCACCAGGCGGCGGTTAGCGCGACGCCTACACGAATATTTTTGCACTACGCAATATCGGTATAGCGACATCGTCTGAAATAGATAGGACAAAAACTGGTACGCGGATATCTGTGAGAATAGTTTCGTGTTTAAATGTAGATGGTGTAACGGGAAATGTAGCACTAGCACCAGGTGTTACAGTTTCGTGGCATTGAATAGATTCTGTTTTTATGATAAATATTCAATTGTTGTTACATTTTAGTTCAAAATTGCATTTTATTTCTACTCAATTATCGTTTATAACAATATATTCATCATTTTATACCTACCTGTTCAATTGTATGGAATATTCATGTTGTTGTTCTTTTATTTTCAGGTAATTACCTCTCTGTCTGTACTACTGAATCATAAAGTATCATCGTCGCGAAATGCACCGTGAACTGCAAGTGTTAATGTTTTAATCTCTTCGACCCTTATCAGCAGTCACGTAAGTTAATATTAATTATATCTACAGACTTACTTACATAGCTATTCATAAAAATATACATGCACTCATCGTGTAGCGAGTGCTTGAAAAACACTGCCCACTTAATGATAATCATGGCTCGTTCTATTTATAGAACGATTTGCTATTTATATGAACGTTGGCTCACTGGTCATACACATGCTCAATGTATTTAATACTAGTGGCTTCCCGCGGTTTCAACCGTGCGCTACCCGTTCCCATGCGAATATCGGGATAAAAGGTAGTTGTTTATGTCCTTTCTCAGCCTCATAAACTATCTGTGTACCAAATTTCGGTTCAATCGGCTTAGTAGTTTTGACGTGAAAGAGAGATCGACTGACAGACTGCGATACTTTCGTATTTAAATCGATTAAAGTAATATAATATTGCTCACCAATTTATATAACATTGATAAACATATTTTATCGCAACTGGAGCACCAAAATAATGTATAAACATAAAAACAATGAAAATGAGGAATTTTACAAATATGGGACATTTTTGCAACAAGAGGTAAGTAATCGAGTAAATGAATGAAAATCATTTAACTATGTGCAAAAAGCACTGCGGGCGACTATCGCCTAAGCAATACTTCGTTGAGTTTACGAATTGTAAAAGTTCTTCAATTTATTTTGCAATTTGTCATACACATTTCAAGTAAGAAATCTGTTGGTAGAGAGACAGGATTGCATATATTATCCTGACGTTCAATCGATTACTGAAGATTTTGGAACCAGTTGTGTTTACAACTCCTTAGTGTGATGTTTGAAGATTCGTCTTGAATGTGTAAAACAGAGTTTTTTAGTTATGAAAAGATTGTTTTTGCTGAAAACATAATTTGCTAACAATAAGTAAATTGTGATTTAATACGAACATTGTTCTGTTTTCTGTCTATAAATGGAACTTATGACAAATGTTTGTAGAATAAATATTTAATTTTATTTAATTAAGATAGATGAGGCTGTTTATCGAAATGGAAATATTTAACCCATAATCAGCTTGATCAGCTGCCCGGGCCACTTTATGAAAACTGTGTAAATTGGACTAACCATTTTATTTAAAACAATAATATCAACCTTGGATATTAACGATGCCTGAATCCAAACGAAAATAGAAGCGTTATCTAATCTATTAACTCTAATTATCATCAATATGCTACGCTATTTTTGTAATATTATGCTTTTCCTATATTCTTCTCTGTCGTCTAAATGTAGTTTAACCTTTATTAGTTTATATTTAGCTGGTGTAACACCGTCCTTGTGTTTAAATATAACAATTTTAATCGGTTCATTAGTAACTATGACCTTATTTATTTTGTCCTTATAATTTAAACACCATCAAAAATGTTTAAAATTATACATGCAATACCTCCACATTATACTTAATAATTATTCATCTTCCTCATGCATAGGCTTAGGGACCACTCACACTTACACTTATTCAGCTCCATTCAACGTCTGACTATAGATAATGTTAGTCATGTATAGAGATTGTTCAGCTTTACGCGTCTGTTCAGTCGCTTAAGCATCTCATATCGTTGTTTTACATAGAATAACGCTGAATAGAGCTGAATAAGTGTGAGTAGTCCATTATCGTATTCTTGTTGCATTTTCGTCGCCTACTTATAACTGCTATTACTGTCGTTAATGGGTAGACTGGAAGACTTTCCTATTAGTGAATAAGTCCTCTCTTGCAAACATTGTTTTTACCATGAAGTTGTAAAATTTTTCAATTGCAATAAAGAGTATTATTATTATTATTATGTCCATAATAAAATTAATTAGTGTTCAGTTTTGGTTCTTCTTCTTCAGTATCTTTGTCCTGTCGTAATGATGAGTCAGTAATAAGCTCATGTGCTTGTTTTTCCCTTAGAATAGTTTAATAAATATCCTCGACATATGCAAGAGTTTGCAATATGTCGAGGCAACTGAAAACGAGGAAGGTAACTTCATAACTTGTTTATCTAATTTGGGAAATATAAAATGTCGAGATTGCATCATAACAGATACTATTTCTGTCGCAGTAATAATAGCCGGGTAGTGTGTCTAAATGTTTAATTCGTCTCGAAGACAGGTTACACAACTGGTGTGTGGCAATCTAAGTAGTATTTATAGAACGCAGTCTTTACATGAGGCTGACCTTACTGGAGACGTGATATTGTTTAAAAAAAATTATTTTTTTATGCGGCATTTATTTCTATTACCTATGAAATTGGTGTTTTTATTCTGTCTTAGCAATTTGTCCGTAACTATTAAGTTTTAGAACATTCTTATGAAATAATTGCCTCTTCTAAAAATAGACCATATATTTGAGCTCGTATTATTAAATTTGATAATTTTTTGTAAGTTTAATTGTGTTAAAATTAGACACAAAGACAATTACTTTTAACTGCTTCCCGAATACATCATTTGATTTACATTAACATAAAAACGATGAATAATTTTTATCAAGCGTGTTCACACACATATTGCTAAAGCTTGTCTAATGATACATGCCAAATATTATTATCTCTGGATTTGTCGTTGTGAAGAAAACTGATAAAATGATAGTATGTAAAATGCAGACATCCCCAAAATCTCCATACAAAACACCAATGTTTATCCTCCATATGTTATAGCTCAACACTTAATTTCTTCTATCACTCAATATCAAAACTGGCTCCCATCCTAGCCATGTCCTCGTTCATGCAATTAATCCATATCCATCCTTTGCCTGCCATACTATATTGAACATAATGTTTTATATTAATACTGTGGAGGTTGTAAAACTATTAAAAACCCTTTATCTATCAATAACACATTCCAAGCAGGTGAGGTCAGATCGGGAAAAAATAACCTGCAAGTTCAATAAGTTATATTCTTGCCGGTCTTGATCATATTTTATTTTTTAATAAACATTTCTGTCCATCCTTCCTCAGCCTTCAATACGTCCCACTGCTGGGCACTGGCTTTCCTCTTTGAGAAACATGTGAGGAGCATGGGCCGTAACACCACCACGCTAGCCCAATGCGGGTTGGTGGGTAGAAACGGATGTAATAGCAACCAGGACCAACGGCTTAACGTGCCTTCCGAAACACGGAGAAGTTCAAGATCACAATGTTCTGGTCACCCATCCAAGGCCTGATCATGCCGAAGGTGGCTTTATCGAAAGCCACCGAGCTCCTCAATAAACGTTTATTAAATTTAAATTGTGACTTAAACTCATTGTATTACCATATCTTGATTCACAATGGTAATTATTATCACATGTAGTAACACTGTGGTGGAAATATTTTGTCATTTAATTACTTTTGTCCGTGTACCTATCTAATTATATTGTGTATTGCCATAATTCTAATTTTAGATCACTTTATATGGCTGTAACTCAATTAATTAATTTCCTTGTATTTATAGGGTGTCCTTTGTCACACACAGTAGTGGGCAAAAAATAATTAGCTCATTAAGTTCAATTTCGTTTAGTTGTTTTATTTTTATCTGTTCCGTTCCAAATTGGTCTAGGCATTTTGTTTCTGCGAAAATAGATCTCGTAATAGTGATGTCGATTTTAAAGTACTTGTAATCCATCGAGAGGTGTGTGGACGATCGTATTTTGTTGGGCAACCGTGACTCAACAGTTGGGTAACACACATGGCAAATAATTCGCCATGTCGGCCGCACCGGCGAATGGCGATAAACAAAGGCTATTTTTAGACTACGGATAATTCTGTCGCGCGCTATTTAAGTGTTATTATGAGGAAATATACTAGGATTGGTTTCGCTTTGCCGCGTTTGCTTCAAACACGTGCTTGCATTTATGGTTATATGTCATGTTTGCTCGTGTCAACAACTGCTCGTAATGCCGTAATTAGAAAATAACGTGATAACTTCTTTGCCTTATTAATAAAATAAAGCGACCCACAGGGGCGAAAAGGAACCCTGCGAAGTTCTCGCATAATTAATACCTAATATAGATATATTAATAGTGGCTGTAGCCCGCGACTTCATCCGCGGTTTCTTGTTTTTATAACTATCCCACGGAATTCCTTTAATTTTCCGGAATAAAAAGTATCTAATCAAAAGTTTTATTCAAACAAATCCAGCCATTTCGGAGATTAGCTCGTACACACAGACAAACAGACAGAGAAACAAAAAATTAAAAACAACTGTATACATCCCTCTGACTTGATTTTAAGCATTCTTTTTCTATGTACAGAAATTCTACCTCTACAGTTTTATTATATATATGGATAAATACCAATAATATATAATTAACTTGTCAATGGTCACAAAACGAGACACAATACAAACATCTATTGTTTGCGAACACCAGTGTTTGCGGTGCCCGCCAAGGCACCTATTTTGATAGGTGTGAGTGCATTAGTTATTTATGTAATATTGTTATTTATTTTAAATTATCGCACCTATTTGTACATGTGCGTAATCGGCGTAAGTTGGTCGTACCTACCAGTACTTACTTTAGTTGTTTACGTAGATTAATTGAAAAGAAAAGAAATTAACGCTTTTGTTTACACATTTCCTTGCTTGCTTGTCTGTGTTTCGGGAACACAAGAGTAGCGGGAATGAAAGGAACACGTATAAAATTATATTGCCTGTTGATGAGTAGGTATTGGTTTCTTTTCCTAAATGACTAATTTGATAAACTGAGCTTGTTGTGATGACTGTCCCTCGGCTAGCCCGCTTCCATTGGTGAGTCGACGTTACCGCCAGGCAGTCTCCTTTCACGGTTCAATGTTTCATTATTGGTCATTCATAGTGTTAGTGCTAGTAATATGTGAGACTATAAAAATTATCAAACTTAGGCTTAGTTTTTGTGGATTGTTTATACTATCATACGGTGACCACATATGCATTATTTTGTGAAGTGTTCGTTTGGGACGTTCAACATCGATAAATGGTGTATAATTCTGTATTTTGTATACAATACAATACAATGTTTCCTCGAGGATCTCAACGAGAAGAGAAGGAGTGGAAGATTAAAAAGTTTTATATAGAAAGGAGAGGAACAGGTAAAATATTAATAATTTAGTTATTGTACCTTGAGTAGTAATTGATACGTATTTCTTTTACTCTACATTAATCCATACATGTATCTATAAAGTGCTGCGTAAACATTTGGGCACCTTCCGTAGGCACAAACTAACCCTAACAAAACTAAACTAAATTTTGTATCTATCTGTCTCTAAGTATTTGGAAAAAAGAAGGTAACAAACACATTAAAGCTTAGTTTGTGTTTTTTTTTTATAAAAAGCTTAACAAATGACTCCACACTACCTGATGATAAGCAGTAGAGGAGTCCATAAGTGAAGATAGCTAGAGCAGCATACTGACATACTAGCACTAGTGACCCTCACCTTGCCGGCACAACAAATGCTTTTTCACGCCTCTTTTGGAGGAACCCATATTGTAAGAAGGAATACGTGTGCCTACGGAAACGGCCCTATTATCGTATTTGTATCTCCAAAACGGGTTGCTGAGGTCTTGATACCCACTTTTCGCTTGCTAAGGTCCTAAGTCCTAAGATCTCTACACAACTGCTGTACCCACTCTATAGCCATGATAAGTTATTTATCCATGATAAGTAATAGAGGTATATAACACCCCCATAACCATCGACAACTAGTGTGTGCCGGTATTCATTACAATGTTTTTCTTCACCGCAAGAGTTGCGATATTCGTGGGCGTAGGCGTAGAAGAATGCTTAGTATGAAGGTGAATAGACCTAGAACGAGAGGAAGAACAAAAAAAGGGGTGGATTGAGTGTGTAAAGTATAATTAGGCGTAAGTTGCAGTTTAAATCTCTATTGTTACAAACGGTTACGATTACAAAGTTCCCAAAAGCGGACCTCTCTTTGAGAAACATATATTGTAAGTCTATGGCCTGTTTATCCTATTTGTCATCTGTTATTCTTATAAGTACTTAAAATTTTGCGAAAAGCTACTCAAACGTACTGACAAGATAATGTTAGCCTATTATCAACAGCTCTAGCCTTCAGGGATTATGAATATAGTAGATAATAATAACATTTGTAGCCTGTTATTTATTTGCCGATGCTCGGCCATGCCGGAAAACGATGCTTTAATTAATAAACTGACTGATCCGATCGAACCACACGCGGGGACTACCTCCAGCTCATATTAATCTGTTTATCTAAATTGTTTTCATTGAATTATGTTCAAATATTTTTGTGTTGAGGATTTTAGGTACATACAATTTATCATTGATGATAAAAAGAGATTCTTTCCGATAAATGGTAAGAGAACTTAAGTATAATTTGTTTTAAATATCTCCTGCTTTACACTGTGCCCGGTGCATGGCAACAGGCTCCCGTCTGACCACGTGGTCTTACTTCTATTGTCCTACCGATCGCGCCCCTGTCGCGCTTGCATAACGATTTTTCATGAGGTGAAATGACAACTCCCGACGCTGGGAATACCCACTAAACCTCCTCGTTATACTTACTCAGAAGCCCTTTGTGTTGTGGCATATTTTGTTTTTTTTTATTATAATTAATGAAACGGTTAAGTAAATTTAGGAAGAACTTATGATAGTTTTCTCCGAAATAAATGACCTATGCGCATGTATAATTGGTTATATGCTTATTTTGTGTATGCGAAAGACTCTTTATGTATGAGAAATAGACAAATGGACGCCATATTGACTATATTCCTACAGGAACTAATCTATATAAATACATTTAAAATAACAGCAGAGCATCACTACAACAAAGACAAGAATATTAAAGAACTCATTCTCATGGCGCGTATTCTAGAAGGTCGTCTTAACCTTCCTCATCCTAAAATAGAGGCAAAAGAAACCATAAACACACAACATCGCACATACTCTATGGTTAGTAAAAATGGATACTTTAATTGTATGTTTGACGGTAAATTGTGTTTCTTTCAACGAAGCCAGCGGTGTTTGTTTGTTTGGCCCGCCCTCGCACTCCAGCGCCGTCAATAGCCCGCTAAATATACCTACCGGGGCAGCACGCGGCCGCGCCACCAGCCTTGGGTATATTTAGATTGGCATTATTGCCCATACCCACGGAATCGATCTATTAAATTGCGCCATCTGTGGAGGCGATTGTTGACGGTATCTTGAACTAGAGTTTTTGTAAGGTAGATCCCGAACCGAAAGTGGCGCTCTCGGCATATTTCATAGTATTGGTTACCTATTACTGGAGGTATAATGTATATTGTAATTTTTTATTTATTTTCTACTGCCTACTAGGAATAAGGACACCTGAATTTATTTCAAAAAACAAATTTGTCATTTAATATTGGTTTTAAATTTAAAGCTTGCCGTAGCGCCCACTTTCGGTTACGATGATACGATTTGCGGGCGGGTAATACCAGCAATACCTAAAAAGTGACATTATTTATATCTACTGGATAGTTAGAGCAGAATGCGGAAAGCCATTAACCTGATACCGAAATTCCACCATGTATAAATATTTCCTAAAATAGCACTTCATAGCAGCTACTAATAACTTATAACGCATGACATTCATTAATGATAATGCAGTTTATGAATAAGCTAAACAATACAATGTAATGATACTATTATTGCAAAACGAGCGTATCTGTATGCAAACGAAATCCAATTTACATAACTCCATTCGATCATATCCCGAGTATGCAGTGGCAGCCAATAAAACTGGTAATAACAATAGATTTATTATATGTTTATTCCCGGTCCCGTTATAGGTAAGTTAACAAAGGGCTCGAAATAGCTCCTTGTAAAACCATGTCTGTGAATAGCCTGCCACTGTAAAGCATCAGGGATATAAATAGCTTCAACTTGTTCACTCTTTGTGCATGGAAATAACCGCGGACCCTCGCGTGGAGGTTGGCTTTTGTACTGGCAACTGGCAACTATTTCTGGCAGCGAGCAGGTTTACCACGATATTTATAAGGATTCCTGCTTTGTTCTTAACCCCTTTGCCGGGAATTGCGAACACCGGTGTTCGCAAGCAATAGATTTTACTATAAGTCTCGTTTTGTGCCCGTAGACTAGTTAAATATAGATACAATGAAAGAAAGAAGAATTTGGTTACGCAACTGAACATAAGGACAATTTTAAAACATATTGATTGAACTACTGAAAAATGTTGTTAATATACCTTTAGAATATTTGAATTTACGAGTAGTTTTTCAGGTATGGCTATTACAGTCACTCCAATACCGATGTCTTATAATTTTTATGTACAGTATTCCAACAAAATTAGGATATCGAGGAAATACTGCTACAGTTACCAAATGGTGAAATATAATAAAACTTGCATTGTTTTAAGTAATCCGTAAAATATAAAAAAGGTATTTGTGCATCTAATGAAATATCATTATAAATGTTTTACTGTTATAATTGCTATGTAGGTAAATTACTCAAACTATTTTGCTATCAAAAAAAGGAATAAAACAAAAAGAAAATAAAAAGAAAAGTGCTCGTACAAATGTTCATCAAAATCTTAATACAAATGTGTAACAGAAAGCCCTAATAGTTAAACTAAAGTGTTAATTTGTACAAAAACTACAGCTCCAAAAAAACATTATCTCCCAGAGGATGTCCAGAATTAGGTTCCCGTCTAAAAATACTCCGGTATGGAATGCGCCCATCTGTTTATAGAGTAGACACGAGGCGGGGGGCTCCACCGACTATTTGTGTTCCCGAGGGCCCGAGTGCAGGTTGACAAAAAATTGGGTGACTGCACTACGAGCACAAGTTGTGGGGACAGGTTGGGGACTCCCTCTCAAGGCACAGGTGGAATTTATCTTACTGTATTGTTGAGATTGTGAATGACACAGCAAAACAATTAACAGCGTCATTTTATAATCAGCAATGTTTTATTAAATGATGCTATTAATGAATTCTACTTCTGTCGATATAGGAACAAAAAATATTGCATTGTTCATTGTTATTTCTCGAAGTTATAGTCCTTTATTTACTTTAAATTTGCATAATATATTACTGAGCTGTGTGCACACAATATTATTAATTCTGTAACAAGTACATTGTTATTACAAACATACATCCACTCCCATTGTCTGACGTGTGAAAAGCTCCGCAAGTTCGGGCCTTGTCACAGATATAAGCTTAACAAAGAACCATTATGACTCAATGAATCCGGAATCCTTTCAAGTGTTCTTACTCCGTCTTTGTATGGTATACTAATTATAGCTCGTCTATATATAGCCGTGATTCACTCCTGCGCAGCTTATACGCTCCAACTAGATTTAAATTATTGCTTACTTCGCGTTCTGCCCCATTATTAAATTCTTTATATTTCTTTTGTGTCTCTTAATGTAGACTTAAAGAACTTGATTTCTCTAAATCGCCAGACACAAAGTCAGCTGTTGGTGATACTATGAATATTATGCAAATCAACTTAATGGTAGAAATGTGTAAATTTTACAAATTATTTCTCGTTATGATATTATGATAGTGTTTGGCGCGATGGTCTGCGATACTTATGGAATGATTGGCATTAAGAGGTCAATACGGAGCCATACAGATATCATCATTATGTTCAATATTACTGGCGCTGTCTTCAAGATTTTATACCATAATAATGTATCTAAGAGCAGTATTTGTACCCGTGCACTCTGTTTGAACCCTGTGTCAATAATTTGGGTCTTTATCAAAGAATACTTATAATAAATCTGTCTGTATTTCAAAGGATATTGAAACTAATAGGACGAGCGTCATTGTTCCTAATATATCGTAAGGTCTGTGAAATCTCTTGGGGTCGCCGTTCACCGTATAAAGACTGTTGGCTCACATACGCGATATAACCAGTTAATCCTCATTAAAAGCTTTATAAAATTCCCACGGTCGGTGCCCACAATCGTACAGTTTGCGGTTCACTTGTATCGTGTTAGTACATCACAACATTCGTGTGGCAATGTTATTTATTGCCGAGGCCGGAAACTCCGTTCATTCCGCGCCAATGGGCCGGACGCAAACTAAAACACAGATGCAACTGCTTCTAACATAACACATATATATCAACTTACTGTTCAATGATAAAACGAAAATATTATGGCTAAGCAGTGTTTTATATACCAATGTTATTTCTACGAGACTTTTGAGTCTTTAGCTGCTGCTGCGTTGAATTTTATTTTCTTGCCTGTCAAACCTTGAATTATGTGATTCTTGTATCCTCTGCAATAGCATTTGCCAAAAATAATTGTAGAATTATTTTGTTCAATCTTAGTTAGATGATATTTTGCATGAGTTATATTACATTAAATTAACACAGTCCTTGTTTGAAATACTCGCCTGCAGTATCGTTTCTTTAAATTTTATAGCTAATAGTACTAGCTATAAAATTTAACGTTGATTGGGGATAACTGGGTTACTTGTAACTTGTAAAGATTGTCTATTTCTGTCTTTATGTGTGCCTTTGTCTTTGTGTTTCTTATTCTTAGTGTGTAGTATTCCTTTGGTCAGGTTTTATTTTTTCTTTGGTAGTAACTCATCTTATAATGTGACAACTTTTGTAAAGACTCTACCGCCTGTAAGTATAATTATTGCTAGTAGGTATAATTTATATGATCTGAGCCAAGACAAATACTAAGTCATTATCTTATGACTTCAAATAAGAAAGAGCATGTATCTGTCCCAAGAATTTAATAAATATTTGTTCCTTTCAATCTATTCGCCCAAAGCTTCAGGCCGCATTCATTTTTATCGTAGAGTTTCCTTCGGCATTGGAATTATGCTTCCCAAGGGAGCTATGCGTTTTATCGGGCTACAACCTATATTTGTTTGTGACGTGAAGTTTTTAAAGCTTCGACCTGTCCTTTGCATTCTAAATGTGTTTTCAAATAGAATGGAATTATGTCTGTGAAAGAACTAATGGGCTGACATTGAGTCTGAAAATACACTGCAAAGACTTCGCAGTTAGATATTCTTTTAATAATAGATATATTCAATTAGTAGGTGCAGAGAGCTTCAGCTTTATGTGTCTAGTCACTAGACTATCGTTTATCACTAGACTGTAGTGATAAACGAGCGCGAATATAGAATTCAGTAATTAGCTCAATCATGGTTACGTAGGTATATTTTTTAAGTGATAAATATTTTGATAGTCTGCGCTTCAAATTTAGAATCTACCAGATAATAACTTCAAAATATTTCGAGATACAATATAATTAGTAAACTACACTTCGAACACAACAGTGAGTTTTGCTAAATCGACTCATATTTCAACAACTATGTTTTTATTGTACAATCTCACTAGATTTATGATGATTGTTAGCGGGCGGTTGCCACCTCAGTCCAGATATATTTATCCGATGTTTAAAAACGGAGCTACAGAATCGAATCTAAAAGGCAGCACCAAAATGGATTTAGATCTTTCCGGTGGCGGTTGCATTTAGACGGGCGAAAATAGCGGCATGGACGGTGCGCGCGCGCACAAACAGTACGCCACGGAAATAGGCGGCCGTTTCGGATCTGGAGCGGTGGCGGCTTTTATGGACGGGTATTTTGGGCCACGTGGTGGGACATGGGTCTGGTACTAAATAATAGACATTACTAAATAAATATATAAAGTCACCTAAAAAAACAAAATGAGCGTACGCCGCTTTTCTTATGAATACTAAATAGATGATCTTGATTATCGATAAATATTTAACCACTGAAGAACAATGCCTGAATTCCTCGCACAAACAGCTGGCCCCGCGGGGACTCGAACCAAGAACATCTGGAGATAAAGGAACCCTTGAAACCTGTCTCTTTATTATAGTATTTCAAGCAAAACAAAAGTTTTGTGTATTCTTGTCTGAGTCAAATAGCGCGCAAAAACGTTTATTGTCTGGTGTCTAACTTAATTTTACTACTTAATTCCAAATTTCAAATCGACAATGTTGCGTGCTAATGCAAAAAAATAATAATGTTTAAAATATTTTTATAATGATGAGTTATTGTTTTTTGTGTTCTATTTGCAAGGTGAAAATAACGTGTTTCGCTTGATCAAGATTCACAAAAAACCACTGGAGGCCCCGAACACGTGTCGAATTAATGTACGTCTTGCGTGGTATGTTGGCTTAGCTGTTTGTTCATCATAAAAACACCTATTATGTTGGAACTATCAAAAATATGAACAATTAAATAGTTTTGCATACCTGTACAACTGGTTTGATATGTGCGTTCATCTTTTTATAGGTTGTTTTGATTACTACCTTCTGTAAGTACCTATGTATAGACTAGATGGTGATAAAAAATAGAATGAAGCTAGAATCGCGGCCAGGCGAGTGTTTACAACGTTTAAAAAATGGATTTATTTGTGTTGTTTTGCTTATTCAATGTTTTAACGCAAAATTTATAATGAATTTATGGTTAGGCCGGTTATATTTCATATAAGATTATGTTTTAGTCATCCTGGGGTATTTTCTAAAACAATTTGTTGGCACCGCCACGTTTGGTACCAATTTGGAGTGAATATAACAATAACTCTGTCTCTACCATAAATATCAGCCGTAGAAACAACTGTCGCATATAAATAGACAAAATTGTTATTGTATAGTTACAAGAGAGAAAATGCACAAGTAGACCCATATTATAATATGGCCAAAATAGCAAAACAATAGTTATGAGAAACAATACTTATTAGTAAAAATCATATAGTAGGCACTTACTATTTTTAAAATGTAGTCAATCATAATGGAACCTCTATTCTTCATTGAAATAACAATAAGCAAATTATCAGTAATTGAAATAAACCTATTTCAAGAGGTAAGATGAAAAATTCGTTTTATTTATGATTGTAAGCATCCTCCTGTCCTCTTATTCTAAACTGTCGGATACTAAAAGAATCACGTGATCTCTCTTCCTGTCACTTTTTATTGCAGCGAATTAGAGCGAGACAGGATGTGACTTTCCGAATCGAATCCTTGAACCGACAGTTTAGAATGAGGGGGCTGAACTGAACTGAAACCGTCCCGTGCCGTCGATAATGAGGATATCACATTGATTCGCGAATAAATAAAAAATTTTGTACGCACGTTTAGTGGCTCGCGTGCGTGTTCTATATTTAGCCGCCGTAATTTGCTGTGTTCGTCTCTGTCTCACACCGCGGCGCATCGTAGGTGCGAGCGGGACGGGTGCCGCGGGCGGGCGCGTCCTTCGCGCCGCTCGGCCGGCTATTTATAGCGGAGGCGAGAGCGGGGGCGGGGGACCGCTTTGTTGATTTTAGCTTTGTGCTAACTGTTCAATTCTATTTTATTTCTACTTTGTATAAATTTTTGTTACGCAAACACTATTGTGTATTGATGACAGGCTTGTTGCCGGGCTTCGATGAGGCCTCGATTCACTTATATGTGATTTTATCGACGATAATTTTAAGGAACGTCGGTGACAAAAAAGATGAGGAGCATTAAATTAACGATAAATATCTACGGTAATAAGGGATGGATGTCAAGAAACATGCTGAAAACAACAAACCGCTTTGTTATTTTCTTTTGTTGTAACATTCAGGACTATGTTAATTTTCACACATTAAAAGTTTTTGGAGGATGCCATTAGCTGCATGAAACGATTTTCTAACTTTCCTATTTTCTGGAACTCGTTCTTATCCATGAGTCATTTTGTCATGGTACTCTATGACATCCTCTTATTAATTCCATTTTGACTTGCCTGTAATTTGTATATTGTAGAACGTAAGACAATTTTATGTAAAGGGAGGATGGACCCATTGCAGAGTATCTTGCCTGTATCTTCTCTTGACAAGGCCTCCCGGTGGTGAACAGGAAGAAAAATATGAAGAGGTGAACAAGTGAAGAAGAAGTCTGTACTGCGAATCGAAATAGCTACTATGTGTTTCGGGATATATTAATTTTATCATGTGTCTTAGCTGCCCAATAGGAATTAGCGTAACATCACAGTATTCTTCATAACTCATTATTTATTGCCAAAAGAATGAATGTTAAAGAGTAGCAAAAACTGTTGATCCGTTTTTAGAAATTTAAGATATGTATGGCACGACCTCATGAATATCGCGGCCTTCACAACTCGCGGCAACTTCGCAATTATCGAAAAAATTATAAAGCTATTCTTCCCGCTGTGACCCTACAGAGTTCAATCCGGGATAAAGCCTGTAACACGTATTTCTGAGTTTCTTTTTTTTCATATTTGTTATTCCTAATTAGGTATTCTGTTGACGGGAATACGTTTCTTAAGGTACTGCTCATATTAGCGTAAAGTTTTAAAATCTAGTCAAGAGATTGCGTCATTTGTATACATATTTTAATATGTATTGGATATCTATTTATCCTCCCACGTACAGTATGCGCCTTGAAGCGATAAATTGAGGAGTCAAATATAGATCTGATATTGCGTACCCATAAATATAAATCCAAATAATCTTACAAGTAGAGCCTCTGATTCTACGCCGTAGCGCTCCGTGCTACGACGTAGACGCTCCCAAAAGCTTCTCTCGTAGCAGCTACGTAGCGATCTACGTAGCGCTCCATCGGGATTGGTCACCCTTTGATTATGTTTGTTTGTATGTAAATAGTGTATTGATCTTTTGTATTTGATTTTGTTTTGTTTTTGTGCGATAACTTTTATTTTTATACAGTAAACATTTTATTAATTATTTTGATGTTCCTCTGTTAAAGTTATGAAGTTATAAAGCCGATATAATATAGCACTTGCAACCACTCTATGTATTCACCAAGATATTTCTCTTTGCTATTCTCCCACTAATCTCAGAATTAACTATACAATATTAACTCAAATGTAGTCTGCTGATATAAATAAATACTGTGAAAGGCATTTATTTTAATCTAGGATGATCTAGATCATCGGATCGTGAATAACCAATTAAATATTAATTCTTTGGAATGCCCATAGAAGGCGGATTTATCTGAGTTTGAATAATGTCTTGAAATATGTGATGGCGAGCTTTTGGTACCGAATTCATTCACCTTTTTCTTCTATCGTGAATCACATGAGAGCAATGTTTTGTTCGTTTTTGCAATAGTTCATCAGCTCTCCGTGGTTACTGTCGGATATGGGTCACAAAGTCCTATTTGATATTGAGAGCTGGCGACCTTTAGCGGCTTGTGACCTAAATATCTGCCTAGGCTGAGCCTGGGGGGGGGGGGGTCGTCACCCCTTCGTACACCCAATAATACGCTTCACAGCCGGGCGCCAACCTAATTGTTTCCGTGAAAATAAATTGTTTATATTGTTGTTTTTCTTCTTCTTTTTCCTGCCCTGTTCCCAATTCTATTTGGGGTCGGCGCAACATGTCTCTTCCACTCTCCTCTATCACTCGTCAAGTCAACACTCACGCCCATCCTCATCAAATCATCATTCACACAATCCATCCATCTTTTCTATGGTCTTCCTCTCCCCACACCCCCATCCACTTTCAAGTCCATAACTTTCCTGGTGACATGATCATTCTCCCTTCTCATTACATGTCCATACCAAGAAAGTAGTTTTTCTCTCAGTTTATCAGCAATCGGGGCAACTTTCAGACTTCCCCTAATATATTCATTCCTTACTCTATCCATTCTCGTCACACCACACATCCACTTTATATTGTTATGTTTTTATTTGATCAAATTGTTTACAAGTCAAGAAACCTTCAAGAAAAGAGCGTATTCCCACTTAAAAGGCCGGCAACGCACTTGTCACCCCAGTGGTGTCGCGAGTGTCCATGGGTCCGGTTGCTTAACATCAGGTGACCCGTCAGCTCGCTTGCCCCCTATCCCATAAAAAAAATCTGTTATTGTTTAGGAAGTCCCGTGCTTATTTCAGTTTACTTCGCTGTTCGCATTACCGGCCCGTGTTCGTCAGAGGCAGTCATTGTTGCGGTTAATTTGTTACGACTTATGACACAAAGTGTGACCTTTTCGTTTTTATGACGTTCGTGAGGGATGGGGTTTCTCGGGAAAAATATGAGCGTAATTTTAAGTTCTTGGTAATTGATTTGATTGTGAATTCTGGCTCATTATTAGCATTTTTGAGAAGCTCGGTGGCGTAGTGGTTAGTACGCTTTGGCTTTTGATACGAAAATAAAGCTACATTCGTCATGGTCAGCCGTGGGTGACCAAAACTTTGTGATCTCGAACTCCTCTGTACTTCAAGAGGTATGTTAAGCCGTTGGTCCCGGCTTAACATGCCTCTTTGGTGGTGTTACGGCCCTGACTCTTCATGTGTTTCTCCATGAGGTAGGTCTTTGCCCAGCGGTGGGACGCATATAGCTGAGGACGGGTTAGCATTTTTGAATGGACTAAATGTAGATCTAGAAAACATTTTTTCAATTAAAAACTATGGTTCACTTACAAGGACATTTTCGCCCCAGGTTCATTCTATTTATGAATTTCAACGAAACTCAATGTATCTTATCTGTCATGCATGTATACAATCTCAGCAAGTCGTGCCAAATCAGTACTAATATTACAAATCAATTAACAAATGTTTTTTTTCTTTTCCCTGTAAGAACCACTACGCTGCTATAATTGCAAAATATTATATTGGTGTTGTATTTTATATTATCAGTAGCATTCAAAATGCCTATGCTTTCCATATTGCATCGATCGCTTAGGTCATCGCCGACCACACATATTTTGTATACTTGATAAAATACGAGTAAAATTTACAGATAACAGATATCAGGTTCCGAGTATTCGCTAATACGATAACAGATGATGTATTTACAATTATTTCCCATCAGTTTTTGTGTACAAGGCAAATTTGTTTTTTGCTCTGAAATGCTGTGTCCTGCAGTCACTTCGACCTATATTATCGTTATATTACTTATGTATTTTTTTATTTAATAATCAGAAATCATGGGTGTGTCATGCTCAGTTAAATAACTCTGCTGTGGTGTCATGTGCGTCGTTCCGTAAAAAATGGTTGAGCGATGGCTTGTACATGTGTCATGCCTGTGAACAGGTGCCACTGTCGGTGTCTGGTCAAGCTCATGGTCTGATTTGTAGAAATAGCGTTATCAATGAAATATTCCCCGGAACTGTATGGTACGGCAAGTGGTGAAGATACCTATTTAATGTATGAACTGGTCAATATATAATCATGACCATTATCCCCTAAGGGTTATTCAGAAAATAGGCAAAAGCACCGCAAAAGCAGTCCACTGTCATAGTCCGCACTCCCTACTGTGATATTTCGCCATTTTTACATCTAATTTTTTAAGTGCCGAATTTAGTTTTATTTCCACATAAATATTTTTTAATGTGAAGTCACGAAATAAAAGACCCCCCTTCCGCCACTTGTCACACTAAGTCACATTTGACCGACCTTCTCCCACCCCCTTTTAAGTGTGACTGATGGATGGCCCTTTGTGAATGTGAGTGCTAAGACATCCGCCTGCCCCTTCAGGGATGTAGGCGTGATATCTATGTTATATTCACTAATGCTAAAATTAATACACTTGGTAAAACAAAATTATTTCCAAATTAGTTTAGATAATTAAATAAGTGCGTCGCGATGCAGTTGGCCCTCGGCGCACTCCGCGGTAACCCAATCTCCCAAAATGTAGGCCAGGCCGGATGTAGGTCGCTCTATATAGGTTAAAGTCAAAGCCCATAGAGAATTTCACGCTATATTGTCTCTGGTGCACGCGCACTAAGCAATAAACTTATTGTGAGATGATTGAAATTGAATGGAATTGAAAAGTCTAAAGGATTACCCACTGAGCAAAAAGAACTGTATTTTATTTTTACATTCACTAGCAATACCAGCATTCAATGAAATAAATTAATAATGGCTCCGAGTTGATCTATGACGAGGCCTCTCTGTAGTCAACTGGCAAAAATGTCGTATTAGTAGTTATAGAGAATGTTTTAGGGTCAGTTGTTTAATTCGTGGTCAGGATGACCAGTAGGTTAAAATATGAATCAATGGCAAAAACGTATGATGTTGTGATAAGACAGCTTGTGCAATAGTCGAATTATTAAATATACAAAATAATCATAAACAATTTAACCACGACACGGTACTGGGATTAGTAACGTGGTGGCTGGTGGTTTCGCTGATGCATATTGCTTCGAATTATCATCGCAAATTAAACAATTTGTCAAGCTGAAGTCACACATTTTGGCGTTTCCGAAACGCCAAATAAAAAAAACTCACCCTTAGTCTTCATATAATTATATTACTCATTCTCATGCAAATGATTGTCAGTGTATAATTGTTTGTTTCTATGTGATAACATTTGTTTTAAAATTTTAATGCATAAAATAACGATTGTCGCAACCTTAATTTTAGTGGAAATCTTGTCAGTGGTATTTTAATTCAAGATAACGTAACAAGTACTAACAAATGAAGGAGAATGAATGTAACAACAAATTGTACTCGTATTCATGCAAATAAATATTTTGAATTTGTTATTTTTGTGTTTGAATAATAATTATTTAACTTTCTATCTCAAATATCAAAACTTTTATAACATTGTATTATATAATAGTCTGTAAATTGTCATACTTACTATTAAAGTAGTAAAGATAGATTTAACTAATTTTAAATTTTTTTTAAAGAAGGTTATAAATAATACATTTTCTATAGTGACCAGGACATCAATCGTAAGCAAACGCTTGCATTTCTGTGGCTTTAAAAGAAATTCCTTTAAAAATACCATGATTTTTGGTTTTAAAAGAATTATTTTAAAAAATCTACATTAAAACGTTTATACACTCTGAGTCGATGCATGGTTACCACTATCACAATAATGTGTTTACCTCAATAAGCTGGCCATTACTGAAATAGAGTTAGATAATTCAGCAATGACTAGTGCAGACCGTGATGCCCTCAGTACCCACCCCTGGAATATAGGTCGGGGGGTGGGGGTGGCGGGGTGGCGCGGGTGGCGTCTATTTTTGGCCGGCTATATTTAGGCGATGCCGACCTGGCCCGGAGGACGTCCTTCGATATGTTTTGAGTTCTAATACACTTGACGAGCCAATGCCAGGCTATTTTGTGTCTTATGATGTTAAAGTCGTGGAGTAACTTTGTTGATAGTTTCTTTGTAGCGATGTAGTCTTTTAAGGATTAGTTTCGTTTGTCATGTCTATTGTAATAAATGAACGTACTACGTATTTTATTTATGGGTTTTATTAATATAATATTATTATGTCAAAACTATCTTATTTTTGCCTGACTTAGATTACTTTATCATATTCATTTTGTGGTATTACTATAAGATAGAGCAATTTCCTAGTGCTAAACTGGCAAATTATGGATATAATAGATTAAAAAGTACTCTGCGCAAAAAGTGGAGTCACCAGGGGTGCAGCAGCTTTAATAATTCGGAGGCGACACAACATTAAAGCGAATAATGGACTTTTGTTCAGAAAATATAAGAACAAAGCAGTACATGACAGTAATTAACCAGCTCCTTTCCAACTACGTTCCGTTGCGACGCCATAATATATTTTAAGAAAATTAAAACTGTTATTATTAACTAGTTGATCATTCTTCCTAGATCTATGTCAGCACTAGCCATTGCAAACTTTTTAAAAATATTTCTACTGTATACGGAATCATTGGAATGACCAGTTTTATTACACATATATGTATATGTATGAATATGCGAAAATATATTATAATAAGTGTTAAATATTATTATTATGTAAATATATTATGTACAGCAATAATTAAAGTTCCTTTCTTCTTATCTGAAGCAACCATCAACTTATATTAGAAAGTATTGATATTTAAGTAAACTTTTTTAAACTTTAACTTAATCTGCTGTATTTTTTGTCAACCGTTTAATTGTTACACGTTCGTATTAAAATCTAAATTTATTGTGATGAACAAGAAACCTGTTATTGGCTTTATAATTTTGTATGTCCAATAAGCTGTTGGTTTTTTTATAATAAATAAATAATAAATTAAATGTCCCATATTATCTGCCGTTCTTCCATACTGAGAAATGAGTTTTATTTATAATGTACACTCGTTTTTCTCTTAATTATATAATTCATAGCATATATCTTACTGTTGACGTACAAATCACGTGCGGCGAATGTGACATTGCATAAATATCCTAAAATATTCAAATGTACAGTATTGCCTTAAGATACCAATAGTATAAAAACGTCACACAACTATAAATACTTCACAAGAATTAGTTTTAAATACCTTTGGTTAGTTAAAGTCTCTGTGAGATAAGGATGGCCCTGGTTATTTAGAGTGTGTAGGAAGATGAGATAAGGGTAATTACGTCTCATTTTTCGTACTTTTTGGTTTGGTTTTTGGTATAATTTATTCATGTAGTCTGCTAAAACAAGTTTCAACAGATGGGATATTATTTAAACTCATGTAATTTTTATGCCAAAAGTAAATCACCACTGCCAAAGATACAGCGGGACACACGTAATGATGTGTAATTTAATCAAATCATTGTACCTACTCTCAGAGTACCTACTTTATCGATCACAACTAACCATCAATCTGAAATGTTTCCCGAAATAGTTTCTAAAATAAGGTTTGCATTAATTTTTACAGAAGTGAAATGAAATTTTTTTTTTGCAGAAAATTACATTTAACAGAAGGGTAATTGATGTTACATAGTCCCTTAGTGATGTATTCCACCTGCTCTAATTATTAATTTAATATTATTTCTTATCCTGCATTTATATAATTAACCGATTAACATTTGACTTTTTAACATACTTCTTCCCTTGTCATGAACAGTTCTGTTGGAGTCGAGGTATTCTTTTACAGTATATTAGGTCCTTACCTATGAAATTGGTGTTTTGTATGGAGATTTTGGGAATGTCTGCATTTTACATACTAACATTTTATCAGTTTTCTTCACAACGACAAATCCAGAGATAATAATATTTTTGTGCATGTATCATTAGACAAGCTTCAGCAATATTTGTGTGAACACGCTTGATAAAAATTATTCATCGTTTTTATAATGCAAATCAAATGATGTATTCGGGAGGCAGTTAAAAATAATGGTCTTTGTGTCTAATTTTAACACAATTAAACTTACAAAAAATTATCAAATTAAATAATACGAGCTCAAATATATGGTATATTTTTAGAAGAGGCAATTATTTTATAAGAATGTTCTGAAACTTAATAGTTACGGACAAATTGCTAAGACAGAATAAAAACACCAATTTCATAGGTAAGGACCCAATAGAAAAATTTATCTAGTAACCACTTAGTATAGAAACATTTATCTAGTAACCACTAACATTTATCTATCTAATAACATGTTTTCTTAAAGATGTCACCATGTAGTAATTTAATTCTTGTAAGTAACTTATTAAATAAAGCAATACACATGTACAGAATATGTGTTCAAAGATATTTCGATCCGATCTTAATGAATAATGATTATTAAGTTTAAGGTGCAACGTAGACGACAGACTATCCGTGTCACACATTTAAGGTTGTGTGAATAGAACTTATTTAACAATATGCAGTAACGCACATGACGTGCAAAAAATCCGCATAGGATATTTTGCGCACTATACAGACGCCATTAGTCGCCTGTTACGACACCCAAGGAAAGAGATGGGTTGGATTTTTTAATTAGCCGCTACCACACGGCTAAACGGCTTCATTATTTATTCCTAACTTATTTTTAGCGATCATAAGTCCACTCAGTAAACAGTGAAAACTTTAACTGTCTTTAACAACATTAATAGCGTCTTAAATGATTAGTTCATTGTACCATGTTGTCTCATAGATTTGTTGTTTTTCTGCAGAGATGGCACACGAGAGTGGGACGGACGGGTCGCCGCAGCACACGCCGTCGCCGCCGCACGCGCCGCGGTTGCCCGTCTCAGACACCAGCTTTCACCACCAGATCATGCAGGTGACCACCACCACACACATACACACCACCATGCCACTAGAAAGTCATGGTTTAAGGGCACAGGCAATATACAAAGAATCATGCTTATGGAGTACGTTTTTCTAATTTTAAGTTAAGTTAGGACTTTTTCAAGCCTAATTTGAATAAAAAAATGCATCGATCTAGGAGTTCGAGAGAGAATCGATCAAAACTGTGATAGCACCAAAAAAGTAAATAAATCTATAACGTCTTGATTTGTTTTGTGCACCTCGGACCATCACTTCCGTATTCTTACTGATAATTAAGTTCTGTACGTACAGTCAACAGCACGCTAAACTACACTAAACTGGCAAAACTATGAAGGTGTCAGAAACACAGTGCATAAATTATTGAGGAATTTGGCCTGTTTTAAGGGCAGGAATTCCCATTTTGGCATTTTGGAAACCTGTTTAAATCAGAATTTAACAGTAATTGAATTCTTTAAAAAATATATGTGACAGTTGAGGATCATCTAGAAGCGAATTCGTAAACAGTAACACAATATTTTAAAAACTTCTCTCAATAAAAAAAAAATCCTAACTTGCCTCCTCACGAAAATGATTTTTCGTACTGTGGTATTACGTAAGTATTACGATTATTGATATATTGGATCCTTACCTATGAAATGGGTGTTCTTTTTCTCTCTTAGTATTTTGTCTGTAACTATTAAGATTCAGAGTATTCCTAAAAAATAATTACCTTGTCTAAAAATAGACTATATTTTTGAGCTCTTTTGATTTGTTTTGATAATTTGTTGTAAGTTTAATTGTGTTAAAATTGGACACGGAGACAACTCCTTTTAAATGCCTCCCGAATACATCATTTTATTTGCATTCACTTAAAAACGATAAATAATTTTTATGAAGTGTGATATTACACATGTTACTAAAGCTTGTCTAATGATAGATGCCAAATATTATTCTATATCTTTGGGTTTGTCGTTGTGAAGAAAACTAAAAAAAATTTTGTATGGAAAATGCAGAATTCCCCAAAATCTCCATACAAAACACCATTTTCGTAGGTAAGGACTTAATATATTTTATACTCATTGATAGAGCCAATCATTTTCTAGTGCTATTCGTAGGGTTACATTAGGTTTTTTTTTTCTATTTTCTATATCGAAATATTTGAAAAAACCATCGACCGATGATCGACAGCCATTACGTCAGTAGCATCAGTCGCGCGGTAGCGCCTTCACACGTCGGACTAGCGTCAGTTGTTCCTGTGTCAGCTCGGCATCAAAATATAATAATTTATGAATTAAAATGGAATAACTAGCTACAATGCATTACAAACAATACGAAAATGCAAGTAAATGTTTACATTTTCTTCATTTCTATTATTTCACTATTATTGGAACCACAATATAGTGAAATTGCAAGTAGGTATTTCAATTAAAATGATTCTTCCTATCAGATCTTGGTTATGAATTTCACGTTAATATAGTTCATACGGGCTACATGTTCTAACATACGAGCCGTGGGTGTCCACGTCTCAGCACCGTAGGTCATGACAGGAAGGACGCACTGGTCGAAGTTTTTCGACTTAAGACATTGAGGGATGGGTGACGAGAAAACTTCACGAAGCTTATGAAATGCTGCCCAGCCCAGCTGAATTCTTCTATTGGCATCTCTCTCGAAGTTGTTTCTGCCTAATTGGAGCATTTGCCCCAAGTAAACATATTCTTATACAACTTCGAGAGATTCTTTATTTACTGTGATCGGTCCCGGATCAACGTGCTCGTTGAACATGACCTTGGTTCTATCCAAGTTCATCCGAAGACCGATGTGTTCAGAAGATTCAGCTAGGCTGTGCATCATCTCCTTTAAGTCCTGCAGGGTTTCAGCCATGATGACGATGTCGTCTACGAATCGCGAGTGTGAGATGTACTCGCCATTTATATTAATGCCGCGTCTTGTCCAGTCCAGCGTACCGAACATATCCTGCAGCGCCGCAGAGAAGAGTTTTGGGGATATGACATCCCCTTGTCTTACACCACGGCGCAGGAGGATAGAGTCAGTCCACCCATTCTGGGTTTCGATAGACATATTGGCAGATTCGTAAAGACATCTCAGCACTTCGATGTATCGCCAATCAACTTGGCACCTCTGCAAGGACTCTAGAACAGACCAGGTCTCGACAGAATCGAAAGCTTTCTCATAGTCTACAAACGCCATGCACAGTGGCTGGTTATACTTACTTGTCTTCTGTATAACCTGCCTTACCGTGTGAATGTGGTCTATGGTGCTATAACTCCGTCGGAACCCGACCTGCTCCGGAGGTTGAGCTTCGTCAAGTCTTCCCGTAAGACGATTCGAGATGACTCTTGAGAACAACTTATAGACGTGGCTTAGTGGCTATATAAATATTGTGGCTATATAAATATTATGTTACAAAAGTATAGTAAGACGCCTGGATAGATAAATGATTTTAGTTTTACCCCTTTAAATGTGTGTCAAACTACGATAACAAGGAAACCAACAACATAATATTATTATATTTTATTATGGTCAACGAATGTGATTTTTTTATTTCCAGTAATTCTATGTCTGTTTATACTCGTAGGCATATTCTAAATGTATAATAATTCAAATGTCCGTATAAAATATTATGAAATAATTTGATCTCAAAAACTATACATTGTTTAACTATGTATTCGTGGCTATTAATATTTATTAAGAAGTGAAATTACTATACTGCACCATTGTATGACAATTGTGTATACTGTGACTCTATTGAATGTCAAATGAGTTTACACCAAAGAGCCGCGAGATGCATTTTGCACATGCGTACGGCGCCTACTTTTGACGGCCCATCTGCCCTTGATAACCTGGCGAGCTGTTGGGTGTACCTACAGTAAAGGGAAAAAACAAACCCCCTGTTGAATGTAAAACCTCCTCCTATTCAGAAATCTTATCTTAAAACATGTGTGGTAATGATATACTTCTGTTATTTCATGTAAATCACTAGAACACCAACAATAAAAAAGTGTATATTTAAAAAGGGGTGTTATTTAAACGGTTAGCAAAATATTCGAATTTTTGTCTGTAGAAAAATACAATTGGTCAGCTAAAATAACTAATTAGTCAGCAAAAATTTCTAAATAGGTCAGCAAAATAACAAATTGGGCAGCAACTTAAATGTGTTCTCTGCTGCCAAATTGTTTAATATATGTTTTGACGGCACAAATATTGTTTTTATGGGTCATAAAAATAACCTTAACCTAATAGCCGTATCCGAATTGATGCTTGATCCTTCATTGCTCCTTTTCTAGATTTTATACATTTCTGGTAACAAATAATTATTTTGCAGCTCACCTAATTATTTTGTAGCCCAAATACTTATCTTGGTGCCCAATTAATTATTCTGCTGACCACATAATTATTTTGCTGAATTATCTCTGCCACAATAGAGGTTAAAAAGAACCTAAGAAACAGCGCCATCTAGTAGGTTTATTTACGAACTAACATTCCCATACAAAAATATTTTCTTTAATTATGCTCAAACTACGCACTTATAAGCTACTAAAGTGTTATAATATTGAATTTTCATCCAGAATACGTAACTGTGGTAAGTTTCATAACGATTGGATGACAAGAAGTGTTCGAATTTTCGATTACAAAATTTCGGTGTAACATACAGAGTGAGTTTAAATAAAAGCGTGTAAAAACACGGAAAACGTTACACCAAATAATAATATTGTAAAACAAAATAGAAATAAAAATACGAATAGTTAAGTACCAAATAGATAATCTAGATTTTACGAATATTTCAAACGGAGACGTAATCCAAAAACATATTTCAACACAAAATGAAAACGGCTGTTTGAAAAATCCCTGGGGAAACAATGTTCCCAATTCGTATTAATTATCTACTATTAGTAGCTTTGTGTCAAGTAATTTAGGACAGAGGTCGCAATGTTTCGAACTTAAACTTAAATTCCCAATGAATTCGCTGTTTATTCCGAAATCATACCGTAATTTTCCAAGAATGGTGCAATTGATTTAGAGTAGGCAAAATAGGTAGGTGCTTCTGGCGGACGAAATAGACCGTGAATCTACATCGCAAACAGGTTTCAGAACTTGAAAATAACTGAAATTTCAAAGTCAAGAGTGTTGCGAAATACGTTACGTAAAATTTTTGCAATGTCGATGTTTGTTCGTCCAGAAAGCTCTTCGGGATTCATTCGAAGAAAAACTAATCTTTTTAAAGATGAATCAAACATGCAAAAAATGAAATGGAAATATCTTCAATTAGCTAAAACACTCAAGAGCGTTGGTTTTTTACTAGGCGCCTACACCGTTTTGTTCAATACCAATTAACAGAAAACAAATGACTGCATCGTCTATTTGTTACAATGTGCATTATGATATTTCTAGAGTAGTGTCATATATATCATAGCAAGAGTCTACGTCTACGGTAATCGGTATCAACGTCAAAACAATGTGTGACGCCGTTCCCACCGCTGAGCCCACCTCCACGTGCGACGAGAAAGCAACACCAAGAATCCGCACTGAAACAATTTGTATTAAATATAACGCGTCTGAACGCGGAGTTCCCGTGACCTTTTCTCAGAATATTGCACAAACGACTCCATCCATCTCGTTTTAAACGCGGCCGCTGGCGTATTTATAAAAAAACTCCTGCGCGCTTTAAATAACCTATATTAAAACATGTATAACGGAAACATATAGGACAGTCGTCTGCATACTATATTTACATGCGCCTGCTCTAATACTGGGTATTAATTTTAGACCAAATTTTGATGCGCGGCCTCTCGCTACGCTCGCTCGCGAATCCAAAACATACGAACTATTACTGTTTACTGATGATAATATCAAATATCCGGCTAGATGGAGTTAAAAATAAAACGTACACGTGCCGCGCGTTTTACGCGCCAATTTGATGTACGGCACCAGCACCCGATCCTCCTCGGGTGCCATGCACAGCCGACGCGGGAGAGACGCGGGAGCCCGAGGTGCCGCGACAATGGTTGCACAGGAGATAGGTTGCCAATTCCCGTGGACAGTATTTTTACCCCGCCCACGACGCGCGCGCAAAACATCCGTCCACGCGGCTATTCGTGGCACGCACGTATTCCGACGTTCGCCATTTTTTTCTCTGAACCAAAATAATGTGTACGAAGACTAAAATATGCGCAGACGCAGATATTGCAGCTCTAGTGCCATACAACGCGCGCCCGTTTCCGTATACGATTCAACTTCACTCATTCATAAAAAAATATTTACTTTGTTGAAATATACGATATAACCTATAACTATTTTATGGCAATGAAGTACCCAAAGATTTTTAATATTATGGTGATTCTAATCACCTACAATTAGTTTGTTTAATTAATTAAAGATGCCCGTTGTGGTACCTACATAATGTATTCATTGATATTAGTCACATTGGCAACTAGACTGGTCGTCTACAATTTTAATCACTGCGTGAAAAGTTAGTTGTTTAGGCTACAATGTTGTTATCTAGAATTATAGACGGTACCGTAATGTAAACAATCGATAAACATATTTTGAAAATAGGGACTAAAATAAAAAAAAAATAAAAGCTTTAGATTTCTTATGTTGCTTGATAAACATAGGGTCTGCTTGGCGCCGTTAGTTAATCATTGGCGTGTCGTGTCACTCACGCGCTGCCAACCTTAGACGCTTTCCTCCCTCTCTACCCCGCAAACACGGGCAATCTTTACCACCCACAGAAGAACATCACCACGTAATTTAACGTATATTTAAAGTTGTTATTTGAATGTGGTCTTCTGTAAGGTGGAGCTCACTACCACATTTCGGACCCTGAAATTCAAACGGCTATTCTGCTTTACCATACTTCGATCAAAAATAGCTTTGTTTTCGTTGATGTGTCTGTTGATATATGTTGTTTAATTATAGTATATGTTAGAACTAATCGATATTTCGACTATAAATCAAAGGGATTTAAGGATATTACACCGTGTTATTTTACGGTACTCCTCTAATAGACTTCTTAAATTTAAAGGTTTCACAAAATGCGCAATTTTATTGAGAATTGTTTACTATTGTATTTATTTAGATGTATTATTTCTGGTAAATTTTTAATAAATTTAATAATACACTTGTTACTGATATATCTTCTTTCTTTCAAATTATTGTTGGTGTTCGTGTTTTACCTACCGTTATTAAGCGTTAGCATTTGCAATTTCAAGGTGTTGTAAATAGTAAGCATAAATAATATTTTATTAATAAGACTTAAATACTTGGTTTAAGACGTTTATCGACTACACTATTGTTTACATTTATTGTTTTGTATAAGTTTAAACTATAAATTAATTTTGACTAAATGATATTTACAACATCTTATTCGTTATTCGCACCTCGAAATGATCACTTTGTATAGATTCTGTATTGGATTCTGTAGAAAAGTAAATGTTTTATCTGTAAAGCATAATGGTACAATAAGGAGAAAAGCTCACACAGTGCATTATATACCTTTTTATATATATCTTGCCACATTATATATTTTGTTGCATTATATGTCTTGTATTAATCTCAATAATGTCGTAGCGACAAAGTCACGCATTGTCTTTGCATGAGAAGAGTGCGTTTTGTCTGCTCCGACATTTTTGGTGCTATGTTCCTTCTTGTTCTTTAAATTTATTTGATTTTTTTCTTTTTGCACCATATTGAGAACAAGATTTTATTTTGTTAACTGAAAACCGTCCAGGATTATGCTTGTCAGAGTTTCTTGTGCCATTCGTTCAAAAACACTACAGTCGAAAGTAATTGTAGGCAAAATTACGATTATAATAAAAATGAAGCTTTTTTTTAATTTGGAATTTTATATTTTAAAGCAATAGGGATGTCTCTGCTAATCAATAGACGTACAATGGTCTATTGCCGCATGGACTGCTCTATGCAACATTTTCCAATGCGTGAATTTATCTAAATGTGTACTCTCTCGTTGTCAGAATCAGAGCCCAAGAAAGAACCATATCGCGGAGAGAGCGAAACAAACATTAGAAAATAATTTCCTGCTGCAAGTGAGTCCTTATTATAATGTAATTTGTGTTGAGTGTTGTGTTCAACTACTGTGCGCCGGTGCTTTTTATCAACTCCCAGTTTTTAGATCAAAATCTCACTTGTAAGTGAATGCGGTCTAAGTTGGCGCAAATTTAGAAACAAGAGCACCGCCTAGCCTATTTTAAAGTTTGTTTTTTGTACTATGTTCATCATCAGCTCAATGATATAATGAATTCACATCCACCCAAAGACAGAAAATAAAACAAGGTTTAAGGTTGTGCTTATAAATAGTTTACCAAATTAACAACTTTCGATGATTTATAACCATAAAACCGAGCAGGAACCGGCAAAATGCTAGATCAAAATCTGCCATATTTGATTATCCTCAGAAGTCTCAGAACAGAATCTTTCCTTTAATATTGTTCATTTGATATTTTTTGTGCTTATTACCTATATTTCCAAGTAAAAATTTTTTGCTGATTTGTTTTTGATTATTATTTAAATTTTATGTTGACAAAAGGCTAAAAGGTTATCTTGTTTTACTGAAGTCTTAATCAGTAGTTGTTCGTCGATGTTTTATTGGAGACTATATTTGTGGTAACAATAACAGTTTTTTTGCATTCATTGAAACTAATATTACAAGTTTTAAATATTTATAAAATTTAAGCACTCGTCATGAAATGTAATTGTCGTTATTCACTAACATATAGTTTGATTTTAGTGATTGTGTGTGGTGGTAGCTCAGGTCTAGAGCATGTCGCTGGTACTGTAGTAACAGCTTTATTGATGATACTATATTTTTTTTACTAACACTGAATATAACACAATGTTATTTGCAATTCACTATGAATCCATAACATTCAATGTTGCAATAAAGAATTTTATCTATCTATCTATTCATGCCATCACCACAGACGCCAATTGAATGTCAACTTTTGTATTATTACATTTTGAATATTCTTTTTGTAATTTCACCACACGATTTACTGTAAAATCCTGGCTGAAAAGTACAATTAAAAAGTTGTTGTTCAATTGTTATTTGGTTTGGAACAACTCTTGTAAGCACGTATGTTTGAGTATCTGACGAGAACGGTGTTTCAGCTGAAGAAGCAGCAGCAGCTGCAGCAAGAGATCCTGCTGCAGCACTTCCAGCAGCAGAGCCAGAAGCTGGCGCAGGAGCACGAGCAGCAGTTGCGGCACCACCTGAAGGTGAGATATATCGTATTCTATGTCTTAAAAACACTTCACGTAATAATAAGTACCTTATTTTACATCAATATATCCAGGATGCCGATTAGGTATCATAAAAGTTTACCGCGAACACCGGTTTTCGCAAGCAATAGATGTTTCTATTATGTCTCATTTTGTGCCCCTTGACTAGTTAAGTTAATTAACAATATGGCAGTAACCAGAAATAATGTTCAGTCAGAACACCAGATGCATAGTTTATCCTGATGCAGCATATGCGGAGACCGGCTCCTGGTTGACCACTTTTGTGTATTTTTTCAATTGTTTATTTGTCATTGTATCCTGGGTCTTCGTTTTTTTTCTGTTCTTTAGTTTTGTATGTGTACACGTGGTCAAAAAATGATTTTCTTTAATTCTTCTTTCTTTTTCAATTAATTTTCTTGACTCACGTGCTTCCATCTGGGCTCGTTGTAGACAGACACTGCGTTCAAGGAATTTGGCTAACATAGGTATGTCTATTCTAAATTGAACGTCGACATGCACGTGACACTTATAATTATAGACAATGCCAAACCCTGTTTAAAATTAATTAATGATTTTATTTTGATATAATCACTCGGATACTAATAGGGGATAAATTGGCTGCCGAGCAAGTTTGTCGAGCGTCCATAGTATATCCAATTGAATATTTAGCTTATATTCAATATTAGCTTTTAGCTTTGACGACCTCCGTGGTCGAGTAGTTTGTATGCCGGTCTCAAGGCGGTGCCATCTCGAGAGGTTCTGGGACAATTGTTTGGGCCATGAATTCAGGCATTTGTTCTCCAGCCTTAGATGTTTATATATATTTATATATATTCAGGATATTTATATGTATTTATCTATTAAATATATTTATCCGTCATCTAATGTCCGTAACACAAGCAGCATTAGTTGCTTAAAATGGGGCTAGTTGATAGGTGTCTGATGATATTTATTTATTTATTTAGCTATTCATAGCGAGTTGATCAATGTTGGCGGTCCGTTTTTGCGGTTAGTAGACCAATATTGGGTCAAACATGAAGCTGGAGTGGAAACAGTTGGCGTTGGCGCAATGTCGTGCGCTGGGCGTCGCCGGTGTCACACGGACACGTTATAAATAGTCATGAATGGTGGCCCAGCAATTTGTAATTACATCATTCATACTCCGGCCGTTGCGTGCGCTTAACTTCGTTAACGGAATCAACACGACTGACGCAAATTAAAGGCAGTAATCGCCCTAATTGCAGCTCAAATAATTGCATACTTTACAATAACCGCTCGGAAGATAGTTATTATTGACTTAATTGACTAATAATGCTGTATTCTAACTTATTACTAATACATTAAAAAGTTAAGATGTTCGTGACCAATATCAACCGGACAGTCATCGCTGAACAAGCCGTTTCAGACTCCGAAATTACCGCGGCTTTATCGAAATATGCGGGAAATATGGATAGTAGCCAATATCTTGTGATATCATAATACTCGTATCGTAATTACGTTGATGATGGTGTGAGTGTGCGAATGGGTTGACATGCCTGAAGAAAGTAGTTTGCGAATATTTTTTTGCTGGATGACTCGTGAGACGGTGAACCAGAAGTTGACATATTGCGTAGTTTGTGGATAGTGAAACCAGATTTTTTCAAAACTAAAGTTAATATTTACCTAAGTGATGCCCATTAATTTGTATGAATGAAAAAATATATTGATCATATCAAAACGAAACTGTACAGTACACAAGACCACGGAAGACATTTTTTGCTCCATTAATTAATGATCACAAAGGCTATAAATAAGTTGTTTATAATTTTTCTGTGTAACTATTGTTTAGTCACAGATTAATATGGAGCCATTGTTCTTCTAATTATCTTTAACCAACTAGCTCAGATTTTCATAATCAACAAGTGCACTAGCATTATTTCACACGTCTAAAATCTAAGTCTTTGCATCCCCCGTTATGAAGATTGCGCCTCTGCGATGTTCAGTCATATGTGACGACTTCCAGATGTGGGAACAACAGAAGGCCATCGAAGAAGCGGCGCTGCGCGAGGCCCGGGAGGCGCGCGAGGCCCGCGAGGCGCGCGAGGCGCGGGAGCGCGACCGCGTCGAGCTGCGCAAGAAGGAGAAGCTCGAGCCCAGCGCCAACGCCTCCACGCAGGTCAAGCAGAAGCTGCAGGTGACACACCTTACTACCACCATCACCTTACACTAGAGATAATTAAGCTAAAGTTACTGGGCGTCCTGGCTGAATCGAAACATAACCTAATGGGTTTTTATTAATGTTCAATTCAATTTCGTTTCAGGAATTCCTGAAAAAGAAGCAGGCAGCCGCCAATGCTAACGGGACAGTGCCAGGTTCACCCTACAGAAATTGGTTAGTCATATTAAATAGACACTTTACAGCATAAATATTTTATGGTCGTTTCGCTGGTTCGTCGTTGACTTTTTAATAAGAAAATATTTTTTTAGCTACACCAAATAATTTTTCTGCCATAAAATATATAGAATGTTTCGTGTGACGTGATAATGCGACAGTGTATCTGAAGTAGTGTGTGCGCTGTCAGGGGCATCGTGAAGTCGAGCAGCGGCGAGTCGATCACGTCGGGCGGCGCGGCGGCGCACCCCTACCGGCTGCCGGCGCCGCTGCCGCCGCTGGCGCCGCACCCGCCCGCCTCGCCCAGCGACTACCCGCTGCGGAAGACCGGTCAGTCACACACACGCACACGCACGCTGCTACCACACAACACACTCAAACACACACACACACATACACTCACAAATGAGAGGTTCCCATGCAACAGGTGGTGACTGTTGCCATGCACCGGGCGCAATATGAGGCAGGCGATGTTCACAATGAAATGTTAAATATAAATGAAGGAAAGTGCCACTCGAATGTATGGGAAGTTCTCCGACTGCCTATGCATAAGGGCATAAGTATAAAAAACATTCCCACAAATATACATAAATCAATATACAACACACTTACACCTACAAAACCCATTGAACTCAACTAAATCAACCCAACTCTACAGAACCACATGTTAAATTCAATTTGTGGAAACTACTAACTTAGGAATGAATATTAATGAATGTTTTTGGAACTAATTATTAATATTTTTAAAGACCAGCTGTTGTAGAATATATTTAATGTTTTATTATATTTATACAACTGGTCTTAATCGATATCCAAATGTATTGAATGTATATCTGTAGACAGTTTACGCCATATCAAGTGCACACGTAACTAAAAATGTTAAGTTAAATTTTATTAACGAGTGTATTATTTGATCTGCAGTCGACTGTGCTTTCGTTGATTTTAAAATAACAGCATTAGTGTGAAATTTTTGGATAAATATTTATCGTTTTCATGTAAAATGACGCAAGTTTGCTTTACATTGTCATTTAGAGACTGTACTTTATTTCGATTCTCATAATTTTATCTTTGTTACCTAATTTAAGACAAAGATACTTGAATAGTGGGTCATTTTACATAAAAATGTGTTTTTCAAAAATAACTGATTTCTATGAACGTAAGTTTTTGTGTTTGTAACAAATAACTTTCGAGAACTGGTCCGGCCCACTGCAGTTACACATGGTTTTGGGGATTTGTTAGTTTCAGATAATATGATACAAAAAAGCCAATGTATCAGTGTCGTTTACCTCTGCTCACCCTTTCGGAGTAGACATGATATTTTGTAGCACCGATAGTGTCGCTTTTTTATAAGAATAAGTAGGGTGAAGAAAAACCCAAGTCTCAAAAGTTTATTAGTTTGGATTATAAGTCTAACTATCTAAAAAACATAGCGACACTAATTTATAATTACAAAAGGTCGAGTTCGTAATTGGGTGGGATATAAGCGTAGTAGTAGCGCAGTGGGCGTGGCGCCGGCGAGCTCGCGTAAGCATGCGTGTGGCACTAACAGCGTCGGAGCCCAACATGCTGAAGGTGCGCCTGAAGCAGCGCGTGTTCGAGCGGCGCGCCTCCCCGCTCGTGCGCCGCCCGCTCAAGCTGCGCGCCAAGCACCGCAGTGAGTACACGCCCTTACACGCGCGCCTCCCCGCTCGTGCGCCGCCCGCTCAAGCTGCGCGCCAAGCACCGCAGTGAGTACACGCCCTTACACGCGCGCCTCCCCGCTCGTGCGCCGCCCGCTCAAGCTGCGCGCCAAGCACCGCAGTGAGTACACGCCCTTACACGCGCGCCTCCCCGCTCGTGCGCCGCCCGCTCAAGCTGCGCGCCAAGCACCGCAGTGAGTACACGCCCTTACACGCGCGCCTCCCCGCTCGTGCGCCGCCCGCTCAAGCTGCGCGCCAAGCACCGCAGTGAGTACACGCCCTTACACGCGCGCCTCCCCGCTCGTGCGCCGCCCGCTCAAGCTGCGCGCCAAGCACCGCAGTGAGTACACGCCCTTACACGCGCGCCTCCCCGCTCGTGCGCCGCCCGCTCAAGCTGCGCGCCAAGCACCGCAGTGAGTACACGCCCTTACACGCGCGCCTCCCCGCTCGTGCGCCGCCCGCTCAAGCTGCGCGCCAAGCACCGCAGTGAGTACACGCCCTTACACGCGCGCCTCCCCGCTCGTGCGCCGCCCGCTCAAGCTGCGCGCCAAGCACCGCAGTGAGTACACGCCCTTACACGCGCGCCTCCCCGCTCGTGCGCCGCCCGCTCAAGCTGCGCGCCAAGCACCGCAGTGAGTACACGCCCTTACACGCGCGCCTCCCCGCTCGTGCGCCGCCCGCTCAAGCTGCGCGCCAAGCACCGCAGTGAGTACACGCCCTTACACGCGCGCCTCCCCGCTCGTGCGCCGCCCGCTCAAGCTGCGCGCCAAGCACCGCAGTGAGTACACGCCCTTACACGCGCGCCTCCCCGCTCGTGCGCCGCCCGCTCAAGCTGCGCGCCAAGCACCGCAGTGAGTACACGCCCTTGTAGGTACTTGGTTGGCGATTGAATTATGGTCATTTATAAAATTTTGCACTTGAACTTAGCTGGGAAATGACAGGCAACAAATCGATAGTTTGCGCTAACATAGTGCGAATCTAAAAATGTAAAGGTACAAAGGTGAAATGGACTACAGCGTTAACAACGTGCACGTGAGTACTGACAAAATAATTTTAACTAGACAGATAAAATACATCTAGTTTGATTTGAATCGAACTATAAATAAAATAAAAACCCGACCAACTGTATAGCAGATATTTTTGTAGATTATGCTATATTTAATAAAATAACATGGAATGCGTTTTGTATTGGAATGTTGTGTTGTTTTTGCAAGAATTTCAATTTAATAACTGTTAATACTCGTCTGAAGTTTATCCAATTGTTTACCTGAGATCGCAACTAGTCAACTACCTGGTAGAACAGAAATCCAACTTTCTATCAATGATAACAATTATAATTTAAGACCATTTAACACAGTAAGTTAAGACAGGTTTTACTTGAAACAAATAATGTTAGGACAAACTGGTTTGTTCCGCGATTTTTTAGAACAAGGCCTCTTGGTAAACAAAGAGTTGTAGGCATAGATTATATGAATGTTTGGTGTGTCCCCAGATTGCGAGGGCCCGGGTTCGTCGCCGCGCGGTTCCCCCCCCGGCGGCGCGGCCACGCCCATCCGCGAGGAGGATGAGTGCGGGCGCGCGGCTGAGCTGCTGTTCTCCTCGCCCTCCATGCCCAACATCTCGCTGGGCCGCCCGCCCCCGCCCCCGCAGGTACTGCCCCCGCGAGGAGGACCGCCACCGCGACGACAAGATGGACTCTCAAACACGAGGGATCTCCTTGAGAGAGAACTTTTGCACTTTTCGACGTACAGCCTTTAATGATATATTAGTAGTATAGAAACAGTTTCTCAAATAAACTTGAATATAATATCTATGTTCCATATTAAATTATGCACTTCATTTAAAAAAAAATACCTAAGCGTTGTGTATTCTGATACTTTTATGCTTCTAATCAAAGACGTAATTTCTCAACACTACATAAAGTTATCAAGTTACTATTGAAGCCGTCGACTGAGTATAAACCTGTGTGACCCAGGTGCCAGTGTCGCTGCCACCGGTGTCAGAAGCGGAGGCGTTCAGCGCGACGGGCCCGACGAGCCTGGCGGGCCCGGCGAGCCTGGCGGCGGGCGCGGGCCTGGGGCCGCCGCGGCTGGGCAAGCGGCCGCTGGGCCGCACGCACTCCGCGCCCCTCCCCCTGGGGGACCCCGCGCTCACGCCGCCAACCGCGCATCATTACCTCAGGGATCAGATACGGAAAACGGTAACTAATATTTATTTTCAACACACTTGCTTGCATATCTCATTGCTTTATCTCTAGGGTTTTAGACAAATAATGCCATAAATTGCCGCACGCTAAAGCTGTCATCGTTTTTGGCTACAAGAGTTTTCATTGAATTATGATTGGCTAGAAAACATTCCAAAATATAGCTTGATAAAGAGGCAAAAAATTGCATTAGCCATCGTAATTTTTCCCCTGTCTTTTGTAGAACTTGGAGTTCAATAGGCTAGTTGACTCATATCAAAAGTAATGAAAATAATGTTTAATTCACATAGCATTTAGTACAAGGATACGAAATATACCAAGTTAAATAAAAAATATAAAAAAGATAAATATAAAAAAGGGATTGCTGTAAAAAATCAATTTAAACATGTTTTATTTTTACTTTTTTTTATCTGCCAAAAACGCTATCCATTATATTCGTGAAATTGTTAAAAAAGGTGTTAAACACCCATATTTCCATTGAAACGTCTCAAGTCTCTCGCGTCGTATGGTCTATTGTACGTATCAAGTTTTCGTCGTAGCGTACCTGTGAAGTAGAGTGTAGTATAATCCTCGTGGCGCTCCCAGGTGCTGACGCGCGCGCACGACGCGGCGGCGGCGCAGCTGCGCGAGGAGGAGGGCGAGGTCATCGACCTGACGGCGCGGCGCGCCGGCCCCGCCCCCGCGCCCGCGCCCGCCCCCGCCCCCGCGCTGGAGCCGGCGCCGCTGGCGCGCGCGCTCAGCTCGCCGCTGGTGGGCGCGCGCGCGCCCGCCACCGGGCTGGCCTACGACCCCATCATGCTCAAGCACGGGTACGCACTCGCCTCGCGACGCCGCGACGCCGCCTCGTCGTAACCTCGCACCGTTGTACAACGTGACGTGCTGCGCAGGTGCGGCTGCGGCGCGCACGCGCCCACGCACCCGGAGCACGGCGGGCGGCTGCAGTCGGTGTGGGCGCGGCTGCAGGAGACGGGGCTGGCGGCGCGCGCCGAGCGCACGCGCGCGCGCAAGGCGTCGCTGGACGAGCTGCGCGCCGTGCACACGGACGCGCACGTGGCGGCGCTGGCGGCGCGCGGGGGCGCCCCGCCGCTCGTGCGCCTGGCGTGCGGCGGCGCCGGCCTCGACGCCGACACCGCCTGGGCCGACGCCACGCCCGCCGCCGCGCGCGCCGCCGCCGGCGCCGTGCTCGACCTGGCCACGCGCGCCGCCAAGGGCGACCTGCGCAACGGGTGAGCACCGCGCCGACACTGCATGCACACACACCAACTCGCCAACTCGCCAACTCGCCACTCGTTACCGAACCGACGACACAGAATATCTTGTCATGCTCCAACTGAACTATCACTCCCACCCTCCGCATTATTCTGATTATCGCACCCTTTACAAATATAATAACATGAAGACTATAAATTAGAATATAATTATGTTCTCCTCTATCTTACCTCTGAATTGTCTCATATTTTATGGCTTCTCGTCCCTGTATCGTCAAACATGCAGTCGACTGCAGATCAATATTGCTTACAAAATATTTTTATAAAACCATTAAAATTGATAAAAAAATATCTGAGTATAGTATTGATATGCCGTGGACCGTGTGTAGCCATAAAAAATGCGACGCTACAAAAGCTGCTCCTCGACAGCACGTGACCGCGCTCGCCGCGCCGCTGGCCCCACACCAATGACCCCTCCATGTTATGTACGTTCACTTATGATTTCATTTTATTTTCTTCCTCATTTAATAATTTTTTTACTCCTATATAATCCTCATCCTATTATTATTATGCTTATATTTGATATATTTCATACAGACCGCTCGACCACGGAGGTTGACGACCTCCGTGGTCGAGTGGTCTGTATGCCGGTCTCAAGGCGCCGCCATCTCGAGAGGTTCCGGGTTCGATCCCTGGTGGGGGAAAATGTTTGGGTGATGAATTTTCAGGCATTTGTTCTCCAGTCTTGGATGTTTATATATATTTATATATATTCAGCATATTTATATGTGTATATATATTAAAATATTTATCCGTCATCCGTGTCCGTAACACAAGCAGCATTAGTTGCTCAAAATGGGGCTAGTTGATTGGTGTGAATGTTTGAAGATATTTATTTATTTCTATTTCTTTTCATCACCAATCCACACTAAGCAAAATGTTTAGTTTTATTAAGACAAGTCCACATTGGGCCAGCGTGGTAGGGTAAAGGCCTATGTTTAGCATTGGGACGTATTTAAGCTCCTACGGAAATTCTTCATTTTCATATCCTTTTACTAATCGCACATGTGCTTAGGGTGCCTTAATAATTATTTTATGACTAATTGGTTTTAGTAAAGATGAATCAGATATGAATTTTTGTTAATCTAATACTGTCGCCGTCCTCCTCTAACGCCAGATTTCAGTATTCTATGCACAAATTGAGATAGCCAATAGAGCCAATTCTAAATAGACCAATTCTAATTTAGATTGGTTACAAGCAAGTCCTGTTATAATGTGCTCTCATTTTTATTACCTCAATTGGTAGGTATTGAAACCTGACGTAAGGGACAACATTACTTTTATACCAAAATCCTTAACGCGGAAGTTGTCGAATAAAAAAAATTTTGCTACATTTAGCAACGCCGCATAACACTTTCCTATACTTCTATCCTTTTCTATCGTTCAGTTTCACTTACCAAAACGAGAAGAGAACACTAATGCGTTCCGTCATCAGTTCCGTCGCGTGTGGGTGGAAACATGGGAAATGGGAAAGTGCGATGTGGTGCGGGCGGCTGTAGCTCAACCTTAATGCCGGCTCCACTCTCACGATGTATTCAGCACGAGGTAATGCGAGTGAAGGCAACGGGAGTGCTAACCAGCCACACTCAATTTATTCAGTTGCCCACTACGTCTACTCCTTCGCGAAAAACCGGAGCGAGGGAAGACGAGGGGATTGTCTTCAGTGTTGTATTCGCTTTTGCTCGTGGAGTGTGAGGCTGGCATAGGTTTAGTGTGCGGCATCGGGCAGCTTGTGACGGTCGCGTGCGCAGGTTCGCGGTGGTGCGGCCGCCGGGGCACCACGCGGAGCCCAACCAGGCGATGGGCTTCTGCTTCTTCAACTCCGTGGCCATCGCCGCGCGCCTGCTGCACACGCGCCTCGGCCTGCAGAGGATACTCATCGTCGATTGGGTACGCTACGTTCACTCACTTGTACATCTCCGTAGTCGAGGAGGGCCTTTGGCTCCTGCCTCGCTTACTTTTTTCTACAGGAACTGTTAAAAACTCGGGCATAGCCACCAATTCAAAATTTTTCTTGGCGTGATTTGATGGTAGATCGCTTTGTCATAACGTTTTCGTGGCCACGCTCTGTTTTTCCCCCCTGTTTATATTATGATTATTTTATTGAATGCCGAACATATCTAGAAGCCTATGCTCCTCAGAAATAGAAGATGATGGTAGATGAATGTTGGTAGATGATGATGGTGTAACCGCTAAAAATGCTATAAAATAATTTGTTTACGAATATAATTTATAATCTTTCGCTCTTCATCTTTCTTGTTTTGCTTTCGGTCGATCTCAATTTAAAACTACCAATAACTCGGTGTTGCGTATGCGTATAATGGTATGATTGTGGCGTCTCAAAGCCACCGTACGGCGAGGTATGGTCGTTTTGACGTGTCGTTGTCGTCGGCAGGACGTGCACCACGGCAACGGCACGCAGCAGATCTTCTACGAGGACCCGCACGTGCTGTACGTGAGCATCCACCGGCACGACGACGGCAACTTCTTCCCGGGCACGGGCGCGGCCGGCGAGTGCGGCGCCGGCCGCGGCCTCGGCTACACCGTCAACGTGGCGTGGGGCGGCGGCCCGGAGCCCCCGCACGCCGACGCCGAGTACCTGGCCGCCTTCCGCACCGTCGTCATGCCCATCGCCAAGGTGACTTGATGGTTTTGCGAATACATCACGCGTGGTTTAACGTATACATATGCACCTAAATGTTTATAAGGTTGAAATTCGGGTGAGTACCTTTGCCCACCCCTTCGGGCATAAAGACACTATGAGAAGTTTAGTTTATAAAAACGAACATCACCGGTTACCAAGCTTTTTTAAATATTCAATAGTGGTTTATATTATTGGTTTAAAGTGTACAAAATCGTTCAATTTTTATTCGTTGATAATTATAAACTTTTTACTTGCGCTAAGTATATTGGATGGTGTATCTGCAGGAGTACTGCCCCGAGATCGTGCTGGTGTCGTGCGGGTTCGACGCGGCGGCGGGGCACCCCCCGCCCCTCGGCGGCTACCGCGTGTCGCCCGCCTGCTTCGCGCACATGACGCGCGACCTCATGACCCTCGCCAACGGAAAGGTACTATACTCGTTTATCTGTTTAATACTTTTGTATTAAATATAAATGCATCGGACCCAAAGTAGACCCCTGTGGAACACTCGATTAAATTTTACAAAATCGTTACAATTTTTTTCTTCAATATTTAAAGTAGTAAGACAGTAGTTTTATTACTGATATTATAGAAATAGATAAAGAGAAAACGATTTACTGTAATATTGGTTATATGTTTTACTTCGTCAAAAGCTTTACGGGGATCACATCAATTTCGTATACTGTAATGATCACTTCGATGATTATAATGATCGTTCTCTTCGGGTGCAAAATCAATAATCGATTAATAAAATGTAATATTTAGACGTCGAGGATTAAAATAATCCGGGTAAAATGGGGAGAGTGAACGCTCGAGGTCGGGTGGAATGATAACGAGAGTGAGGTTGCGTGCAGGTGGTGCTGTCGCTGGAGGGCGGGTACGACCTGGCGGCGGTGTGCGACTGCGCGCAGGAGTGCGTGCGCGCGCTGCTGGGCGACGCGCCCGCCGCGCCCGCGCTGGCCGAGCTGGCGCGCGCGCCGCACCCGCGCGCGCAGCGCGACCTGCGCGCCGCCATCGCCGCGCAGCAGGCGCACTGGCCCGTCGTGAGTACCCTCTGACGTCACGCGCCCGCGCTGGCCGAGCTGGCCGCGACCTGCGCGCCGCCATCGCCGCGCAGCAGGCGCACTGGCCCGTCGTGAGTACCCTCTGACGTCACGCGCCCGCGCTGGCCGAGCTGGCCGCGACCTGCGCGCCGCCATCGCCGCGCAGCAGGCGCACTGGCCAGTCGTGAGTACCCTCTGACGTCACGCGCCCGCGCTGGCCGAGCTGGCGCGCGCGCCGCACCCGCGCGCGCCGCGCGACCTGCGCGCCGCCATCGCCGCGCAGCAGGCGCACTGGCCAGTCGTGAGTACCCTCTGACGTCACGCGCCCGCGCTGGCCGAGCTGGCGCGCGCGCCGCACCCGCGCGCGCAGCGCGACCTGCGCGCCGCCATCGCCGCGCAGCAGGCGCACTGGCCCGTCGTGAGTACCCTCTGACGTCACGCGCCCGCGCTGGCCGAGCTGGCCGCGACCTGCGCGCCGCCATCGCCGCGCAGCAGGCGCACTGGCCCGTCGTGAGTACCCTCTGACGTCACGCGCCCGCGCTGGCCGAGCTGGCCGCGACCTGCGCGCCGCCATCGCCGCGCAGCAGGCGCACTGGCCAGTCGTGAGTACCCTCTGACGTCACGCGCCCGCGCTGGCCGAGCTGGCGCGCGCGCCGCACCCGCGCGCGCAGCGCGACCTGCGCGCCGCCATCGCCGCGCAGCAGGCGCACTGGCCAGTCGTGAGTACCCTCTGACGTCACGCGCCCGCGCTGGCCGAGCTGGCGCGCGCGCCGCACCCGCGCGCGCAGCGCGACCTGCGCGCCGCCATCGCCGCGCAGCAGGCGCACTGGCCCGTCGTGAGTACCCTCTGACGTCACGCGCCCGCGCTGGCCGAGCTGGCCGCGACCTGCGCGCCGCCATCGCCGCGCAGCAGGCGCACTGGCCCGTCGTGAGTACCCTCTGACGTCACGCGCCCGCGCTGGCCGAGCTGGCCGCGACCTGCGCGCCGCCATCGCCGCGCAGCAGGCGCACTGGCCAGTCGTGAGTACCCTCTGACGTCACGCGCCCGCGCTGGCCGAGCTGGCGCGCGCGCCGCACCCGCGCGCGCAGCGCGACCTGCGCGCCGCCATCGCCGCGCAGCAGGCGCACTGGCCCGTCGTGAGTACCCTCTGACGTCACGCGCCCGCGCTGGCCGAGCTGGCCGCGACCTGCGCGCCGCCATCGCCGCGCAGCAGGCGCACTGGCCCGTCGTGAGTACCCTCTGACGTCACGCGCCCGCGCTGGCCGAGCTGGCCGCGACCTGCGCGCCGCCATCGCCGCGCAGCAGGCGCACTGGCCAGTCGTGAGTACCCTCTGACGTCACGCGCCCGCGCTGGCCGAGCTGGCGCGCGCGCCGCACCCGCGCGCGCAGCGCGACCTGCGCGCCGCCATCGCCGCGCAGCAGGCGCACTGGCCCGTCGTGAGTACCCTCTGACGTCACGCGCCCGCGCTGGCCGAGCTGGCCGCGACCTGCGCGCCGCCATCGCCGCGCAGCAGGCGCACTGGCCAGTCGTGAGTACCCTCTGACGTCACGCGCCCGCGCTGGCCGAGCTGGCCGCGACCTGCGCGCCGCCATCGCCGCGCAGCAGGCGCACCGGCCAGTCGTGAGTACCCTCTGACGTCACGCGCCCGCGCTGGCCGAGCTGGCCGCGACCTGCGCGCCGCCATCGCCGCGCAGCAGGCGCACTGGCCAGTCGTGAGTACCCTCTGACGTCACGCGCCCGCGCTGGCCGAGCTGGCGCGCGCGCCGCACCCGCGCGCGCAGCGCGACCTGCGCGCCGCCATCGCCGCGCAGCAGGCGCACTGGCCAGTCGTGAGTACCCTCTGACGTCACGCGCCCGCGCTGGCCGAGCTGGCCGCGACCTGCGCGCCGCCATCGCCGCGCAGCAGGCGCACTGGCCAGTCGTGAGTACCCTCTGACGTCACGCGCCCGCGCTGGCCGAGCTGGCGCGCGCGCCGCCATCGCCGCGCAGCAGGCGCACTGGCCCGTCGTGAGTACCCTCTGACGTCACGCGCCCGCGCTGGCCGAGCTGGCCGCGACCTGCGCGCCGCCATCGCCGCGCAGCAGGCGCACTGGCCCGTCGTGAGTACCCTCTGACAGACCTGCGCGCGCGCTCCCTCCTCATTTCAATGCAAACACTGAACACATCAAAACTACAAATGTGGTGCAGACTTTTTAGGAAGAAGTACGCTCCTTTCTCGAACGACTGAAGGTCGTATCGATCCAGATCCAGAGCGACGATTGATTACATGTGTGCGGCAGGAAATGACACGGAAAGCGCAGGATCGTGCAGCCGACCGTCCAAACCGAGGGAGTGACTTACACGTCGTTGCGAGGTTCGACAACTTATGAATTCAAACTTCAAGAATGTTTGGCAGCTTGTTCGAGAAGCTCGGCGGTGTAGTTATTCGTACGCTTAGTATCTGATATCAAAACTAAGCCGTTTCCGCCACGGTCACTCCAGGGATGGTGACCGAATGTGAATGTTGGGAATGCAGAATATAGATGTGAGTTGTGGTGTTGGTGGTTGCAGGTGAAGCGCTACAGCGGGCTGGTGGGCGTGTCGGCGCTGGAGGCGGGCGCGGGGGTGGGGGCGGGCGCGGGCTCGGGGGGCGGGCGGCGGCTGCAGAGCGAGCGCGACGCCGCCGACACCGCCGCCGCCATGGCCACGCTCTCCGTCACGCACGCGCACTCGCTCAGGTACTACTACACATACATATTGCCAGACGATTTACTACTTTTGTAATCACAAAAAAAAAGTACTGACTGCTTTTCTTGCCTAGCATGTCGTAGAAGGTGACTGAGGGCGTGTGGGGTACTGGGTCTGTGATAGTGTAGGCGATGAGCTAGCCACTTGTCACTACTCTTTCACGATTTTCCATCTGATCAAACCCAATTTTTGTATGGCTAAATGTGGTCTTAAGGAACACAGTGCTCCTTGGACTCTGCCTACCCATTCAGGGATTACAGACGTGATTGTATGTATGTATGTAAATCCCCACACCTTGATAGTATACACTCCAATGATAATGTAGGCCCTTGCATAACCTTAGGAGTAGAATCATGTCCCTGAACTCACATTTCAGTTTGAACCAATAATTCTTGCAGTGTTCTTCGCCTGATAAAAATTCCGTCTTCCCCTCAGGTCGTCGGAGAGCTCTCGGTCGGTGTCGGAAGAGCCCATGGAGCAAGACGAGGGCAAGTGAGCGCACGCTCGGCAGTCCTCGGGTCCCCGCCAGCCGTCGGCCCCGCTCGGCGGTCCTCGGCCGCCGTCGGGCGCCTCCGCCCGCGCTCGGCCCGCCTCGGCACATTCCGGCGCCGCCCGGCGTCCAAGAGTCGCGACGCGCTATATGTATATTTCGTGAGATGTTATCTGTCGTGATTCATGAAGAATTTAGCGATCGTGTAGAGTTTATATGTGTAGGTGGTAAAATTAAGACAAATCTTAATTTGAAAGCTTTAAAATGTAGAAAAATATTTAATGACGTGTACAAAATATATTAATATTGTGAATTCGAGCAGAGCGCCGCCGCGCGCTCCAAACCAAAGATGTCCGGAGGCCGCCGCCGCCTCCGCCGCCGCCTCCGCCGCAGTGTAGTGTACATACCGGCGCGTTATATACTTTTGTACGGGGGGCGGGCGCCGGCGCCGCGGCTCTCATATTATTTATTGTATCGTCCGCGGCCGCGGCGCCGGCGCCGGCGCTCCCCTTCTATGAATTTTCAATTTTGATATTGTAATGCGAGAGCATTTGTGACTCTGTAGTAATCTTATGCCGCCAGAGCCGGCATTGTCTTATGATATTAAATAATATTTGTCACTGTTGACGTGGCCCGCGGGCCATTTGTGAAACGATTCTAAGATTCCTTGTATTTATTTAAGTTGAAAGTGCAATATGTCTGTCTGTTTGTGTGTGTGTGTGTGTGCGTGTGAGTTCGAGTAGATCGGACGGCAACGAACGTCGGTAACTGTCTCGCGATAGTTTACATTTATTATGTAATTTGTCATTTTTATCAGAGAATTATATGGCTTGTGATTTGGGAAAGTATTAAAGTTAGATTTTTTATATAAATAGTTACCGTGACTTGTCTGCGCGCGCGCTCGCGGTCTACGACGACTCTTCAACGATAAACGGATATATTTTTGTATGATGGCTGTCTGTGTTTGTATACGTATTGTTGAGTGGTAACGTACCCAGAGGGATGCGATCCTTGTACGCTAAACAAAGTTAAAACAATGTTGTGTCTTTGAGAATTTTATTGTTGAATTGGAATACAGATGAAATAATTATTTAATAAATGTATATATATTATATATATATATTTGGAAATATATCTGCGAAATTATTTTAAAAGACTCTTTTATTTACCTGCACATCGCTGATATTGTACGGGCAGGCTGCAATGGTAGCAACACGCAGTATCTTACAATTCCGTTTTGGTCCTTCGAGCAGGATATGAATTAGCGACCATTAGGAGTGGACTCGACGGACTATAGGTGTACGGGTCAGTAAGCATGTACGCATAGAGTTGATACCGAATGCGTGAAAAATATTGTAGTTCAAGCCAGATTCAAAGTAAAATGCGACGAAGTAAAGGCGATTTTTCATTATAATTTCAGCAAGATAAGCATTTAAATTTGATAACAAAACAAAAACAAAATAAAAACACTGTTACAGTTATAATTATAGTATAAAAATAACATTCTCTTACAAACTAATTCGTATTACAAAAATATACTTTTATGTCTACACACTAAATAAACTACGGTAGAGCTAACATCCTAACAGATTGTTAGGCTCTTGAAGACATAATTATTAAGATTAAGAAAAGATGTAACAGATGAACTCTAGTTTTCTTAGATTTTAACTCGAAAAACAAATTTTTTTTTATGTAAACGGGGCAAATTGACAGACGGCTCATCTGATGGTAAGTGATTACCGCCGCCATCTACAATAACTACAATAACATAGACATCAACAACAGCGGAGGAGTTGCAGATGCGATGCCAAAGTTTAAGTAAAAACATTAATAATGGCAAAATTATGATCAAGAGCCTTATTAAACAACTCTCTGAATAAATTCCTCTAGAAGACGATTTAGCGCAACGTTACATAGAACAGCTCGCACATCTGCTACGCTATGAGAGAATTCTTAAACTTAAAACTAGTAACAAATGAGTAGTAACAAAGAAAAAAAATAAGAAATACAAATGCTTGTGGCTTGCTAGAGGTGTATATAAATATGCGCAAACGCATCCATCGCAGTGTTCTCCCCTGACGCAAGCTACACACGATTCTTTCAAAACATTTCTTTACAACAGGAAACTTATTTACATGAAGACTTTATTTAGAGCACGATGACTACTTTGAGTTTATTTTGGATTTTTTCTACGCAACATTAAACCAGAAAATGGCATAGTAATTATAACTTATGCATTAGGGTTGAGAATTTTCAACAACAACATATGTTTGTGCAATTTGTGTACTCTTTACAAAGTTTAGAGGCTGAAACGAAATTAATACAAAACCGTAAATAGTAAAGTAAATTTCTCCCTAACTGAAACCCCATCAGTTAGGGAGAAATTTACTTTACTATAATGTTGAAACATTATAAACATTTTCCATAAAAAATATGACTAGAATAATAATTATAAAAACCATTTGTGCGTTGTATGGACAAGGAATTAATATCCTGATATTTCTGATACAACAGATTTTTTTATAACAGATGAATGCCAGGAAAGTTTTGTTCACCAAACATGCAACTAGAAATTATACTATGATATGCAATCAAATTCACATTTTCAAGAATGTGTGCTAGATATACAGGAACGTATCTACTGATTAAACTCTTAGAGGATCACTAGAAATGGCTAAGGAACCTAATGTTTTTGATCCCTGTAACTAAAAATAGTTTAATCTGAAATCATTTCTACATATGTAACAGCATATAATTATGTCATCACAATTACAAGTAGCGTAGAGAGTGATATCTATAAACATAGACATTATATACATAATCACGTCTTAGGCATCAGACTATATGATAAATTATCAAATAAACGTTTGTTAAAATTATTTACAAAAGATTGCTGATTTATTTTGACTACAGATTTAGGCCCATATTTTGCTGACAACACACCTTCATCCCCCTATTCACGACTTTTGAATCTTATTTTCAATTCGAAAACGCATGTCCTGTTTCGCTTTGATTTGTCACAAATAAAAGTGACAGGTATATAACAAATTTTTCTAATAATCAAGTGATTTGACAGTTTAAATGAAAATTTACCTAGGTTATTTTGAAATAATAAAATCGAATTTATTTTTTAATAATATATATTTTTAATAATAATAAGTTAAATAAAAAAGTTTTATTATTTTTTTTTAATTTTAAGGGAAATTTTCACTTTGAAATGCCATTTAGCCTTTAAAAATTTAAATAATTTAAGGCTACATGGCATTTAGATCTGTCAAATCACTTTGACTAATTAAAAGTGGGCTATAGATTCCGTGACTCCATTATATTCCGGCATCGGTGAGTAAGGAGTCAGAGGAGTGCCTCGGTCGGTGCCGGCCGAGCTAGAGCGCGGCGTGCTGGCAGCGGTCGGGCGGGTCCAGCGTGCTGCAGTGGCAGTTGCACGAGCTCACCGGGCACTCCGTGTGCTCTCTGACCATTACAAAATTCGTCTTTTAGATTCTTTTTACATAAGAAAAACTAAACTAATATAATGAAGAATTGTTAAAACACTATCAAAATAGAGAAACATTTGATTTGATATTCAGGAATTTGTAAAGGTTTAAATCTGTCAAAACATACATATAGGTCACGACTATAGGTATCACGACTATCATCCCTAAGGGTTAGTCAGAAACTAGGCAACAGCACCGCAATAGCAGTCCATTGCCATAGTCCGCTCTTTACCAAGCAGTGACTGCACTCGGTTCTAACTCGGATGTAACTCTCTCTCTGTAATGTTTACTTTCAAAGTGGATATAGTATTGTTCACTTTTGTCGCCAGAAAAAAATATTGACAATGATCCCTATACATCCCAACTCAAGAATAATTCTTATATTCATACAATAGTAAAAGTCGCGACAACCAAGTTTGAGTTCCAAAACGGGTAAAATTTTATGAAGGTAGGTTTATGAAGTACTCGGTAAAACGGGCTCTGGTCAGAGTAAATTTGGAGTAAATTCCATACATTTGGTTTCACTCAGGTGTATTTTGGAACGGCCTTCAGTAAATATTACTCGACTCCGAGTTTATTGCGTTTTGGAACGCACCCCAAATGGGAACTCCAAATTAACTTCGAAATCAAGACCTCTCAAAAACCACCTTTGTCTATGGTAAAATATTATACACTTATGAATATCAGAATTTGAATATCTATAAACGCCACTGTAATATGAGAGATAGCTGGCGAAATGTGGGAGTCCACAACTCTGCCTACCCCTTCGGGGAAAGAGGCGCGATGACATGTTGTTGCCGAGTGGTAAAACTGACCAGACAGGTTAGGTTGAGTGGCTTAAAAGGCCACCACTTTCTCTCTCATAGCTTCTTTCTTACAAATCCTATCATGTATACTGACTTGAACCAGTGCAGCAGATGGTCGGCGTGGCCGCCGTGCCTGCAGGCCACGCACCAGCTGAACCAGCCGCCAAAGCTGACGCCCCCCGCGCCCCCCGCGCCCGCCCCCACGCCCGCGCCGCCCAGGTGCAGCGAGCACACGCCGCAGCGCGGCAGCGGCTTGCGGCAGTTCGGGCACGACGACAGTTGCTGCAACAAAGCGCGCGTTAGCCGAAAATGCTATGGCAGGATCTACGCGCATCTATCCTTTCGGCCAATATAATGAAATTTTCAATGATGTGTATAGGTGATCTTAGGCGGTAAATATTGTGTGTGTGTGTGTGTGTGTGTGTGCGTGTGTGCGTGTGTGTGTGCGCGCACCTTCATCTTGGCGGCGGGCGGCGGCAGGCGGGCCCGCGCGCGGCGTGCGGCGGGCGGCGCGGCGACGGGCTTGCCGCAGTAGACGCACGCCACGGCGACGGCGCGCTCCGCCAGCTCGGCGCCCCCCGGCCCCCCGGCGCCGCCCCCCGCGCCCGCGCCCCCCGCGCCCGACGCCCACGTGTCCAGCGCGCTGCGCGCCCCCCACAGCCGCCAGCAGTCCAGCAGCGACCGGTACTCCTGCACGCACACATTCAATGTCGATTAGATAAAACCGGGCACTACTCATCAGAGAGCTCGCCGAATCAGTCTGTTGTAAATGTCGTTCGCCTCACATTACGCCCGGTGCATGGGCGATTAGCTCGCCCCTCTATCACATGAGGACTTAAAAATATCAGACAAAATTTAAATATTTACAGATATCATTACGCTTTTATCCCCGAAAGGGTAGGCAGAGGTGTTAATGTTTCACCGGATGTTAAGTCTCCATGTAACAGGTGGCGAGCCTGTTGCCATGCACCGGGCACAATGTGAGGCAAACGATATTCACAATGAACTGTACATAAGTTTTATTCAAACTCAGCGGTGGCGGCGGTGGGATCGAACCCGCGAGTCCCTCAACGTCTCGAACGAAAAGACAGACGGGGCACTCCCGTGAATTCACGCCTTCATCCCAAAAGATTGCAGCCTTCCACTTATCACGATCCTAGCACTAACCATTCGCTTCATCTGATGCTTCAATGTATCTGAAAATATTCAGAGTACTTACGTCACTAATTCCCACTTTGATGTATTAATTCACAAGAAAACAAAATCTGGTCAACTCCAACACACGTTTGGAGCATAGTAGTGGACTCGATTTGAACCACTCAACTTTATAGCGAGGAGAAATAGAATAGAACTGTCATGTCTCAGCACGGTCGGCATTTTTATATACTGTCATCCAAGGTCGTAACCCACATATCAGCTCGGAAAGGGATCTTCACCGTATCGCCTCGCTGTCAACCAATCTACACCCTTCCTCTTCCGATGGCAGGCACCGGCCGCCCCGCGCCTGTACTTACCAGGAGCCAGGCCTGCGGGCCACCCCGCGCCTGCACTGACCTGGAGCCAGGCCTGCAAGCCGCCCCGCGCCTGCACTGACCTGGAGCCAGGCCTGCAAGCCGCCCCGCGCCTGCACTGACCTGGAGCCAGGCCTGCAAGCCGCCCCGCGCCTGCACTGACCTGGAGCCAGGCCTGCAAGCCACCCCGCGCCTGCACTGACCTGAAGCCAGGCCTGCAAGCCGCCCCGCGCCTGCACTGACCTGAAGCCAGGCCTGCAAGCCGCCCCGCGCCTGCACTGACCTGGAGCCAGGCCTGCAAGCCGCCCCGCGCCTGCACTGACCTGGAGCCAGGCCTGCAAGCCACCCTGCGCCTGCACTGACCTGAAGCCAGGCCTGCAAGCCGCCCCGCGCCTGCACTGACCTGGAGCCAGGCCTGCAAGCCGCCCCGCGCCTGCACTGACCTGGAGCCAGGCCTGCAACCCGCCCCGCGCCTGCACTGACCTGGAGCCAGGCCTGCAAGCCGCCCCGCGCCTGCACTGACCTGGAGCCAGGCCTGCAAGCCACCCTGCGCCTGCACTGACCTGAAGCCAGGCCTGCAAGCCGCCCCGCGCCTGCACTGACCTGGAGCCAGGCCTGCAAGCCGCCCCGCGCCTGCACTGACCTGGAGCCAGGCCTGCAACCCGCCCCGCGCCTGCACTGACCTGGAGCCAGGCCTGCAACCCGCCCCGCGCCTGCACTGACCTGGAGCCAGGCCTGCAAGCCACCCCGCGCCTGCACTGACCTGGAGCCAGGCCTGCAAGCCGCCCCGCGCCTGCACTGACCTGGAGCCAGGCCTGCAAGCCGCCCCGCGCCTGCACTGACCTGGAGCCAGGCCTGCAACCCGCCCCGCGCCTGCACTGACCTGGAGCCAGGCCTGCAACCCGCCCCGCGCCTGCACTGACCTGGAGCCAGGCCTGCGGGCCGGGCGCGCGCGCCAGGTCTGGCGGCAGGCAGCGCGCCGCCACCAGCGCCACCGTCTGCACGTCCCCCGTTTTCTCCAGCCACTTCTGCAGCAGACGCACGCCCTCGGGGCTCATGCCTGCACACCAAACAAACACCTCTTATTATGATAAACACCGGCACGGAATTAGACCCAAGATGGCGGCTTCTGCTCTGGTACTGCCGTGGTCAAATTATGATTTTATCTGTATCACTGAAAGCTGGTTAACATCTGACTTATATGATCGAGAGGTTTCCGATGATAGATACGTAGAGGCAACAGGGAGCAACAAATTTTAACCTTGTAACCGTGCGTGTACGTGTTAATATACGAGTATCGATACAAATTTTTTGAGGCGGAAAGTTATTAGTTACCATCGGGGATAGTACCAGTTCAGAGACGAGACAATGAGGAAGGAAATAAAGAAATAATATTGCGAGTGATACGAAAGAGTAGAAAAGGACTTCCACGGTCCGGAAGAAGAAGCACTGATATACATACAGACATTATAATCACGACTATTACCTCCTAAGGGGAATTCAGAGACTAGGCAGTCCGCACTTTCATAAAATAAGGCTCTGCCCAGACAAGCTACCGACCTCAGCCACCAGTGGCTAGCGACAAACAGTTGACACAATTTTTTATACTATTTATTTTATTAGCACGCGGCGCACACGTGTGGCTGGTGGCGACCATTCGCTACTTTATCTGGTGGCTGTGGTCGGCGGCCGTCTGCGCAGAGCCTTAGCCTCTGATCTGTCGGGCGCCATTTTTTCAAAATGGCGCATTTCTCAGACCACTTGAAGCGACCGAATTACTTCCGGTTTTACTGTCATTAAAATGACGATATTAAAGAAATTTGTATAAAAGTTATATATATATATTTAATTTGAATGTAAATTAATCCTTTATATTAAATTATGTTTACTTAATTTTGACCTATTTAATATATTTCACAAAAAAAAATTAACAAAAATGCTCCATAATCCTTAAAATCGCAAGCGGAAAATTTTAGCTTCCTCCAACGCCCGCACCTGCCACAATACATATGAAAGGGACTTATTTTATTATGTTGATTTGACATTAACGGCAGCTTTATATTATATCTCTAACTCACTCTGTGGGGCGTAATAAAGTAAACTCATTTGCAAAAAAAAACGGGCACCTCAGCAATGAACCATTTCAAATGTTAATATTGCTTTGTTTGATCATTATAGGTAGTTTTATCCTTACAATTTGGTAAATTAATAAGAAAATAATCGTTTTCATCAGTATTTCATAAAATTTTGATACAATTTATGGGAAATAATGCTAAACCTCACTAGTAGTGTATGTTCGCTAGTAGTGCATATGCTCATGTAGTAAAAATAAAAACAGTTTTTGTTTTTTTTTTATTAAAGTAAAAGCAGATAAATGTTTAGTATCGAGTGTGACCCCCTCTAGCCAAAATCACAGCTTGAATTCGTCTGGGCATGCTAGCGAGTATATCCCGGATACTTGCTTGTTGTCCCAGACATGCTCTATGGGATTGTTATTGGGTCTTCGAGCTGGCCAATCTAAACGACGAATGCCGACCTCTTGCACATACGCTTTAACATCGCGAGGTCGGTGGGCGCGAGCATTGTCGTCCATAAAAATCGAGTCTTCACCTAGAGCGGCCAATGCGGGTTGTGCATGAGGAATTAGAACTTCCGTTATGTGTCGATGCCCAGTCAGTGAACCGTTTTCAATGAAGACTAACTCTGTACGATCCATTGAATTTATTCCTGCCCAAAACATAACAGAGCCCCCACCATAAGGTGTGATTTCTTCGAAAAATGCCTCTGCAAAGCGTTCTCCTTGTCTTCTTAGCACTCGCCGACGTCGATCTTCAGCGAACAGAGATATCTTGGCTTTATCAGAGAACAAAACCCTATTCCAATCTTCTTGAGTCCATGATTCAAAATTTCTAGCGAACCTAGCCTGTGAACTCGGTGCTCACGGAGTAATTTGGGGCCGCGGGCCGGGCGGTGACAATATACGCTATTGGCAGCGAGAAGCCTCCTCCTGACCGTCCATAGACTAATATGCACATTTCTTACTTCTTGGAGGTTGTTCTTAAGACCCACATACGAAGATTTGCGATTTCTCAATGCGCGACTCACAAGAAAACGATCATCCCGTGGTTGGGTACATGGTTTTTTTCCAGAACCAGGCCTTCTCTCGACGGAACCAGTCTCCTGATATCGCTGCCAGGTCCTTTGGATTGTCGAGCGACAAACATTTAGCCTCCTACCCTCGAAGCATTGGCTGCAACCTTCTTCAAGCAGCGCGATAATTTTGGTAGCTTTTACCACTTTATCTACCATTTTTGATACAGCAATAAATAAAGCTTTGACAGTCAAGGATATGAAATTATCATCGAGAAAATTTAATAAAAGTTATGAAAGTCGATGTTAACTTTTGACTTTGATGTAGGATAAAAAGGGGCTTTCTGTAAAAATGAGCATCAAATGAAAATTTGAATTTAGAACGTACTTTTTTAAATACCACGGCATTTTTAAAACCGGCCAGTAACGTGTACAAACGATTGAAACCTTTTTTGTATTGTATCTTTTTAAAAATGAATGAAAATCAAAAACCGCCCGTTTTTTGCAAATGAGTGTATAACAACGATAGAAATCCTAATGGTATATATTTTAGACTCTAAAAGTAAAAAAAATGCGAGTCGTCCAGGAGGGTAGTGAGCACTCACCCGTGAGCAGTATCCCGGCGAGGTCGCCCTGCTCGACGAGCGCGTCGGCGGTGCGCGCCACGTAGTCGTGCAGGTCTTGGTCGGCGAGGTAGAGGCAGGCGAAGGCGGCGCGGTCCTCCAGCCGCATGTCGGGCTCCAGCACGGCGTCCAGCGCCGCGTCGGGCGCCGCCGCCGCCGCCGTCGCTGCCGGCGCCGCCGCCGCCAGGAAGCGCAGCAGAGCGCGCAGGTACGGGTCCGGCAACGCCGGCGTCGCCAGCGGCAGCGCGTCGCGCCACAGACGCTCGTCGCCTGGCAGTGCCCAATGTTTATATATATTTATTATTGATATACGCTACTATACAACTACCAGAATCTAAAATTATAATGTTGATATAACTACACCGACTTCTTGTCTTCGGTCATCTATCAGATGACTCGTCAGACGTTGTTTACGTTTTGTTTGTTCCTGATAAAATATTTGTTTCGTGAAAGTATGAAAAACCCCATTTCATCTCATATTACCTAATCCGGCAAGCGCGAGCGCGACGACGCGCAGCTGCGGCTCCTGCGCGCGCGTCAGCACGTCGAGCGCCAGGCGCAGGCGCAGGTGGAAGACATATTACCTAATCCGGCAAGCGCGAGCGCGACGACGCGCAGCTGCGGCTCCTGCGCGCGCGTCAGCACGTCGAGCGCCAGGCGCAGGCGCAGGTGGAAGACATATTACCTAATCCGGCAAGCGCGAGCGCGACGACGCGCAGCTGCGGCTCCTGCGCGCGCGTCAGCACGTCGAGCGCCAGGCGCAGGCGCAGGTGGAAGACATATTACCTAATCCGGCAAGCGCGAGCGCGACGACGCGCAGCTGCGGCTCCTGCGCGCGCGTCAGCACGTCGAGCGCCAGGCGCAGGCGCAGGTGGAAGACATATTACCTAATCCGGCAAGCGCGAGCGCGACGACGCGCAGCTGCGGCTCCTGCGCGCGCGTCAGCACATCGAGCGCCAGGCGCAGGCGCAGGTGGAAGACATATTACCTAATCCGGCAAGCGCGAGCGCGACGACGCGCAGCTGCGGCTCCTGCGCGCGCGTCAGCACGTCGAGCGCCAGGCGCAGGCGCAGGTGGAAGACATATTACCTAATCCGGCAAGCGCGAGCGCGACGACGCGCAGCTGCGGCTCCTGCGCGCGCGTCAGCACGTCGAGCGCCAGGCGCAGGCGCAGGTGGAAGACATATTACCTAATCCGGCAAGCGCGAGCGCGACGACGCGCAGCTGCGGCTCCTGCGCGCGCGTCAGCACGTCGAGCGCCAGGCGCAGGCGCAGGTGGAAGACATATTACCTAATCCGGCAAGCGCGAGCGCGACGACGCGCAGCTGCGGCTCCTGCGCGCGCGTCAGCACGTCGAGCGCCAGGCGCAGGCGCAGGTGGAAGACATATTACCTAATCCGGCAAGCGCGAGCGCGACGACGCGCAGCTGCGGCTCCTGCGCGCGCGTCAGCACGTCGAGCGCCAGGCGCAGGCGCAGGTGGAAGACATATTACCTAATCCGGCAAGCGCGAGCGCGACGACGCGCAGCTGCGGCTCCTGCGCGCGCGTCAGCACGTCGAGCGCCAGGCGCAGGCGCAGGTGGAAGACATATTACCTAATCCGGCAAGCGCGAGCGCGACGACGCGCAGCTGCGGCTCCTGCGCGCGCGTCAGCACGTCGAGCGCCAGGCGCAGGCGCAGGTGGAAGACATATTACCTAATCCGGCAAGCGCGAGCGCGACGACGCGCAGCTGCGGCTCCTGCGCGCGCGTCAGCACGTCGAGCGCCAGGCGCAGGCGCAGGTGGAAGACATATTACCTAATCCGGCAAGCGCAAGCGCGACGACGCGCAGCTGCGGCTCCTGCGCGCGCGTCAGCACGTCGAGCGCCAGGCGCAGGCGCAGGTGGAAGACATATTACCTGTCATGTCCTGTTGACATTGCCTCTTGTCTCTATAGAAACGTGGTTGTTGATTTCTTGACAGTGTTCAATAAACAATCTTTTAATTGTTAATATTTTGTATTTATTAATTGGCGACGAGATGCCCACAAATGAATCAGAAAAGTGGATGAAAGTACGTGCCAGCTTACGAGGCACCCTCACCAGAACAAAAAATTACGTAAATACACAAGAATTATTACCAGAAGACGAAATTGAGACACGACTTCAAACAATTGAAAAGACATACGAAAAATTTTTAGATACACAAGAAAAAATAGAATCAGCAATTGAAGATGAAACATTAGAACAAGAAATTGATTACAGGTATGATTTTGAAGAAATTTTTACAATGCTTAAAACTAAATTATTAATGATGAAAAGAAGACTCTCAGTTCAAAACATACCCAGCGCGCCGCTGCCCAGTACCTCTACCTCTACTACCATAGAACAGTTACCGAAACTCAATTTCCAACAATTCCAAGACAAAGAATCCTTCCGGAATTTCACTAAAAGGCCAAAAATTTATCTTATGCTCAACAAAATAACTGACAATAAGATGAAAGTTTACACCCTTCTTACAACAATATCCCCGGAAATCCATGAACGCGCTTACAATTTATGTGCACCAGATGAACCCCTAAATAAAAATTTCGAAGAATTAATAGAAATTTTAGATGAATATTGTGCAGGACTGCACACCTTTTTGATACTATTTATGTTTTTATACTTTTTTTATTAATGACTTTGTGTCTTTTGACGTTATTATTATTATTACAGCTCTTGCACTTGTCACGGTCTTTTTCATTGCCTAGTTTTTCCCAATATTGGCTCCCAATTAACATTATTTACAGTCCACTCCCTCACATTTTGGTCCTTCTCCCCTTTTCTTTGAATCACGCTAATTATTTTCACAAAATTTCGTCCATTATAAATTTTTTCTCCATAGTGACATATGGTCGAAACTCGGAGCCAAAGAAAAGCTAGAGAAAGAGAAGTTCGTGACAATATGAGTGATCCAGTGGCTACAACATCGGCGGCTACTCCAGCCCCGAACGTCCGTTCTGTGAGCTCTAGGTCCTCTCACTCCTCAGCGACGATCCGCGCTCAAAAGCTTGCTCTACAAGCAGCTCACCTCCGGAAAGTCGCAGAAGTGGACCGAGCAGCCGCAGCCGCAGCGGCGGCTGCAGCAGCTGCCGACACAGAACGGAAAGCCGCTGATCTAGAGTTGGAAGCGCAAATAGCTGCTTTAGAAGTTGAAAGTGGTGGGAGCAGGCGAAGCTCCCGATCTAGGACTTCAGTTCAGAATTGGTTAGCTACATTAGACACTAATCCCCAACAACACGTTACGTTAGAACCACACATTTCAGGCTCTAATGCACCGCATGAACGTCGTTGTCAGGACTTGGAGTGTGGCCAAGATATTTATTCTGGTGGTAGGAGAGGCTTATCCAAACCAGTCCCATCGACCATCGCAGCCAACATTCCTCACACTATTGGTAGCTTTCAAAATTCTAGTGAAAAAAATAGACGGAAAACCACTGATATAACTTTATTAGCACAGGCTATATTATCACTCGCAAGCGGTGCTACTCCCAAACAAAGGGTTGGCGATGGACGTCTGCCAGTCTTCGATGGCAAGCCCTTGGACTGGCTGGCCTTCAAGCGCGTCTTTGTCGACACGATGGCAGCGTTCACCCCTTCCGAGAACGTAGCACGCATTGGGCTGAGTCTACGTGGAGCGGCACGAGAGGCGGTTGCCGTCCTCCTGGTGTCTGCTCGAGACCCTGCCGAAGTGATGGATGCGTTAGAATTGCGATTCGGTAGGTCAGAATTTATTGTTTTACAAGAAATTTCTATTGTAAAGTTATTACCGAAACTTAGTTCTGACTCTACGGATTTAAATAAGTTTGCATGTAAGGTCCGTAATTGTGTGGAGATAATTAAGCTCCTCGACCAGAAATGCTACTTACAGTCTCCGGAAATTTTCCAAATTGTTTTAGGGAAACTGACACCCTTATTGCGAAGTAGGTGGGCAGATTTTGCTTCGGTCAATAGTTTGGACCAGGAAAAGACGAAGCTTGAGCTACTAGCGCAGTTCTTGTCACGCGAGGTAGACTTGCAGCTCAAGTTCGGTCTTATAGTGGAACCCTCGGTACACTTTAAAAAACCTGAAAGGACTCATACAATTTTATCATCCGACACCGTGCAGAATCACCCACATGATACACTACTACACACATCTTCATCAAAACAATATACGGTTTCTATTCAAAATTCTGAAACAAAATTAAAATGTCCATTTTGTAAACAACAACACAATTTATCAAAATGTGACGATTTCCTGTCATTGTCAATACCTGACAGATGGATTTTTGTCAGAGAAAATAAACTCTGTCACAAATGTTTTAAAAAAGGTTTCCATAGCTATAGACATTGTAAATTTTCAAAAGAAGTTTGCAAATCTAAAAATTGTAACTCTAGGCATAACAACCTCTTACACGACCCAAACGCTGCAGTCACTTACACTACCGAAAATAGCGATACCGTACAACCTGGGACATCTGGTCAGAGTCACTCACAGTCTGAGACTTCTTCACACATTACACAAAAAGAGTCTTCAGACACCGTAGCACATGCTACCAGTGTCTCTGAACCTTCCCGCTCCGGCTCTCTCTTTGACATGCGGCCTCTATTAAAAATTGTTGCCGTCACGGTGGTAGGTCCATCAAGTAGTGTTGACACTTACGCGCTGCTCGATGATGGCTCGACAGCGACTTTCATTGACGCAGAGCTAGCATGTCAGATAGGAGCTAAGGGGCCGGTTTCGCAACTTCAGGTCAACTGTATAGGGGGTCTCACTAAACATACTCGAGTCGAGTATATAGATTTTGATATCAAGGGTCGTCATAGTGATGCCGTACACTCTGTCAAGAGGGCCCGAGCTATCAAATCTTTAGACCTAGGTCACCAGACGGCCTGTTATGCCAAAATTTCAAAATTTTTACATTTGTCGGAGTTAGCTTCTTCTTTATGTTATGATAACGTTCAACCTAAGATTATCATAGGCATCGACAACTGGGCACTTTCATACCCACAGGATGTTCGAAAGGGCTCGAAACATGATCCCGTCGCCATTAAAACTTCCCTTGGATGGGTTCTCTTTGGGTCTGGTAGCAGTCGAACAAAGCCTATCGATTTTATAAATCACAATTTAGTTTCGGACAACAACTTAGAAATTATGATTAAAAGTCAGTACACGTTGGAATCCATAGGCATTACTAAACGAGAGCCGCGTAGTGCACAGGACGAGCGCGCTATAAATATTTTAGAACGCACAGCTAACCGGTTGCCTGATGGAATATTTGAAGTCGGTCTTTTGTGGAAATCGGACAACCAGGTAATTCCCAATAGCTATCCTCTCGCACTGTCTCGTTTTTTAGGCTTAGAGAAGAAATTCTTAAAGGACCCTGCATATGCGGAACGTTATAAACAGAATATTCATGACGTTCTGGCAAAAGACTATGCGGAGAAGTGCAATAATGAACCTTCTCCCAATTCGGTTTGTTGGTATTTGCCACATTTTGGAGTGGTAAATCCCAACAAGCCAAATAAGTTGCGCGTCGTTCATGACGCGGCAGCAAAGAGCAAGGGTACTAGCCTGAACGATCTTTTACTTACTGGTCCTGACTTATTGCAGTCTCTCTTTGATATTTTACTGCGTTTTAGGGAAGGTAGGGTAGCCATGACGGCGGACATTAAGGAAATGTTTCCACGTTTCAAAATAATCGAGCGCGATAGAGACGCGCAACGCTTTCTGTGGAGGGATAGTCCTAATGAGCCCTTAGGTACATATAGGATGTCCTCAATGATCTTTGGTGCCGTGTCTAGCCCGTTCACTGCTATTTATATGAAAAATAAAAACGCCTTGGGAGTAAAAGACCAGTATCCCGAGGCAGCACACGCGATAGTAAATGACGTTTATATGGACGATTATATAGGATCCTTGGATTCACCTGATCATGCTGCAGTTCTGGCCTATGAAATTATCGAAATTCACTCGCGTGCTGGCTTAGAGATGCGAGGTTGGGTATCGAACAACCTCTCAGCTCTCAAACTATTGCCCAGTGACCTCATTGAAGAGCGAATGAAAAGTGAATCCATAGATCTCTGTAGCTCATCCAATACTTCGCTTCCTGTCAGGACGCTTGGCATAATTTGGCAGCCATTCTCTGACACGATTCATTTTAATGCGCCAGTTACTAAGGCTACGAAACTTCCCGAGCGTCTTACCAAACGCATTGTTTTATCCTTGTTGATGCGCGTTTTCGATCCCCTGGGCATTCTGGCTCCTGTCGTCATTTGTGGACGAATCATGTTCCAGAATGTTTGGCGGAAGAACATCAATTGGGACGACGCACTTTCCCAACCAGATGTAACATCGTGGAGCAACTGGTATCTCGACCTTATAGAAACGTCTCAGTTACGCATTCCACGCTGCTACAAGCTGGCTCCTTTGGAGCCACAGTCAATCGAGTTGCATGTATTCGCGGATGCCAGTGAACAAGCATACACAACTGTTATCTATTATCGTTTTATCTACCCCAACGAATACATACAGCTCGCATTGGTGTGTAGCAAATCACGCGTAGCTCCTTTAAAGCCGTCCAGTATTCCTAGACTAGAGCTTCAGGCGGCTTTAATAGCAGCCCGTCTAGCTAGCACTGTAGGAAAAGCTACTAGGTTTAAATTTGTTAAACGTGTATTTTGGTGTGATTCCATGAACGTGCTGGGCTGGCTCCGCAATGACGCGCGTTGCTACAAACCTTTTGTAGCACATAGAGTTGGTGAGATCATCGAACTCACTAACGTTTCTGAGTGGCGATGGGTGCCTTCCGAGCTCAACGTTGCTGACGATGCAACGCGCCTCAAGCAGGGAGCCCTACGGCAAGACTCTCGATGGCTCAAAGGTCCAGATTTCCTATTGTCCTCTGATTGGCCCGATGAGCCAGCAACAGTCTCGCCTTCCTTAGAGCTGAAATCTGCTAAAATTTTAAATCATCTCATCATAGAGACTAGTCGATCAGTACCGCTTTCTGCCATATCAACTAGGTTCAGTAGTTGGTCACGCTTGCTCCGCTCTACAGGACAAGCTCATCGTTACCTTTCGTTATTACGTCTCAGATCATTAAAGCGTAAGGGTATCTCTGTAGATTATTCATGTAGGGTAGGCAACTCCATTTTAGAATTCACTCCATCAATTTCATCACCTTCTCGCCATCAAAACACATCGAACGCACTGACTGCTGATGATCTAAGACTGGCGGAAGCACATATTCTCCGACAAAGCCAATTAGATGCCTTTCCAGAAGAGATCAGATGCATTTCTAATGGCCAACCTTTACCTCGCCGGAGTCGTTTGGCTAAGCTTCCCGCCACTTTAAACCAAGATGGTCTGCTCCGTCTGTCATCGCGGATTATCGCTGTTTCGGGTGTTGAAGATACAATGAAGTCCCCGATCTTGCTAGACGGCAAAAATCATGCCGTTCGTCTGTTGGTTCTACATCATCACCGAAAGGTAGCACATGCCAATAACGAGACTGTTATTAACGAATTACGGCAATCGTATTGGATTCTCAGCCTCAGAAACACCGTCCGTGCCGTAGCACACAGCTGCCAAGTCTGCCGAATCCGGAAAGCCTCTACCTTTCAACCAACAATGGGTAACCTACCCGAAGCTAGACTTGCCCATCATCGCCGACCATTCTCATATGTTGGATTGGATTACTTCGGTCCCATTACAATCACAATCGGCCGCAGAAAGGAGAAGAGGTATGTGGCTCTTTATACCTGCTTAACCATTCGAGCCATACATTTGGAGATAGTCCACTCTTTGTCAACGGACGCTGCCATCATGTCCCTTAGGAGATTTGTCGCTCGCCGTGGAACGCCTTCAGAGGTCTACTCGGATAATGGGACCGCTTTCGTGGGTGCAAGCCGAGAGTTAAGAGCACTCTATGGCGAAGAAGTCCGCAACTTTGCCTCATCAGAAATGGTGCAGTGGAAGTTTATACCACCATCAGCGCCATTCATGGGAGGAGCGTGGGAGAGACTGGTTAAGTCAGTGAAGTCCGCCCTCAAGGTTTCACTCATTGAGAAGAACCCGTCAGAAGAGGTGTTGGCCACGCTCCTGTGCGAAGTAGAGGGCATAGTTAACTCGCGCCCTTTGACACACGTCCCTGCTGATGCCGAAGATCAAGAAGCGCTCACTCCCCTCCATTTTATTCTGGGCTCTTCATCTGGGAGGCCGATCCCTGGGACCTTAAACGCCTCTGACCATTGCAGTAGAGCCGGCTGGCGAAGAGCGCTCGCGATGGCTGATTGTTTTTGGCGCCGCTGGGTCAGAGAATACCTTCCGACCCTTGGCCCTCGAAGATTACCCGGGCAAGCACCATCTATCAAAACGGGAGATTTGGTGCTAATTGCGGACGGAAATTTACCCCGATCCACCTGGCCAAGAGGTCGGATTGCCGTTTTATTCCCGGGGAAAGATGGTGTCGTACGAGTGGCCGACGTTTCTACTTGCGCCGGAGTGCTACGCAGACCCCTGAAGAAGCTGGTTCCTCTGCCTCTTTGAAAGGGGACCATGTGCAGGACTGCACACCTTTTTGATACTATTTATGTTTTTATACTTTTTTTATTAATGACTTTGTGTCTTTTGACGTTATTATTATTATTACAGCTCTTGAACTTGTCACGGTCTTTTTCATTGCCTAGTTTTTCCCAATATTGGCTCCCAATTAACATTATTTACAGTCCACTCCCTCACAAATATATTGATCCGAAACCTAGCACTTGGACGCTGCAACATACATTTATATCGCGTATGCAAAAACAAAACGAATCTATTTCAATATATGTTTCTGAGCTTAAAAAACTTGCCACGAATTGCGAATTCAAATGTCATCATTGTGAGAAATCCATAATTGAAAGCCTTCTCACACTGCAATTTATACGAGGACTAAAAGATGGTGATATACGCACAAAAATTCTACAAGATAGGAACACTCCACCGTTTTCACAACTAGTACAGTTAGCAACAGCAATAGAAATGGGAAAAATCGAGAATACTAAAATATCATCAGACATACAACATTATCCAGATCCAATAAATAAGCTTTCGTCCTCTTCCTATAACAGAAAGGAAATTCGGTCTTCTACACAATCATACCGAAATTCGACACCGGCAATCACAATTAAAGACTTGGAAGGAAGATGCCTTAGATGTGGTAAATCTGACCACCGCGCTAATGAATGCGGAGCCATTAAGAGCACCTGTCATAAATGTCAGAAGCAAGGACACCTAGCAAGAGTTTGCCTCCAGAGACCTAAAACGAACCAAATTAACGATACTACTAGTACTGTCAGCAACGAAAGTATTGGCAACATAAATTTAATTAAGAGTGAAATATCTGAAAGATACATGATTACAATAAGTATTGAAGGACAGCAAATTCAAATGGAGTTTGACACAGGTGCCACTTTGTCAACAATGTCACTCGAAAAATTTCGAATGCTAAAGATACCAAAGAAAATTTACAAAACTGACATGAAAATGAGAACCTATACAGGAGAAGAAATTAAACCATATGGAGTATCATACGTCAAATGTTCCTACAGAAACCAAACATTTTTTGGAAAATTATACATCATTGACAAGAACGTTGACGCCATATTTGGAAGAAGCTGGATGAAAGAACTAAAGGTAGAGCTTGCAGATATTAGACAGATTGAAACCCAAATACAACCGGTTAAATTAGAAAAAATATTTCAAGAATTTGAATCTTCTGTTTTCAGGAATGACCTTGGAGAAATCCCCACCTTTCGAGGACACCTACACCTAATAGAAAATACACAACCGATTTTTATAAAACCACGTCGGATTCCTTACGCCTTAAAACCGAAAGTCGACGAAGAAATAGAACGACTTTGCGCTATAGGCGTTATTACTAAAGTTGACCGATCAGACTGGGGAACTCCCATCGTACCAATAGTGAAACCTAATGGGAGTATTAGACTTTGCGCAGATTATAAGGTCACTCTGAACAAAGTGATTAAAGATGAACAATACCCAATTCCTATAATTGAAGATATATTTACAGAGATGAACGGAGGGCAAATTTTTTGTACGCTAGACATTACGCAGGCGTACCTAAATATGGTTATGGATGATGAAAGCGCCCTATTACAAACACTGAGTACACATAAAGGTACATACAAGGTAAATAGGCTTATGTTTGGAGTAAAAGTAGCACCTAGCCTTTGGCAGAAATTCATGGACCAATTGCTCCTGGGATTAAATGGAGTAAAGTGCTTCTTTGATGACATTATCATTCAAGGCTCTAATGAAGAAGAGCTATACCATCGACTGAGAGCAGTGCTACAAAAACTCAAAGAAAGTAACCTCAGAATAAATAAAGAAAAATGTCATTTCTTCAAACGAAGTATAAATTACTTGGGACACACAATCGATAAAGACGGCTTACATAAAAACAAAGACAAAATCAAAGCTATTGTTAAAACCGATCCGCCCAAAGATGTTAATGAACTAAGAACTTTCCTTGGAATGGCTAACTATTATAATAGATTTATACCAAATTTAGCAGACATTACAAATCCTTTGAACGAATTATTAAAGAAGAACACACAATTCATATGGACTCCGAATTGTCAAACATGTTTTGAAAATATAAAAAAAGAAATTTTAAGCGAAAGAATACTAACTCATTTTGATAGAAGCAAACCATTAATTTTGGCTACAGACGCTTCACCGCATGGTCTTGGGGCTGTGCTGTCACACAAATTCACAGATGGATCAGAACGACCCATAGCTTTTGCTTCAAGGACCCTAACCAATAGCGAAAAAAAGTACAGTCAGATAGATAAAGAAGCAACTGCAATCTTCTGGGGTCTTAAAAAGTTCTTCCATTACTGTTATGGTCGAAAATTCACATTAGTAACCGATCACAAACCATTGACTTCAATCTTCCATCCACATCACACCCTGCCAGCACTAAGTACGATGAGATTATTTCATTACGCACATTTCTTATCTGGATTTAATTATGACATAGAATATAGAAGCTCTTCCAAAAATTGTAACGCAGACTACTTATCGAGATTTCCGGTTGAAATAGTGAAAGAGAAATCCGATCAACATTCATTGTTCCAGCAACAGTTAATCAATCAATTAGAAGTGAGTCCTGAATCTATTGCCCGTGAAACAAAACAAGATAGAGAATTGAATATCATACTTCAAGCATTGAAATCAGGTCATTCGTTGAAAAAATATGGCCATAACGACAACGAGCTTACATTACAAGATGACTGCATTCTAAAAGGTACTCGAATCATCATACCACAAAACTTACGGACGCAGGTACTTAAAGAACTCCATGAAGGTCATATCGGAATTGTTAAGATTAAATCATTAGCTCGTAGCTATGTGTATTGGAAAAACATTGATAAAGATATTGAAAACCTGGTCAACTCTTGTAGATCTTGCCGATTACAACAGAATTCTCCATCTCCAGCACCCCTGCACCACTGGGAACCACCAAGCGCACCGTAGCAACGAACCCACATAGATTTTGCTGGACCAATTATGGGCCATTACTTGTTCATATTGGTCGACGCTTTCTCTAAATGGGTAGAAATAATTCCTACTAAAACGACCACTAGCTCATGGTGTATTCATAAACTCAAGGAAATATTCTGTACATTTGGAATTCCGCATACCTTAGTATCTGATAATGGCCGACAATTCGTATCCCATGATTTTCAAAAATTTCTCACAGATTGTGATGTAACACACAGGACCACGGCCCCTTACCATCCAGCCACTAACGGTCAAGCAGAGCGCATGGTGCAAACCGTTAAAAAAGCACTTCATGCAATGGAGGGCGAGAGGGGCGATCTATCCGATAAAATATTTACAATCAAATGTCGCCTCAGGCGTACACCGGGACCAAACGGTCAGTCACCGTATGAGCTAATGTTCGGCCGAGCCGTTCGGACGGCGCTGCATGTTATGCTCTTCAAAAACCGCGGAGGCGTGTCATGTCCTGTTGACATTGCCTCTTGTCTCTATAGAAACGTGGTTGTTGATTTCTTGACAGTGTTCAATAAACAATCTTTTAATTGTTAATATTTTGTATTTATTATTACCTAATCCGGCAAGCGCGAGCGCGACGACGCGCAGCTGCGGCTCCTGCGCGCGCGTCAGCACGTCGAGCGCCAGGCGCAGGCGCAGGTGGAAGACATATTACCTAATCCGGCAAGCGCGAGCGCGACGACGCGCAGCTGCGGCTCCTGCGCGCGCGTCAGCACGTCGAGCGCCAGGCGCAGGCGCAGGTGGAAGACATATTACCTAATCCGGCAAGCGCGAGCGCGACGACGCGCAGCTGCGGCTCCTGCGCGCGCGTCAGCACGTCGAGCGCCAGGCGCAGGCGCAGGTGGAAGACATATTACCTAATCCGGCAAGCGCGAGCGCGACGACGCGCAGCTGCGGCTCCTGCGCGCGCGTCAGCACGTCGAGCGCCAGGCGCAGGCGCAGGTGGAAGACATATTACCTAATCCGGCAAGCGCGAGCGCGACGACGCGCAGCTGCGGCTCCTGCGCGCGCGTCAGCACGTCGAGCGCCAGGCGCAGGCGCAGGTGGAAGACATATTACCTAATCCGGCAAGCGCGAGCGCGACGACGCGCAGCTGCGGCTCCTGCGCGCGCGTCAGCACGTCGAGCGCCAGGCGCAGGCGCAGGTGGAAGACATATTACCTAATCCGGCAAGCGCGAGCGCGACGACGCGCAGCTGCGGCTCCTGCGCGCGCGTCAGCACGTCGAGCGCCAGGCGCAGGCGCAGGTGGAAGACATATTACCTAATCCGGCAAGCGCGAGCGCGACGACGCGCAGCTGCGGCTCCTGCGCGCGCGTCAGCACGTCGAGCGCCAGGCGCAGGCGCAGGTGGAAGACATATTACCTAATCCGGCAAGCGCGAGCGCGACGACGCGCAGCTGCGGCTCCTGCGCGCGCGTCAGCACGTCGAGCGCCAGGCGCAGGCGCAGGTGGAAGACATATTACCTAATCCGGCAAGCGCGAGCGCGACGACGCGCAGCTGCGGCTCCTGCGCGCGCGTCAGCACGTCGAGCGCCAGGCGCAGGCGCAGGTGGAAGACATATTACCTAATCCGGCAAGCGCGAGCGCGACGACGCGCAGCTGCGGCTCCTGCGCGCGCGTCAGCACGTCGAGCGCCAGGCGCAGGCGCAGGTGGAAGACATATTACCTAATCCGGCAAGCGCGAGCGCGACGACGCGCAGCTGCGGCTCCTGCGCGCGCGTCAGCACGTCGAGCGCCAGGCGCAGGCGCAGGTGGAAGACATATTACCTAATCCGGCAAGCGCGAGCGCGACGACGCGCAGCTGCGGCTCCTGCGCGCGCGTCAGCACGTCGAGCGCCAGGCGCAGGCGCAGGTGGAAGACATATTACCTAATCCGGCAAGCGCGAGCGCGACGACGCGCAGCTGCGGCTCCTGCGCGCGCGTCAGCACGTCGAGCGCCAGGCGCAGGCGCAGGTGGAAGACATATTACCTAATCCGGCAAGCGCGAGCGCGACGACGCGCAGCTGCGGCTCCTGCGCGCGCGTCAGCACGTCGAGCGCCAGGCGCAGGCGCAGGTGGAAGACATATTACCTAATCCGGCAAGCGCGAGCGCGACGACGCGCAGCTGCGGCTCCTGCGCGCGCGTCAGCACGTCGAGCGCCAGGCGCAGGCGCAGGTGGAAGACATATTACCTAATCCGGCAAGCGCGAGCGCGACGACGCGCAGCTGCGGCTCCTGCGCGCGCGTCAGCACGTCGAGCGCCAGGCGCAGGCGCAGGTGGAAGACATATTACCTAATCCGGCAAGCGCGAGCGCGACGACGCGCAGCTGCGGCTCCTGCGCGCGCGTCAGCACGTCGAGCGCCAGGCGCAGGCGCAGGTGGAAGACATATTACCTAATCCGGCAAGCGCGAGCGCGACGACGCGCAGCTGCGGCTCCTGCGCGCGCGTCAGCACGTCGAGCGCCAGGCGCAGGCGCAGGTGGAAGGCGGCCAGCGCCGCCGCGCGACACGGGGTTCCTTCGGCCTCGGCGCGCTCCACCTGTCGTAACCAGCGAACGGAACGATGCGAGAGAGAAAGAGAACGATCGAAGATGTGATAGAGAACGCTTATAAAATACAGAGGTGATAAAAAATTATTCATCGTTTTTATGTTAATGCAAATCAAATGATGTATTCGGGAGGCAGTTAAAAATAATTGTCTTTGTGTCTAATTTAAACACAATTAAACTTACAAAAAATTATCAAAATTAAATAATACGAGCTCAAATATATGGTCTATTTTTAGAAGAGGCAATTATTTTATAAGAATGTTCTGAAATTTAATAGTTACGGACAAATTGCTAAGACAGAATAAAAACACAAATTTCATAGGTAAGGACCCAAATATTAATATGATAGGCTATTTAAAAAAGTGGCTCATGAGTTTCTCGTCGGGTTCTTTTTATGGAAAGCCTTACTCTCGGAATCCCGTCGCTCGTATCGATTACAACCACAGTCTAAGCCATTAGTTTCCAAAGTAGTCCAAGTGGACCCCTAGGGGTCCACGGGAGACTCGACGGAGGCCTCGTTGTCATATCTTAAAATTTTTGTCGATTTTTTGGAATATGGTAGAAATGTAGCTGGAAGGGGTCCACCGGAACCAGATACATTTTGAAAGTGGTAAATGGTATGGTAAAAAAAATAAGTCTGGGAACCTCTGGTGTAAGCGGTATGTGGAAGTACTCGCTACAAGCGCTCGCGGCAGTGAATTTTATTAGTTTTTTTTTCATTTTTATTATTAAAGTAAAGTTTATAAGATCGCGAGTATGTGTAATGTTGAGTATAGTAATGTCAGGTGGAGGTACCCCGGCGGCGGCGCCGTCCCAGCCCCAGCCCCAGCCGCAGAGCGCCAGCGCCCGGGCCCGCTCGGCGCTGCGGTAGAGCGTGACGCGGCGGTGCGGCGCGTCGGGCACCAGCTGCACCACGGCCTCGGAGCGGTACCCCGCCTCGCCGCGCACCACGCCGCGCACGCCCGGGTGCCGCCACAGGCTGTTGCGGATGCAGCCTGACACACACACACACACACCGCACTAGTCACTCGCTAGCCGGCATTTCACTATGCCGGGGGTGACTTTTGTTTTAATGATTGGGGCTAACCTGCCCACTTATTCTAAACTGTCGGAAAACAAACGAATCACGGAATCTCTATACTTATCTCTTTTTATTGCGGCGAATTAGAGTGTGACGAGACGCGACCTTCCGAATCGAATCCGTGAACAGATTTTTTAGAATAAGAGGGCTTGTTCCTGCTGCTACCCGCGTGCTGCATGATATAGACGCGTTCACCTTCACCTACTTCGCACTCGGTCACCACGATAGTTTTTGGGTGCACGATACACGTATAACTATTAGCATGTAGATCGCGGTTGATTTCCCGTGTTTGTCTTCGACGATAGATTTTATTTGGGAGCGAAAGCCGTATCGGAAGAGTTCCTTTGAGTTACCCCCAATTAGGATAGGAAAAATGTGTGGGTAGGATGAAAACAGTTGTCGATGCGTTCAAATGATGTTAATTAATTTAAGGCTACGTTCGAAATCTACCAGATTGCAACTATTGTTTCGGAGAGAATATTGTTACGTAAAATCTGTGTAGTTTTGCGTAACAAGTATCGATAATGATGAGCGATGTGAAGGTTAATAAGCGTCGAGTGGTGTGGAAACTGTTGACTTTTTTACGTAGTAATCCACCTCATCGAAGTAGCATCACAGTGTCTACCATCAATCATTTGGCGTCAAACTCTCCCAAGACACATTGAAATTGACGCATTACACTTGCATTTCGATGCAAATACCGAAGACATAATATTACCTAAGACATGGCTGTATAGGCTTAGTTCTCTTTGCCTTCAAAAATAAAATAAAAGTAAAGCAGGCAGCGATAGCAGAGTTACTAGAGAGAGCGATAGAGAGCGCAGCTACTTTTGCATGAGGTTGCCGGTTCGATACCCACCACATGTATAAAATAAAACTTAAGTATAGTAATGTCAATTTGATGTGACTATCGTCTTGCCTCGCACTGTACCCGGTGCATGGCAACAGACTCGCACTCACTCACACTTACATGGGTATTCAAACGTATCAAGCGAAATGTGCGTCGTTGCCTATTTCTTCGGAAATATAATTTTTTTTAATCTATTTATTAAAGAGACTTTTATAAAAAGGCATTACGTGGCCCATCGTGACCGTAAGATTCAACTCACATTGGCTCAGAGTCGAAACGACGCGACGCGTCATGTTTTTTCGCCTACGGCATATTCATCTCTATTGTTCCATCATTTAAGCACAAAGTGCTATGTAAATATGAATGTTCGCATCGACGCACGTTGACGCGCGCATTCGCACTTCGACGCTCGTCTGGAGTCGAGCGGATTCGCGAGTCGCCGCGCGTTACTGGGGCGCAGTGATGCGTCAGACGCCGACCATAACGAACGTATCAGTGCCGAACTACGGCGGAGAAATGGAAGAAGACGCGGCGCGTCCCCGTCCAAAACTCTGCGCCAATGTGAGTTGAGTCTTACTGCATTACGGGTTTCAGACTTACAAGAGATAGATATGTTTTGATCAAAATTTCCAGCTTTATAAGATGAATGGTTACTAATATTATTTCTAATCGAGAAGCAAAATTGAAATTGTCAAGAAAACAGCAAGTGTTACCATCCTCGACGAGCGACTTGCTGAGCGCTAGGAAGTGCCACATCCCGCTCAGCGCCTCGTCCTCCGCCAGGTCCGCGTTTTGCCACAGGTCGGCCTGGAAACAGGTCATTACAAGGGTTGATTAACACAATAATGACTTTGATAACTAATTGTGTCTTTTCAAAGACGTCAATGTTTTCGATGACAAAATATGGTAACAAAATTTAAGGCTCGATTTTGTCTATATTAATATTATAAATAAGTAACTGTCTGTCTCGCTTCCACGTCAAAAACTACTGAAACAATTTAATCGAAACTTGATACACAGATAGTCTATAGCCTGAGACAGGACATAGGCTACTTTTTATCCCGATATTCCCATGGGAACGGGTACTACACGGATGAACCGCGGGAAACCACTAGTTTCTTACATATTTTACGTGACTATTCGGAGATTTATTGCGACTTTTTGCTGCTAGTCTGTTGTCTGTTGGGTCTTTGTGTTACATATTCAGATGGCAGACCTGCATACTACAACCTGCACGCATACATGTAGTCTATAGACGCTGCTGCTGGTAACACGCTCTGCTAAGTGATTCCCTAATCGTTAATATAATCATTACACCAACTATACTAAGAAAATGTTGTGTTTTTGATTGTGGTTTTCTTTTGTAAGATGAGGAGATGTTTCCCGAGTTCGTTCAAAATTGAAACCGATGGTCACTGAACTACCTATTTAGATGTGAAGCGTGAGTGTTAAATATTGATACCTTGAGTCCGTAGTGCGTCTGCGCCCGCCGGCGCATGAGCCAGGCGACGTCCTGCAGCGCGAGCGGCGCGTCGGGCGCGGGCCCGGCGGCGCACCCGGCGGCGGACCCGGCGGACCCGGCGGACCCGGCGCCGGGCAGGCGGCCGGCGGCGGACCCGGCGGCGGCGCGCAGCCCGCCCGCGCACGACCACACGCACTGGCCGCCGCCCCACGCCAGCGTCACGCGCTCCATCACCGTGTACTGGCACACGCCGCCTGCGCACGTTACATTAGTTCCTTACGTGGGGACAAATAACCAGGGATTGTACTGAGCTGGCATGTACTGAAATAGTAGACGCATTTTTTAGGAAATCATTATGGGAATTATTTTCTTAGTTTTCAGAGGTTCAATTCCGAATTTGACATTCAATTTGAAACTCAAGATTTTTTTACAATAGACAAAACTCGTAAATGTAACCGTTAGCATAGACGGCTAGCAGCTGCGCCTCGTTCGCCGGGTGCCAGGCGACGGCGGCGAGCACGCCGGGCCCGGCGCCGGGTCCGCCGCCGGGCGCCGGGCTCACGTCCCGCTCCAGCACGCCGGGCCCGCGCTCGTACTCCTCCAGCTCCGCCTCCACCGCCGTCGCCGTCTGCGCCTCTTGCACGCCACTCTAACAAAATAGCATATCATTAATGGGTTTCTTTCCCGACCAATGAGAAAAGGTGAGCTGGTAGTTTCGCGTGGTATAATTTGACGTTCGTATGTTTTAAATAAAATATAAAACAAATGAGTGCTCGGTGGCGTAGTGGTTAGTACGCTTTGGCTTTCGATCGAAAACAAAGCTACCTTCGCCATGGTCAGGCCGTGGATCCGTGACTTTGTGATCTCGAACTCCTTCGTGCTTCGGAAGGCACGTTAAGCCGTTGGTCGTTCGCTATTGTGGTTCGTGGTGGTGTTACGGCACATGCTCCTCGTGTTTCTCCACGAGGGAGGCCTACGCCCAGCAGTGGGACGATGAAATCAATATACCTCCAGGTCTATGGCGGCGTTCCCCCGCGCGACGTCGGCGCTGGTCTGCTGGATGTCGTGCAGCCGCAGCGCGCCCGAGTCCCGCTGCAGCGACAGCAGCAGGTTGCGTCTGCCGGGAGTCGGGACACGCGCAATCAGACGACGAACCAGCCTCCGAGACACGACAATAGGACCTTTGGGTGACCGGGATCCCTGCCACACAGCCAGGGATCACGGTCACCCAAAAGGCAATGCTTTGAGGTTCTTTGCCTGAATATGATCTTGATCTTCTATTGAACAAGTGTTACTGGTAAAAACCTCATGTGGCAGTTGGCAAGTTACATGGCTTGCAGAATAAGAGGTCGAAAAGTCTTTAAGTAATGTTCACGAAGTGATGTAGATGGCTTTTCTTAAGGTAGACCGAAGACCTGCCAAAGGTCCTCGGAAGCCACTACCTGGAGACACCGCAGGACTAATAGGTATGATAATCACTAGGATATATCTATATCTGGCAGTGGGTGTCTTAGGGAGTACTCACACTTATTCAGCTCCATTCAGCAGTTATCCACAGAAAACGCCAGTTTTGTATGGAGCTTTTTCAGCTTTCCACACTTTTTCACTTTCCACGCGGCTGAACAGACGCGTAAGCATCTACTAAAGAATCGTCCTTTTATATAGAAAAACGTTGAATGGAGCTGAATTAGTGTGAGTAGTCCCTTATACACTCTCTGTCCCACACGCACACCACGCTCTCGCGGCCCTGCGCCGGGCACTGACCTGGTGGGGCACCACAGCACGCGCGCCACGGGCCGGGGCTGCGGCAGCGCCAGCAGCGGCCGCGCCAGCGCCCGCGCGTCCCACACGCACACCACGCTCTCGCGGCCCTGCGCCGGGCACTGACCTGGTGGGGCACCACAGCACGCGCGCCACGGGCCGGGGCTGCGGCAGCGCCAGCAGCGGCCGCGCCAGCGCCCGCGCGTCCCACACGCACACCACGCTCTCGCGGCCCTGCGCCGGGCACTGACCTGGTGGGGCACCACAGCACGCGCGCCACGGGCCGGGGCTGCGGCAGCGCCAGCAGCGGCCGCGCCAGCGCCCGCGCGTCCCACACGCACACCACGCTCTCGCGGCCCTGCGCCGGGCACTGACCTGGTGGGGCACCACAGCACGCGCGCCACGGGCCGGGGCTGCGGCAGCGCCAGCAGCGGCCGCGCCAGCGCCCGCGCGTCCCACACGCACACCACGCTCTCGCGGCCCTGCGCCGGGCACTGACCTGGTGGGGCACCACAGCACGCGCGCCACGGGCCGGGGCTGCGGCAGCGCCAGCAGCGGCCGCGCCAGCGCCCGCGCGTCCCACACGCACACCACGCTCTCGCGGCCCTGCGCCGGGCACTGACCTGGTGGGGCACCACAGCACGCGCGCCACGGGCCGGGGCTGCGGCAGCGCCAGCAGCGGCCGCGCCAGCGCCCGCGCGTCCCACACGCACACCACGCTCTCGCGGCCCTGCGCCGGGCACTGACCTGGTGGGGCACCACAGCACGCGCGCCACGGGCCGGGGCTGCGGCAGCGCCAGCAGCGGCCGCGCCAGCGCCCGCGCGTCCCACACGCACACCACGCTCTCGCGGCCCTGCGCCGGGCACTGACCTGGTGGGGCACCACAGCACGCGCGCCACGGGCCGGGGCTGCGGCAGCGCCAGCAGCGGCCGCGCCAGCGCCCGCGCGTCCCACACGCACACCACGCTCTCGCGGCCCTGCGCCGGGCACTGACCTGGTGGGGCACCACAGCACGCGCGCCACGGGCCGGGGCTGCGGCAGCGCCAGCAGCGGCCGCGCCAGCGCCCGCGCGTCCCACACGCACACCACGCTCTCGCGGCCCTGCGCCGGGCACTGACCTGGTGGGGCACCACAGCACGCGCGCCACGGGCCGGGGCTGCGGCAGCGCCAGCAGCGGCCGCGCCAGCGCCCGCGCGTCCCACACGCACACCACGCTCTCGCGGCCCTGCGCCGGGCACTGACCTGGTGGGGCACCACAGCACGCGCGCCACGGGCCGGGGCTGCGGCAGCGCCAGCAGCGGCCGCGCCAGCGCCCGCGCGTCCCACACGCACACCACGCTCTCGCCGCGCGACGCCAGCTGCCACGGGCCCCACGGGTCGGCGCACACGCCCTGGCAGTACCGGCTCGTCGCCACCAGCACGCCCTTGTTCGACAGTTCTATGGACGAACACTCCATAACAATATGCAACCCGGTTTCAACAATATAGAACATCGACAAAATAAAAAAATTATTAGAATTTGTGTATTTTTAGTGGAGTGTTGCTAACGGCAGTATTTTTTAAGTTATATTAATTTTTGAATAGTTAAAAAGCTTTATAATTCAGAAAATGTAGTTCTTAAGTTGCATACTAATTAAATAACAATAATGTACCTCTGAGATCAAAAATCTTAATATACTTGAGGTTCATGCTAGCCAGGAGGGTCCGATTGGAGCAGTTGGACCAGGCCACACTGTGTGCAGTCTCGGAGAGGCCCATCTCTGCTATTGGTTTAGGTGACACAGTCTGTGCAGGCATTGCTTCTGTACCTGAGAAGTAGAAATACCTGTATTGGAGGTCCGAAAAACCATCAATAATTTTATTTTACAATTTACAGTATAGTTTGTAGGAACACAAGTACACCAGTTTTTGATTCATTCTAAAATGGAGCCAGTAGTTTCAAAAATATTCTTTCCATAGCATGTGCTAAGAATGCGGAGCTAATGGAAATCCGCATCTAGCTCTTCATTTCAAAATTCCATATCTCGGAAAGTATTGATATGAATAGAAGTTCTTTCCACATGTTTTATTTTTACATAGAATATGAGTCAAAAATGTTAAATCGTGAACATTCTCCATTCTACGTTTTCTATTAGGTTATAAGTTAGTGGTGGTAAGTTAAATGTGGCTTTTCTTTTTGTTATAATTGCTATAAGATTCTAATTAGACATTTTAATATCTCAAAATCTATTAGTTTAAACACCTTTCTTAAAAATTATACATTCAAGGTCAATTTAAAACCCACTTCTAAATTGTTCTGGAGGTGAGGAGCCCCTGTTGATGTCCCACAGTAGGATGCAGTGGTCACTCCGGTGCTTCTCCATAGCAACAGCAAGTAGATTATTTTCCACATGACTCCAGGACACAGAGTTGCAAAGTCTAGGATATCGAGGATCTGAGAGTGAGGAAAATCAGTGTTAACATTTGCCATATTGGATATTTTATAAAGTTTTGTGATGGAATTGGAATAGTTTACACAATACTGCAAACAAAGCAAATTTAAATCTAGCTTAACATCATGAAAGAACATTACATATATTTAGTATAATTATAACAATGTATTGCCGAAAAAAGGCAGCGGTAGCTGTGTTCGGATGGACAGGACTCAGACTCGATCGAGAGGCCGCGGGAAATGCGAGTTCGATTCCACCGCTTCGATGTACCACTGAGATTGAATAAAACTTATGTACATTTCATTGTTAATATCGCTTGCCTCACATTGTGCCACAAAGAGGCGTAATAATATGTTATGTATGAATGTTTGCCGATCTAAAAGATTTTATTTGAACGATTAAAGGTCATATGGAAATTCGTAAAAGGCTGGTTATACCCAATCATACAAATTATTATTATTATTAATTGACAGCCTGGCAGTTGAAACAACTGATAGTCACCTGTATCCTGTTATTCTTTTGCGTGTTTATCTAGTCTGTTTTTAAATTGGTTGACAGATTCTGTCAATTATAAGGTACAGTAGAGGAAAATCAACTGCTAAAGATTTTTATAAAGTGTTATTTAAGAGTATCAAAGTTTAATTTATAATTTAAATGAAATGTTGTTACAAAGAAAGAAAATAAAATATAATTTTAGTTTTTTTAAATAACGCTCACAATTCCTACAATCTCTTGTCCTGTACTACTTTCAAATATGTAGAAATAGACTTATTTATTTTTTTAAATAAGCTGAAACCACACTGCAACTACTCGTCTAGCACGCCCCTCAAAAATCATTGTTGCACCTTTAAGAAAATAAATAAATAATACACCGAGATATTGATAACCAAAATATTTTAGATTAGCCAAGTTTTTCAAGGCGGTAGGGTTCTTGGTTGGCTTTCAATGGAGGTACTAACCCAATGGACCATGCCTGCCCGTGACTTGTTTAGAAAACATACATAGTTTGCATCGTGAAGATTGTTTCATATTAGGTACAATATTTTATTTTGTGTTTTTTGGAAAAGAATCCTACGCCGAGTGAACCATAAAACACAAACACCGCAAGCACCGGTGTTCACAAACAATAGATATTTCTCTTTTTGTGCCCGTTGAGTAGTTAACTGCAACACTGCCAACTTTTTTAAAACTTATGCAAGATTCTGTCTACAATGATTATCATGCCAGCTTCTCAATTCAACGGCGGATCCAAGGGGGGGGTCATGGGGTCATGACCCCCCCCTGAGCCGATTCAGGACTTAGGTGGACCACTAATTGAACATAATGATATTATTTATATATTTTGTTAAGTATCATACAGATTTTATGTAATTACATACCTTCAATATTTCAATCAATCAATCAGCCTATTGTCGTCCACTACTGGACATAGGCCTCCCCCAATGATCTCCAAAACTCGCGGTCCTGCGCCGTCTGCATCCAACGACTTCCTACGATCTTCACCAGATCGTCGGTCCACCTTTTTGGGGGCCTCCCTACGTTGCGCCTCTCAGTACGCGGTCGCCACTCGAGAACCTTTCCGCACCAACGGCCGTCAGTTCTACGAGCAATGTGCCCTGCCCACTGCCACTTTAGGTTCGCAATTTTGTGGCCTATGTCGGTGACCTTGGTTCTCCTGCGAATCTCCTCGTTTCTGATTCGATCACGCAGAGAAACTCCAAGCAAAGACCTCTCTATTGTTCTTTGAGTTACCTTGAGCATTCTTATGAGGCCCATTGTAAGCGGCCACGTCTCAGTACCGTAAGTCATCACTGGCAACACGCACGAGTTGAAGACTTTTGTCTCAAGACACTGCGGTAGATGAGCCAAGAATACGCTGCGTAGCTTCTCGTACGCTGCCCAGCCGAGTTGGATTCGTCGATCGACCTCTTTCTGGAAATTGGACCTACCTAGTTGGACTACTTGACCCAGGTACTTGTCAACAATTTCCAGTGTAGAGCTTACAACCTTCACAGGAGTAGGACCTCCAGGTCTTCCAGGGTCTCAGCCATGATCACGATATCATCAGCAAAACGAAGGTGAGTCATGTACTCACCGTTTATGTTGACGCCATGTCCGTCCCAGTCCAGAAGCTTAAACACGTCCTCCAATTTCGGCGATATGACGTCGCCTTGTCTCACATCTCGCTGGAGTGGAATTGGTTTTGAGTTCTGGTCCTGAAGACGAACAGACATAGTGGCGTTTTCGTACAATGACTGCAACACTTGGATGTATCGATAGTCTATTCGGCACCTCTGGAGCGACTGTAGCACGGCCCAGGTTTCGCCAGAATCGAAGGCTTTCTCATAGTCCACAAAAGCTAAGCACAATGGCAGGTTATACTCTTCGGTCTCCTGTATAACCTGCCGCAGCGTATGTATGTGGTCTATGGTACTTAAGCCTTTTCGGAATCCGGCTTGTTCGGGAGGCTGGAAGTGGTCAAGCCTGCGCGCGAGATGATTCGTTAGGACTCTTGAAAACAAATTGTAAGCATGGCTAAGGAGCTGCAGTTCTTCAATTGGGCCCTGTCACCTTCGTCAAGAATGAAAAACAGTGACACCATGCCCACATGCCATGCTTTTGGCGTTTTTGCCTCGAGTATGATGGATTTAAATAGCTCAAACTCAAAGTCATTTAATCAAATTGGTACCAAATACATTTTTGACAAGTCAAAACAAAATAAATTATAATTATCCTAAAATTGATCCTCTGAAATTTGGCGTCTGAAGAGCTTTCAGGATCGCTCTTCCACCGGCATTTAAAGGCTCTGCTGTAATTCCATCATTACCCGGTGCCTTGTTGTTCTTAAGCTGTTTGAGAGCCAAACTAATCTCGTACAGGCTGACGTCCGGGATGTCTTCGGTGTAGTGTCGGGTTAATTTGGCTTTAGGGTCTGTAGCTTGAGTGACAGGAATGCTCGATGTCGCATAAAGCTGTCCATAGAAATTTTCAATCTCCGCCAAAAGCTCAGGTCGGGATGCAATAGTTCTGCCGTCCTCTGTCTTCAACTTCGTCAGCAGACTCTGTCCAAGTCACAGATCTCTTGCGAAAACTTTGGAGCTTTTTTCCCGCTCGATGGTTTCTTTAATAGGCTCAGTATTAAATCGGCGTATGTCGCGAGTCAGTGACTTCGAGATCTGTTTGTTGAGCTGCCGACATAGAAGAGAGTATCATCTGATGACCGCAAAACCATCTCGTTTATCATCTTTCCGCCATCAGCTTTAGTGTTGGCTCGAAGATTTTCTTTCCTCTTTTGGTACGACTGGGCTTATAGAACTTTTCACCCACCGTACGGACAGTTTCCACGAACCTGTCATTATATGTGTCCACATCTGTGCAGTCCTCCAGGCAATCGAAGCGATTTTGCAGTTCGAGTTGAAAGTGTTCGGGGTTCTGAATTTGGATGGCTTCAGGTCGGAGCGTAGACTTCATCAGTCGATACCTCTCAGATTTCAAGTTCAGATTTAATGTGCCTCTTAACATTCGGTGATCGCTCCCCTTGATTAACGAATTGATCACTGAGACATCAGTCTTAGTCGACCATCCGGACTTTTCCAGGTCCCTTTTCGTTGCAGCCGTTTTGTAAAGAAAGAGTTCATCATGTAGAGTCCCTCCCTCTCCATGTAGTCGGCTAGCATTTGACCACGGTAGTTCCGGGTTTCAAATCCAAATGGCCCCACTTTCAGCTCATCATCGCTGCGTTTACCTAGCCTTGCGTTGAAATCTCCCATGACAACGCAATAATGAGTCCTGGAAGCATGTATATGTATACCTTCAATATTTAATTTAATATAATATCATAACTTTGGTATGATGGCAAACGCTTGGGAACGAAGGCATCAAAATGTATATGTACTTAGTACGTGTATGTATATGTACAAGTTATTATGTGTTAAGTTTTTCAAGTGTACAATAAAGAATAAATATTTTTAAGTACAGTACTTATGTACATTAATAAAATACCTACTTTTTATTTGAATCTATTGTTATCAAAATTAAATTATTTAATTCTTGACTTGACCACGACTATGTGACCCCCTCCTGGCGCCAAAGCTGGATCCGCCCTTGTCTCAATTGCTATTGCTCTTTAACAAAATATATAGTTATTTTTACTCACTGAATTCTCTTCCAACCAGCCCCAATGGATCATAAGCTTGTTTGAGTCCAGCAATAGAGACCCTCCCATTGGAGTGGCCAAGCGCCAGCAGAGGCTCAGACTGCTCGGGTATCGGGCAGAGGTCAACGCATCGCACACCATTTGCACTCTGTGATGCTATCACTGTGGCACCTCTAGTAGATGATATTTGGGTATCTAAAAAAAGATTTAATCTCCTAAGCCTCCACTCTTTAAAAACTTAATAGTTCTATATACATATTGTACAAAATTATGTCCAAAATAAATATTTGCTATCAGGCCTATGCATCTTTTGGGTTGTAGACCTAAAATTCCCAGAGTTGTAAGTGTAATACAATTTTAACACGTAAAGACTATTTTGTGTAGTATATGGTAACCCATATTAAACTACCCTATCCTTTGTTTGAAATAAATAAAAATATTTGCGCGAACATTATGATCTGTGGATAAAAACCAGAAAGATCCGAAAGGTGCGCGGTTCATTTATATATTATGTACAAAAAAATCTACGGTGTACGTTTAATACTGAAAGAAACCTTTACTTTGTACAAAATTTCGTACCAGGGAGGTTAAGATTATTAAGTTATTTGAACAAACGAATATGAATATGCTTATTAATGTTTATTTATGCTTCATTACGAACATTTATGATTTAACTACATTGTATACTTACAAGGAGTTATCTTTTCGATATCTTTTAGTCGTGAAACTTGGTATAAGGTTAAGTCTGAGCCCCATATTATAAATTTATCGTGATGCACCGGTGACCAAAACACGTCTAATTTATTCGCTGACATAACTTCTATCTACATATAATAAATAATTATTTAACAGCTTTAAACACTTTTGAAAAACAAGATTGGCGACCAAACCAACAATACTACAATAATATTTTGACATCAAATGCGTTTCGTTACTAGAAATATCTGTGAATATCTCTCAACTTATAATATTAAACGCACAAAACTTCTCCAAAGTAACTAAACGCAAAAAGTGGGCTGCACTCTGCTGCACTGCATACGACCCATCTGTACTAAACGCTCCTATGTCTTATTTGTTTTTGAACGAAACTTTAAGGGCAAAATAAATATGTATATCTATGAGCAATTAGTATTGCCAGTTTCATTTAAAATTTTCACCGATTACATTTAAATGTACACAAAAATTTTAACCAATTTGCGAAACAAATTTAAATCATTAAAAACATATTCATTATATGAACAACATGTGTTTGTTGTTGTTATTGCTGAAATATTCTATTTTTTTTATACAAAAAGCGTTTTGACGAAGTTTGAACTTCAAACTTCGTCAAAACGCTTTTATTAAAACTTTGAAGAATGTAAAGTCTTAGCTGCCTTCACGTACCCACATTTATGGGAAGTTATTAGTATTTCACCCATTTTCAATTTATATTAATAGTTTACCAATTCTTAAAAATAGATGTCGCTTCTCTCTTTGACCGATCTGACTGAATCATAGAAATTCTATGGACTGAATGTTGTCTGTGGGATGAAATGTGTCATTTTTGACAGTTTCTGAATTCTGATGGTTTCGGATAAAGCCTGAATTAATTTACGAAATAAAGTGAAACCAATTTCTGCAAAAATCACTAAACAAGTGATAAACTGCAGCCTCTAGGGTTTAATTGTATTGGTAAGTGGCACAATTTTTTAGATTACTGTATGTAAAATGTTGTAGTTCCATATTTAGGGTCAGTGACGTGATTGTTTACTATAATGGTAACGCCTCTAGTTCTCCCACAGTTTCTCGCGTATTGTCTCGGAGTTCTCACGTGCCAGTGCACTTTTCCCGACCTGGTTTGTTGTGGACCTCTGAGGTACACCTCTGATCCTAAGCGACGCTGCTATTGAAAAGTTAGATCGATGAAGGCGCCCCTACCATAAGGCGACTGACTCCCTTGTGACTCACTATATTCTGATTGATTTTACCTGTAATTGTCTGCCGTTCTGGGAAGTAAACGCAATAACTATAGTGTGGCTATTAGAGCAGTAGCTTTTATGTTGTGATTTAGAGTGGTTTCCATGGGCGTCTCTTCTAAATATTGTGTGTATTATGCGAATGCGAGGGCATGCTCTGTCTCCCAGGAGACAGTGCTAAGTGTCAACTATGTTCTCAACATTGGCATATCATCTGTCAACAAAGTTCCTTGAAGAACAAAAGGTGAGATTACTTGGTTAAGCATTTTGTGTAAAACAACAGTCAGTTTCTAAAATGAAATATTTTCATGAAATGGAATAAAAACTTATATAAATATTACTGCCAATATCTTTAATCATTTGACTAAGCAAAAAAATTATTCATTAAAATTACCAAATTTTTAACAATGACAAAATAAATAAATTATTATTCAAAATATCTTAACAGACAGTAACTAATTTTGAATTTTGCGAATTTTTGTTTCATTACAATTTTAAGGCTAATGTTTTTGTCTTGAAATACATAGGTATTTTTTTAATTACACAGCACAGCACAGCACTTGTTATTATACCTAATCACTTTATATATTTTCCTTGCTATGCTAGTGATACATGAAACATTAAAAACTCAGCAGAAACTTCTTCTGCCTTATCATACATACTACTAACACATTGTTGTTGGTATGAGGTGGAAGATACTCGCACATGCAAGTGCCTCATATTATAACTGTATGTTATGTTATGTATATATAAAAGTATGATTTTTTAATTTCTTTACTTAGTTATTTATATAAACATTGCCATGGTGTTATTATAATACACCGTGGCATCAGGCTTGCCCCCTTTTTTCGAGATCATCAAATGTTGATATTAGTTTCTTTGGATACACAGGCATGATTTTAATATTCAATAAATTGTTGTATATGTTAGTGGCACACACATAGTGCTTGTATTATTACAACAATAATTAATTAATTGTTTGTATTTGGTGCAGTAGTTTTTGCATAATGCACATAAAAAATAGTCAAAAATCCTCCCCTTTTTTGCTTTTTTTTCAATATCTAAGTTCATCAGGCTTGACACCTGTTACATGGGAACTCACATATCAGACGAAATGTGGGTATTCAACACCTCTGCCTACTTTGGGGATGGCTTGATGATATGTAATGTTATCTGGTACTGACCAGCCTGTGAAATTTACTGTGGATATTAAGATAAAAAACAAATACATATATTATTTCTCTGAACCTCACAACTCTGTGGTAACTACAACATTATTGTTTTGTTTTAGAATGTGTCACAGTTGTAGTCGACAGCTTTACACAGGAAGGAAATAAGGCCATGACTAAACTTTCATTGCTAAAAGGAATGTTTGTACAACATTTTTCACAAAGTTTCTGCTGAAATTTACTTAGGTATTTAATAATTGACTGACATTTTGAAAATATTACTTATCTTAATTTACATATATGATAAGAAAAGATTTGTGGATTTATAATGAAATTGGCAATGATTCATCTATTTTTATTTAATTAATTGCCAATGAATTAGCTTATCATTATTAATGCTTTTTATCTTTGTCTGTTGTTTGAATTTACAGTGTGTGGTTAATTTTTTAAATATTACTTAAGGCGATTAGTGCCTCATTTATCACTGGCTAATATAATTTGAAAAAAAAAAATATTTATGTGAAGCGTCAGTTTACATGCTACATTTCGTACATTCGTTTCTTTAGGTAATCGTTTTGAAATCTAGACAAAATGTCGATTTTATTTTTAGTCACCCATTAAAAAAAAAAACCATGGTGATATAAACACAAGGTGCATGGTTGCTTCGTTTCTGGATTGGTAGAGCTATATCCTTATAGAATTTTAATTTGAGCTCCGCCAATTTTTGCTCACCCATCCAAAATACGACCATGGGTTCAACCCAATATGTGTATCTATTTTCGACCTAATAATTATGTTGAATTTCGTTTTCAATTTTTCGTTTTAATTATTGATTCTGTTACCTACTGAAATAAATATATTGAAAAACCAACTTTACTGGCTGGCTGCGTTAAGTCAACAAATGCTAAGAAATAAAATTTTAGGGTCTTGTACATATATTAGAGGGGTTTATACATGCGTGCAAAAATAAATTTATCGATGTAACATTTATTTTTCCATGGTAAAATCATCTACTGCATCAAGGAATGAAAATTATTAACCAAATTTAAGCTTCTGACTGTAATGTATAGAGTGCACTCTGTACAGCTTCGTATTCTTTGATCGGTGTTTTCGCGCGTGGTACTCGGCGAGCCACCCGCGCCCCCCCGACCGCGCCCCCGACCGCGTCGGCCACTAGCGCTATGACAGGGTTCCAACGCTCAAGGGTATTGACGACACTAATCGCCTTAATATATGGGTTTTCTTTTTAGGCTTTTAAAAATTCTTCAAAATAAGTAAGTTATTCACATTTATATTTACTACAAAATATTTTTATACCAGTGTTTTACCAGTATTAGTAATGTTATTTATCTCCATTTTTGGAGACAAAGACCCCTTTATTTCAGTACCAATCCTCAATATTACATAGATACTGAAATTCTGTTGCATTTTTTAAATATGAGCAAATAATTGTTATTATTTTTCGACCTTTGGACAAGGCTTTTGCTCAGCTGTGGCTCTGAATGCTGTACCACTAACAGCTAATTCACCATTGTTTTTTGTAATGTTTTTACTAAATTAAGACTAACGTTGATGTTGTTTAAATATAGCATTGCATGATATAAAGTTTACCGCACGCGGCAACGCCGTTCGCGCCACGCACGGCATCGAGCATTGTCTCCGATAATTTCTCTTTCTCAGCCACTCAGGTGAAAACTCGCCTTTTTACGGCATCTGTTGCTAGCGGCTTCTAGAGGCTACATTCACATTAGGTGATGTTAGATTTAATACTTGAGAACTTTAATAGCTTATGATTAATTTAATTATACTGTATTTTTGAGCGGTAACGCCGCAATAATTGTTTGTATCAAACTGTGTTTTTAAAGCCTAACAAAATAATCAAACATTCTATTTTTCAATTAAAATATTAAGAATTAATCGTTCGCTGTAAAAAATTGTGTAAGATATAATCATAAATTTTCGTATATTATGTAGAATAATAATCACTCGTGTGAAATTTAAATTCATAAATTGTCAACTTTCTATAAAATGAATGTTTAATTCTTCAAAAACAGTAGATAAGTAGGTAATTCAAATCTTTCTTTTTAGCGATTAGACAGGAGTTCCCGAGAGTGTTGTTTTAATGGTAATAAGTAATTAAGTACTGCATCAAGCGACGCGACTTGCGACACGTGGAAAATTGGTCAAGTAGTAAATACTTGACCAATTTTCCACGTGTCGCAAGTCCCAGGCGGTATTTTGTGTTAGACCCCTAACATCGCTTCAGTAAAAAACTGTATTAAACCGTAGTTCTTGTCCGACGCTTGACAATAATATAATAACTATATTAACAGAAATTCTAAACAGCGTGGTTTTGACTTCTGGAGCTCTATTTAAGAGCTCTTTTATTAGTGATATTTTTTATAGCTACAATATTCATAAAAACATCGGTATAACAATTAAACGTCGATTAAAACATTGTTGTTGACCCGTGATTATAACGCTTGAACTGCGTCGAAACAATGCACCATTATCTAGATTATTTCTATAAAGACAAAGTAACTCATCTAAGGAGGTAGACTCCTTAGGTCATAAGCTTGCTACGAAACGGCCTTGACCCCCGTGATTTCTATACACCGGTATCAGGGTTTCTAAGGTTCCGGATTCGAACCAGACGGGCTTGGGTTTTTTTTTTTTCATTTATATCCGAGTCATTGATGTAGTATGCATGTCTATCAGTCTGTGACCCCAGCCTAAGTAGCATGAGCAGTGCGATATGATATTCTCACGTTTTTATCATAGTACTTTGACACAGTTGAATGCAATAAAAACCCGATATATATACATATATATATTAGAAAGCGGTGTTCGTGCTAAGAGGGCAGGCCCCGTGACACAATCCTTACAATGCTTATTTTAGACAAGTCTAATTAGTTTGGGTGTTAGACTAGTGTTAGGAGTTCTATTTATTTATATTAATATTGCAGTTCGTTTAATTTCTATCGAATTTAATGTCCACTATTTAACTTACACGGAAACGTGCCCGACTATTGTTGTATAAAACAATGATATCGTCGTGTTAGAGTGCACACATTACTTGTCTACGCAACAATGAAACTCACGGTTTGAAAATGCCACTGAAACATCTGATATGTGTTTCGTCATTATGGTTTTGATTGGTTAATGAGATAGATTATTAACTAGATATTTTATCTGGGCACTAGCCTATATAAGTATAGTACCCGACCAATATTTTTTTAAATCTATAATGTACCGACTAGACAGAGAGATAATATAGTAATACTTATCTTTGATACAAATTTTGATTGTAATAAAAAGCCTTGTCATTAGAACTAAACCCATTATTATTATCCTATTTGATCTCGTGACCGGTCAGACACAAACCTGTCCGCGATATTACTGTCTATATATCTGCTTTCTATACTCACCTTCGCGTTTTCATTTTGCAATCATTTAGAATTTATACATGCTATTGCTGGACATGTCTATTGCTGGACATGTCTATTGCTGGACACAGGCTTCCTCTAATGTGCTCCATTTTACCGTTTTGCATCTTGTCTTCGGCTTCTTGCACAATTGATAGTGCACTTTTGTTCATTTTTGGTTTATAATATAAGCAGGACCCACCTAAACGCCAAAACGCCCAAAAAACAACGTCTCGTCTGGTTCTGATAAGATTCTAACTGTTTTTAGGAGTCCATTTTAGGAGTCCAAGCAAAGCATCGACCATTTTCGATTTTGAAAATCTCAGAATCTCAGTGGTAAAATTGAGCGTTGAATCGGTGACCTCTTGCATGAGTAGTAGGTACCGTTTTCTTACCTCTGGCATTTAAAATGACTTAAAAGCAGCAGTAAAATCTGCATAAATACAGTTCTTTAATTGACGCATAAAGTACTCCGCCCGTTATTATATTTCATGGATTCACTTGCTATTTTATTATACTTTCAAGAACTCTACTTTTAGGTGTTTAAAATCAAAGTATAACAAAACGAATTATTTGTTTCATAAGGTTGTCAATTACCAATTTTTGACGACTTCATTACCCACGTTGTGGGAAAAAAAAGACCCAAATGACAACAACCGGAGCTAACGAGGGATTACACGGATGCAGATTGGCAGCGACCTCGGTCACACTCTCTGCCATTGTTGTGGCACTGGTGGACTCATCAACTTTCAGTTTTCTAGTACGTGCGGTCGGGTCTACTCTACAAGCAGTCTTGACGCCCGCAGTGCTGCGAAAGCACGCCTCGCCGGTTGATGCCAATTAACTCATTACGTTACGGTTGGATCGTGTCGCTTTAGTGCTAAAATGTGCATAGAATCAACTAAACTGTAACTGTATTATTCGATATGTGGCTGTCAGCGAGGAAGTGGTGCAGTGAACAAGTGGGTATTGTTTCAAATGCAACGGTGAAATTTACAAATCAACGGAATACACGCCGGCTTTTTCTAATGGCAATGTTTTATGACTAGTAATTAGAACCTTCATGTATTTAATTTTTTTTATGAAGGAAGGAAGGTCTGCAATAAAGCTGTGGCAGCAATATACATTAGTTAATCTATTTTGAACAACACATAAATATATTTTGGGATAATTATGATAAGACAACAAATCATCATCACACAAACTTTAAACATTTGCAGTCACTCAGAATTTGTTCCTAGATCTTTCAGTTTGCAAAAAACACTTCCAACGAGAACGATTGTTAGGAGACTATGAAATGTAGTTATTCGATACAATTTCAATGGTTATTCGAAACAATTTTGGATACAGCAAATCGATCATTTGCTGTATCCAAAAATAGGTACATCAACTATCATAGACACCTTTAACATCTCCTTGACATTTCTACTTCGTGAATTCTGTGATATTTTAAATGATTTCTGCAAGTATAGATGCGACATGTTTGACCTTATATTTATAAGCTTTTGGTAAAGCTTGTTGGCTTAGGTATATGAAATGCCATAAGCTATTTCAATAGTTCATCCTGATTGTGTTGTAGCGGAGAGACCAAAAGATTGTGTTTCAGAATGAATGCCCAGAATTTCATTTACCATGGCTAAGCGATAGTTATTCTCTAGTCATGTTTTTCTCCACCTCCTTTCTTTTTATCTTTCTTCCTCCTTCTTTTGATTTTCCTGGTCCTCCTGGATCCCGAGGTTATTTTTGTTGGAGTAAAATCATTTTTGTTGGAAAAAAAAATTGGAGTAAAAACACCACCAGGCCATTCACGTCGTTCCTTTTTTTTGTTTGTACTTTCTTTCATTATCTATTTTGTTATTACTGGTGTTGATTTTTTTTTTTTTGGTTAATCTCGATTTGTAAAATAAAATGCAGTTTTAAGCCTTGAAACTCCGAGTATCTCAAATAAAGATAACGAATCGAGAGAACAAATGTGTCATTCAAATATTATCTATCGGCCGGTGACAGTCCTATTTGTAACTGTGGAATCTTGGTTGTGTGAGGTTTACATAATCCTGAAACCACATGAAGTTTTCCTCTTAGTTGTTGTGGATATATTATATATGTCCTTGTTTGTTTGTGTCTGCCAGTAGTCGCCGGGACGTAGCGTCAAGGACCAGAGCGTCGAACAATTAATAATTATCATGGAGCGGTGGTTCTGCGTGAGTATTACGCATGGGTTCGGCTACTAACAGCATTCACTATTTATGTACAGTCCAATCCTATGTTTAACGTCAGGTCTCTTATCAGAGTATTTGCCTTAATGGGTTTTGTTTTACTATATTCGTTTTTCTCGAAAAACTTCACCTTTTTATTTGAAACATGATTCGCTCATATTTTTTATATGTCCAAATCCTACCCTTTTAATCATAAACGCTATTTAAGTTTTAAACAGTTTTAATATGGTTTAACAATTGACAACATCAACATCATTACAAACAACATTATGCCCGGTGCATGGCAACTGGCTCACCACTCGTTACACGGGACCTAACATATCTGGCGAAATGTGGGTGTTTAACACCCACTATGATGGTATGTTATGTTGTGATGTAAACAATTGCCTTAAACTTAATAGCGTTTAGCAGAGATATATCATTAGTTTTGTCCTCTTTTTGCAGAGCGTATTGTTCGAAAGAGAAGTTCTGATAATTCAACCTCTACTTGATTTGATGACTGAGTTGGCTCTGATTTGTTATCAGCATGTAACGCGCCACGGTGACTCACTGTCCTCTGGTGAATTAATTAAACGGATCTGAAGGTCGCTGGGAACCGCCGATTAAAACCAACGATTAACTCATTTACATTCCTCTGCAGAGCTGAATAAAAACGCCTTTTGTTTCCAACAATTTTCAGTTGATACTAGGAATTGAGATTAGATAAATTTGTGAGATTTCAAATTGTACAATTTGAAATGTAATACAGATTTTTGGGTATAGTTTGTATTGTGATTTTGTAAATATTGTATCAAATGTACGTATATGTGGTTACGTTCTGTTAAATTGTGTTTATATCCGGCCGTCGAAATATACTGTTCAGCGTCTCTATAAATAGACTTATAACTTGTTGATGCTTAAAATAAAGTTGTTTCGATGTGTGATGTTAACAAGGGGTGTGACTAAACCGTTGTTACTGTTCTAGTAGTAACAGTTCGCTCTATTTACTAGAACGCTGTACACGCCACTGTCACCTTTGTTGTTTCGCATTGGTAAGCACACATGAGGATGATCAATAGATAAAGACGTGATGAATGACTTGGAGCGTATTAAGATTTTCACATTCGTGTAAGGTAGTAATGAATTATATGCAAAAAAAAGTCGTGAGACACTCGGGGACTGCCGCAGTAAAGCTATTGTATCTATTAGTAGCTATTGTATGTCAGTATCTCTCTCTCTCTCTCTCTCTCTCTCCCTCTCCCTCTCTCTTTCTCTCTATGGAAAAAAGTAAAAAGCGCCCCAAGCGGAAAACAGTTGTAATCCACAAAGCCACACCTCCTTGCGCATCGGAGTGGGGAGCGTGAGGTTTTTTCGTTACGGAATTTCTGGATTCGGTCCCCGCGCTCAAGGCCCGCGATAGAAGCTATGCAATAGCTTAATAAATCTTGTTGTTGTGTGACATGCCAACGACATTAAACAATTTTATGTTTGACTATACACAGAGCACCTGTAGTAGATGTAGCAGATGCAACGTTATATGTATGTAGGTATTGGTAAGTGTTCTAATACCAGCTGATTAGCCACTTTCAGGTGGGCATTCACATTGTTTACCATCTATACCGCCGTATTATAAAAAAATACTTTCTTGTTAATAGAATGAACACTTCGGAAGTTATTAGATTTTTAAAACTGTTAAATTCGCGGATTCTCTATTGACCTAGTTATTTTACCATATTTATTAAAATTTATTGATAACCGAATACAATCTCATGTAGGTTATCAAAATTTTATATCAACCTAATAAGACCATCTGTAGAATACTCTTTATTGCACTTGAAAATACATTAAAACTTATGTTACAATACACAGTTACTAGAACATGGTTATAACAACGAGACAAACTTATTCTACATTCGTGCGGCTTACTTATGGTAATCGATGTCTATTTAACTAGGCTCACGCATCGTTTATCTTCTGAAGAAGTAAGGAATTAATGGTTTTTGTGTGATCTCTCATTCATCACTATTGCAGTTTCTAATTACGACTGGTAACCGTTTGTGCTCGCAAGTGAGTCGTCTAGTAAAGTTTATTCAACCTGTGATTATTCAAAACTTCATTCTTACGCTGTTACAGTTTGTCAAACAACGGTCCCTTATGCGCTAACTCTAGATAACATGTTATACTTAGATTACGGGTTTCAGAAATATTCAAAAAATTATAACTATAAATTATTCCTTTTTTTATTTAAGTTATCAGTTATCAAACGCTTTTGCCAACTTCCTCAATGTAGCTGCAGGATAAAAATAAAGACGAGATCAAATGCCATGGTCCCCCGGATTGTTAAAAATATTTGGTTTTAGAAGAATCCAATGTTTCAATTTGCCCGATTTTCTTTGAAATAACAATTAATAGATGATTCTTCCATGTATTCTTTGACAATATTAATAATTTCGTTCTTTATTTCCTTTACGATCTTTCTATTAGTAGTCCAAATTACAGGGTCCAAGTTTTTAAACCGTTTTCAGGAAAGATTAGATTAGCTGCAGTTTTTGCAACACACGACAAATCTTACATTTGCGCTGTCGTCTGACCTCATAAAGCTAACAACGTATTATGACTCTGATTTATAGTCTTCGCATATCCATCCTCTGAAGTCTTCCTGAATATTTGTGATAAAATTTACTGCTGTGCTCAAATCATTGTCGATGCTACGCACGTGCTGGCGCCTGCGCCGCCCCTAACGGGAAGCTACGACGACGCCATTACGAACGCGACTAATTACATCAGCTATCAACCTTTTGTTTATTTTCTATTTTCAATCATCAAATTCCAAAGTAAACGCTTGCGTGCCGAGCGCTTATAAAGCGTTTCCACGAAGGTTTTGTTTTAACAAAATTGCTTGGCGTAACAGAGTAGTTAATTTGGAATGCTGTTTATTTGGTGTTGTTGTCTTTACATATATGGTTTAAAAATTGGGAGCTGTTTGTTTTCTTTACATACATTATTTAAGATTTTGGAGTTGTCATTTATATGAATATATTTAGGATATTTGACGGTGATGATTAAAACAATCCTCATGATTATCATTATGTATAAACACGTCATCATCAACAACACTGTCCAATACCTCAAAATTTTCGGGATCAGTGTCTATCAATTGGTTTTTATTCATAAGAATTCCTTTCTCTTTTGTTTATCCGTATCAAAAAAGTACCGTTCGTACCAGTTTTCCCATCACATTGGTGGCATTACATCATGTATCTGTTCATCGATATTATACCGATCAACCAGTGCACCTGTCCTTTTCTGTCTTACGGATTGTCTGTAAAATTAAGCATTTTTCGAGTATTTCGAATTTTACTGTCATATTATTAGATTATCAAGTCAGCCATGCTGAGATGGCAGGTGTCCGTTTTAAACGTATGTACTTTTAATTGCATATGGCAAAGAACGGAGCGTTGACATTGTCGAAGCAATTACCCGCGATAATAATCAGCATTAATTGGTTATTACCTCGCCAGTGGCACGAATGTTCCTCAGACTGTGTTTATTCAATGAGTTATCGCATTTGAGATCAACCTAGTGAAATCGGGGGCATCTCATTGACACTCTCGGTCTTTCTTTGTCCGTAAAACGGTTGAGTCATTCTTATTGAAAAATGATTTATTGGTGCGCTTCAATGGTTATTGGAGTTGCTGTTGCGTTTTTTTAACAGCTGTCATTAATCACGGATTCAATATATCCCTACCATTTGATGCGTTATTAGAAGTTCCTCTAATGTGTTCTTTCTACTCAATGACTTACACTCAACAAGGTATCAAATTGCAATGCGTCCTTCCCAATTCGAGTACCCACGTCAATAATTTTAAATTATGACACAACGTGGCAACTTACTACCTAGTATCGAGTTTGAGCGATGGAATTGGTTGATATTTCGCTGATAGTTTGGAGATTCTGTTTGGTTTTATATTTAAATAAAATTTTACTTTTCTTTTCGGTCTATCTTAAGTTTAATAATATTTTCAGTTACTAAGTCATTGGTATTAATTTTGTCACTCAAATTTTACTATCTTCAAAGGTATTTTAAATCTGATAACACATTCGAGTAGGTTATCAATTAGCCTGCATACCTCCAAGAAAGATAATGATAAAATACACATTTCACTATTGTCTATTACTAATTCAATATATTCATTACCTGGGAACCACTCGCATTGATGTCACCATTCTATCGATTAGTGTTGCCGGCGGGTATATGGCGCTAATTAACTCACTAAATTAGTCCGCAAAGTCCTAGGCTTCTTATAAAAATGTTGGCAAAAGATTTTGCGCGCTTGTCGAGTCCTTGACTACGCTTCGATAGTTACCGTTATCACGTGTCACTTTCACAACACTGGTTTGTGTTGTTGTCCCTATTTTTACAGCCTTCTTGTATATATTTTCGACAATTTTCTATGATTAGTGTTCTGTCCAGTAGTTTCGTGATTTTTTTCCAGTATGTCATGCACTATTACACTTTGTAAATATATTTTATTCCATTGCAGTTCATTTATCTCAACAACAGAAGATTGTTCTTTTGTTGTTACCAATTAAGCTATTGATTGATACGAAAACAATGTGACTTATGAGTCAGCTCTCTAAGTATGAACACCGCATTATGATGTATATCGGTTTTTATCACGTTCTACTGTAAAATTACAATGGGATTTGACAGTTGGTCGTGATAAAAACGGGATAAAAATCAATCTGCTCATGCTACTAAGGCATTTCTGGAGCCTCGTTCCTTGTTTGCTAATTGTAGAATGTCCCTATTTCTATTCGGTCCTATTTCGACTTGCCCTTCAATCTCGATGTTTAAACATGTGTTAAATTCCAATGTTTGTATGTTCCAGTGTGGACGCGTGGTGCCGCGGACGTCCCCCGTGATGTCGAAGAAGCCGGCGGCGCAGCCGACGCTGCACAAGGTGATCATGGTGGGCTCCGGCGGCGTGGGCAAGTCGGCGCTCACGCTGCAGTTCATGTACGACGAATTTGTCGAAGACTACGAGCCCACCAAAGCTGACAGCTACAGGAAGAAGGTGAGAATCAGAAGTTCAGAACCCTACCTTGTCTTACCTCTGAGAATTCGTGCTCAGTTACTTTGATTCACGCAAAAGTGAGCAGGGTCTCGTATCGTTTATTGAAATAAACAGTGTGGTAGGCAGAGCTAAAAGATCTCCATTTGCTAAGGTCCTGGCACACATCTTTTGCTTCCTCTACTCATTACTAACTTCACACACGCCCTTCAGTTTGCGATGGATTTGACCTGGCCCTTTTTCAGAACGTCGCCGGTTTGGTCAAGGCACGTTCGCCGGCCGACCACCTCCAACTTTACCATTCACATCTGCCTTATATACCTGCCTCTTGAGTCTGCTTTCATTCATCCTCTCAACATGTCCAAAACCAACTAAGCATCCCTTTCTCTATTTTTCTTACTATGTCCTTTTTCAAACCACACTTTTCTCTTATTCTAATTCCCTAGTTCTAATCCTATCTTTCAAAGAGGCTCCACAAATGCTTCTCAATGCTCTCATTTCAACACCTTTATTATCCTCTCATTCTTTGCCTGCCATACCCAACTTTCACTGCCATAAATAAGTGTTGGCACTAGCACTCGTCTATTAATAGCCAGCCTTGCCTTTTTGGACATCATCTGGCTATTCATAAAGGAATGCAGCGGTCCATTCACTTTATTACCAGCGTTCACTCTTTTTTCAATATCAACCTCACACTTTCCATCTCTAGTAAACAAACACCCTAAATAAACATACTTCTCTACTTTCTCTTCACCTATCATAAATATTGCATTCTGCCATAGTTTCATTCCTTTCAAACCATTTACCATTACCACCATTAACCATTACCTTTGTTTTACTTACATTGTCTTTCATTTCCTTTCCAATCAAAGGTTCATTCATAATTGTTACCATACTCTGTAACTCGCCCGCTGACGACGCAACTATAACCTGCATCATATAGTAGGCACTTCACGAGCAGCTCATTCATTCTTAGTCCGCATTAGATCTTTTAGACAGTTGTCGATGAATATGTTGAACGGCCACGGCGAGGCTACACCATCCTTGTATCATACCTTGGTCAATGTGAAACCATTCCCAATAAGTGAAAACTAGAGAACTTTAGTGATGGTCCAATCTGAAGTGTATGGTTTTTTTTTCTATTACATACATTAATTATTATATACATAAATGAAGTGGAACGAAAAAGATAAAATATAGAAGTTGATTGCCAGATCTAGTTTGAAATGTTTGGACCGTTTAGATATAGAATTTGGCGAGTTCCTTAGAAGGAAGTTCCATTAATCGACGTGATAGCAAGGAGCCGGAAGCCGGCGTCTGCAGCGCCGAAACTAACGCTTCCGGTCAACGGGAATACTGTTCAACATTGTTTTGTGTGCACGTGGTCGGTTGATTCGTTCAAGATCGATTAGATACATAAATTCATTCTCATTAAGGATCTTAATTGAATTTATTTGGGATTGAGATAGCAGTTAATACGATAGGAGCCGAACTACTTTTGTCTGTAGGAAAATGAATATTATTTAGCAGATAAAATCAAAATTATGAATGTTTCTTAGTTATATTGTAATGTTTAATTGGATGTGTAAGAAAATAATCACCCTAAAAAAATATACGGTCGAATTGAGAAACCGCCTGCTTCTTTGAAGTCAGTTAAAAATGTTTTTTAAAGTAGATAATGATCATAGTTTTTGTGGAATCCGATACAAAATTTCACCGAGAGAAAGATTTTTTACGATAGTAGAAAACACCATAAAAACTCTACTGTGACGAAAAATCGTGCGAACTATGCCGAAGCTGAGGCCGACTGTAATAATAGTCTAGGCAAGGAAAATTCGTTTGTTCGAAAAAATCACATTAATTCCTACACAGAAATTTATTTTAATTATTGATTAGAAATAAGAATGCAATAATATTTTTTTAGTTTTCCCCAAAATTTTATTGGAGCTTATTAAAAAAAAAAGGTTTTAAACTTATAGCACGTCTATCATAAAAACATTAAATTCTACATGGGTGATTTTTTATGTAAGTGTTCCTTTTATTCAATAAACACGATATTTAAAAAGGCACCCCCGTGGTGGCAAAGGGTTTGGAAAAAAAAATATGTTAAGAAAAAACAAGAATAACAACAAAACAAAAAATAAACAAATGGTGATTTTACATTATAATATGACTTATATGTCTACAAGTATTAATAGAAATATTCACCATGGTGACTTCAATAGTTTTTTTTTTATGAACATTTTTGTGTTTTTGGACCCCGCGCATTAATTCTACACTAAAGAGTTTTTCGCCATGTATTGTCTTAATTTATTAGATATTAAATTTTTAAAAATCCCCAAGGAATTATTGGAGCATTTTTTCTAATATGCAAAATTCAATGCGTGGGCGGGGAATGGCGCGACTACTTATAAGACATGTGATAAAATGTAAATATTGTTGCGGATCCAATAACCAGGTTTATGTGTGCATTATTTCAAATAAAAAATTACGAAATAAAGAATTTTGTATGTACAAATAAATTTAATTTTTCTCAAAATGAGTTAGATATTTAGCTTAGTGGCTAGCTTATATTTATATAAAATATTTTTTCAGTTTAAGGTAAAGTAAGTGTGTATATTTTAGTAACAGGAATCAATTAATAATTTTACCGAGAAGTTTAATACAAAAACATCGAAAGCTGATACACACATCTAGGGTCGAACCGATTTCTTAAGAGCCGGCTGTCAAAAAAATCTTTTTAGATGGCCCCCCGCCTACTACACCGAATACTTCAAAAAAGTTTTGTGACAATTTTAATATATTTCTACACATTTAGTATTTTGCGCTCATACTTTTCATTTAACATCATGAAAATCACACAGGATGAATGGAGCAGTTTAAAGATTTAATTATTACTATTATTATGAAAACAATATTATTATAATGACGATTATAATTAGATGTGAAAACATTGGAATGTTTCCTAATTTTTTAAATATGTCAGGAAAACTATCGGAAGTTTTCTTAATAACTTCCAAAATTACCAGCAACTTTGGAAGTTTTCAATATAAACTGACGGACACATGAACTGCATCAATGTAATAGACGACTTTGAAATAACTATTTTTTCCCATGTATGCAAACTTTCTATACAGATTTAAATTGAAAGCTCTAGATTGGTTTGTGAACTTTAAAACAGCGTAGGGTCATATCCTTAAGTTTAAGTTTGGGTACTGGAAAGGACCTTAAGACTTTTTGAAGAAAATACAAAAAATTTAAGATTTTTTTTTTTTTGGAAATCCCGCATCGCAATGCTACAATTTGAGCCGCTTGTTCGGACGAAGCATCCATATTATGATTCAAAAACTCTCGATGAGTTAAAAAACAAACCAAATAATTCTGCTGGTAACAATAATTCAATTGACAAAAGAATAAAAAATCAATGAGAATCAATTTAAAACTTTGCTATAAATAACACGCAAATCTGATACTACGAGTAAATTTTCTTTTCCCGCCTATATTCATTCGTTTTACTGCAGTTCAATTTTTAAATTTTCCTTTTTTTTTGAGATTAAGAGCCAGTCTTTCCATATTTATATAATTTAATCTAAAAAGTTTGTATACTTATTATAAAAATTCATTTCAAAGTAATCCTGAACTTTGATGCAGTTTATGAGTCCGTCATTGTAGATTATAGAATTAATAAACTGGAAATACTTTGAACATTTCTAACTGTGTTACTATTGCCATATAATAAATATTAAAATTACCTATTTTTATGGTCATCAATCAAAATCAAGCAAAAGCCGCTTCAAGTTTTATTTTATTATTTTTATATTAAAAGTTCGTACCTATAATATTAGGTCCTTACCTATGAAATTGGTGTTTTGTATGGAGATTTTGGGGATGTCTGCATTTTACACACTAACATTTTATCAGTTTTCTTCACAACGACAAATCCAGAGATAATAATATTTGGCATGTATCATTAGACAAGCTTTAGCAATATGTGTGTGAACACGCTTGATAAAAATTATTCATTGTTTTTATGTTAATGCAAATCAAATGATGTATTCGGGAGCCAGTTAAAAATAATTGTCTTTGTGTCTAATTTTAACACAATTAAACTTATAAAAAATTTTCAAATTAAATAATACGAGCTCAAATATATGGTATATTTTTAGAAGAGGCAATTATTTTATAAGAATGTTCTGAAACTTAATAGTTACGGACAAATTGTTAAGACAGAATAAAAACACCAATTTCATAGGTAAGGACCCAATATTATAAGTATATATTAAAAATTAAAATTTTGCTATTGGAAGAAAAAAATATGTACATTGTTTTCTAAAAAATTACGGTTACTGGTACAGTGTCGATATTACCAGCGCTTTATAATCCATATTTATTACGATTTAGAATTTTTATGGAACATGAAATTTTTTTTGTTTTTCTATATTTTCTCAATTGTTGACAATATAAGATACTTTAATGTGTATAATAAAAAAAACGAAACACCTATATTTCAAAGTAGATTCTCCAAATTATAACAAACGGGTTTATCAGAATCAAAGAGCTTTAAGATTTCCGAATTTGTGTGCAATTGTTTAAAATACTATTTTTACAAAACGAGCAGGAATCATTATTAAGACATAAATATCGTTGCTGTATATATGTCGCAGTAAGATGGATAAAGCCGTAATATAGATACAGGCGGGGGGGATTACTGGCGTGATTGTATGTATGTATGTATAGTTCTATCGTTATATAATTTGTTGTTAGTTTTATTGTTTTTTTTATACAATAAACGTGTTTATTGACACGGCCTTGTATACGTGATTGCGATAAAGAAACTAATGACCAATACAATTAAATTCAATATAATTTAAAAAAATTGCTTGTAGGCGACTCACTGAAATCTTGTGCATAAACTTTTATGTCATATTGTTGCATTTTATGACTGCGGTTGGCTTCGCTCTTATTGCCCTAAAATAGAATATTAATTCAAATGATTGTAGCGTACTCGTAAATTGCAATATCTTCAAATTTAATTTTCGAAGTTTTATTTATCGTAAAATTTCATAAACTAAAATTTAAATTTTATTTAAAATTATGCACAGGCAAATATTATATATATTATACAGGGCATTTTCTGTCAACACCAGTAATCGGTAACGATCAGATTTTTGTCTTTATACCCATTTTTTACTTAAGAAGTGCGAAAATAAGTAAGTAAGTAATAAAATAATAATAATAATTTTTTAAAATACTTTAAAAATATTGTCTGGATAGTCGTTTTTACTTGATTTACTCTGAGTTCGCGTAATCGAAGTATTTTTAAATAATTTTAAGCAATTCACATACCATCAGGCCTCTATCCCCGAGGGGATAGGCAGAGGGGGTTGAGAGGCAAGCGATATTTATAACATATTCAAACTCAGTGAGATGCGGGCGACTGGGAACGAGTAACACCTATGAAATTTGCATAAAGTAAAATTTTATGGGAAGCTCTTCATAAAAAATGGTGACTTTTTTGTGGCGCATGCTAATTAAGGTGATAATTGTAGAAACCCAAAAAAATTTTGTGTAGAATTAATGTACCAATTATGTACAGCATAAAAAAGAGAAAAAAACATAAAATTAATTAGTTTTTCTTTAGTCACCGGGGTGAAAACTTACTAAGGCATTCGGATATACATTAGGAATATATTCTGAAATTTTCACCAAAAGTACGATTTTTTAACTTGCATTTTAGGAGCTTAAAGAAAAAAAAACGTTCAAAATTGTTTTTCTCCGAAAGCTCCAAAAATTTTATGGTGATTTTTGAGTCTAAAGCTAAGGATAGTTAAACAAATTAAATACTACTTAAATCTCCACTGTAGAATTTTATCAGCAGGAGTTATAGGGAACGAGGGTTTTGGGCCCGTTTCCTTACAAAGCTCAACAGGGGGAGGGGGGAAAACTGCAAGGTGGACTTCCAAATTCCGCAAAGAATGCTCAGAAAAATAAATTTTGTGTGTAGGATTTAATGTGACTTTTAAATTATTTTGACTGGACTATAAGTGTAATAACAATCGCGGTATCGGTATTGTGATTGCGACAAATGCTTATTCGGCAATCATGTGAAATCGTGAATTTGACCACTATTAAGCACCATTTTCCAAAGAGTTAGCTTTATGTTGGACGAAAGAATTGAAAAATCTTATCTGAGATTGAAAATATTTGAGAATATTTGCCTTAGCCAATAACCGTATAATTTAATACGGAAATGAAATAGCCGTACTCCGTGTATTTGATGCTTAAGATACCTGAATGCCGTATAATACGGCAATTGCCGTATCAAGAACAACGCTGCATTATTACCACCCAAAGATTTGGTATAATTACGTGGATGTCAATCAAGCGTCACGTAAATGCCACAATCACAATGTTTGTAAGTGGACAAAATAAATAAAGGTGCATATTTTGAATGTTGCTACGAAACACTGATAACATAAAATCTGTGCCATGTAATGGTAATCTGAAATCGCTATTTTGGGCGGAGATAGAGGCAAGGTGTTGCCGGGTAAACATTAGCCTTGGTATTCGGGGGAGATGCTTCCCACCGCCCCGCAGCGGCCCACGGTAATGGATCTATTGTTAGTTACGCGTTAATTTTTTGTAATAGGTAGCTCGTTTGTTATTCTTGTAAATTTATGTTTAATGTCGAACAAGGGAACAAGTTAAAGGTGAAGAAAGTATTACTGAGCTATAGATTCATGGAAATATCTTTGTTGTCTCGATTTAAGGCACGTTTTATAAGCGCATATTCAGAGCACGGATTTCTTTACCTATCGGAAGACGCCTATATTGCCTTTATTTATGTAACATGGTTTCTAAAAAAGAGGTGTGAAGGCGGTTAGGTATGCCTTTTGTTTTAAATAGCTCGAACTATCTTTTAATATTTACTTAATATACAATAATGACTGGAGTGACTGAATGACCAAAGAAGCGGTGGATTGAATGCTTGAAGAATGATGTGAGAATAATAGAAGTGGTTGCTGAGCTGACGAGTGACAGAGGAGAATGAAAGATGGGGACATTGTGCCAAACCCATCTAGAATGAGAAAAGGGCAAGAAGAAGATATTATAATGACTGGATAACAAAATGTACCTATCACACAAACATCTGCTCCCACTGGGACTGCAACCTAAAACCTGTAACCACCACTGTCCCAAGCTAACCGCTATATCATCAGCTTCTTGCTGATGACATTTTGTCAGCAGAAGAAATGAATCCTTCAACAAATGACAATTCTGCACTGTTCAGATGTTATATAGTTTGCGAACATGTCTCAAATAGCCCACTGTGTGACTTCCAGGTGGTTCTGGACGGCGAGGAGGTGCAGATCGACATCCTGGATACGGCGGGGCAGGAGGACTACGCGGCCATCCGCGACAACTACTTTCGCTCCGGGGAGGGCTTCCTCTGCGTCTTCTCCATCACAGAGCCAGAGAGCTTTGACGCCACGCAGGAGTTCAGGTTTGTTACAAACACAAGGCTCGTTTTATTTTTAATTTTATATGTTAAAGGTTTTCTGTCAGTTCAACGTTTCCTTGTGCTCTCGGTTCTTGCTATCGATTTCAATATACCGCTAAAGCTTTTAACAAGCATACGGTCCATCTGATGGTACATAGTTGGTTACCGTAATCTTTGTGCGCTTCCTAGAGGTATCGTAAAAATCGTAAATTTTCCTTTTGTAACATTTTTACGACTGTAAATGCTGGATGTAGACAGTGTATACATAATCGAGTGTGATTGAAATCCTCGTGGTAGGCTTATGTCCAGAATGATGAACTGTAATTTAGTGACTGAAATGTGTCATGTAACTTATACTTATATACAACAAATAGTAATTCCACCTGGGTATCCCGTACAGAGAACAGATCCTGCGCGTGAAGAACGACGAGAACATCCCGTTCCTGCTGGTGGGCAACAAGTCTGACCTGGCGGACAAGCGGCGCGTGCCGCTGGACGCGTGCCGCGAGCGCGCCGCCGCCTGGCAGGTGCCCTACGTCGAGACCTCCGCCAAGACGCGCGACAACGTGGACAAGGTAACACACACACACACACACACACACACACACACACACACACACACACACACACACACACACACACACACACACACACACACACAGGCCTCGTTCTCGACGGCAGCGGGCGGTGCGGGTGGTTTCATACAACTATGCACGCGCATCGCCGCCGGCTGCCGTCCAGAACAGCCTTGAACCAGTATTACTGAACCGATCTCAAGCGAAGGTGCTCAAGCTTTCCTTTTTTTTCCATATGACAGGTAAGCTCTTGGCCTTCATGTCACCTGATGGTAAGTGACGATAAGGCCGAAGGTGGAAGCGAGCTTCACCTGTAATCCTCGACAACTGGCTGTCTTATCTCTGATTGCCGAAACACAACAATGCTTATAACATTGTTATTATGGCGACAGATTTAGGTAAGAAGGTGGTAGCCAGGTGGGCTTGAAAGCCCTACCTACAACTAAACCGAGCAGAAAAACCCCTGCCCCCGTGGGGATATTCATACCATATATGGCTCTATTGAATATCACCATCTCTTTCTAACTGCTCGAGCGTCTACGCTTGAGTTTTTTTCTGTGATGTGGCCTTAGATTGAAAGCGTACCTAAAAATGGTACTTGTTGTTATAATGACATTGTGTTGCTTTAAACACAAGAAAATATCTCATGAAGCTATCGTCTCACCACTGATATTATTATAAGTATGTACGTATCGGAAAGTATGGGTACCTAACACTTTTTGTCTAGGTTTTTAATAAAAATATCAAACAAACCCTGTAAACAAAGTACCAAGACATTTTTGGCCATAAATGCAAGTAATCTCATGTTACTCGCTGCTCACTTTCCCACTAATGTCGATAGTTTAAAGCTCAAAGGCATCACAGTATTGAGAGACCCGTAAGACTCACAACAAAAACAATAAATCTAAAACTTTTGGTATGAATAACAAAGCCCTGATAGTGAAACCCAGTGACTCAGCGTGGTCTGCCCCTAGACCTAAATAATATGTGACGTCCACGCTACTGCCCCGACTGTATGTATAATATTAAAAAAACAGTCGTTTATTATTGCTTCAGTATTTTAGTTGTATACGTCACACATAAATCATGTATTTCCGATCTAAATTAAAAGGAGCCAGTTTTAGTATTTTATTATTATTATCTCTTATCTAAGCCAAGTCTGAGCATGCGCACGCTTTTAAATCAGATTTTATTAAATAATATAATTTTGGAGTAACTCTGTTCTCAATATAATAAAACTTCTCTTAAACACACATTAATGGTGCACATAGCATTACGACAAATATATTTTCCTATGCAATTAAATTGTCTGTTTGTCAGACACACTAATCAAAAGTGTAATTAAACAATTTTATTGTCGCTGTAATTCCACAGCCTGTAACAGGAAAAATAGTTATTATAATGTTGTCATTTAAACGATAATAAATATTACTACAATTTAACACTGTCTTAATGGTGACTGGGGAGAGGTTTTTTGTAGTTATAAGATATTTCAATTCGTCCTTCTGTTTCATAGATTAAAAAGAAGACCAAAAATCGATGATAGGTACCCTCATGCAAATATTTTTGACTTTACAATGTTGCAAGCTTATCAGACTACCCAAACTACCGAATTTATGCAATTCAGTACGTGTTATCTAATGATAATGAACCTCAGATTTATTCCAAATTTATTTTTATCTTTTTTTATTCCCTGCTGTACAAGCTTGCCCCTTAGCTCTGCTTGGCTTAGTTAATAGCACAAACATTGCGATAGGAACTATTGGATAAGAGTTAAAGAAATATAAACATTTTATAAAAATAATGTGTCACGTGCTCTACTCCCAATATCCGAAAATATATATGAATAGCGCGATCTTACTGCACGAAAATAAAAACAACCGCCAAATTGTTTGTGAAATTGGGCCTACTGAACATAAACGTCGAATTTATAATTATTTATTTTAATAACAAATAATAATAAATTCATAAATCCATTTATTTGCTTTCAAAAATCGATTGTGCTGACAAAAATGCGCAAACGCAAAACTGCTTTGGGTACATACATGTTTCATATATATTTTCTTTTCGTCCGAAAACTTCTGATAACTTGCTACTCTAAGAGCCAGTTCCACTACTTCCGAATTGTGTTCTATTTATGAATTTATCTGTGGGATAGTAGCTATCCGGAAACATAGTAAAACCTCTTACTAACTACTTCCAAGATGGCTTTATCTTTATTGAAAAGAGGTGAAAAATCAGAAGCTTTTGGAGTTGTGTTCGTTTGGTTGCGGGCGCTTGGGTGCGTGTGTCTGACGGTGTCCCCCCGCAGGTGTTCTTCGACCTGATGCGCGAGATCCGCTCGCGCAAGTCGGACGACAGCCGCGCCACCAACGGCGACGTCAAGAAAAAACGCAGGAAAATCAAGTGCGCCATATTGTAGGCCCCGCGGACACGACACTGCTCCCACTCGCAGCTTACTTCGTTCATCGTGTAGCCTTGGAACCTCGCTTTTGTGCAGATTCTGTTGTGCGAATCGGACGGTCCCATTTTTTCATCGTTAAGGAACTGTTAAAATTACAGCTAATTTTAATTATCGGATTTGTCGCGCTATTGGTTAATTGTATTAACCGATCAGTTCAGTTTTGTAAAGTTTTACACGATGTAGAATTATTTATTTAATTAAAAAATAGTCACAGATCTTAAGAAACCCGTGGCAGTGTCCGGGAATCGTCCGCGCGCTTTGCTTTTGTCCGACAAATCATTGACATATGAGCTAATCTCGACTCTATATCAAAAGAGTTAAAGTTCAATGCAATCATAGTCCGTTAGCCACTGTGAAGTCATTTATGCGGCGAAAATCATGTATAAATTGTAGCACTGTATTCGCCCATTCTGGTGCTGGCATATTGAGCGGCCGCGGGGCTGCGAGCACTGCTCTAGTTTATTGTTACGAATAAGCTTGATGCTTGCATGTTTTGTACGATGTGACGTCCTAAAAACTGTGTTGCCATATGTCAAAATATCAATGTATCACACAAAATCGGTATTAATTTGTTTTTATATCTGATAAGAAACTTATTGGCTTTTGTAAACTTTTTGAAAATTTATAATATGTATATAAAGGCCAGTAAATGCAATAATAAGTACAGATAATGGCAACACCAGTGTCTCTATAGTCGCGGCCAGCGCCGGCCCGTAGGATAAGATTTTGTATTTATTTTTTATAAATAATAAGTGCTAATTGTATCGTGTAGTGTTGATTGGGAAATTGTTGTCGTAAGCCGCGCTTGCGGGAATACTCTGAGTGATGGGTATATAAATCGATAAACATTATTAAATTTTTAATGGTGTTACTAAATATATTTTTTTTAAAACTTTAGTATCATTTAGTGAAAACAAAGAACAATATTTGGAAATATATTAAAATATTATTATTTTTGGTTTGTCAGAGCTGGCCCCGTGGGTGACCCGCAAGCGCGGCCGTAGTATGTGAACGTTGTGCACTGCTCATCGAACGGTGGTTATTTAATGTTTAGGATACCGCTTCACTAGATCTTTTCACGAGCATTTCAAGTTTTCCTTTCTCTACACTTTCGGTAATCTCTTTGATATTATTGTCGAATGTCACTTTGTAGGTGTGAAGTCAAATGATATTATATATTCGAATTTATTGCAAATTTCATGTCACAATTATTTTAATTTAATTCGTGCTGGCGCCCCTACGCGATGTGAACTTCATGTGATAAGTCCTTATGTCAAACAGAGCAATAATATTTAAGTACACACTTCAAATCAAATAGGTTTCATCTCGGCTCGACAAAGTCAAAACATGAGAAATGTTACGTTTTAATGTGTCGCGTACTGTACTATTTTAAGTACAGTTGACAACATGTAAAGCTTAACAATTTGATTGTATTTTTGCCTACAAGAAACAAGTTTTACAAGTATTATTTTTATCATCGAAATGCTTATCAGTAATGCCTCGAATATGGTATTTGTGTCTTATTTTCCTTAAAAAACACGTTTGAAAACTATAAAAATTAAATCGAGCTCAGGGGTGGGCTCCGCAATATAAATAAGTATTATGAAATAATTATCATATGAAGGGGTAGGTAATTATTATGTAACAATTTGAAATTAACGTTAGATATGTGCTAGTGACTATATTGTACGAATCTAAGTGGTCCCATTCTGGTTAACTGTTTGGGGGTATTTCCAATTTTTATCAACGTCTAGTTGATGTAACAATTTAATATTTAACTGGGATGCGCTTACAGAAATGCCATCAAAACTTTTATGAAATAAGAAAAAGCGATGGTTTTAAACATTAACCATCTGTATTAGTTACAACGATGAAAAGCGAAGTACCCTGGAAATAATAGTAATAGAATTATACAACAAAATTTGCTACAAAAATGACAAAATTCCTTAACAGATTTTCAATCATAACACGTTACATATAAAATTCAAAATTGTTTTAGAAACGACTGTAATAGTCGTCTAAGTGTTGACTATATGTGAAGTTGCTTCTGCGCAGACGCGTATCACTTGGTACGTGCTAGATTTAATAACAAGCTTTTTGTCGATAGTAATTAAGTTTAAATCAATCAGAGCATTATTTTCCTAGTACGTTGTTTCCAGTGCGCGTACGCAGAGCACCGCTGTAACATTTAAACGGATGGTTCTACAAACGACTGCATTATTTTCAGCGAGATATATTATTATGATGCATAATATTCCACATACATATAGGGTACGTGTATATGTGTAAGAGCGGTCGCTACTGCCAACTTGTTTATAGGTATATTATTATACTATATTTATTTCGGACCCGCTTCATGCGTACTCTGTGAAACATTTTCCCTAAAGATAACAGTTATTTTTTATAAATATTCACAATAGCCAATAATAGATTATTACCAGTAGATCCTTTGGAGTTTTCTCTGATGTTTTCAGCTATTCCGTGATTAAACCACCGATGCTAGGATAAGGGTTAAGCAACTAACAGAATTTGTAAGCGTACATAAGAATGTCTTTAGGTAATATACTTGATTACCGTCAACTATTTGATCGCAAGCGCATCTTTGCAGAGCGCTTTATCTACAAGATACATAATTTTATTACCTCAGGATCTCATTAACGCAAAATCCATAGACAAAAAAAAATCTATTCAAAAAGTAACTCCACTAATAATGCCAAAGGAACTACTGGAAATGAACAAATAATCTGTCACAGGCACGCGTGAAGGGCAGTCTTTTAGACTTGCAGTCGGATCGGTCTGTATTGCCAAATGACCGCTTCGCTGCAATTTTATGAGATAAGAGTCTGGTTACGACAGGAGTACGATCTGTATTCCATTATTTAGTAAATGTAGTCGTATAAATAAATACCTATCATTCAAAAGATATAGTCAAATACTGGGTGTTTCATGTGAGGTGTCAAGCCAGTGAGAACTCCTTAAACTTGACACCTTACATGAAACTCTGTGTATAGTGTTTATGTGACCTTAGTGTCGGGCCATGTTCCACTATTTCAGATGAAACAAAAACCATATCGACCCCAGTTATTAAGTAAGTCGCCCTGTCGTACATACTCGATGATTTAGGTTTCCTATAAGTTAGATTTAGTTCACAAATGTATGGAGTATCGATCTGTGTATGAAATGTAGGTATATCAGGCACTCACCGGAACAAATTTATAATGGAATCGAGAAGATAAGCAGAAATATACTGATTTGCAAAATTTACGACTACTTATTTTTCCTTACTTAAGACATTATTTTATAGTTTGAAGAATTAAAGTCAGAAGTGAACATGCATTATATCAGTATGTCTGTTCCACTTTAGACCAACGTCGCTTTCATCAGGCAATTGTGCTCAAAATTACACTTGCTATAGTTAAATTATTAAATAAAAATTCGCAGAAGCATAAAAATGTCCTAAAATGCGAATCGAAGTTTGATTGCTTTTATAGTGAAGGTTTGTGATTTCTGTTGCGATGTCTGAAAGTATTGCTTTCTTGTGTTTATTTGTTGTGGGCATCGCGTCTAACTCAAAGGGGTTTGAGTTCCGGTGGCGGCAGATGTTTGTGTTGGAAAAATTTTCATTTATTTCTGTAAGTCATATTTAGCCGTTTTAATTAATTATTTATGCATTATAATTTGAATCAAAGTTTTCATAAAACTAATTAGGTAGGTATGTACCTTGTTTCACGTGTAGTAATTTAGATAATCTATTGATATTCTATTACCTCCCTAACGCTAATCAAATAATTGAATAATCATTTTAATACCATTTTTAGTGCTTATAGATAAAAAGAAAGTAAATGAACACAGCAAAACAGTTTGGGCGCACCGCTGTTGCAGAAAAATTCTATGCGCTGTGCTTATACTATTGTAATACCTGCCTATAGTTCACTAAAAGAGAAATACATGTTTTTAATTAAACTTAGTAATAATTATTGACACCTAAAACAACCATAACCAAAAACCTATCAACACGCCCCTACTGAACTGTGCGCATGACTGCCCTCGACAGGCGTTCCTGGCGCTGATCCGCGAGATGTCGGCGCAGAAGCAGGGCCTGGCGCCGCTCGAGCTGCAGGACTCCGTGAGGAAGCCCTGCGTGCAGCGCTGCTGCGTCATTTGCTAGCCGCCACCCACCAGTGATATTTGTACAGAGCAAAAAGATGTCCTCAATTTTGTACTTTTTCGTTTTGACATCACTAATATTTTACCAAAACCTTAAAATGAGTACTAAATTGTGTTCATAATATATTTGCTCGTGACTGTATTTCTACTTCAGCGAATGCTGTGAATCGTCTGCTCCATAATCGGTTTTGCTCTGAATTTCTATAGAAAATTTTGTCTGTGCGTTTGAAATTATCAAATTAATGTTTCTAGGTTGGTGTTAAGACTTAGAAACATTTATTTTTATAACGCCATTAATTCATAAACTACCAAGAGGAATAGTTCTGAGAAAAACGGGCAAGGGACTACCTTAACATCGTCAGATAATATCGTATAAGCCTTGAAGATGAATGCTTGCTATTCTGAGCTGCCTGAGCTCTAAATTGCAATACATTAATTTCACCATATAATAAACTCAAATCATTTATTCAGTTTCGGTATTTACATACTCTTATGCATGTCAAATAAACTAAACTAGTGCATTTCCGCGGTTTCACCCGCGCGGTACAGTCAGGTGCAAAAATATGTATACGCATTTGACAGGGGATAGTCTTTATTCGCTACCTAATAAGAGTCATGAACTGTCAAAATTGTATACATATTTTTGCACGTGACTGTAACAGTTCCTATATCGGGATAAAAAGTAGCCTATGTCCTCCCTCAGATTATCTTATCTGTGTACCAAATTTGGATTATTTAGAAGAACATTATATACATCTATTTGTAAATACTATTGCAAATTCTAAATCGACATTAATTTACTTATGTAGGTATACCCATTCGAAAATTTATTTATTCTAGTACCTTAGTAGGTACCTGCCCCGAAATAAAAATGAAAATTAAAAATATTTAAATCCGTATACCTACGCTTACATTATATTATATTGAGGTGTTTAAATAACATTACATAAAAGGTGGGTATGTAATCGTGAAAGTTTAACACAATAAAAAATAAATACAGGATAAAAAGTCTTCATGAGCGTATGACTAAAACGCCCACTAACCTGAATAATCTGCGAGAGGCGCCTTCTGATGCTGCAGCGGAACTAAGGTGGAAATCCAGAAGGTACTCGAAGCTTTAAATTGACCTCTAACTATGCACTCTCTCTAAAGTTCTTATTGCGTATAAAATGCACTATAAAATATCCGAGAGTTACAGAGAAATAAAATAACAGCTAGCTAGCGTAACGATGCACTATCGAAAACAATTAACTTGATGAACGAAAAATTCAGCTTAGCTTAATACCTTCACGGGGGTACTCGTGCGTCGGTCGCGCGTTCACTCGAGCGGCGCGGCGCCATCTAGTCGTCTGCGTCGTTCGCAACAGATACACAAGATCAGCCAGTGAGCAACGCACCATAGATAAAGCACGGTTCGCCGATTGTGGTCGAATATCATAAATAAATTAATAAAAATAATAAATGGCTCAAGCAATTTGACTAAGTATAAAGTTTCCTAAATTTCATTTATAAAGCTGACTCGAATCAGCTGGAATAATAGTCTAGTTGCCCTTCTTTTGGCCCCCAATGGGCCCCAAATGATTCATTATTACTGTTAACCACCACTATAAAAAAAAATATACCTAATGTTTTTTGAGGCCTTTATCACAATAAATTTTAAATTACGTTTTTGCTTGACAGTCAAGTCTGGTGGTCTATGAATTATCTGTGCGTGACACAGGCTGACACAGGCTAACACAGCCGACAGACATGCTTGATTGTTTGCGACTGGCATTAGACGGATTTTGACCATGCGTAGTAATAGGCTAGTTGACCCATTTATTTATTGGGCCCCAAATGAATCATTACTGATACCCATCACCATAAAAAATAATACAATATTTTCTGAAGCCAATACACAATAAATTTTAAATTATAAATTACGTTTTTGCTTGAATGTCAAAAACGCCTTCGGTCCTGATGGTCTATGAATTATCTGTGCCGTAGCGTCACGATTATTGTAAACAATTCTATACGCATGCGTGACATAGCCGACAGTTATGCTTGATTGGTTGCGACTCACGGTTGACGGATTTTGACCATGCGCAGTAATTGTTTACATGAAGCGTTACTCAGCTAATTTCACGAACATGGTGGATAGCGTTTTTGGCATAGGTAAAAATAAAACATATTTAAATTTAATTTCTACAGCAATACCTTATTTGTATTTATCGAACTTGGTATATTTCGGACCCTTTTACTAAATACAATATGAATGACACATTATTTTCATTACTTTTGATATGAGTCAAGTAGCCTATTGGTCATTTTACCAATTATTAAAATACATACACAATATCACAATCATAAAAACATGAACTGATGAATGCTTTTAATTAAATCTCTGAGTGTGGCGGTAAGCCACTACACTTTCGACTTACCTACACCTTTATTCCCAGCAAAGACTGAGTTTTCAGTTCTGCCCTTGTAAATATTTAGCGTAACATCTCAGAGAATTCTCATTTTTAATAATCTTTTTTCTATAATATTTTATTCCTAGATGACAACTCTAAGCAAGACAACGTATGTAACTAACAAATTAGTAATAATATTTTAAAATAACTATGTAATACGGTTTAAAATAAATTTGTAAATATTCCTCATTCTTTTATTTATTTCTCCATATAAAATAAAAACAATAAAAATGCTATTCAGTCTATACAAAATGTCTCTTTTTTATATTAATGTTATGTCTTAATGTAACTAAAAATATATACATACACTTAACTATTTATACACGTTGTTTATAAAAATTGCCAATTTGCATCGTTAAATATGATGTTTTTCATAAAGTTATTGAAGTCAAAATAATTATGGATAGCACCAGGCATTTCACAACATTTGAAACAAAAATGCAGCCGGTTGACTGTATTTTATTGGCAGCACTTCCAAATATATAAATATTTTATAATGGTAACACTCCTCTTTATCGGTCAATTGTGTTAAAATGGTGATACATTGGTGTGCTGAATAATAGATAGTTTGTAATTATACCCTAAACACAAATACAGTTTTATACATAACAGACGACTGTAAGAGCATACCAACATTTGTGCGCCCTGTCCTTGTATAGATTAGAAGCATTTTCGAAGATTTATTAGTCTTTAATCTTTTGTTGTCAATGATTCAGTTTTGTTACTTTTGACTAAGATTGTGTCTGAGTCTAATAGGACTAAATCTAAAAAAATGTGTTGACAAAGGTCGCATTTCAAAATTAAAACGAATAAAAGATTAGAAAGTGACTAGTCTAGTTGATTATTATAGTATGCTGCAGAACTTATGCAGTTAAAAACTTGACTATTGATTAAAATCTGATAAAAACTAGAAACTCTTCTTAATGATTAAAGTACCATCTAGTGATTGTTTCTGATACTTCGGAAGTTTGGTGCACGCTAGATGGCGCTGTGTACAGTCCAGTTCAAAAATATGTGAGAACGTTTGTCAGAAAATGACTTAATGAAGGGGAATAAAGTCTGTCACCTGTCAAATATGTATACATATTTTTGAACTCGGCTGTACCAATGAACTTAAAGTTACCATATACAAAGGGCAAAAATTTTGGAACATTTGACTGGCCTACAAAAATTCCAAAATTTTCATGTATTTTAAAAAAGTAATTCAAGAAGTTCTCTAAGCAGTTTCTTGTACGCTAAAAAAATGTCTCAAATGAAACTAAATATTTTTTTGTGTCGATTTTAGTGGAAGACCTTGTTAAGGCCTTTTGTCCAGTAGAGTGTGAAGATGATGATGACATCTATCTGCACCAGGTCTTTTTACACCTACACCAGTGTAGGTTGCTGTTTTGTATAAAAAGAAAGAAAATTTCAATGTCCATTGTCGTGGAAATCTTGGACGCTTTTGACCTTAAGAGTGGCGATGATGTAGACCCCGTGCGAGCGACCTCGCCGCGGGTGTCGGAGTGGTGATGACGTAGTGGGTGTCAGCCGAGCTGGCAGTAGTGGCCGCAGCCGGCCGGGCACAGCTGGTGCGTCTGCATCCACTGCCGCATGTGCGCCAGGTGCCCGCCGTGCGAGCAACCTTGGCACCACGCGTACAGCCCGCGCACCACCTGACGGAGTACAACCTTGACATGACGATACTACCCACTCGCTTTTCTTTTTTTTCTTTTTTTATTTATTTATTTATTCAGGTAACACACAATCATATATAGACAATAATAGTAAAAAAAAGTTTATAAAAAGACCTAAAGTACCATAAATTAAATACAAACATTATTATTAACACACAGTCATATATAGACAATAAGCGGTCGCAGGCGTGTACTGACCTGGCGGCACACGGCGCACAGGTCTGGGCGGGCGGGCGGGCAGCGGTCGCAGGCGTGTACTGACCTGGCGGCACACGGCGCACAGGTCTGGGCGGGCGGGCGGGCAGCGGTCGCAGGCGTGTACTGACCTGGCGGCACACGGCGCACAGGTCTGGGCGGGCGGGCGGGCAGCGGTCGCAGGCGTGTACTGACCTGGCGGCACACGGCGCACAGGTCTGGGCGGGCGGGCGGGCAGCGGTCGCAGGCGTGTACTGACCTGGCGGCACACGGCGCACAGGTCTGGGCGGGCGGGCGGGCAGCGGTCGCAGGCGTGTACTGACCTGGCGGCACACGGCGCACAGGTCTGGGCGGGCGGGCGGGCAGCGGTCGCAGGCGTGTACTGACCTGGCGGCACACGGCGCACAGGTCTGGGCGGGCGGGCGGGCAGCGGTCGCAGGCGTGTACTGACCTGGCGGCACACGGCGCACAGGTCTGGGCGGGCGGGCGGGCAGCGGTCGCAGGCGTGTACTGACCTGGCGGCACACGGCGCACAGGTCTGGGCGGGCGGGCGGGCAGCGGTCGCAGGGCGCGTGGGCGCGCGTGCGGCGGCCGCAGCGCGCGCAGCACATGGCCACCGACGTCGACTGCTGCGACAGCGACCACACGCTGCTCAGCCACGCGTTGCGGATCACCTGGGATACACCTTATGGCAGTTATTGACACATCCACAATGTATTGTGTGTGCACACTCTAAAATATAGTAAAAATACGGAGTTTTTGGGATATTAAATATAAGTTGTGGACGCTTGGTTCCCCAAGGATTGGAATCCAAGATCCAAGAGCCACGAAGGTCGTGTAATAGCGTTTCTGTAATTTTTTTCAATTAAATATTGTGTTAATATTGAAAGTGATTTCAGAAAAGCTTCTGATAAAGGCGATCACAAGAAAGAAGAAAATAACAACACATAACTATAAAAGAAAACAAGAATAAAATCACTAAAGAAAGCAATCACTTCAATTACAGTTTACATATTTGAAGTTATAAATGAAGTCTAATGAATGTTGTATGGTGTTCCGCAAGGGTTTACATTAGGGCCATAAAAATATCACCTCAGTGGCCACGTTCCAAAGTTTGTGCCGCTGCAGAATTTCTATGTAGCCCAGCAGCCATTGCTCTTGTAAGCTTTCATCGATGTAGGGGAAGAGGTCACTCCTGAAACACAATAATTTCTTTAATATTGAATAATGTACACCAAAATTTAGTACGATTTAAAGTTTTTTCTAATGCCGATTATTAAGTTAGTGCATTTGATTGCAGTGTAGCGGCTACGTCATAGCGTGCTACGATATCAAATAACCGAGAAATGGTTGATCAACGAAAAGTACGATAGTGAATAATAACGTTGGAGTCAAATTGATACTAGACCTACTGACTACCAGTGGCGGAGCGTCCGTATAACCCGATTCCCAACAGCCGTACCAAACGAGCGAGCATAAAAAAAAACCTAACTATAAACAAATTTGTCTTGTTTCATTACTATAATGCAGGTACAAAACCATTTTATAAACAAAAAAAAATCAATAAAATCTTATCATGTAACAGTAAAACACGCGCGCGAAACAATACGCACAAGTTCCAATCACTAACACATCGCTCCCGCTCTCTAGATTCCTTCAATTAACTCGTAAAATCTCGAGTTGTGGACGCCTGCGATACAACACGCACACAGACAAGCGTTCTCTTGTCACGTCTGTGTAGGTCTCTCATAGGCGCACGCAATAGAGAAATAGTACCTAAAGATTGCCTTACATGCCGGCTTTTCGCGGCCTACGAGCCTATCCATCGATACACTACGACACACGCACACATTAGTAATAAACTCTCACATACGTTTCGAATGCAAATTTAAGAAGTAAATAATTTTTTATCTTATGACAATAGCCATAAGTGCGGAATTTCTTTCGTGAAACTCATTAAATATCGCGACCGTTCGCCGCCTGAAATGCTGCCACCGACCGGCTTGTATCGCCCTGCTCTTTCTAACTCAGCCAGGTTTATAATGATCACTCTTTCTAGCCTCGCTATGAAATTGCGGTTTATACCGATGCCGTGCCGAGTTGTAGATATTCTGTCTTACTTAGCCGGTATATTACCGTCTCATTCTTTCTGCCCTAGTGGACATTACATTAGTTTAGTTTATTTTGTTTTGAAATTCGCTTGCACTCACATAAACTTAACGTAATTAATTAGTTTTATTGTATTTTTAGCAGTAATTCAGTGAAATAGTAAAATTTAACTAGCCTGTGTGTTGTTGTTTTAAAGGTGTATTGAATTGTTGTTTTAAAGGTGTATTGCATTGGTGATTTGAATTGTGTTGCTCCGCAGGGATTTAATTGGTAGGTTTTAGTTTCTAATTAATTTTGGTTTATTTTCACTCGGCACAATAATGGCCGCTTCGATGCACATAGGTTGTTGTCTTACCGATTTCTTGCTAAGTGAAGGAAAGCAGTTTTCAAAGTTGTCCTTTGAAAATAAAAAATATGTCATACAGTTAGGTCGAGCTCGTCCAAACATGTCAATAGATTACAAGCGTAGGGATGGTTTTTTCAAGCATTTTCACAGTTTTCTTTATGATAAATAAGTTGGCTTACAGGCAGTCGTTTATTAAAAAAATGTTTTGTTTTCCGTGTCTTTTGTTTTCTGATTCAAGCAACGTTTGGAATCGAAGGGATTTTTTGATGTTAATAATTGATCAAACTCTGCTAAAAAAACATGTTCAAAGTGAGAAACATACGTACCTAGTTGTTTATCGTTGCATGAATTTGGAAATAGTATAATAGAAAATTATTTTAACAATAATTTTGAGGCTCATAACCGCAAAGTCGAACGTAATCGAAATCTGTTAATAACGCTTCGACACAGTTGTTCTCTTAGGTAAACAAGATAAGCGTTTCGCGGGCACGACGAAAGTGTAAATTCGGATAATCGTAGTATTGTTAAAGTATTGTAAATGGTTTGTGTTTTCTTTGTTTATCGCACACTGTAGACCCGTCCACACACACAAACACATGCACTACATACACAAACCAAATTACCCATTTTTTGTGGGTCCTAATTTTTACTGCGGCTTGCCTAACTTTTTTTTTCACGCCACGCCACTGCTGACTACAGCAATAACGAATTTAGTAGATTTGCAAATGTAAATCACGACGGCAGAGTTTCTAATACAGATTAATATGCAGCACGGTCCCCGAGCGTACACCTGGCTCAGCGGAAGATTTCCCTTTTTCGCTGAGGGTGCGGCATGCGGCATGCCTTCCTGCACGTGGATTTCGACCTCTGCTTCTGCATCACGTATACAACACCTACGACCCGTGCTCTCTTGTGACGCGAGTCTCCCAGTGGCTCGCTGGCCCCGGAGGTGGCTGTGGTTGTGCATCGCCCCCTCTAGTGGAGCACCTGTGGTCGTGCAGCAGCAGCAGGCCGACGCAGGCGGTCTGCACGTCGCCCAGCAGCGCGTGCTGCGTGAGCGCGCCCGCCAGCAGCGGCGCCAGCTCCGGCGCCCCGCGCGAGCACTCGCCGCCACTCACGCTCACGCCCGCGCCCGCCCCCGCGCCCGCTCCCGCCCCCGCGCCCGCCCCCGCGCCCGCGCCGCGCACCGACAGGGATTCACCCTCCTCCTACCGACACAAAGTATACTAATAGATCAACCCTGCTATATGACATACTACATATAATATAATTACAGCCTTCTCTCATGACGACAGGTAGAGAATAAAGGCACTTTCCGCTTCCTACAGTCTTTAAATATTTCTTTTTTTTTTCTCAAGAACAATAAATAATGTTAAATTGGTAATTCTGCACACTACGTATATTAATTTATTGCTTAGACAACTGTACAATGTAGGAAACTTGAAGTCTTTATGTAAAATATATTTTAAACAATTATGTTAATTACTGTTTGTTTTTAATAAATAAATATTTTTTTCGCTTTATTTACTTTCATAGCAGTCTTTATTCTCGGCCATTTTGGACACTCGACCTGACCTCTCAATAGAACATTAGCGATTTTATCGAAAAGTTTTCGCCTAGGTCTTCCTCGTCCCATATCTCCGTTCAGTCTGGACTCATAAATCCTTTCCTCATAAATAGTATACTTTCATCCATTCGTTCCACATAACCAAAAATAATGTACCAACTGCTTTTCTTGCCTTCTTCATGGCGTAAAAGGCGACTAAAGGCGTTTTGGGTACTGGGTCTGTGATTTTTTAAGCGATGAGCTAGCCACTTGTTACTACTCTTTCACGATTTTTCATCTGACCAACCCCAGTTTTTGTATGGCTAAATGTGGTTTAAAGGGACAGAGACTGTGGCCCCTTGGACTCTGCCTACCCCTTCGGGGATTACAGGCGTGATTGTGTGTATGTATGCAATATCCCCTATGGGTTAGTCAGAGACTAGGCAAAAGCACTGCAGAAGCAATCCACTGCCATGGTCTGCGAAAACAGATATACGAGTACTTTATGGATAATAATATGTAAAGTGAACTAACCACGTTGAGCGCGTAGTCGTGGTCGCGCGCGAGGCCGGCGCCGGAGCCCGAGGAGCCCGAGCCGGGCGAGCAGCCGCCGCTGCCGCCGTCCCCCGCGCCCGCCGCCGCCTCCCCCGCCTCGCCCGCCTCCGTCGACGACGCTGACACACGGATACCACTTGGATTTATACGGGCAGCTACGTGACGCTTTGCTTTTTTAGGATAGCATTGAATAATAAAAAATATTTTCAGTCATTCACACCTATCAACTAGCCCCAATTTAAGCAACTAATGCTGCTTGAGTTACGGATACTAGATGACGGACAAATATATTTAATAGATAAATACATATAAATACCCAGAATATATTCAATACACATATAAACGTGCAAGACTGGAGAACAAATGCATTTATTCATCACACAAAATCTGCCCCCAGATGGCGACGCTTTGAACAGACCACTCGATCAGGAGGTCGTCAAAACAGTTATTAAAATCGACTCTTCACCATGAGACATGACAACATCGACAACGCCATCAACATCGAGGTTAACCGAGATACTGTCTCATCGTCTTTATCAAAATCGGGAGTGTTCGGTTTGTAGCTCGAACATATTCCCGATAAGACGAACGGTGGCGTAATGTAGCGGTAAATGACATAACTAGAAGGTCTATATAAAAGCAATATGGCGTGGTTGTAAAAAGACCGATAGTTGACATCGTAACTTAAAAAGGCGGCGCTGCAAAATCTATGACGGCTATCTTGACGATGTTAGATGGTGCGTGAACGATTCTAAATCTCGATTTTCAAAGGATAATGTTGCGGTCACGGATATGCATTTACATAACACAAAAATAATTATTTGTATTGAAACCAAGCGAAGCGTGTCAACTTTTTAACGTCTACTAAGACGTTACAGCCGTAATTTTGAGGCGGGATATCCAAACTGACCGAAAGATACCGATGGACACACACACTGTTGTGCGTCCAATATAAATACATATTGTTCGCGAACGGCGACGTTCGCTTGGCCGTCCAAGGGTTAAAAGACATTCGTCACCCTATCTTCAACCATAAATCGGCCACGTTCAACTTGCCGTATACTCACCAGCAGGCGGCGGGGCGAGGGGGCCGAGGGGCGCGGGCGGCGCGGGGGGCGCGTGCGGCGCGCGCAGCGGGAACGCCTCCTCCGGCAGCGTCCAGTCGATAGCGTCCACGTCCACGTAGTGCGCCGACGCCGCCGACACCCAGCCCGACGACTCTGACCATATCACAACATTTTTAGTTAGTGCCGACGTTACATTATAATTTATTTGTATCATTATCAACCTATATACGTCCCACTATAGGCCTTCTTACATCGAGAAACACAGAGGAGTCCGGGCCGTAACACCACCACCCTGTAAATAGCGACCGGGACCAAAGCCTTAACGTTCCCTTCGAATCACGGAGGCACTCAAGATTACAAAGTTTAGGTCAGCCATCCGAGGAGTGACCGAGGCAACTCCTCATCTATGTATTTGTTAACATGTGAGCAACCGCTGTGGCTGCGCAGTGAGCTAGTACCGTCCCCCTGGCGCAGCTTGGCGTGCTTGGCGGGCGGGATGTAGATGGTGAGCGTGGGCAGGCCCAGCACGCCGCTGTTCTGGAAATGAGTCTCCGCCCACTCCTCCGCTTCCTCCGGGGGCTCCTCCTCCACTGCGCTGCGGGAGGAGAATGCATATTATTACTAATTGTTTGATTCGGTTTTTGATCGATGGGCGAATTTGAGTACCGCACACGCTACTAAAAATTGAAAATTCAATATCGTTTATTCAATTTAGATGCGTCTTTGCACAAGCTTATGAACGTCAAAAGCATTTTACAAATTTTCGTAAAAGCGATAAACTACGCCATCCGTTCACAAAACTACCAGGAGGTCTTGTTCTGAGAAGAACGGGCAAGAAACTCAGCAAGTTTCTATCCTCCCTTTACATTGTTTTTCTTTTTTAAAAAATGTACTGGGAGGTAATCGAGATTCGTAGAGGCATTTCTTGGTCAAATAAATTTTGAAGTCAAATGGTAGGAGTCATAACGCGATCGGGTTCCTTAATTTATCAATCAGAAAACCAGACACGATAAAAACATCTATTGCGAAAAATGGAATTCGCGCTGACCCTCAAGGGGTCAAAGTTAGCGTATAGTACCTATTGTAAGGGTAGTACCTGTAGGGCGGCGGCGGCGGCGGCGCGGCGCGCGGCGGCGGGGGGCGGCGGCGCGCGGGGGGCCGCTGCCGCGACGCGCACCACGCGCGCAGCACGCGCCACACGTGCGCCACCTGCGGACACGCGACATCCACCCTCCGAGCGGTTACATACTAGGTGTCGGGTCACTGTTTCAAAAACTGCCCAATAAACTCCCGAGTTAAAAAGGCGTTTCAGTTCGCTTTCAATTGCGCAAACGTGCTGACTCAAAAAATAAACAAATAATTATTGTAAAAATATAAATTGGACGAAATATTGTAGTTTTGCTCAGTAGGCTTTAGGACTTACCAAAATTCTCATCTTACCAAAAAGAAACAACGGTTTCAGATTAACGAAGTGGTCGTCTGAACTCTAAAGCCCAGCCTTTAGGGCATTGAGTCAAAAGCAGGAAGCGGAAGGTATATATATAGGGAAACGTCTAGTAGGTATAGTAATAGATCTCACCATGTGTCTGTTATAGGAGGCAGCGACGGCGGCGTTGTGGTCGGCCAGCTCGTGGGGCGGAGCGCCGCGTATGCGGTACTCCTTGGCGCAGCCCACCAGCGCCGCCGCGCGCAGTTCCTCCTGCAGCGCGCCGGCCGCCGGCGCAGCCCCGGCCGCCGGCGGAGCCCCGGACACCACCGCCGGCCGCAGCCGATGGCGACACAGAGTAGATGCCGAGCCGCCGGGGAACGCGCGCTCGAGCTGCGCCTGCGCCGCCACGCTCAGCGAGCCGGCGGTGGGCTGCTTGCGGCTGTACACAGAAACATACGTTCCTTTTCAATTAATAACTAGCACGGTCTGCTCGACCTTATTCTAGGGCGAAGAAGCGGATCTACGAGCATGAACTCTTTGCCCGGACGTCACCTTGGAGACCTCTTAAATCTCCCTCCTCCCTTTGATAGATACCGGTACGAGTTGCGAAGCCCTCGGCGCGGTCAACTACCCGGGTTGAACCTCGACGGACGAAGCGTGATGTAGTTTAGTAGGCGTGGTGTAGTGTGCAGCACTGACCCGAGGGCGGGCGGCGGCGCGAGGGCGGGCGGCGCGCGCGGCCGCAGCGCCGGCAGCGGCCGCTCGGGCGTGGCGTGGTGTAGTGTGCGGCACTGACCCGAGGGCGGGCGGCGGCGCGAGGGCGGGCGGCGCGCGCGGCCGCAGCGCCGGCAGCGGCCGCTCGGGCGTGGCGTGGTGTAGTGTGCGGCACTGACCCGAGGGCGGGCGGCGGCGCGAGGGCGGGCGGCGCGCGCGGCCGCAGCGCCGGCAGCGGCCGCTCGGGCGTGGCGTGGTGTAGTGTGCGGCACTGACCCGAGGGCGGGCGGCGGCGCGAGGGCGGGCGGCGCGCGCGGCCGCAGCGCCGGCAGCGGCCGCTCGGGCGTGGCGTGGTGTAGTGTGCGGCACTGACCCGAGGGCGGGCGGCGGCGCGAGGGCGGGCGGCGCGCGCGGCCGCAGCGCCGGCAGCGGCCGCTCGGGCGTGGCGTGGTGTAGTGTGCGGCACTGACCCGAGGGCGGGCGGCGGCGCGAGGGCGGGCGGCGCGCGCGGCCGCAGCGCCGGCAGCGGCCGCTCGGGCGTGGCGTGGTGTAGTGTGCGGCACTGACCCGAGGGCGGGCGGCGGCGCGAGGGCGGGCGGCGCGCGCGGCCGCAGCGCCGGCAGCGGCCGCTCGGGCGTGGCGTGCGCCAGCTGTCCCCGCGCGGACACGCACACGCCCTGCGGGTTGGCCCACAGCACCGGGTGCGCCGCCTCCGAGAACCGGTGCCGGTACAGGCTGCAGTCCTGCCCACGTAACATAACAACGATACAGTCCAACCACGCACGGGACCTGCTACGTTTCGTTCATCGTCTAATTGGAGTTGGGTCGAAGAGAATCTGACGAGGGCACCGAATGGACACGGTGCGAGCAGTGCACCTGCACGCTCGGCGACGTGAGTTACCCGGCTGGTGGAGAGGAAGGCGTGCGGGTCGGCGAGCCAGGCGATGGCGGTGGTGACGTCGCGGTGCTCGGCGAAGGTGGCCAGCGGCACGTGCGGCCGGCGCACGTCCCACACGTGCACCGCACAGTCCAGCACCAGCGCGCACGACGCCACCTGGTACCTGCACGGGAGCACACTGTTACCTACAGACACCAGTTCTGCACGAATACGCGAAACACAAGTCTTCACAGACGAGCGAAAGTGAAGGAATGGAGAATGCTGTAAGTATCCGGCAGTGGATTACATCACAGTATCCAGTAATTTGACAACCAAACATCCGGAATATGATCAATATCAATATCGAAATACGTCACAATAACGAAAGAAATGGAGTGTTTAAACCTTTTGAGTCATTTAATTTTATTCCCCGCAACCTGTTTGCGAGCAATAAAATAAAATTTAAAAAGAAATCTTTTTCTTACGTAGAAAGGTCGGAAACCAACAACAGAAAGCTTTCTATAGATGTTTGAAGAACAACTTACTTTTTCTGAGGCCTCCATTTGACATGGCCCACGGACGCGATGGTGTATATTGTGTGTTCTAAATTTGGCTTCGCGTGGATATCCCACACCTAAGAACAAACATGATTTCCCTATTAATATTTTCTCTCCACTTATTCGAAGAACCATTCTATACATCTAATGTCTTATCTGTTTTGGTCACTGAATAAATAATGTTTATTTCTTTTTTATCATCATCATCAACAACTCTGCTCGTCACTGCTGGACATAGTTATCCCCTAATGCACGCCACCGCTCTCGATCTTCTCCACTCGACTCCAACGGTTGTCAGTTCTACGGCTAATGTAACCAGCCCACTGCCACTTCAGTTTGCTAATACGGTAGGCTATGTCGGTGACTCTAGTTCTCTGTCGGATCACATCATTTCTAATGTATGTAGCTAAATGCTTCTAGGTTTAATATCTCGCCAACAAAACTCGCAAGTAGTGCCAAATCAAAGTTTTATCTTGTATGCACAGATTTCTGGCTAATTAATACTTTTTACGGCATGTTATTAAAGCAGCAATGGCAGATAAGCTCGGTCATTATCCCGGCCTCGTGCTCCAGCGCAGACGGAGTTATCTGCTGACCTACTTATCTGTTCAAATTTGCTCAACTATCGGAAATCTTTATCGGAATTGAAATGTTTCTACATGTCGTCCTACTTACAGACTATAAAGATTATTAATCGTATAATAATAATGACCTTTAACAAATTAATCCATTGTTTTAAATTTTAATAGCCGATTAGAATATCAATACTACTTGATTTAATCCGATTTGATCCTCGCCTGTACCACTGAGTTCAAATTAAACCATTACCTGATAAAATTAGGACCTAACGTATCAGGATAAATACGAGTTGTGATCTGTTAGGTATAGTTCCGATTTGACGTGATTTGCATTAAATGAAACATCGATTGATAACATTTCTTTGTTTACATTATAAAGAAGATAGGAGATTTGGAACAAAAGAATACATTTCAACTCATATATTTTTTTATATGTTGATAATTTGCAGAGATCATAGACAATACTTCTGTGGTCTAAGGAACAAGAGAAACTTAGCGAAGATGTTAACATATAAGTTTACATTGAAAAGCCCCAATGGAAATCCAAGATAGATTCTTCAACATTTTCATAGCTAACTACCATAAAATATTCGAAATTAGAAAGTAATCTCTTCAATCGAAAAGCACATTGTAAGTTGATGCGAGGCGAACACGGGCCCGGAGTGCGCCGTGAACTGCTGCAGGCAGCGCTCGTGGCGGCGCACGCCCACAGCTGGGACTGCTGCTGCGTTACCTTGATGGTCTTGTCGCGGGAAGCGGTGGCGAGCCACGGCATCTCCGGGTGCCAGTCGCAGGCGAACACGGGCCCGGAGTGCGCCGTGAACTGCTGCAGGCAGCGCTCGTGGCGGCGCACGTCCCACAGCTGCACGTTGCCGTTCTCCGACACCGCCGCGAACGTGCTCGACTGGTGCGGGCTGAACTGCACGTCTCGAATCGATTCCGTGTTGCTACACAATAATAAACCTTCCTTCTTCAATCTAGGCACTACATTCCAACGGTTGAAAATATCCAGGCTCGTTGTTTATATCTGTTATAGCAATTGTAACAATAAAACAGTCCCTTTTTTCTGGAGCTGTTCTTTTATGCGGATACTTAAACCGTTTAAGGGAAATATTTTAGTCACTAGCTTATATTTAACCCTATACTGTAATAAACTGAAGAATACAGCAAATAATAAATTCAAAAATACTTGTTTAAATAATGACTAAAATCTTTAAACGCGCTAGTAACGGGTATCCAAGACCAGCATTTAAAATATTAAAGGCTCTCGTCGAGAGGTGGATAATATGCTGATTATATACTCAATGGTGGTATTAAAAATGTATTGAATTATAAATTAAGAACTCCCAAATACCTCATAAACGTGCGAGCCACCTCTTTCATTCGGAGGTCGAAGCACTTCATCATGCCGTCCTGGGAGCCGGAAATGAGGAGCGCCGGTTCAGTCAGGTGGAAGCTTACCTGCCACATGTATAAGCTTTTATATGTACTGTTTTTTTTCCTTAATAGACATTTTACGTACATGTGTTTGTCATTGCTTCGTGAAGCCCGGACTATGGCAGTGGACTGCTTTTACAGTGCTTTTGCCTAGTCACTGACCAACCCTTAGGGATGAATATCACATATCAGAAGAAAAATGTTGAGCATAGATGTAGATGGGCCTAGAATGAGAGGAAGACCAAAAAAGAGATGGAATGAACGCGTTAAGAATGATAAGAGAATAAAATACGTGGATGCTGAGCTGACCGGTGACAGAGGGGAATGGAAGGGGAAGACAGGTTATACCGAACTCACCTAGTGTGGGAAAGGGCAAGAAGAGAAGAATCTTTCCAAATTATCTAAACAAACTGCGTAGGAATTACGTGTGGCAAACCAAAATGGTGGACATTATCACGAATACCTACTTTTTTTTGCGTTGATTGCGTTTGTCGCACGATCTTTTTTTTGATGTAGGTTAATGAATTTACGCATCCTCTGTAGAAAAGGGGGAAGCTGCAGGGGCATGTGGTACTCCACGGTATAGTAACGCGACTACCTACTAAAAGCCGCGCGTGACAACCGCGACTGCCGACATAGCGCGCAGCTACGACCACACGAGCCAATTTTCAATGTTTGCAATGTGTATGACTTACTTAAGATCCTATGTCCCTTATATGGGGCAGAGGGCGTCCAGTGTGTGAATGTGTATGGAGCTTTAGATAAATTCAAATAGGAACATTTAAATATAACAGGGCAATAAAAAATAATGGCCTTAATATCACCTCCACATAGCCAGCACACAAAGTGCTCATTTCTTTGTGTAGGAAAGTGTCGAAAAGTATATGTATACAAAAATAATGAAAGATCTAAAATTGTGTTGTTGGAAAGGCAAACAAAAATATTCTTAATTATCTTTTGTTTGCTTGATCAACATAGTTTTTTTAACTAAATATAAAACTCATATCTAGGTTATAAATATTACCTTATTGACAGTTCTTTTGTGGTCTGAGAAGACATGTTCTTGTTTGGACCGACCAGACCGGCCAAGGTTCCATACCACAACTGCGCCATTTGTAGCTGCAGTCGCTAAAGTATTTTCTATAAAAAAGATCATTTGATCATTAAATGTATAAATAAATATACACTGTACTATAACAATTTTGATCAGATATTACAGTAGAACAAATATATTACTAAATAATATTTGACCAAATATTTTTTTTTTAATTTTAACCATAATTGCTGTAGTATAAGCAAATAATACTAAAATTAGTCATAATAATACAATCATTGTTTTCTTTATTGTTTTTTCTTCTACAGTACTTGGCCCGTAATATCTGAGGATTGTGGTCAGCAGTAAAGTTGGATCTGGATTAGATGTGTGTCTGTCCTGCACGTCTCTTACAACCACGTGGAGTTTGGAGGATGACTAGTCTTTCACTTGATTGCATTGGTGACCATGCAATATTTTGCCTTTGGCATTTTCAACTACAATCAGTTTTTCATAACAATCATGGCCTCTGCGTAACGTGTGACCAAAATATGAAAGAATGCACTGCTGACAAATGGTGGAAAAGCAAATCTTCACTTATGGCTGAGATAGAATTGACACATTGATGTTATGTTTTTTTTTCATAAACAAGATTAAATAAAAATTTAATTTTATGAACAGTTAAACTCGCTATTAAATATATTTTTACCTTCAATGGTGCTCCATGCAACATCAATAGATGAAAAATTTAAATTCAAGTTTTTTCCAACTCGCAAATTACAAACTTCAGAAAACTCATTTTCACTTAGGGAGAAAACTTTGAAAACTGAAACGAAATATTTTATGTATTAAGATCTAAGCAATAAATACAAGCAAACACATTCTTTTTTAGTATGTTATGAAGAGAACAAATTCAAATAAGTATTAACCATTTCGTCCAGCGATTACTACTTGAGAACAATCCTTATTTAAAGCCAAAGCGTTCGCCGGACCCTCTTGCGATACACATATCGTATTAGACGGAATCATAATGAAATATTATATTTACAAATAAAAACAAAATACATAGTTGTCCCATAAATTGTTAAAAACACATTGTTACAAAAGATATTTTACAAATGATTTTAGCCCGGACTGAAAATAACTACGCAATTATTTTTCCCTACTCAAGAACTCTAATATTTGCCAAATTTTGAGGATATGCTATTTAAGTATTAAGTGTATATTTATTGTAGAAGTCAAGAAATGATATTATGTCAATGTCACGCTATTTCACCGAACGTAAATAGAAACCTGTCATTATGTCTGCCGGTGAAATAATTTGGTCATGGAGAAAAAAATAAAAGTCAAATAAACTAATCTGTCAATTAGTGTCAAATGTCAAATAAACGTCACAGACGAAGGAAGACAGAAGAATTTTGGACTCACAATTTTCTGCAATTTTCCATACAATAATTGAAGTGCCATGGCCATGAATATAGCTCGAAATGATAAGTGAATATTGACGGGGAGTACTTTAATATTTAGTATGGTAGGGGCGCAGTCACTATTTCCTTAAACAGCACATTTTAAGAGAATGGATGGTGGAGACAGGATTCTGGTCGCTGCAGGTTTAACTGCGGCTGTAGTAGTGGGGGCCTTTGTACTATGGGGTCCTGGCGGAGCGCCCCGTGTGCGGAAGCGCCGCGGCCAAATAGCAGGCTTGCAAAACTTAGGAAGAACTTGTTTTTTGAATACATTACTCCAAGCATTAGCAGCTTGCCCCACTTTTATAGAATGGCTCAAAAAGTATGCTAAAGCTGATGGACATAACAGTATGATTACAACTTTGTACACTGTTATTGAAGGTGTGTATCTTATCTTTATGTAGGCTCTAGACAAATTCTATTTGATAACAGAAGAATGTAGATAAATGGTTTCCCACAGTTTTTATTATTCGTTAATCAGGCATATTATAATCAAAGTAATTTGTCATGTAATACTTGTAAGCCTTTTGACAATATATCTTCTTAATATGTGTCTCTAAATAAACTAAGTTATACTTGATATATAACTCAATGCTTGCATTTTTACCAATCAGAATCTTATAATTCATCTTGCTCACAATATTATAGAAGCAGAATTTGTTTCCTTACAGTTTTCCTTGCTAAGTTACATGCATTTAACCCTGTAAAGTGTTTATGAATTAGTTTTATCCTTCACAAATTGTGTTCTTGCCTTGCATATTGATCAAGAATCATTCCACTATAACTTTCTTTTGTATGTTTGATTTAATGATAATTAGTAGTATATTAACCTGTGCCTTTGCCTACACATTGGGGTAGAGATGTGTATGTTATGAGATGTAAAATATGAGTTATTTCAGTTGTGAACGGAACACATGAGTCAGCGAGGGGCACCCCAGTGTGTCCTCTAGGTGTGCTCCAGGCACTAAGGGCAGCAGGGTGGGTGGTCCCGGCCGACCAGCAAGATGCACATGAGCTGCTGCATGTGCTGCTTTCTTGCATTGAGGAGGAGACCACTGCTATGGCTAAGAAGGTACTGTTTTATGTTTACTTGATGTGCTAGAATCCATGCCACAGGAGCAGTGGAAACTTGTGTCATCAAAACATATATTAAACAATTTGGCAGCGGAGAAAACATTTGTGTTGCTGCCCGATTAGTTATTTTGCTGATAAATTAGAAATATCTGCTTCTCATAAGTTGCTGCTCAATTAGTTATTTTTCTGACCATTGTAGAAACTTTTGCTGCCCATAAGTTGCTGGCTAAATAGTTATTTTAGCTGTCCAATTGTATTATCTTCCGACGAAAATTACAATATTTTGCTAACCATTTAACAACCATTTGACATTCATAAGAGTATGTAAATACCTAAAGTGAATAAATTATTCGACATTGACTTGGCAGCCGGGCTGCCTGTCCGACGCCCTAGGGCTGGGCGGCGGGCGCGCGTGGTCCGCACTAGCGTCGCCCGCGTCGCCGCCCGCCAGCAGCTTGACGTCGCGCGCCGACCCGCCGCCGCGGCCCGCGAGGCCGGCCTCCGCCGCACCCGCTGACGAGCCTGACCTCGTCGACACAGGTCTGTTTATAGAGCTGTTACATAATATGTTAGTCATTTACTTCCACTATGACGAACTTTAACTCTAGTAAAACTTCGTCATAGTTGGGGTGATTTCCGATTGGATTCTGAATTTCTCTGTGCGTAGAAAAAAAAATGATTTAAGTTTTACCAACTAATTATTGGATCAAGACACATATCGATCTTGTTTATTTATTCTAGATGGATAATAAAAGGCCTACGTCTACTTATGATTATTATTCAGGTTCTTTCCAATATGATCGATAATAAATGTCAGTTTCCGAGACTTAGTTGGATGTTGTTGTTCAGAGATGGAGGCGCCGCGACTATCGAAGGGCGTGTCACGGTCCTTCTGCCATCTCAGCGGCGTGGGGCGGCGCTGGCTGGGCGGCGCGCGCCCGCCGCCGCCGCCCGCGCCTCCGCCCTTCCGCGGCACGCTGGCGCAGCGGCTGCAGTGCGCCGCCTGCTCCAGCAAGGTACACACACACTCACACACACAGCGGGGGCGGCGCGCGCCCGCCGCCGCCGCCCGCGCCTCCGCCCTTCCGCGGCACGCTGGCGCAGCGGCTGCAGTGCGCCGCCTGCTCCAGCAAGGTACACACACACTCACACACACAGCGGGGGCGGCGCGCGCCCGCCGCCGCCGCCCGCGCCTCCGCCCTTCCGCGGCACGCTGGCGCAGCGGCTGCAGTGCGCCGCCTGCTCCAGCAAGGTACACACACACTCACACACACAGCGGGGGCGGCGCGCGCCCGCCGCCGCCGCCCGCGCCTCCGCCCTTCCGCGGCACGCTGGCGCAGCGGCTGCAGTGCGCCGCCTGCTCCAGCAAGGTACACACACACTCACACACACAGCGGGGGCGGCGCGCGCCCGCCGCCGCCGCCCGCGCCTCCGCCCTTCCGCGGCACGCTGGCGCAGCGGCTGCAGTGCGCCGCCTGCTCCAGCAAGGTACACACACACTCACACACACAGCGGGGGCGGCGCGCGCCCGCCGCCGCCGCCCGCGCCTCCGCCCTTCCGCGGCACGCTGGCGCAGCGGCTGCAGTGCGCCGCCTGCTCCAGCAAGGTACACACAAACACACACACACACAAGTCGGGTACACGCACACACATACAGCGTGGACGGCGCGCGCCCGCGTTGTTGGCGAGATACAGATAACAAATGTAATATTTCTAATACATTAGTTGAACTTACCGTCAAATATATTATTACAGATAGATTTGTGTTCCTAATTGTTATGGAAATTAGAGCCCATTTAAACCTGCTTTTGACTCCTAAAACTATTTTAAGTCAATTATTTTTATTCCAGAGCCCCGTCCGATACGATAAGTTCGACAGCATCTCGCTGTCCATGGCGAACGCCAGCTCCGGTTTAGCGGGATCCTATAGCTTATCAAGTATGTATTAAAAGTCATCATTGTAATCTTAAAATTGGCAGACTATTGTGTCTGTTGTTATTTTTTTTAATTCTAGAGTGGTGTTTCTTTTTTAATTTATAAAACAACAATATAAATTGCGGCTTCATTATATATTTGGTTGATTTGATAATATCTGCATTATTTATTTCAAGATTAGTATCATATATGTTTAGATCTATTCTTGGGAGAAGTTAATGGACTATTGTCATATATTGGGCTAAAACTTTGGTTTGATTCAACTCAAGTCTATCAAATCTAGTAGAATCATATAAAATAAGACTATTTCACGTTTAAATGCTTTGGTAAGGTCTCCTCCGCGCCTTCACGGCCCCGGAGATGGTGAAGGGCGTGCAGTGCAGCAAGTGCGGCCCCGACGAAATCGCCACCTCGAAACACATACGCACTGTTAGCTTCGGCAAGGTAATTATCAATTTTTTTGTATGAGATTCTTAATGGGACTATTTTGAGACACAGTCATGTAATCAAAATTAAAAACAAAAAAATCGAGTCTTGTACATGCACAAAGGGTTTCATCAGATAAACTTTGGTACTTAAAGTACTGATTGATGTTTATTCATCTAAATTGTTTATAGTCACATACATTTATATGTATAATATCATGCAGAACGGATTAGAATGCGCCCCTGTCATGAGAAAACACAACAATAATGTATTTTATCAAAAAGGTGTAATATGTGTTGGTATATGTAGACGACATTGTGTTGGCAGCTGCCGTGCTGCCTGTGCCTGCACGTGGGGCGCGTGGAGTGGGCGCGCGGCGCGCTCAGCAAGCGCGGCGAGCACGTCGCGTTCCCCGAGACGCTCTCCATGGCCGCCTACGCGCCGCTGCAGCAGCCGCAGGTGCTACACCTAAACGACTACGCCTTATTTTTATTATAACCTCCCATAATTCCTGCACTCTTGAAGGGCTAAGTTGAATCCACTTATCGCCTGATTTGTTTAGGTTCCTATGTAGCGCAGGATGAGCCTAGATAGATATTTTACTTATAACGCTTCAACTGTGGCGGCTATTTTGCGCAAATAGGCACATTAATGTCGCGCTTCTCTTTGGACCTTCTTCTTTAACCGCGCGTTAACAGTGCGTGTTTTTAGAATTTAGATTCAGAGATATATGCTTGATGATATTTTTTGTTGTGATACAATCTACTCTTATTTTATGACGGACAGGTGGACCTAGCGTCCCTAATGAGCGAGCGTCGCCTCCGCGGCGGCTTGTCGCTGCTGAACGCGGAGGCGGGGGCGGGCGCGGGAGCGGAGGCGGGCGCGGATCGAGCTCTATACAGACTGGCAGCGGTAGTGGTGCACGTGGGCGGGCCGCGGTCAGGACACTTCGCTACCTACCGTCGTGGGAACGGGTTCGAGGCCAACAGGTACCTTGACTGAAATGAACAAGCATTTGTTTACACGTCGTGAACAGAGTCGTGAATTTACAGTTTCTTATATCTTATGTCTGGCGTGCTGTAACTGTGCCTCTACTTAAAAATATGAAACTTGACACTTAAATTAATTGAAAAACTATCGCATTGATGTAGATAAATAAAATAACCTATAAAATTTTACTAAAAAAGTACCTGTTTTTACCTGTGTACCGCCTCCCGATAGTCCCGATCCATCAAATAATTAAAAATATCATAAAAGGATCTGAATTCAATTATTTGTCAGTAATCCTATTGCATTTAACATTAAAAAATATTATAATCATATTGCACAGCTTTTAAGGTATCAATTTTAATTCTAGATGGTGGTACACCTCAGATACCCTGGTGCACGAAGTATCGCTGCAAGAAGTACTTCGATGCTCTGCGTACATGCTGTTCTACGAGCGAGCGAGACCGATCCCAGCGCCGCCCCTCTCCAACAACCATTTCTAGAAGGTTCTATACTATGGTGCATTCTGATATCTATGGCAAGACTTGCAGGAAAGGCGGAAGCATGGCGCTTCAAGGGTATTAGTTAAATTACCATCGGATCGGTGTTGTGGCAGCGTAATGTTTGGAGCACTGTGCCGTTACTGAGAAAATTGGGCTTATTCTGTAATACATATTAAAAACAGCAATATGCTAAAAGTATTTCTCCTATCTAGCAAGGAAGCTAAATGTCCACTATTAGTTTTTTAAGAAATGCGATCATTAAGTTGAATTTAGTGCAGTATCCGGCTTGAAGGACCAAATTCAAAGTACTATTCCGTTATATTATTATACAGGAATCGTGATGATTTGTGAAGAATGTTTTATAATTCTAACCCTGGTGTTTGTAACAAAACCACCTAATTTAAATTAATGCCCAGTGTAGCTCGCGGAATGTATTCTTAACGAGCCATATACTAAGAAACATTAGTAATAAACATTTTGTAGAATAAAAGAATTTATGTTTATTGGTGACAGTTAAATGAGCATGTCACGTGGTCCTATATTCGAGATCAATTTTTTTTGTCCTTTGAAGGCAATAGCTGCCACTAGAATTTGAACTTTACTCACTTGGGTGACAGTTAAATTTTGCCTTGTAAAGGGTTGAAATAACTTACCATGATAATTATTTAAAATGTGCTATATGTGACGTATGAATGGAGTGGTGTAGGCTAAGAGATTTGACTGTTTACATCTAAATTTCAAAGATTTTTCCAAAGAGCACATATGTAAATATTGGCAACTCATTTAGAAATCTTTATTATGTCCATTTACGTCTACTGAAGCGGTGACTAGTCACTTGAATATTTACTCACTCTGCTTTGAGTGGTGCGGTGTGTGGGTGAAACATTCATTGTAACGTACATGAAGGTGTAAAATGGTAGGCTATATCGCTAATAGTATTTCTGCCTGATTAAATAGGTTACTGCATATCTAATAAAATACACTATTGGTCTAAAATGTCAATTGGTTTAATCCTACATCTATAAATTCTTAAGAACTGCTCGATGCATGCAGAATAAGGGTCGCCTCTGGTACAAAATTACCTAAACATATCCTCCGCTTACCCTATCCTATATCCAATTTATATTAAGTGAACCATTTATCAGATTTCTACAAGCATATTTAAGCGGTACATAAGTATTAAGATTCCTCATTGAAAAGTATGTTAACTGATGAGGGTCAGTTCGATATTAAACCTAACTATTGCAGAAATAAGGTAGAACGAGATTAGCGAGACCTGAATAACGAATACAAAGCTTTAAGTTCAGTAGGAATTTTCTACGACAGGGCACACCTAAGCCGAATTCGAGCTTTTAGAGGCACTCTCAGGACTACGTATCCCGCATAGTGGGACCGTCTAAGGGAAATGCCTACCAGAGAGAAAATCTCCAGGAGGGGTTCGCTACTATAAGAAAATTAGAGAAAGTACCTGTCTTGGATATAATAACCAAAAGCATAACATTTGGTTGTAATTTCCTATAAGCCCACCTAATTTCTTTCTATGCTTTCTCAGTGTTACATAGTAATAATAATCTTTTAATGCTACGATGGCGGCACTTCACTTGGCTTAGCGTGTTCGCGTAACTTTATCGTCGTTTACGCGACTTTGCCCAAATACTAAAATCTTTCCCAATAACCCATCGACACATGGACTGTTATCGGGTAAACATGAGTTGTTCAATCAATCGATGCTTGATCAAAAACCGAAAAGTGGACGGAAACGCTTTTTCGATATTTGCGTGGTTGCAAATACTCAAATAGCAGTTTTCTGCCACACATGGCAGTTTTCGGACAAAGATAGCAAATACGCGAACATACGCCAAGTGAAGCGCCGGCAAGATAATGCATTTGCATTATATTTTTTATTTTATAAACAACTGAATATTTTCATACGCATTTACTGCAAAAGTTTTCCTACTTAACTATCTATAACTTGATGTATTTATAAATATGCATTCGCAAAACACTTCTGAGCATTTAAGATTCTTATAGTAAGTAAGGGAGTACTTGTTGTGTATGTTTAATAAAAAACCTTTTTATACTATAAATGAGCGTGATTTTGGCATACACTTGCAAAAATATCTAGAGAAATTTGATTATTCTAAATATTTTTCAAAATGGGGAAGGCTTTGCTACTAAAGATTTTTTGTGATATGAGCTGAACCTTTGCAATATGAAATGAAATATTTACTTACCAAAAATAATTTATTTTTACATTAAGTAGGGTCAGGATCTCATGATCACGACCTCCGTGGTAGTGGTTTGTGCGAACGGCACCGGTTTTATGGTGTAGGCGATTCTGAGGCCTTCAGGGCTCGAGAAGGGACATCGTCCTCGGCCTATAACGTCCCACTGCTGGGTACAGACCTTCCTCATGGAGAAACACATGAGGAGTATGGGCCGTAACACTACCACGCTGGCCCCATGTGGTTTGGTGGGTAGAAGCGATTGCAAAAGCGATCGGCACCAACGGCTTAACGTGCATTCCGAAGCACGGAGAAATTCGAGATCAAAGGGCCTGACCAGGGCGAAGGAAGCCTCGTTTTCGATATCGTAAGCCAAACAAACCACGTATACGTACAAACCACTACGCGCCACCGAAGTCAGGGAACATGAATATGTACTATCATTTAATTTTATACTTTAAAGGCCACTACCATCTCTTAGTTACTTGTATCAACTTGAAAACATTGAATAACTATAAAATTAAACAGGCACTTATTACCTGCCTTTTTATATATAAATTCTTTGAGTGTATACAGCTTGAAATCATGCTCAGTACCTTAAACTATTATGTAAAGTTGGTGGATTGTAACGGAGTGCCATTATGACTGTGAAATCAAATTTCCATGTGCGTAAGTTGTTGGTTTTGTCCACATACTAATAAAGCACAAGTGTTAATGTTACAAAAGTTTATAACATGTTCATATAATGACGACAATTCTGTTTTTATTCTTAATTCAATTAGGTAGTAGTATTTCATAATGTAATAATTACTACAACGAAAATAGAGAAGTGACATCCATGTCTTATTATAACGTTTTCATTAAAGTTCACATGTCTATAATTAATTTCTTTTGAAAACCAACAGCGATACTAGTAAAGATATTATAATAATCATGGAAGTAAAATTCTAGAATTATCTTTAGGTAATTTTTATTATTGAACTTTTGAACAAAATTAACTTCTCGTCTGTGTGAAATATTTGTTTTAGTAGTGGCTTAATTATTTTATAAATAAAAATGTTTTAGTAAAATATTTTGCAGAAAAATATGAATGAATTATGGTGATATAAATTTAAACAGTGTAGTCAATAAGCAATAGAATGAGCTTTATGTGGAATATAAATGTACGGTATTATTTATGTAAAATTGTATACACATTCATTGCATCTGCTATGTTTACTGCTGGCTGTTAAGTTTCATATGGTCATTTGGTCAAAAACGATTGTATAATGCTACAAAAACGTTTTTAATCCAATGACTTTATTTCATTATAAATTGTTTTGTTTTTTTGGTAGTTTTAAGCACACAGTGCTAGGGCAATATACTTACCTACATACTTACAATTTGATAATTTTTTTAAATATTGATATTTACTCAAATGGCACAAAATTTTTTATATTAAATTACACTTTATTTTTGTTGATTTTTAGATTCCTAAAACAAGATATTATTAGAAACTGTGTGATCATGTGTGATAATAATTATTCATTTACTTTTAAACAAGGTGGTTGTCAGTAATAAAATTTGATGTATAAAAGTGCATTCAAAATAAATTCTTGGTTTCTTATACTACGCATGGACAATTTAGTTTCAATGTTATTTGTTAGTGCATTGTAATAAATAGATTGTGTATACATTGGTCACTGATTGAATTCCAAGTTAGGGAATACAAACCTCTTGCTTTTGCAATTAAGTTAGTTATTATGTTTATGTTTTGACTGAGTTGTGTGACTTCCAGAGTAATTGGTAACTTCATAGATGGCCAATATGTGTCTCTGTAAATGTTTCTATCAATAAATTTTATTATAAGTATTTGAATTTTAATATTCCTATGTCCATTGTGTCAGAAAAGAGAGAGTCATTAATGTATGTAGATGACAATGTCATTCAATATGCGAAAGAATACTTATTTGTTTCAAAGGCATTTTGCCATATCTAGTTTGTACAAGACAATTAGGACCTTACTCCAGTGAGGCCTGCCTAGAATCTTCATGGTGAAATGCAATCCTTTGCACTCCAAGACGTGCTAGATTTGCATTTATGGGATATGCTCAGCATGATCGCCCACTGCCTAATCCTTCGGGCTATGTTGGATGTTGGTGGAAAAAAGAAACAAGCTGAAGCAAGCCCATGATTTACAGGATACAGTAATATTTTAAATCACAAATTATTTATTTTATTATTGGTGTGTACTTAAGTATGTGACAATAAAGGCCAAAATAAATTGTTAATTATGTCTCTCTCTAATAATATCTTATTAGAACATGTTGAGTCATTTTAGAATTAATTCTAAATATAAAAAAAAGAAATCCCATTGAATAAAAACAATTTTGATTTTGTCTGCTTTAATTAGAACTTACATAATTATATGGTTTAAGGTTGTGCAACCCCGTTAAGACACAAATAATTTTTCAATAAATTGAACGTACTCAGAATTACTGCAAAACAATATCACAAAGGCTTGGTTTTGAATTCTATTGAGTCAATGTTATGACATGCTGTCAATAAGTGATGCTCGCATTGTGGATGTGATTGCTGTTGGTTTAGCATCATTCAATTTGAATACACTTTCAATCACTGAGATCTCTGTAGATGTAGTGTCCATGCCACAGAAGGCGCACCAGTCATTGACTACCAATCCGGCGGCAATCACATCGCTGCCTCTGTTCACAGTGCCAGCTACTAATGGGACTTGTAGAAGAGAGGACAACTCATCCTGATCTTGAATTGTCGTCTTTGGGTGCACAAGACCTCCCCTGTTGCTGAGCGCGGCGTATGTCCCCACCAGCACATTCCCCGCCACAGTCTGTCTGAAAACTTCGACGTCTAATGTGTCAGCCAGGATCTCTTCAGTGTCTCGGTCTAGGTCGGGGTGTACGAGCGCAACATAGTCGTTACATGTTATAACATTGCCAAGTGCACTGAGGCGCTCTTCAACACGCTGAACCTTCACGCTATCTGGTAAACTATTTCTTATGTGTTGCAACTCTGTGTCGGTGGTAGAGGAAGGCACCAGTAATCCATTCTTGTTGGCGACTGTCATCCTTCCGATTATTCGGCAGCCTGCAATGCTTGCATGCACCACTGGAATAGTATCAGCCAGCTCGGCCTCGAACACGCTGTAGAAATTTTCAGATCCACCGATAGCGACAAGACAATAAGAATTTGTTAATTTGCTAAATACTCCCACTTCATTATTATTTTCAAACTGTACACGGACCGCCATGATTTGAGAACTTTGTAATTGTTACTGAATTTGTGTTACGAGATGAAATTATTTCACAATTATGATTAACACCTAACCTTCACGTGGGAAAAGAGAAAAACACCGCGACGTTTTGAGAATTTTTTTGACACAATACTGACATTGCTTTTTTTAAAAAGATATGTCTCCGTAGCGTTGTAACGCAATCCACATTCAATTGATTCATTGTTCAATAGGCTAGTTGTCTCATTTTTTTATTGGGCCCCAAATGATTCATTACTGCTACCCATCACCATAAAAATAATACAATATATTTCTGAAACCTCTAACACAATACATTTTAAATTATAAATTACGTTTTTGCTTCAATGTCAAAAACGCTTTCGGTCCTGGTCTATGAATCATCTGTGCCGTAGCGTCACGATTATTGTAAACAATTTAATACGCATGCGTGACATAGCCGACAGTTATGCTTGATTGGATGCGACTGGCGTTTGACGGATTTTAACCATGCGTAGTAATTGTTTACATGAAGCGGTACTCAACTAATTTCACGAACATGGTGGATAGCGTTTTTGGCATAGGTCAAAATAAAACATATTTAAATTGAATATCTACAGCAATCCCTTATTTAATAAATTTATCGAACTCGGTATATTTCGGACCCTTGTACTAAATACTATGTGATGGACATATTATTTGCATTACTTTTGATATGAGCCAACCTCAGAGTAAATAGTGTGTGCGTTTTGACAACGTCACAGCCGCACTCCCCACGAGACTAGCGCTCGAAATTTGAAATCGTAGAATTCTAAAACATGAAATAATGAAGTAAATAATCATGAAATCTTAAAAATTATAATTACAAATAAAAGGTGACACTATCATTTAGCATACTCGATGTTTTCTATTTATTTTTACAACAAAAAACAGCACAGGCAGGCATTTTTGCGGGAGCTCTGTTCGCCGCAACGTTTACAATGTTATGGCTGTCAAAATGGCGGCTCAACTAGTTTTATTAAACGTGCAAGCATCCAATGCTTGTGCATTTGGCAGAGGGGAATGTTAGACAAAGGCTACTCCAGTTCTGTTTACTCTGAGGAGTCAACTAGCCTATTGCCACATTATGAGATTTATACAAAAATCTAAGGGGAACAAATGATATTGAATAAAAGCTTTATATTAAGTTAAATATAATAATTATTTTTGTGATTTTAATATAGGTATTAATATGTTATCTTGAAAAAAGTTTAATAAAGTCATAGATAATATTTTTTTTATTTAAAATGTCATCGGTATGTACAATAGTCCGTTTAGCAAAACAGCCCCGTAAAATTTTCAATAAAATAAATAAAAATGTTTAAGTGGCCGCAATGAAAAATGCGCAGATTTGTAACGCTGAACTGTTTGGTAGATTCCACTGAAGTTGAAGCGTTTCCCAGTGATGCTATCCAAAACTTGAGACAGGCGGTACTTTTTCCAAACGTATACAGGCCAAACATCCAGCAGACGTTACAAAATCTCAATTTTAAATTCCATAGAACTTGCAGTTATTCTAATTTAATACGGGTAAGTTGAATTTTTTTTAATAATAAAACCTTAATTGCACTTCCAAAAGGAAATCACAAGAAATACTTATTAAACATACCAACCTACCCTAAATAGCGAAATCATAGAGCATTGCCACGTTTCTAAACATTTTTGTGGCCGAGTGTCTTCGATTTCAAGTAAGTAGGAGTTTATATCTGGTTTGTTCAAGTTCCGATGGGGTCTTGATTGTTTAAAGAAAGCAGTCTGTTACGAAGGAAAATGTCTGCTTTCGCATAAGTGTGATAAATTATGTAGGTATGTCCATTTTTATTGGTTATGTTATGCTGATTTGAAAAAATAATATATCCAACCTTTGTGGTTTCGTCAGGAATGTAACGCAGGCGAGGGCGAGACGCTGCTCATGTTCTGGGGCTGCAACCGCTCCGAGAGCCGGTTCACCGTCATGTCTGCCTCCAGCTGCTCTTCCTTGATGCATCTGCCTGTAAGACTTTAACTATGTACATTCGAATCCAAATGTATGTAACCACTTTTAACAGCGAACGACTCTCATTAGAATAAAATAAAGATTGTCGCCTTTAAATGTGTACACATGTTTTTGTACTCGACTGTTCCTATTCATCATTCGGCTTTTTAATCGATAATGAACTTTAGACTTCCGAATAGAACAAATATTGGAGAATACGGCTTAGTCCAATGAGACTACTGAGCCGATTTAATCGAAATTTGGTAAACAGATAGTCTAGAGCCTGAGGAAGGACATAGGCTACTTTTTATTCCGATGTTCCTATGGGAACAGGTACCGCGCGGGTGAAACCGTGGGAAGCCACTAGTTGGTTATTTATAAAACTAGGCCGGTAGTTTTAACCCTTTGTTAAGTTAAGTTAAGTTAAGTTCTTACTTTAAGTTAGTTCTTACGTTAAGTTTCTTACTTATTCTAGCTGCGGTTTTTATATTTTTTATTTTACCCTACTATAAGTAGCGATATATAATTTTGGTGTTGACTGTTACGTGGGGTGATAGTTGCCAATAGATGCGCATGGGGTACTGACGTGGCACCAACGAGGAACACGGAATGCAACTGGAGAGCCAACCAACGCCTTCGATCACGGATGAGATGAGATGCTGATTGCCGATTGGCTCATGGTCAGCACCAAAGTTATATTATTGGGTCCTTGCCTATGAAATTGGTGTTTTTTTCTCTCTTAGTATTTTGTCTGTGACTATTAAGATTCAGAGTATTCCTAAAAAATAATTACCTCGTCTAAAACTAGACTATATTTTTGAGCTCTTTTGATTTGTTTTGATAATTTGTTGTAAGTTTAATTGTGTTAAAATTGGACACGGAGACAACTCTTTTTAAGTGCCTCCCGAATACATCATTTTATTTGCATTCACTTAAAAACGATAAATAATTTTTATGAAGTGTGATATTACACATATTACTAATGCTTGTCTAATGATAAATGCCAAATATTATTATCTTTGGATTTGTCGTTGTGAAGATAACTGAAAAGTAAAATTCTAAATACATAATTCTAAATACAATATAATCTAAATGATCACTTATAGCGGGCAGTCGAGACTTCAATGGTTATCGGAATTTCCTGTCCGTATGTATTTTCAAACTACCCAACGGATTCTGATGCGTTTTTGTATAGATAGAGTGATTCAAGGTAAAGTTTTATGGTAATACAATAAGGCTTGAAAAGCAGAAGGTTTTTTCTCATAGCCGAGCGCGCAGAGCAGCAACCGGGAGCGCGAGCTGCGCTCCATAGCTCAGCAGACCGAAATCAGTTGCCGCTCCCCCGGGATCGCTACTCCAGGTGAGTTGACCTCATATTGTCTCACTAACAAGAGTCGTGTAGTAGCGGCTCATTAAAAGAATACTACCAACCCATCTCTTCCCTTGGCTGTCGTAAAAGGGGACTAATGGACATAAACTGCACAACGCCCATTAGCTTATAGTGGCGGCGGGCTCACCACCTGTCACGCCGAGCACATCCCAACAAACATTTATTGGCTGAATAATTTTTGTAAAAAAGCAATTCGACTGACTTTAAGCTGCATGGGTTGAGGTAATAACGTCTGTGTAAACGCTTATAGAGACGATATTCAAAGGGTTTGGGCACATTTTATCTTGCTTTAATTTGGATAACCGCTGATTAATGGCCACATACTATCTGAATAAATGTACAACAGGTTGGATATCTTCTGAATAAATGCTGAACTACCTCTAATCCAGCACCTGTGACTTAATTATCCAGTAAGTAATATTTGACCTCAGATATTCAGTTTATATTAAGACTTCAGATGTAAATTGTACTTTTATAAAGAAATAGTGCAAATAAAATTAAGAAAATGACAGTATTGCGAGTGTGATTTGGATTTCTAGTAAATTTACAACAGTTAACAGCGAAAACTGGTTAGTAGTTTTATTTTACGTATTCCATGAATTAGAAGTGAATTTGTAAACGCATGCTACTTTACGGTGAATATATATATAACTTTATTGTAAAATTTTCATGGGCCACACGATAAACTACTTTAAAGTTAATTATTATTTTTTATAAGTAAAATATTTTCCATGCATTCTTAAAATTTTAGTACAGGAAAATAATGAGGCTATATTGTTGGTAACCTAAAGTATTTTTACTTCGGGAATCTATGTGTTTGATAAGTAATTTTGCATTATTTTTTATAAAAAAAGGTTAGGTAATGGCGATATGTTTATCTTGATTAAGATCCACTCGTTCAGTGGTTTTTTGCTTATTTCTGTGTAATAGTTCGTTTGTGACTATTTATTCAGGTATAATATAGTTAAAATTACCCACATGATACTTTTACACAGTTTATTGGGGACCATTTGGAAAAAACATGATGTCCGTGTCATGTTGAGTTACCATGTCACTTATGAGATAATTCTTCGAGGAATGATCCTTCTTCTAACAGTTAATTGATGGTAACATGATTTGAATTTAGATTCTTAGAATTAATATTTAATTGAAATTGCTACCTGACCAATACTGAAAATTCTTTCACCGTTAAATGTTGAAAAATTATGGAATTGAATATTTGTTTTTTCTTTGTATAATGTTTTGTATAATTACAGATTGATTCCGAAAGTACGTGTGCAGTGACAGAACATCCTTTACTTGAAACTCATAGCACGAACAGTCACATGACAACGGTCAAAGCCGGGACGGAAGGCCCGTGTTGCTCTAAGGGTCAAAGTAACATATCAAACGACCAACTGCGAACGCGGGACGAAGTGCGAATGGGACGAAGTGCGCATAACCATATTAAATTTCAAAATACATACTTAATACCCACTAATTCCATATAAGTTTAATATCTCGTTTATTTATTGGAGTGTTTGATTTTATAAGAATTGCAAATAAAACAAACTTATACTTAATAAAAACTTACTTCGTTTTATTTTACATCGATCGTGTCCAAGAGATGTCTATACCTACTCAGTCAAATGGCAGAAAATTTATAACTATGCTTCTAGTGTATGTAACAGAGGAATAAAATATAGATTATTTTTGTATGAGGTGACCACCAACTTATGACTGATTTTATCAAAGTCTGTATCGACTATTGTTCGCGTCAGGTAAACTTGCCTTGAATACGAGTATATTTAGATAAGACGATTTTAGAGGAGTCTGAAAAACTTCGGATAGCCTTTAATACTTTTTTCAGATATCTCTTTCATTTCTATAATTTCCTTCCGTAGCTGTAAAATATTTGTCACGATCTTTATGTGAAATTATAAATGTCTCCAAGTTTACTATATTGTAAAGTCTACTTTTTGTTAGTATTGAGTAGTTAGTTTTGAGTCCAGTACCCTTACATTTTTTTTAAACAACCCACTTCACTGCTTTCTATAAACCTTTTTGCAACTTGCATTAATGGCTTATTTCCATGTCTTAACAACATTTTTACCACTAGAACTTGAATCGCTTTGTTCAAAATATTGACATACGGAACCCTCTTCATTAATTCCACTCATGCTTGGGCGTGGTATATAGGTATCACTTATTGCTAGATTTATTTCTGCTGTTAAACAGATATAACTTTTTATCATGTGGTACTCCTTTAAATACATTCTTCTTATCCCTCCCGTTCTTTTTCTTTTTTTCTATGAATTTGAGGCATTTTTATTTAATCTTTGTGTTATTTAATCACATATAATTGACTCGTTTTAGATAAAACCATTTGATTCCTCCAATAATCAGGTACTATCTGCATAAAAACCTTGAATTAATATATGTTAATGCTGTAAGCTGGATATAGAGGTGTTGTGCGCTTCTATCGCTGAAAGTTAGGTAAAAGACCGTACTCATTTACAATTTATGCAATCGTTTGCTGCATAAAAGCTTAAAAATCAGAAAATATCCAGCTTCTGTATACTAAGAATAATTCAATGTGTTGTGCAACTTACAGCAAACAACAAAACGCATATACAGAAATAATCTTTATAATTGAAATGATTGTCGGAGTTAAACAGAGCAATGCGAAACCTCCAGCTACTATTCAGATGTAAGCTGTCTCATTTGCTTCAATTTGAATATAGTTTATTTAACAGTACTACTTAAGACCAGTATTCAGTTTGGATAAAGATTATCAACCGTATACAGAATTTATCAAGCTTATAGAATTATTATTGTTCAGAAACTCTTTTATTCAACATAATGCTCTCACGTCAGCTGAAATACAAATATTTTGAAGCTTTAAATTGCCTGTTGCCGTAACAAGTTGCTGTTATGTGACTTAAATGTTTGTTGGGATGTGCCGTCACTGCTTGGTGAAGCGCGGACTGTGGCATTGGACAGCTTTCGCGGTACTTTTGCCTATTCTCTGATTAACCCTTAGGGGATAAGTCGTGATTATATGTATGTATTTTGCTCGCTATATTTTCGATTAAATTGATTTTTGCAAATAATGAAACAATTTAGAAATTTAGGAAATAAGTTTTAGCGTCACTGTGCATTGCTTTAATTTTTGACAACGTGTTGTTGTTGTAATTCTTTTTCCTTGAAAGCAGTTCCAGTTTATGTATTATCAGGTATTCAATTACACACAAATATTCGGTAGTATAATATAGCATAAAATGCAACAAGTACTTATGGTTACAAAAGGTTTCATAGTATCTTTCAATCATAGTTGCCCAAAAGACAAACAAAACGAAGGTAGTTTTGTATCTCTTAAATGTTACCACGTTTTTTTCTAGAAATTGATAACCTAAGTGAAATCAATTGAAACGGACAGGAATTGTTACAGCTAATTATATTTATGTGCCAATTTCCATGTAAAATGTGTGTTTAGTTATTAAAAAATTAGTTGAGTAAAATTTTTTGGTTTACCTTTTGGGCAACTTTGATTGAATGATACTATACCTAGTTTCCTTTGCCTGTTGTCCGCAAATAGTCTTTGAAGCGTCAATCTTTAAAAGTATTTCAGATATAATAGTGTACGCTCCAACATTCTCGTAGAAACATAACATAACGCCTCTATCCCCGAAGGGGTAGGCAGAGGTGTTAAACGGAGAAAGGTGGTTTGTCAAGATTTAGCAGCACACAGGAGGGCACTACATAAACTACATTATCCTGTATAATAATTTTTGTGGGTCCGATTTGTCTATATTCTTTATTCATAATAATTAGGTAAATAAATTCGAGAACAATAAAATAAACTGTTTTTCTAGTCTTAATATATATATATTTATTAAGTTAATGTGGAATCGCTATCATAAAGTAATCGTATGATATGTTCCCGGGCAGTGCCGGCGCCGGCGCCGGAGAGCGAGGAGGCGCGAGGCGTGCGCGCGCGGCTGGCGGACTCGCTGACGTTCTCGTCGCCCGCCTCCTCGCTGCTGCAGCCCGCCGGCCGCTCCATGTCCATCCTCGGATCTGTATGTGCACTGCTACTCAATAAACAGGTAGATCTTTTTCGTTTACTTATCGTTCCCCAGATATTCCTTCCTCTGGTTACCTATTTTAAATCCGAATTTTAATATTCCGAATATCATAATCCCAAAAACATTTTTTCATAATGCATGTTCTTTGACATGCATGCATGCAAGGAAGCTAAATGTATCCATGCTTACAGGCAAGCAAGCAACATGCATGCATGCTGCATGCATGCAGATTTGCGACATGCGACATGCACGCAAAAAATTATGCATGCAAGCAAGCAGGCATGCAGCATACAATTTGTTTTGCGTGTGCTCCGGCGCTACGGGAAGGCAGCCCCTCCACCCTGTCGTAACAAGGCACAGGCACCCACGCTCTCCTCCGCAGCTTCGGCTTGCTGGTGTCGCTACGGAGAGCCCGGCCGCCTGTATCTTGTTACCGCGGGTGGGGGCTGCCACCCTCGGCGCCTCCGCCTTATTTAGAATACACTCTTGGGGTAGGGCAGACAAGTACCACGTGAAGGAAGAGTTTGACTGAGTCGGATTCGCCCTAAAGTTAAAATAAAGCCCATTTTTTTTATAGCAAATGATCATTATATCTCATAAATGTTATAACATATAAGCATTATATAAAATGGAACACGATTGTATGGGAACCAAATAAAAAGATTATGAAAATTTGCTAATAGTTTATTTAGAAAACGGTACGATGGGAAACAAAAAAAGTATTCTGAGAATCTGGTATAACTATATCTGGATTATGAGAAAATGGGAAACTTAAAATACTTTTTGAAAATTTGGTTTTAGTGCACCTGGGAATTGATTCATCTGGGAAATTAAAAACGGAATTTTAAAAAGTTGTAATTCATTACATCTGTCTTTAAGTTCTATCCGCTTTCGAGGTTTTAAGATTCGGGTAACAGAAATTCGAGATTTCAACAGGTTATCCCTTCCTCTGTTTCTTAACTTAAATAATTGAGCTTCACATTTTCGACACGTTCAATCAGTCCTCGATAAAAAAATTCTTTTGTATTCCGATAGATGGCGCTACAGACAGTCAGGAGCTATGTTGCCTAATTTAAGTGGATATTTATAAGATTGTTAAGAGGTATTATTATCGTTACAATCAAACAATAATAGATTCACCTAATGGGTCTAAATTACCCTATTATTTCTTTTAATTGTATTTCTGTAATTATTTCTTTTGAATGGAAATTTTCCATATAGCAGACATCGATTAATAATAATTGATACATTTATTAACAATACAGGGTGTGTAAGTTATTTGCCAATTAATAGACGATAAAACGAATACATGTATGCAGGGTTCATCGGCCGCCCCAAAGGAGGTGTGCAGCTTCGCGGAGAGCTTCCACTCCGACACGATCTGCCGCATCTGCTTCGGCGGCGAGTCGGCGGAGCGGCTGGTGCGGCCGTGCTCCTGCCGCGGCACCATCGCCGCCGTGCACCGCTCCTGCCTCGAGCGCTGGCTGCTGCAGGCCGCCACCTCCTACTGCGAGCTCTGCCGCCACCACTACGTCGTCACCAGGAGCCACAAGTCAGTTCCTCTACTACCGCTGTCCAATTTGTCAAAGTCGTGATATCAAGTTAAAGCTAATAAACACATACCTACGTAACAATATCATCACGCCTTTTTCTCTGATGGAGTAGGCAAGGTGTCATCACCCACATTTCGCCAGATATGTTAAGTCCCCACGTAACAGGTGGCGAGCCTGTTGCCATGCACCGGGCACAATGTGAGACGAGCGATATTCACAAAGAACTGTAGAAGTTCAAGTCCTAAAATATCACGGAATATGTAAGTCAGCTCCATTTTTTACAATTTAACGGGTCGTTTTCAGGATTATTATGGTACCACGGTGCCCTCGGTTCGATTGCCGCACAAGAACAATGGTTGCGGTGCGGACCCACATTTCGGTAGTTGTCGGTTGAGCAGTCGGCGTCGTCGGCAGGTGGTCGTGGATGCGGTCGATGGCGGAGTGGGCGTGGTCGGGGCACGGGCGCGCGCTGGCGGCGGACGCGTGGCGCGGCGCGGCGCTGGGCGCGGCCAGCGTGCTGGGCACGGCGCGCGCGCTGCACGCCTGCGACGCCGTGCTGCAGGCCGGCGCGCGCCAGGGCGGCGGCGCCGCGCTCGCCGCCAACCTCTTCTCCTCGCTCCTCATCGGCATCATCGGTGAGGCCCCACAGCTCACAGCGTGCTGGGCACGGCGCGCGCGCTGCACGCCTGCGACGCCGTGCTGCAGGCCGGCGCGCGCCAGGGCGGCGGCGCCGCGCTCGCCGCCAACCTCTTCTCCTCGCTCCTCATCGGCATCATCGGTGAGGCCCCACAGCTCACAGCGTGCTGGGCACGGCGCGCGCGCTGCACGCCTGCGACGCCGTGCTGCAGGCCGGCGCGCGCCAGGGCGGCGGCGCCGCGCTCGCCGCCAACCTCTTCTCCTCGCTCCTCATCGGCATCATCGGTGAGGCCCCACAGCTCACAGCGTGCTGGGCACGGCGCGCGCGCTGCACGCCTGCGACGCCGTGCTGCAGGCCGGCGCGCGCCAGGGCGGCGGCGCCGCGCTCGCCGCCAACCTCTTCTCCTCGCTCCTCATCGGCATCATCGGTGAGGCCCCACAGCTCACAGCGTGCTGGGCACGGCGCGCGCGCTGCACGCCTGCGACGCCGTGCTGCAGGCCGGCGCGCGCCAGGGCGGCGGCGCCGCGCTCGCCGCCAACCTCTTCTCCTCGCTCCTCATCGGCATCATCGGTGAGGCCCCACAGCTCAAAGAGTACCTATTCGTGGGCGTGGACATATACCTACGACATCCATCCCATATATGGGAGCGATTCAGATTCTGCCGAAGCAATATCCCCTCCGAGCCGTAACACGTCCTTTATATTTGGTTCCAGTAGAGCAAATATTATTTGTCAGAATAAAATGTCGTATATCCAAATGTCGTACGCAGTATATGCCCGGGTTCTAAAGGCGAGGTAGTATCTATCACCCGATAAATCGTAAGATCTGACCACTTCGATCTGATCTTCATTCCCGGTCCCCACGTTTTCCTGAACCGGTTTTCGGAAGGCGTTCCTAAGGTATATGAAGATTACCTTTGACGGACCTTTCTGATCTTTTGTCACAGCTATGTACACTGTTGGACCCCTGTAGGAGGTGCATGCAATGTCTAACAAGTGTGTGTATATTCTAGGCGATTATATCGACGCACCCTCAGGTGTGGACTCTGCCGGTTTGCCAACGTAATGAAATGAATAAAAAAATGTAGGTACTATTATATCTTTTCGAATTTTCATTTGCGTTTATTTGATAAAATTAGTAACTACCCCCTATTGCACGCTTTTTTTCCCGTGGTCGGTGGTTCTCGAAGAGCATTGATTAATTTCTTTACGAAGTTATAATTTCATGGCCTTTGGGGCCGAGTGTGGTTTGTATAGTGTGACTGTGTCGTTTTAGAACATCTGGCGTCGATTCCCAGTTAGAGCAGATATTATTTTTTAGAGGAATGTCAGATGTTATTTGTTATAACGTTAAGGGCTGGTTTCACCAGTTCCATAAAAGCGACTTTCCAAAGATACTTCAAAAATTTATTGGAATGCGCATGCGCACCTGCGAGTTAATTAGTTAGACAACTTATAGGGAAGTTGTGAAACCGGCCGAAAAGTTAAAATACTTATAGCTAGGTACGTATTCCCATTCGGTAAGATAATTTTGGCATTTCAATATTTTCTACTGCAGCTGCGTAGCCTTAGTGATGATTGGTATTTATGAGTCCAGTTTAGTGTTCTTCTCGCTAGGCGCGCTGAACGGGCTGCTGACGACGTGGATGCTGCTGAAGGTGCAGGAGCACCAGCTGTCGTGGCAGGCGTGGCGCGACAGCACGCTGCACGTGCGCGTGTCGCTGCCGGACGAGGCGCCCCCCGCCCCCGCCCCCGCGCCGGCCCCGCCCCCCGCCGTCGGCCGCGCGCCTACCGCCGACCGCGCCACCAACGTGGCCGACCCCTTCATGGTGGCGCCGCCGTGCCCCCCGCGCCCCCCGTGCCCCCCGTGCCCGCCGCCGCACCCCTGATGTCGCTGGCCGCCGCGCTCGCCGCCGCCGCCGGCGCCGGCTTCTGCATCCTGCTCTTCGCACTCCTCGCCCTTCGAAGGGACACCACCGCCCACCCCCAATAAAACGACCTTCCAATTGTTAATCTTGTTTATTATATTTTTTATACCGATATAAATTAACATATTATAAATTTCATTAAAATTAGGCGCTCTGCCGCTTTGTTAATCGTAGAGTTAGCTGTACGGCGCGGATGCGACTCCCTTACCCGAGTAAGGGAGACGATCCGCGCGATCGTTCCTGGTAGAATCGATAGATACGAGTGTACGATAAAAAATCTAGACTATGACCTAAAGTAAATCGCGGTACTGTTAGTGAGACTTACGAGCTAGTATAAAAGAAATCACATACATCTTGAGATTATACAATAAATAGGAGGACGCATTCGAGACTGCGCTTGGAGACACGACGAGCCGGTCGGACCGGACGGTGGACGTCTGACGAACAGTAAACTAACAGACAAATCAACAACATACCATCTTTGGACTTAACATTACTCAGGAATAACACACAATAATATAATTTTTGTGACTTTAGCGTTCGACTACTGCCAACTGGCGCCGCGAGGGAACGGACGACTGGCCGCACCGCACACACCCCGGCGGGCCGCAGCTGTACACGGTGACCCCCATTTGACCCGTTTGCTTATAAATGCCGCAATCGTTACAACGAAATGGACACTTGAATGGGTCCACCGCGAGGGTGTGCGTCGGTGCTGCTTGGAACACCACCGGGATTCGGTCAGTTCTGGTCCTTGAACCGGCGGTGGATGGACTGGACGTAGGTGAACACGCACTTCCAGTCCGGCTTCCGCATCGCTACCATGTCGTCTACATCTAGCAGGGGATAGATGCCCGCCTTCTCACTGAAAACAAAAGAAATAATATTTTATTTTTCATTTGATATTTATCTTAAAAATGTTAACATAGTTTTATTTATTTTTTCTCTAGGGTTTATAAGAAAAAAATTAATACTAACTCAGCAACTTTGAAGGCGAGCGTGAAGTTGTGGCGCCGCTTGTCGGGCGAGAGCTGCGAGTAGTCGAACGCGTCGGGCAGGAAGTGGTGTACGAGCGCGCAGAACGCCAGCCCGTCCGCCCAGCTCGTCGAGAAGTTCTCCAGCTTCACATTCTGTACCATACAACACATTTTAAAGTTTCTAATTAGCTTACGCATTCAATTTTGGACTCTATTTGGCTTTGACTGCAAAACAAAATGGGCCTGTAAAACAGAAAGATGATAGAGAACCAGTTTTGATCCAATTTGTTCTATTGCTTCAGGCGTATTAACAGCTGCTTTACTTATTTATTTTATGACACAGAACATATAAGTGAGCATGTTTAGCTATCTTTGAAGTCTGGCAGAAATCTTAAAGCACAAAACGTCACATTGCTGAATTAATAAATACAAGTAAGTACAAACGATGTAAACACTTTAAAACCCAATTTTGACATTTAGAAGACATTTCAAGTGATTGCTCGTTTCATATGCAGATTCAGAACGATGTGTTCCAGTGCTGAGTAGTGGGTACTATTGAGTTTAGTAGTTTATCAATAGGATTCTACATTTATTGTGTGGGGTGGAAAGTATCTAGAACGTTGGTGCTATGTACACAGATTGGTATCAGATTTCTTACATTTTAGCATTATATTTATCAAAAATAAAGTTAATAACAATAACCTCATGCAGTAGGTACACATTATTATTATCCTTCACGTTACATGTCACGCGATTTTTGTTTAACACAAGTATAAATTGAACTTAAAACATGCTTTAAAACGTAATCAACTCAAAGCTGTTAGTTATCTTGTCATAAAAATTTTATAAAATCACACTGCCGATAGACTTTTCCATCTTTTCAATGAATTTATTCATGTGTTTTAAAATAAGATAATATTTTAAAAGTAATAACATTTGATGATTGGTTGGTAACGTAATGAATATAAGAAAAATAATAATATGAATGTGATTGTTATATAACGCATATATACAAATAATACAAAATAATAGCGAAATCAAAATAAGCATCAGGAAAAGCGTGGGACATGAGTGTTGTGACGTCACCGCGTGTTAATGCTCAGTGCGCGTGCGCAGCGGCCGCTCATGCTACAGTACCGACAACGCGGACAACAACCGATAAATCCGTGCCCCTGTATTTATCTAATGCAAGTTTTTCGATGTAAATACCAGACCTTGTCTTAGCTAAGGGTTTTTACCAGATAAGTATACAACTGAAAAACTTCCACTAGTTTCTTTTTATTTTTTACACACCCCAATATGTTCCATTTTTTATAATTATGGTCTTACAAGAGTCCCTTGATTGTTTCAATAATTTTCCAACTGGTTAGATGATATTATTAAATAATTATTTTTGCTTTCTACAAAACACAGTGGGGTGTTGTACAGAAGGCTGTGGTGTGAAGTGTACCTCGTAGTCCCGGGTCTTGTCGCGACACCACTGCAGCAACCGTTCTTTTATCGTGAGAGCGCTGGCTTGCAGCGCGGGGTCCGTGAACCTGAAGATAGGCTGCGACGGAGAGCCCGGGCTCTGCGGCGTCTTGGGCGAGCTACAACGGGGGCGTTAGTTAGTCACGCGACTCGACTCGATAACGCGCCGTCAACGAGTTAAGGCTGCGAAGGTTGCCTAACAATTCCAGTCTTTTAGATAATAATTCGCCCATTATCATCCTGATAGGATCGTTAACGCGATTAGTACGTGCGCTGTCAATATCGTGCGCTACGCGAGTGCAAGTTATGGCGATCGGTATGTCGTAGGTTATTTACAAGTCAACGCGTGCTAGTCATGTAGTGTCTTTAGATTCATTCTGTTGAAATGGTTGATCAGACGTATATATTTGTAATAAGTATACACTGATCAGCTAAGATAAACTCGAACGAAATAATATTGTTATTTTATTAAAAACAAATAATATGTATTTTCAAAATAATACTAAGGTTCATTCTTGCTTAGTTTTTGCCGCATATACTTATTACTCAATGTGGCTCTGAATGGTATTATTTTATATAACATACCGCAATGAAGCGATTAGAATAATAATTAAATGAATAATTATATTGATATTTGTAATATTTACTTGTATTTATTCCTTAATTGTATCCACAGATATCGCTGTCAAAAATAAATAAATATAATTATGTATTTACTTTTAATAAAATATAATATGAAGCGGAAGGATTTCATATAAAATATGATTGAATTATTATAAATATTGTGTAGGTATATTTTGATGGTTGTATCATTTGTACCGACGATATTATAAAATAGGGATCTAAAAATACGTGTTTTGTTTGCTCTTACTTGGGACTATTGGTCGAGTTCTGTTTTTCGAGCTGTCGGAACTTGGCGAACGGCGACACGGGCTTGGGCGCCGGCCGCGCCATGCTCTCGATCACTGCGGGCACGACAACGAAACAATTATGTTCTATGACTCTCTACCTCAGTGTTGCTAAGTATGCGTGCGTCACAGATCGTTAACTTCCCTCACTTACCTTTTGTGGTTTTAGTGGTAGTACTACTACTAATGGTTTTTTCCGACGAGTTCCTTCTCACGCTCGATGTCACAGTGGTCACTTCTTCCTCTGCAAACGAAATCAAATGTTAGTTCCATAAGTCGATGCGAGCGGTTTTAATATCTACGCCACAAGTACTAGGTAAAAATGCTCGGAACACAAACAGCAAGAGTACATACAATGATACCTATAAGCTATTAGTCAAAATAACACTGTTATAGGAGTCGGTGAAAATGAACACGGATGTAACGCAGTATGTACACAAAGGGCACGCGTGCGGGCGGCATGCGGGCGCGACACAAGCGGCAGGCAGCCCACACACACTCGACTCACGCGCGTCTCGCTCGCCTCCGCTCCTAACTAGTGGAATGTAGGGCGCGCTACGCGAGCGCCGACACCAGGTCCTCGAACGCGTCGTCGGCGTTGCTCTCGTCGAGGAACTGCAGCTCCGACACCGTCGGCATCGTGCGGCTGCGGCCCAGCGCGTACTGCGGCGCCGCGCGAGCGCGCGCGCGGCCCGGCGACCGGCCCGGCGCCGGGCCCGAGAAGTACGCCTCTACGGACTTCTTCTTCTCCGTCACCTCCTCGCGGGCGATGCCCCCCTCGAAGAGCTTCGGTACGGACAGCAGATGCATAGATTTGGCGCGCGCTACGACCTTCCTCGGCGAGACGCGCTCGGGCGTCCCCTCGCCGAGCCGGTGCCAGGAGTCGGAGCGGCTGAGCGGCGCCGAGCCGGCGCTGAGGGCCGAGTCGCTGGACGGGGCGGACTCGCGGGACTGCAGGGACTCGCGGGACGCGCCCAGCGCGGGGGAGGGCGGGGCCGGCCGAGGACGGGGGGGCGCGTGCGGGGGGGATACGCCGTTCTGTACAGGGGGCCGTACCTGGGTTCTCGAGTTTTCACGCTTTTTCCTCTCTATCTGGGCGATCACGTCTCGCTTGGGGGCGGACAGCTTGTCGAGCACGCCGCGCAGGCTGTCGGCGGCGCCGCGCGTGCGCACGCCGGCCGTGATGGTGGCGGCGCCGCGCACGGGCCCGCGCATGACGCGCGCCGCCACGCCGCCGTGCTCCTGCAGCCCGTCCGCGCCCGGGCTCTGCGCCGCGCTCGGGGAGTACGGGCTGGCGCGACTCGCTGGCTGGGGCGCGGGCTGCACGCGAGGGGAGTGACACATGTCGTTTCGTTCGCCCTCGTTCTGAACCACGTCCGGGAGATAATCCACTTTGTGCGCTCGAGCCTTCTCTATGTCGGGCGTCTGCTGCAGCGGAACGAAGGTGGAGGTCCCGTTGGCGGGCGTGTAGTCGGTGACGGTGTAGGCGGGGGGCGGCGGCGGCTTGCGCTCCCCGGGCTCCGGGTGCCCGTTGGTTGTCGGCTCCGGCCGAGCTCTGCTGCGGATCTGCTTCTCATAAAATTCGATTTGGAGTTGCTGCGTATCCGCTTTGGAGAGGAACGGTACGGCACCTGTGTACGGTTTGGCGTCGTCTACCTTCTTCACTAGTTCCGGAGCTGCTAAGCTGTTTATGTTAGGAATAGTCTTAACCGGGTAATGCGTCGGCGCGTGAGTCGGCGGCGTGGGTGGATTAGACGAGAGTCGCTCTCTGTAAGCGGGTGGAGGAATCGAACCTGGCAGTGGGGCATCAAACTTGGCCGGAGCGTGACCATAGATGTTTTTAGGTTTATCCAGTTCGCTTGTCTGCCATGCCGCGTTTTGAACCGGAGGAGTGGTGATCGGTTTCGGTGGTGCAGTGTATACCGGCTGAGGCGCTTCCACCGTGGGGGACACCGTGTTACTCATCGACGGGGGACTCCATACGTGCATGGGCGCACTAGTCGGGGACGTGATCTTCGCGGGCGGCTTGAACGCTGACATGGGAGCGTGGGAGAATTGGTTGACCGGAATCGGTTTGGCCACAAACGGTTTGACCACGAGTGGCCTCGTGGGCGACTGTGGTACCGGCGGCAGCGCCGGTGCGGGAGCGGGCGCCGGCGCTCGACTCACTTCTTTGCGCTCCGCAGCCCACGGGGGCTTGATGACGTTAGAGTTGCTGACGTCAGCGAGGAACTTCCTCGGGCGAGCCGCGACGGGCGGGGGCGACTCCTCGGTCGTTTGCCAGAAGCGACGAGCGGATGACGAGCTGGAAGACCTGCTGTTTTCGTCACGATCACTTTTCTCAAAGGCGTTCTTGATGTTACCGAACCGATTGCTCCAATTAGTGGGCCCGTTTACGGTCTGGTTTTGGTTTTGTTCATTTTTACGCATAAAAGCAACGAATTTTTTATCATTTTCTGTTTGTGGCTCGAACTTGGGCACCAGAGGACGGTCGTCGTCTGTGTCGCTATCGACCCTGTATCCGCCCAGGGGTCGGCCGATGTCTATAGTATTGGCTCGCTTCATCCGAGCGCGTTTGTTATTACTGAAACGATTCAAAGGTTTGGAAAACTCTTCTACGGGAGGTGGGGCCGCAAAGTTGTATCCCGGAGGTAAAGGCTTGTAGAGGGTCGCGCGCTTGGGTTCTTCACGCACGACCCTCACGGTGGTGGGCGCGGCCACGGGCGGTGGCGAGCGACGACGCGCGTGTGCAGGAGGAGTTTCTTTTGCTTTGCCGTCAAATTTAGTCGCAATTGCAGCAATTCCGCTCTTAGCATCCGATAATCTGCGGAAAGAAGGCTGATTCGGCTGTCGGTAGGTCTGTTGTGCCTGCGGCTGGTATATCTGTTGCAGAGGTTGCGGCTGGTGTTGGTATGAATGCTGCAGAGGTTGCGATTGAGGCTGGTACGTCTGCTGTAGCGGCTGCGGCTGATGCTGGTACGTCTGTGGCATCGGGTGCGACTGCGGCAAGTAAGGTTGTTGCAATGGTTGCGGTTGAGGCAGATATGTTTGCTGGGGTGGCTGCGGCTGTGATTGGTATGACTGCTGCAAAGGCTGAGATTGAGGTTGATACATCTGCTGCAACGGTTGCGACAGATACGTCTGCGGCACCGTCTGCATCGGCGGCTGATAAGGTTGATGCACCGACTGCGGTTGGGAATATGGCTGCTGCATCTGCTGAGAATGGGGATAATAGGCTTGCTGCATCGGTTGCCCTTGGGGCTGATAAGGTTGCTGCAGCGGCTGCGGCTGAGGCTGATAATGCTGTTGGAGCGGCTGCGGCGGAGGTTGATTATTCTGCTGCTGCATCGGTGTTTGAGGCTGGTACGCCTGCGGCTGCACCTGCGGGGACGGCGGGGCCCGGAACGTCTGCTGCGGCGGTGGCGGCAGCTGCGGCTGCGGCTGAGGGAGCGACTGCAGCGGCTGCGGCGCCTGCTGAAGCTGCGAACCGTCCGCGATCGAGTGTCGATAAAACTCCGGCTTGCGTGCCGCCGGCGCTCTCCGCTCGACTACGTGCGCGTCCCTGGTGGCTACCGGCGAATCGACAAAGCTTGCGGAGTGCGCGATTGGCGCGGCCTTCTGCCGCGACTCGACGGCGCCGTGATAGGTGCCGCGGTCGTCGGGCGGGTCCTCGCTGGAGGCGGAGGCGGAGGCCGGCTCGGGGCCGGCGTCGACGTCGGGCCCCAGGTCGAGCGCGCGCGTGTCGACGAGGCGGCGCGCCTGCGCCAGCTCCTCTTGCGTGACGCCGACGGTGTGGCGCGCGGCGCGGCGGCGGCGCGGGCGGCGGCGCACGCCGTCGAGGCGGTCGGCGGCGCGCAGCGCGTCCTCGAGGCGGTCGGCCAGCGCCAGCAGCGCGCGCGCCTGCGGGTGCTCGCTGGGCGGCGCGAGCGCGGCGCGCAGGCGGCCGAGCGAGCGGCGTACGTCGGCCACGACGTCGGCGCCCGCCGCGCCCAGCCCGGCCAGCAGCCGCTCGCTGCCGCCGCCCAGCAGCCCCTGCAGCAGCGGGAGCAGGAGGGACTCACCGCGCGCCTCGCCGCCGGCACCCTCGCCCGCGTCGCCGCTGGCCGCCAGCGCCTCCGTCACGGCACTCGCGCATGCTGCAATGGGTTATCTTGTTAACTGGGGGCTTACAGGCATCATCAGAATACCCTATACCTACATCTATCAGAATATGAACTCTATTATCGTTATTGAAATTACATTAAATTTTCAAATTAAGACGCGCCTACCCCTGGAATAGGCGTAAAAGGGTGAGCTCGCACATACCTTCTTGCTCGGCCATGAGTGTGCGGATGCGCGCGCGCAGGCGTCGCCGCTGCTCGTAGTCTGTGCACTCGTCCAACTGCAACACACGCGTAGTGGCGTTATCGAATTGTTATGTAAGTATTTTTTTGTGACGTAATCTGTTCAAATATCTTCACCACTTTCCATAACTATTAGGACTTTGGTTAGATACTATCTGTTGTCTGCAGTTGTCTCTCGTATTAATAAATGATTTACCAGCAGGGTAGCATTATTGATTTAATGAATGTATGTATACCATACTTCTTTATCAACAACAGACAAGCAGAACCAAAAATTCGTCAAATTCAGATACTTTACTATTCTTAGGCCCGATTTTTCAATCCTCAGATAAAACTATCTGTCAGTCAAATGTTAGCTCTGTCCCTTTTCTTTTTATGACTTTAGAAAGTGACAGTGATAGTTTTAACTGGCGGATAATTTTATCTGAGGATTGAAAAATCGGGCCTTAATGAGTAATTCGACTACACATTAAGTGCGCTTGCGATCCACCTGTAAGCCTATTGTCGACCGGGCCGGCGGCGGCGGCTCAGAGCCGGAGTCCGTCACGCGCAGCGACGATGACCCAAATACCTCCCTCCCGAACAATACAATACGTTTTGTCATTTCACCCATGTTTCATACAATAGCTTCTACTTTGACCTTAACCTGAACGGGTCTTTTATGCTTGCTTGAGAATTCACGCACGAGAAATGCTTCTCGAACACATTCATGCATCGTGTATACGGTGCTCGAACCTCTTGACGCTTAAAGAAAGCGTTTTTCTTGTTCGAGAAGGCAGCATGCTTTTCATGCGTGAAATCTCGCATCGTGTCAACCAACCAGGACTGTGGTTGTGGTTGTACTGTTTGACTAATTTACTTAAAATCAACAACGCTAAAACACCCACACCCGAAGAGGTAGGCAAAGTTGTAACCACGCATTTGTATAAACCTTCATTAACCAATGAAATCATACGCTATTCAAATCAAATCAAATAAAAAATATCTTTATTTTATAGGCTTGATATACAAACACTTAAAAACGTCAATTTATGAATAAGTGAATCTACCACTCGCTCGGAACGCAGACATCCCCGAGAAGAGCGAGCCAGAAACTCGAGGGTTGCTCTTTTTTTCACATTTTTTACAATTCTTGTTTTTTATAAATGTTAGGCTGTGAGTAGTAAGTGAGTGAACATAGATTTTTAGCATTATAATCATTTTTTGTTGGGAAATCGAATAAGTAGGGAAAACCTAGGATAGTAACTTTTCCTTGTCATCTCAAATAGGTAGTTTGTGAATGCAGTATTCATATGTTTGGTGAGTTTTTCTAATAGTTTTGTAGTTTTCATCGAGGTTTCCTGCTTTATTGTTTTCAGTCTTAGAATTCGAATAATATAAGTATTAATGTATTTACTTCTAGATTTGAAGGCATTTAATTTTCGCTTGTCTAAAAATAACAATATTTCGTATTCACACCTATTATACTCGTATGCTGTAGTATAAGGTATTATATTCAAGTTCAAACGCCTATTCAGCACGGTCTCATAAATACCACTAAACGATAGTTAAATTAGTCGATAGATAGACGACCACTGATCTCAGGACAGGTTTGAGTTCAATCGGGATTGATGTTTGTGTGATAAATTAATACTATAATTTTGTCTAGTCGATAATGTTTCTATTTTTAATAAGTTACTAATATTTATTATTATGTATTTATCCGTTATCTAGACACCATAACAAAATGGCGTATTAGGTTGCTTATTTTGGACAGTTAGTAGGCGTGTCAGCAATTATTTATTATTTACATATGTCCAATACGTAACACCGGCAGTTTCTCCGATGACTATCTGATCAGCACTGCATGGGAGACGACATTCACACATGATTTGCACTTATTTTACTACGAAGATGACTCGTAGAATCTTCGATATTACTAAGTTTTCTAAAGCACTATGATGTTATTAAGCTGTCATAAATCAATACGGGATTAGATGACTAAAGATTGTGATTACATTAGTGTTGCAATAGAATTTGTTCACAATAGTTCACATATAATATGTATGCGAATTCTTATGCGACTTTGAATCCTAATAGAAAATTATTAAGAACGCGGGAAATTATTGAGAACGCGAGTAACAGAGTGACTATAATTTTAAATACACCGGTCGAAAGTTTAAACGAATATTTAAATTCTGTTTAGTTTAATATATGTGATAAGAAGGAAGTAGGTATGGTTTGAAAGAGGACGTAGTGACAAGAATAGAGAAAAGAATGTTGAGATGGTTTGGTCATGTCAAGGATGGATGCGACTAAAAGGATATATGAATCAGTTGTGAGAATGTTTCTCGACCAAACCTAAGACGTTCTTGGGAAGGGCCAGGTCAAAAGTACCCGAAATCGCCAAGCTTGTATTTAAGAGTTGACGAAGCGAAAGAAATATGCAAGGATCTTATCAAGAGGAAAGATGTAATCTCTGCCTATCTCTGTGTGGAAAAGGCGTAACTTTGTGTGCAATGTTAATATTAAAATTTCACAATATGTGAAATCCATTTTGACTACTTCAGTAATGATGAACTCTGGCTTTATACAAAATATAAAATAGGTGTATAAATAGAGCACTTAGAGGGGGCATTGGTTAACTGTTTTTATTGAAATAAATGTAATATAGAGGTCGTGGTCATTACATTAATTTTGATTAACTTTCAAATATTACCAAAGAAGTATGGTTACCAATACCAGTATTTACATCCACTGTCTGTTTTGTACAAACAATGATTTGTAATACTTTGAAATACGTTTTTACGTAAATTATCATAAAAACTCGGTGACTTTCACTTATTTTAATTGTAGGTATACAATAAAATGCAGCAAGAGAGGCTGAGCACACTAGCATGACGGTTATTTATTTTTGCTTTTAAATAAGTAAAGGGTCTATATGTAGGACTAACATACAAGTTGTTATGCATACATACTTACGTGTATAATGTGAGCAACGCAAACGCAAAAACCGTCTTACGCATATTTTGAGAGTAAAAATTAAACTTGATCGACAGAAAAAGCAATAAAAACAGTAGAATAAAGCTACATTACTTAATTTTTATAGTGGTAAATTCCACGAAATTCACAATAGGCGATATTTTTTAGTGAGAAAGAAACTGAAGAAGTTATCTGTAGTGTATATGCTAGAGATAACTTCTTCAGTTACTTTCTGCTCTACACTGCTTTGTAGGCAGAGGTAACACTCACATTTAGCCAGATCTATATGTCTTTTGAGTCTTTGTCCCCGTGTAATAGGCTAGTTGACTCATATCAAAAGTAATGAAAATAATGTTTAATTCACATAATTTATAAATTATTTAGTTATAAGCCTCAAAAAAAAAATTATTCTATAATATAGTGATGGATGGCTAACCGCAATGAATCATTTGGGGCCCAATACAAAAAGGGTCAACTAGCCTATTGGGGGCGAGCCTGCAGTCAACTGTATCAAATAATACTAATGGTTCTGCCTGTGGTACTCACGAGTTTCCTCAGGAGCCTCTCGTCCCAGCACTGGTCGGGGTCGAACTCTTCAACGCTGCTTGTCACCTGCCCTCCGCTGCTGCGGACTGTCTCCTGCAACCAACGGAAAATTGTTGACTCATATCAAAAGTTATGAAAATAATTTTTAATTCACATAGCAATTAATACAAGGGCCCGAAATACCAAGTTCAGTAAATATAAGTATGGCATTTCTGTAGAAATTCAATTTAAACATTTTATTTTTACTTTTTTTTTCATCTGCCAAAAAGCTATTAGCCATGTTCGTGAAATTGGTGAAGTAACACGTTATGTAAATAATTACTTCGTATGGTTAAAATTCGTCAAACGCCAGTGGCAACCAATTTGGTTTCAGCCTGTGTCACGCATGCGTATTGAATTTCTTACCAAAATCGTGACCTTTCTAATGGTCATCCATTGGATAATCTAAGTTTCTAATGCATATACAGATAATTCATACGTCAAAATCACCTTCGGCCATGACGCCATGACCATAGTTTTTGACTGTGAAGCAAAAACGTAATTAAAAATTTATTGTGTTATTAGGCCTCAAATTTTTTTAAAATTATTTTTTATGGTGGTGGTTATCAGTAACTAATCATTTGAGGCCCATTAAAAAGACACTAGACTGTCATCCACACACGTCTTGTTTGAATTTCTATAAATGAATAAAGGAGTGTTGAGTGTATAACTGAGAAATAATTTATTACACAAAATCATGAAGGCAAGTAAAGCAACGGAGGTGCAAAGTTTAATAAAGAGAAAAAAATAGAAGTTTAATAGAGGTTTCGCACTGTAATATTAATTAACATCAATAAATATTAATAAAACATTAACTTTCAACAAACTAACGATGACGATTTTGAAAATTGTGTTTATATTTTTTATTACTTATGAGATCAATGTTTTATACTTAGGTTTTATTCCACTAGTTAATTTCTAATTTGTGTCGGTAAATACAGCTTTACCATTTAACTTTAAGGATGGACATTGCAACTAATAACCGACTGTTTTATTTTTATTCAATTATAAAGCAACATTTTATACACCTCTACACCATGCTAATACATTTCGTCATCGTATTCCGATGGTTACACCTACTCCGGACGTGTAACCGTGACATCATTCGCCTGAAGCGAATGATACTCAAATCTATTTCAGTAAAAACTATCACGTAGTGGAAAAGACCTTGTCCAGAGCATTGCTGCCCTTCGCTCCGACGACTTTATTTTTAACTAAAATCTTGTCTCATGAACTGTATTTTAAGCTTTTCATTCTGAAATCTGTAATGTTACTTTTTACAATGACAATTTTATTATTTAAAGTGGCGTGAAAAGGCATTACAAGAGCCCGCAAGATGGAGTTCGCTAGGTTTGCATTCTTAGCATCCTTCGCATATGGATTCATCTACTGCTTACCATCAGATGCTGTTGAGTCATTTGCATGAACAAAAAATAACAAGGAGCTCTGTGGTAGTTTTAAGTGTTTGGTTTCCTTCGCTTATCATCCTTCAAGAAAATCCTTTGCCATAGTTTTACTTTGGATGGGACACTTCGTGATCTAGTTTCCTCTGTGCTTGGGAAAGCACTTAAAGCTGTATGTCCCAGCTTTTATCACTGTTTCTATGCATCATTCCTCTTTGAATCAACTGTTTCAAATATCGTTCATATGTTTCTTTGGCTGATGAGAGGTTAAGAACAGGTTATTTTTATTCCTCAACAATTAGAGTTCAGCGTCATGGTTCAATGCCCAAATGTTGAGATGGATGAGTCTATAAAATTATTTTTAGAACGTTTTAACTCCATCTCAATCGTTCCCATTCATGTGTGTGTTGGTAGGGAAGTTAAAGTAGTACATCATTCGCAAATAGGCTCCAGTTTTAAAAGTTTTATGTTTGTAAGAATTAGGCTTCCGCTGAAGTATTTTTTTTTATATTTGGCCGTCTACTATATTGGTAATGGAAGAGAAGGCCTGATAGGCCGGAACACTGCACTGGAATCATTTCAAATAACCAATCCACACATGGACTGTTATCGGGCAAACGACTCAATCACAGTCCTTTGATGTGTGATCAAAAACCGACAAGTGGACGGAAACGCATGTTCGCTATTTGCGTTGTCTGCACCATTCGTGCAAATACTCAAATAGATCGTCCACAGTAGTCCACACATGGCCGTTTTCGGACAAACATAGCAAATACGCGAACACGATACGCCTAGTGAAGTGGCGGCATAAAGTATCAAATACAAATAATTGGCGACAGATGTTCCCACCAAATCGCCGGTGGGCGTAGTCACCGCAATTAGCGATTTATTGTTGCGGACACCACACACAATACTTAAGCAAATTATAATGTGTATTTCAACTCCACTTCTGTTTGTTAGGGACAAATCTTGCAACTCAATTTTGAAGCAGATATCTATAACCGATTAAGCTGAAATTTTCCATAGATGTGTAGCCATAGGAACTCAGTAATTAAACGATACAATGCCATCAAGTTTGGAGTTTGTTTCATAAATTGTTAAATTTTGTTATGTATTTTTCTCGATTTTATTTTAATGATTTTTACCAACATCAAAGTTACTTACATATTTGTATTTACTTTTGAGTCCTTTTTATTTAGGATTTTTTTTATTACGGTTTAATTAATTTTTTATACTAAACTCTTATCATAAACACACACCAAAGCCAGTTCCATTTTATTGGAAGTTAGCATTAAAATTTTATGTTCACAAAAACAGAATCACATCCGGTCAGAAACGGTTTTGTAAATGAAACTACTTACTTACTTATATTATTTAAATAATTTATTCTTCTTTCATTATTTAATTTATTTCATTTTATTCGGGTAGCTTTAACTAGCAAAGTAATCAATCTGCCTCGTATGTTCTTATCTTTCTTAAATCTGTTTTGGAGTTAGCTCTCTTAGTATGAACTAACACCGCATTGTGATTTATATTTTGTTTTATCATGTTTAACTGTCTAAGTACTATGGAATTTGACATTAGAAATATGATAACGTGATAACTATTATATCGCGCTGCTCATGCTACTTAGCTGGAGTACCTAATTGGGTTGTAAGTACAATAATAGAAAATGTATAATTAGATTGGCCAACGTCTATGAACGTCATTCAGCTCTCAGTGGTAATGTTTATCTTTCCTGTCATCTGTCATGTTTAATTTTTAATGCTCTACTCGAATATACTTCATGACGTCAGGTTATATGTTTATATACTAACTAATTGCATTATTTGTGAATTTAAGAATTGAGAATACAATGACAATTTATTAAAACTTCTATGATATGGTTCTTCTAACTAGGGCATAATGCACACCTGATAGAACGTAAAAAATATTTAAATAATCATGTAATACTCAGGTTACTTAAGATTCCATTTAATTTACAGGCGAAGATAAATAAACACCTTTGGCCGCTTGGGGATACTAAGCGCTATGTTAATGGTATGTTTAGGAACTGCAGCTATTTAAAATGATTCCAGTCAATCAGCCCAAAGTCCCGCAACGATAGGTCCCACTGTAATTACCCGGGTGTAACCGTCACTCGGCGCCCAGTTCAAGAGCACTCGCGTCGCTAGAACTGATGAAGCCAATTTGTTTATTTACGCTGCGCGCGCACCTCGGCGCCCGGCCAAGGCGGAACAACTTCAGCCTGTTTCAACAACCTACATATACACTAATGTTATATTAACATATATATTATTATAATTAACTACAATATGTACTGCCAAATATTTAATGTAACTAGAACGTGTAACGATATGGTCGATATTGTGATGTTGATGAATCACAAAAACTTCGATTTGCTTTTTAGTTGTAGTAACAAAGTAGTCTAACTACATTATTATCTTCCAATTCATAAATGAGGAGCTCGGTGGCGTAGTGGTTAGTACGCTTTGGCTTTCGATCGAAGACAGAGCTACCTTCGCTATGGTAAGGCCGTGGATGGGTGACCAAAACATTGTGACCTCGACCTGCGTGCTTCGAAAGGCACGTTAAGCCGTTGATCCCAATCGCTTAACCGTTTCTACACACAAACACGCATTGGGCCAGCGTGGTGGTGTTACGGCCCATACTCCTCATTTGTTTCTCCATGAGGAAGGCCTGTGCCCAGCAGTGGGACGTATATTGGCTGAGGATGATTCATAAATCAAGAAACATATTCTCCTAGCTGTTTTAAATACCTACCTCATCAAAATTAATTTGTTCATTCTCCCAACAAAACAATCCATCAATTTTGTTTATGTATGAAATAATTTGTAATATAGCTAGTCAACTGGCACAAAACGAGACACAATGGAAACATCTATTGTTTGCGAATACCGGTGTTCGCGGTGCCCGTCAAGGGGTTAAAGGTGTGATTATGGATATATACGTAATATTGGGTCCTTACCTATGAAATTGGTGTTTTTTTCTCTCTTAGTATTTTGTCTGTAACTATTAGGATTCAGAGTATTCCTAAAAAAATAATTACCTCGTCTAAAAATAGACTATATTTTTGAGCTCTTTTGATTCGTTTTGATAATTTGTTGTAAGTTTAATTGTGTTAAAATTGGACACGGAGACAACTCTTTGTAAGTGCCTCCCGAATACATCATTTTATTTGCATTCACTTAAAAACGATGAATAATTTTTATGAAGTGTGATTTTACACATATTACTAAAGCTTGTCTAATGATAGATGCCAAATATTATTATCTTTGGATTTGTCGTTGTAAAGAAAACTTAAATAATTTTAGTATGGAAAATGCAGAATTTCCCAAAATCTCCATACAAAACACCAATTTCATAGGTAAGGACCTAATATTGAAAGAGGGTTAGTAAACTACCTAGCTACTCAAATGAAAGAACCTACCTCAACAAAGTTTCCAGCATACCTTTGGAACCACAACATACGTTATACGGACATGAACGTCTATTTTCCGTCGTCACACGTTCATGGGCGTAATGCAATGCAAAATATAATCATAACTATAACTTGTTCCTGCTTTACGGCGGTTTGGAAAGATATAAATAAATAAAATAAATAAAAATCATTTATTTCGGATTTGAATCCATATAGTTATTAGTATGTTAGTAACAATTTTTCTTATCAAATATGTTATGTTGTTGTTGTTGTTGTAACTGCAACCAACGCTGGAGAGGATTTTCAGACATACAGATATCAAAATGTAATGCTCTGTGACATAAAAGAACTTATGCTTTTCTGCACATTTTGAGAAGACGGTCATATTTAACCTCATTTTAAGCATACTTATTATTCCAGTATCTATTTATGGGTCAGTGTTATGTATAAAATTAGTGACTACTTACAAGACATTAGACTGATTTTTGTTTGGCTGTTGAATTATAATAGCTAATCATATCCACCTCAATCCGCAGGGCATGTCTTCAGTTAGTAATGAGAAAAAAAGGAAGCGAAGGATGTGTGAGAGAAAACTCTATTTTCCCTGCCGGGAAAAGACTGTAAAATATTGAATTTATGACTCTAGCTAAAAGGCTTCTTTACGCTCGTGTTTTAATTTTCGATTTCTCAACGTACAATGTAATGGTAGTTAAAGGTTCAGACCGCAAATGAGCTAAAGAGAAACTACGACATAAACAACACAAAGATTACGAGTATCCTACTGCAGTTATTGTCAAGTAAATAAGTGTGTAAGTTAACTAACACTTGTATTTTACGACAGCCGTAAGCTTCCGTTGCGACGTGTTGTTTACTAAATCAACACAATGTTGCGGGTTCTTTTTCTTTCCTAACTTAGGCAGTGCTAAAGCTATGCCGTAGACGGTAACGGATATTGAGTTTAAATGCGAGCTTTGAAAAAATGATTCAACTCTTTAGAGGTGCTTACTGAGAAGCGTTTCATCATTAAGCGCCCTAAATAGTTTAAAACACTAATTGTTTTACTTTGTTTTGAGTGTGTAAAGTGTGAGATGAGAAGAAAAGACGTGAATGCTGAAATAATAATGTATAAAGAAGAGTATAGGATGAGGATGATTGTGCAACCCCAACTATTTCAAATGGGAAGCAGCATCGCGATTTATTTACCCACATATGAAAACAGGCATTCAATCAAGCTTGGAAAACTCAAGCCCCGGAAGATCAATCAAAATATGATTGCCACAGCTATCAGCTGGCGGTGTCGTCAGATGCGCACGAGTGACTCAGATCTGCGCATCTACTGCACTACGGGGCTTCGCGCTAAAATAACCGATTCCTTTTATGGACTTAAGAGACTGTGTATAATAATACCCTTACACCTGTCCCTAATATGAGTGGTATAAATGTAATTGTACTGCTGTTCCGGCTTGGAGAATAAACAGGTTGTGACACTACTGTGCTGTGGCTTTACATTTTACATCAGAGGTTGGCAAGTAGACTGTATATTACATGTTTGTTCTACGAGATCTTAACATACCTCAATAAATTAATTAAAATTAATTTTCCAAACTTTTATTGTACCTACTGTTGTGACATTTGTAAGTCTATGCTCCATTCATACGAAAAGGCTCCACGCGTGAAGTAGCACTGAGCTGGGAACATTCAGGCATAAATTTAAATTGATATTTATTTTTGTTTGAAAGTAAAATGTGTCGAATTATCAAAAGTTGTAGATCAAATGTTGTTGTTTATGATGTCATCTACCTAATCTTGCGCGTTGCTGATGCATTACAAATAACCCCGTGTAAAAGAGTTCAAAATATTGGGAGAGATGAGATGGGCGTAACCACCTTTGCCCGCGACTTCGTCCGCAGTTACTATGGTTTTTTAACTGTCCCACGGGAACTCTAATTTTCCGGAATAAAAAATATCTAAGTTGTTGACCAGGGATATGAGGTATCACCATGCAAAATTTCATTGAAATCGGTCCAGCCATTTCGGAGATTACCCTGTACAAAACATAGAGAAACAATTTTTTTTTTTTTGTATTTTCCCTCTTTTTTATCCCCCTGATGTTTTTTTTCTATGTACAGACATGAGACCTCTACAGTTTTATTATATGTATGTATAGATGTCGGACAGCCACTGCAAATTGACCGCTAAATAGATTGCAAAAAGTTCAAATTTTATTTAACATTTTACTGCGATCGCCTGCAACACAATTTATACTTATTCAGGTACAGCCACGTTCACATATGAAAACGCCATTGAAAGTTCATGACTTAATTAGTAGCGAAAGTATATCGTCACCTGTCGAACGTGCAAATATATTTTTGCACGTGACTGTACATTATTTCTAAGTTCTTAGTCATAACAAAATATTTAATTTTAGCTTTAGAAAACTAAAAGTACTTTAGAACTTTTATTTTACATCTAACGATCACTACGCGATAGCAATGCCAAATAGAAAAGTTGCTTTGCAATTAGAAATTCAATTAGTTAGGTAGTTAACTAGAGAGCGTGCAGTACTCAGCTTAAGTAAATAAAGATTTTACTGTTCCTCTCGAAGACACGCTTGTGATGTTTTGGTTCTTATAAAATTCTGTACCCATAGAAATTGGCATTCTTAACGCAACCAAATTTTTTTATTATTTTACAATAAAAACTTACACTATGCGTACTGAATCTCTATGTTATAGGTAGCTGAATAACAACATAACAGTTACCCGAGAGAGACGTAAACCTTAAAAAAGTAGAAAGGAAAATGAAAAACATTATACGATTTCCACGGGATAAATAGGGGGAAGTACCAGGGAGTATTGATGCTCTATGCACCCCAGGGATAACTGTCCCCGGCTGCGCGCGCAGCGCCCCAAATATATCACGGAACAGTTTCTCATGACATCACAGCGTAATTTTAGCGCCAGTGCGGCTAGCGCGCTGGTTCATATTATGTATACTATATTATGTATACTTCAGACTACGAACGAGTTTATTTGCAGCATATTCACTGGAATTGTCTATATCTGTTATTCTTCCAGAAGAAACGTTTAAACATTTTATATTTAACAATAACAAACATATATATAAAATTTATTTAGAGAAGGGCAGTCAGATGTTGTGGTTTTAACTCTATTTTTATTTGATATTGCAGTTTTGAACTACACTATCTGTTTTATATACCAGCAAAACATAATTATACCTAATTTGTACACACATTTTGTTTTTACCATTATATCGTCGTTATTAGGATAGAATATACAATGAGTATGAGGACGCTAGAGCTCATAGAGAGTGTCATGTTGAAAGCTCCTCTGGCTTGTGTGCTACGCGCCTGTAACCGTAATCGTCGTCCTCAGCCTAAATACGTCCCACTGCTGGGCACAGGCTTTCCTCATGGAGAAACACATGAAGAGTATGTTAGTAATTACCGAAAATACACTTTTAGCCATCGCTGTCGTTTACAAAACGCCTACAGACTCCGAGGGTATGAATTAATACTCGTATAAAGACATAAATAACTCATTCAGTGACCAAAACGCAAAAAACAAAAGAATATACAGTAAATTTAAATAAAATATTTAATTGATGGAATTTTATAATTTTTGTCATGTTTATGATGAATAATAAACGTAAGTATTATTATGTATAATAAATGTATCAGTTTATTCGCAGTTTCGTGGCAGCTTTATGTCTTTTTCAGTTTAAACCTCGTGGAATTAGTTAATAAACATTATTAGCATCCAATTTTGTTCTATTAATATGCTGATATAATTGTCATTGAAGACAGCAACGAGAGGTGCTTTAATGTGTGCTCCACTTTGATATTCTGAGTGCTTTTGTATTTTGAACGTACTGTAAATTCGAGTAGAAGATCAGTGGGGCAGATGTTTGGCAGGTCACCGAGCGGGTGCGCATGCGCTTGTACTAACTACCGATAATTAACATACATACCTACATATTATCACATTATATCCCTGAAAGGGTATTACAGTGGTGTATCACAACACCCTTCCTTGTCCAGTAATTTCCTATTAAGGGTCGTCCACTTTTAGAGCGTGATTTAGTTTAATAACTCATAAATCTTAAGTTATTTTCACTTAAGATTTATGAGTTATTAAGGTGAAGGTCCTTCAGTCGCTAATGCAACCGTTTCTTTTAATATGCGTATAGGCTCTTAAAGAATATATCCAAACCACTGATATTATAAACAAAGGAACGAAGAACAACCTCTGTTTTCTAGTACTACCGCTCGTTTTAAATGATAGATGGCTCAACAAGTCCACGGCGTCCCACTGGCTATTGACATTCTTATAAAGAATGTAATGAATCGTACGCCTAGACTTCAAAGTAATAGGTTGGGGAAAAAGTTTCTTCGCATTTTTTAAGAAAATTCAAAACATTTTTTAATATAGTTTATTTACATTTAACTAAAGTATGTAGGTACCATTTTGTTCGATAACTTTTTGCCATCTTGTAGGTAGGGACATGATCCCATTGCTATAGAAATTTTGGGACTTCTGGTCAAAATACCGCGACAAGTGGTTTTGGCAGTCCTCTCGTGATGTTAACCTGACACTGCCTTAAGAATTCTGAAGAGACCGAAACAGGTGGAAATCTGAAGGTGCAAGGTCAGGACTATACGGCGGATGCATTAACACCTCCCAGCCAAACTCTCTTAATTTTTGCTGAGTGGCTAAAGATGTGTGAGGTCTAGCGTTATCATGATGAAAAACCACACCCCTTCTGTTGATTAATTCCGGCCGCTTTCTCTCAACTTCTTGCTTTAATCTCATCAGTTGTTCGCAGTAGAGTTAAGAATCGATGGTTCTGCCTGGTGGTAACAGCTCATAATGAATAATGCCCTTCCAATCCCACCACACACACACAGCATCACCTTGTTGCGAGTTAACCCGGGTTTCGCCACAGTCTGTGAAGCCTGACCGGCCTTTGACCACGACCTTTTTCGCCGTTCTTGTCGTACGTGATCCACTTTTCATCACCAGTTATCAGCTTCTTCAAAAATGGTTCGGTTTCATTACGTCGTAATAAAGAATCACAAATGAGTACACGGTTCATTAGGTTTCTTTCAGTGAGCTCGTGAGGTACCCAAATGTCGAGCTTTTTTGTGTACCCAGTTTTTTTCAAATGCGCCAAAACTGTTTTGTGGTCAATTCCCAGTTCTTCAGCTACGTCGTAACTACTGACATGCCGATCTTGCTCCACTTTTTCAAAAATGGCATCCATTTTATCTGTAATAGGGCGACCAGAGCGACGTGCATCTTTGACATCAAAATTTCCGGATTGAAAACGCTTAAACCAAATTTGTGCTACTCTCACAAACACTGCACTAGGTCCATAAACATCGCAAATTTTTTTCGCGGCTTGCGTTGAATTTTTCCTTTTTTGTAGTAAAATTTTAAAATGGTTCGAATTTCTTCATTAGATTCACTCATCTTGGCGGTACGAAAAACAAATGAAAATCACACATTTTCCTAATTTAAATTTGGAATTATGTTCTTTAAAATTTAAACTTTCAATGATACCAAAACCAGCCAGATACAAATAGTATAGCCAAAGAGATTTTATTACAAGTTTATACATACTATAGTGCGAAAAGACTTTTTCCCCAACCTAATATAAGCATTTGGTTTCATCCACAACAATCCATGCAACTACAGTAGGTAATGGCCGAGAGATCAATGTTCTTGCGTGTGCGCATTTCCGCGCATCATTTATTTTACAAACACACCAGGCATCGCAAACAAAAAAGATAATAAACTTCGAATGAAACGTCTTTCACTGACGTTAGACGATAATTATTTTCGGAGACGTTTAATTAAGATTGATTATTTTGGAAAAGAATTGTGGACAAATGAAAATACATGAGCTCGCTTTTCTTGGGGTAAACGAACTGAATTCATTCACCCTAATGACATTGAAAAATACAGTAGAGAGCTAAAAATAGAGTGAAATGGAATGAAAATAATTTTTAATCTACATGATTATGAAAACTTATATGTTACAATTACAGTGGTTTGCGTTGTAAGGGTCGAAAACTTTATGAAAAATGTTTTAAGCAAAACCGTTAGCTGCCAGCTCTTGTGCACCCTTGTGTGTGTGTTCTTATGATTTTTAAAATCGCCGCACCAATCTTGGAATCGATGGCCCGTAGCGCAGATAACATATATTTCCTCTACCACATTGAATAGATTTACAGTAAATATCACGTTGTCGGAGAACAACCGCATAACTCACTGATCAAAATGATTGTCCGGCAAGAAGCGGTCTTGATGTATCGACACGCGGCTGCGAATCTCGAAGATTGTACATAGATAATTGCTTATATTAATGATTATTCATTAATTCATGTGTGGTAGAGCAAAGAAGCAAGGTAAGGTAAAAAGAGATTTTATATCACGAGAATAAAATCAATATATTACAACGGTAGACTTAAAATGAAAATAGAGGACTATTCCGTAAATGGTAAAAAAACTCGTTCTAGAAATTTATTTAAATTTATTTTCTTTAATAGAGATACAAAACCGATTGTTCTATATATACGGATCACATTACAAAAAAAATTGTAGTTTTATAGTTTATGATTTGAAATCCAAGTTGATTTTGTCATTGTGTTTTTTATGAACAGGCTTTGTTCTACGGTATTGCCACTCATACATTCATTCATTGTTAGTATGGAATACTAAAACAATTTAAAAGGATTGCTTCCGTGTAAAAATGTAGCAATATATGAGTTTAATATATTCCATGCTCACCCTATAAAACTAAAAAGCGTGGAGATCGCACAAGTGCAACTGAGCTAATTGCTGGCGGTGTCTAGTCATAGCGCACTTGTATAGAAAGTTTTTACATTTTCATTTTACCAAGTTCAGTAACCACCTCACAAAGATTAAAAAACAGCCAAGAATTGCATAAATCTAATTCAAAGCCAGAAAATTCACAGAAATGCTAACAAAGTAGTATAATATATAATTACAATGCCGAAAGCAGTGCCAAGAACATAAGGATTTTCATTTGGAAAAACAGTAATTTAATTTTTAATGTTTTGAGAACAAGGCGCAAATCGTAAACACCAAATCGGGAAGGGGAAGCGTTCGCTGCGCAGGCGCAAATGCCCGCGCTGCCAACGGAGGCACGTGCGCTCACGTCACAGATGAACAAAGAAAATTTGAGAAAATTAAGCAGCTTTATTGCATTATCATGTAGGTTGGCGTGTAAGGAGAGGAAGACTGAAGAAAAGATGGATGGATTGCAAGATTAGGTACTCGTATATGATGAGGAAGATAGTGAATGTTGACTTGGCGAGTGACAGGAAAGAGTGGAAGTAGGATATGTTGCGCCGAGTGCAGGACAAAGAAGAAGAGCATTATGGTAGTTGAAGTTATATAAGATAGGACAGTTGCAAGGCCCAAAATGACCCAAATAGTAAATGTTGAAGTTGTTACTTCATTCAAAGTCCACATTGAAACTATTTCGCGGCTTATGAAAAGAACTATAGATAATAAATAAATATACATAATAATATCATTGTTATTTATAAAAATATAATTTGAGTAAGCAGCAAATATTGACGTAGGCGCAGGCAGGCGATTGCGCACAGCATGTGGCATCGATGTGGCAATCTTTAGGGGGATTTATGTGCACTAGGGATCTCTCAATTAAGATATTTAATAGATAACAAAAGGCTCTCTCAGCAAAGATACCAAAGACCGAAGACATATTTAGTGCAAACGGGACTATTATAGATCATAATCGTTTCTCGTCTGTGGTTTCAATACCATCTGGTAAGATATAACAGATTCGCCTGCACCAGGTGTAAGTATTTCCGATTGTATTTGATTCCCCGCTATATCGAGAGCACGGCAGCCCGCGGCCGCAATTGACCTAGTTCGTACATTTGGCTCGGCGTCGAGTATCGCCGTATAATTATTATTAGAGCGAGAGTAACGCACTCGAGTTACGCACGACAGCGCGATTCAGGTACGCACTGAAAGCGGAACATATTTAATACTAATTTGCCAAGCTCTAATTTATTCTAGTTAACGTTATTATTCGTTTGAAGATGTTTAAGTGGCGAAGGTCAGGGAATGGATGAGGAGCAGCAGGTTCCGAAAGATAGGGTGGCGTGGTATTTACAATTAAAAAAGATGCATAGAGATTAGAGAAGGCAGAAAGGATACAGGAGAAAGATATTGTGTCCTGCCTGAAGTGGAACATGATCAGAAAGAAGATGACGTTGACGTTGGCGTTGTGGATAATTTCACTCTTTTTCTCTTTGTCGTCGGGACTACAAATCTAAATGAATTGAGTTCAATAATCTTATCTATATCTTTGTCTTAATTAAACAGTCTCAAAGAACGAGGCAACAATTTAAGCAACGACAGTTAAGCAGTTAGGCAATGACTGTCCTACATGAGCTGGCAAACAAAGGCGTATTTTTAGTGTTGACAGATTGCTGATGAGATTCACAAAAAACGAGATAAAGAGTAGTAATAAAGATGATAGTAAGGAATTAAGTTCCAAATTGTTGGACGACTGGCAATGCTTGTTATCTTTGTACCTTTGTATGTTCAAAAACTAAACCTATTTATAGATGAACGCAGTGATGTTTCTTCCGTATTACAAGGGCATACAGTGTAAAGTAGCAAGGTTATCTTGTTTCACTGGTGTTGTCTAAAAAGTCAGTCTATTTTAAATTTCAGACTAATGATAGGTGCAACTTCAAAGACTTGTTAGCTGAGGAGGAGGAGCTGAGATAGCTGGCAATTTCACTCGTTAATAGACAATATAATTTTCAGCCTATATACAAAATCAAAAAGATCTATATTACATTTTAAACAATTCGTAAAATTATTAAGATAATTCCATTAGATCTCCGCGGTCACTGGCACCGCACACTTCTACGTTGGTGACGAATTTATATAGATTCATTCAACTCTAGAGCGGTGCCAATAAATTGATCTATGTATTGATAATCAATACTATTATTAGCGTTATTATTCATGGAGTCACTTGCACTAAACAAGATGCGAATTAGATAGATAAACAAACAGTGTTCTTAATGGCTTTACGCTGTTGATCTTAGCGGCGTCTACATTTTAAGGAATTTCGGTAGTTCCTATAAAGGCGAGCCGCTGCCAGAAAATTGGTGTTTGGTAGATATGCACCTAGGGAATGTATTACCAAGAAAAGTCACTGGGCCGCTAGAACGGGCAGCGTAAAGTATGCCGATTTAGATAGCCGTAATACTAAGACTTGTAAGTTATAAAACGATTCATGATTTCAATAATTATATTAGACTAGTGGCATCCCACGGTATCACCATAGTGGTATCCGTTCATGGGGTTATCGGGGTACAAAGTAGCTATCCTTTCTCAGGCTCTAGACTATCTGTGTACCAAATTTCGATTAACCCTTGAGGGTTGGCGCGAACGCCGGTGTTCGCAAACAATAGATCTCCCATCTACCACCGACAGAAACAGTAACTTTCGGTTTATAATATTAGTGTGGATTTAATTAGTTGTATGTTGTTAGTGAAAATTTAATGATATTGTACAGTAAGGACCAAATAAAATGGCTCGCAAAGCAAGGCCTGTTTTTTAATAACAATAATCACAAACAAGCGAACATCCCGATAGTAAGCTCCAGTTGCTATCAATATCTACATGTGTCAGAATTGCATCTGCTGGCGCTTGCCCGATTATTTCGGCAAAACGTTTAGCTGAAACTCACAATTTTGATACACCCATCAAAAATATTGCTACAGGCGTGAGATAGTCATACAAACGGGTTTATTTTGATGCCAGTAGAATTTATTTTCATTTGCAATTTTTATAATGTTTAGTAGACATGTAAATACAATAAAGGAGTCGGAGTTGGTATCAATTTACGTTCTATTTCGATCGGTACTCGTGTTGTGGAGTGTTTGGATTTTTCTAGTGTTTATTTGTGTGTGCTCGCGTAACGCGGGGTATTTTGGGAGTTCAATAGTGTTCCTAGTGTTGATCTGATGCAATGATGCAGCGAGATTGGTTAGTGAATTAAATTTTAATGATATAGCTTGACAAATCAATATTAGAATGGAAATTTGATGTTTAGGTCATGAATAACGGTTTTCTCGGAACAAGACCTCTAGAGAGTTTTGTGAATGGCTTGCAGTTGATTGAAAGAACTAAGACGCCCTCAGAATAAATAGAAGGACCCAAAAGTCTCCTATTGCGAATTCTGTTTTGTTTTTGGCATTCATGCTAGGCATGTTAGGCATGCATGTCTATTGGATGGTGTGCGCCCACCATGAATTATTTACTGTGTGACTCATATAAACTTTAATAAATCAGACCTTTTTCTGCATTTCAAGAATATTGTGGTAGCCAATATAATTGGGTGCAACTAAAATTCATAGAATAGTGCTAAGAAAAACTCAAGTCGTAAACGCATTGTCTCTTTATGCGCGGTCGTTGTGTAGTTTAGTGTTATGGATGTCAACAGTCAACTAAAGAAAGGGCGGATTGTTTGATGTGTCTTCAATAACGTTAGTTATCGCATTCATTCGTCAGGTTTTAAAGTTAACCTTCCTGGCGTCTCTAGTTACTTAAGTATTTGGTTAAGAACTTTTGCTAGCAGTTTATTATCCAGCCGCAAAATACGTATTTTTATATACTTCTCTTAAATAGTTAGACTATCTTTAATTTTTACATAAAATTGGTTTTTCAGGGTCGGCGTAAGATGTTGGCGTATTGTGTTGTTTCGTTATGATTCTATGCCTAGTTGTGCCTTCATATTAATGTTCTATATTATAATCTGTTCAAATATTATAATGATTGAACTAAAATCACATTATAACTACGCATATTTACAGATCAAATTATACACAAATAATAATATTACTAACTTACTCACTGGCGAAATGTGGGTGTTTAACACCTCTGCCTACCTCTTCGGGGAAAGAGGCGTGATGATATGTTATGTTTATTAACTCTTGAGTGTAATTTCATTATGCAATATTCATGTTTGAATATGTTTTTAATTCTACAGAAAACTTTACAACTTACTATAGCTTACAAAACAATATCCATTTTTTTTAATAATAAGTTGCTTATTTATTATTTAGCAATCATGTCGTGACTACCGTAATAATGGAGAGATCAAAATTGACCACGTATAGTATTTGCAATTTTATAGCAATCCGGGTTTTCGTGGCCGACAAACCGCTACCAAACTAAAAAGTACCTACACTAGAAAGTTTATGTAATGTTAAGGCGGCGCCGGCGGCGCAGCTAATCTGTAAGGTTGATAAATAAAATAAAATAGGAAAAACGAAAATATCTATCTACTATAGATATATGATTTTTTTTCATAGTTTATTTTTCTTAAATGAAAACATTAAGTGTTAATTTAATTCGTTATTAGTTCATTTAAAAATCTTGATTATGATATGAAAATAAGATATTTTGTTTAAAGAATAATAATAATGCTTCTTTTTAAGACCTTAATAAAACACCGATTGTATATCGGGGATCGAAGATAAAAAAAATCAAAATTAATAGAACATGTTTCAAAAAAAAGGTAATTCTGTCTTTTTTCGTTGCATTACCTAATAATATCACAAAAAAACATTTACTTACGTACAACGTAAATAATTATCTATTATTATTATTTTTAGTTTGTATTTTCTAAAATTCAGCTATAATTCTTATATAGAAATACGTAATCCTTTTATCATAATATTTCTATTTCCTGTGGATTTATGGTGTTTGATAAAATAAAACTAAATCAAGTGTAGGCATCGCCTTAACTTTTTAGGTTTCGTTATTTATCTGTTCGGCCGTGTTATTATCGCAAATAGCATGTAATTTTGCCGATCGCTGGCTGGGCGTAATTATTAATTTTCCACATGCGCACCGGCAGCGGAAGTTGATCATACACGTCCCAAATTACACTAATCAAAATCTTTTGTAAGTGGGTTCAAATTAAGTGCCTATATTTTACTATCGTTAGAAACTCTACAGTATTGTAAAACCGTTTTCACTGAAACTTAATGTAAAGTATACTCTGAATTAAACAAACTTTTTAAGGAGATTCAAAGATCAATAAAATTTTAGAATTGACTAAGCTCGGTATGTTTATAGGCTTTTCTTCTGACAATATACTTTTCGATAATTCCGATCGCAAATCAGAAAATGGATTTATGATAAGATTTCGATCGGATGATGGGTTCACGATATTCGAAGGTTGGCTGGATGAGAATTGCAAAAATCGAGAGAGGTGATGGCGAAATTTCGATCAAATTTTGGTAAATGTATCTAACTTTCACAAATCCCATACGTCTTCAATATATCGAAAGCTCCTTGCGTCTCAGTCTGTGCTTAAAACAGTTCATAGCTTTCAGACTGTCTGAAACCTATAATCTTATGTGACTATTTAGATAAGTGTTTCAGAATCCTGTTACACCAAAATTCTCAGTGAATTCTTTTACTCTTTTCGTCTTAAGTGTCTCCTTGTTTTTCAAATACGTGGTGCTGAATAATTATTTTTCTATAAATCAACTTTAACATCAATATAGCTCCGTGCTACGACATTTTTAACATCCCAATCTTACATAATCCAAATAAATCAGTAGAAAAAAAACAAGACGCTCTCAAACTGAAAGCTGTAATCACTCAGCGCGGCTCTAAAATTCTTCGTCAAACTAATTTTATGTTGAGGTTAAGCTTTCGTAATGTCACGCATTTTTGTCGCGGCGACCTGTCGCGTGTCGCGCGCGGCCTCGTCCGTGTCGCTGCGTCCAAACGATGACAGATGCAATGTCAATTTGAAGTTGACAGTTGATTCAGCACAGTCAGAGTAACAATATTAATATTATTTACTTGTAATAATTATACCAAATTTACTCTAAAATGCGGGTTGGGGTATACTCGAAGTAATGTTCCAAAATGTGATTGTTTTATTTTAAAGTAGTGGTTTCCCGCGACTTCACCCGTTCCCATGGGAATATCGATAATCGGATAAAATGCCTATGTCCTTTTTCAGGCTCTAGACTATCTATGTATCTTTCTATTAAATATCAGAACTACTAATTAGTTCTGATGTGTAAGCGAGACAGACAGACAGAGTTACTTTCGCATTTATAATATTAGTATTTGTAAAAGATTATAATTTAGGTATTAACGTTCGTCAGCGATAAAGATTACGAAGAAAAGATTACATCAGAAAATATGTAACGTGGGAAGATTATGAATTGAGGTAATATAATCGGCAGACAACATAGGCCATTAATTTAAGACAACTTAGCGAAAATAATTTAACTGAAATCACAATACTCATGAGCAAATTTTCTCCTACGCATAGAAAAAAGAATAATAGCATTTTTAAGTAAAATTATGCCAGGTCATTAAAAAATAAATCAATAATAAAACTTACCAAAAAATGACGATAAAACTGAAATCCTTTACCGGTTCACTATTGCCTACCGCGGTGCGGGACTGCACTATCTAAGGGATGGATTGGGGGAATTATTTATATCATAATTTAATTAATAAAAATAAAAAGTTCCCCTTTTTAATTTAAGTCATATCGATTTTGGCGCGCACCGCTCTGCGCAAGCGTGCTGGGCGGACTGCGCGCCGGCCGCTTCACACGTCACCGCGCCAAATATAGTGCCGAGAAAATTTCACACGATTCAGAACTTAAACTCTTAACATACAAAACACAATTTTCTCCACGGAAAATTGTGCTGTACGCTCTTTTTCCCGCCTTCCCTGGTGAAATGTCGGCGATGCGCCGTGTTATTTTTGCCGCGATTTTCGTCGCTTTCCGCGCGTGTCTTTAAACGGCAATGGCGGCGGCTCGCTTCTACGGAAACGCTTTTGTTTACTATTTGAGAAAATGCGCGTCACACCGAGCCGGTTACTGGCTACTCGCTTTGTGTAATTACAACATTCGGATTATTTTCGTGAACTTCGACGCTACGCCATTGTGTAGGGAACGTTTTGTAGTGGAATATTTGAGTGCTGTCCAAATAAAGCGCGCTAATTTACTGCGAACTTGTGAACATTATTTAGAATTTTTAACTCAATACTGGGAAAACTAATTTCTTTTCAATAATTCGTATTTTTTTGTATTGTCTATACGTTATACAATCACGCCTATAATCTCAAAAGAGCTTTCGTTATCATTTTGGTTGCATAAGTTACTTCCCTTCTTTCACACATGAGGAATACAGGTCATTAACACTATTAAGCTGGTCTAATGGTGGTGGGATGGGGGATGGATTGGCGGTTGGAAGTTGGAACTAGTCAGACAAAGTTTCATGTTCTAGCTAGATATTGGAAGATGGTTTTCTTAGCGGATGCTTACATGATAATAAGAACTACATGGGTGTAAAATTTTCGTGTAATCAATTTCAGTGGCTTAAGCTTTGTGTTGATAATCAAAGGCATTTTCTTTATGTACACATGAGTAAGGTAAACGCAGGTATTACCGCGTAAATTAAAATCTGCAGGTATTATCAAGATAATATTGCAGTTTAATGCAATTACAGGCATGTTTATGCAATTACAGGATTAGTAACCGTTTCATAAAAGTAAACTTTTTAAGGATTTGAAATAGAATAATTTTACACATATAAATATTCTGCTGCAATTAATTGCTTCTGGAATGTAGATGTTCTATAATCATCGATCAAGCGAGCATGCTGTATGTGCCATATTTTCTAATACTGTTTTTGTTTACGATTCATATGTGTATTTGTTTACGGCGTACAAATGATTTGCGCTTAATACATCAAGTCATTGCTGAACAAAGATAGTTGTATTCAGAATACCTGGTTATAATTATTTACTGTGGGATATTTTTGTTAGACATAAAAAAGAACTTAAATCTTCTTCTCCTTTGTCCTGCTATTCCCAATTCTGTTATTTGGGGTCGGCGCAACATTTTCCCTTCTTCCACTCTCTCCTATCACTCGCTAAGTCAACTCTTACTTCCTTCCTCGTCATATCCGCATTCACACAATCCATCCATCTTTTCTTGGGACCTCATCTGCCTACACGCCCATCCACTTTCAAATCCATAACTTTCCTGGTGACATGGACATTTTCTCTCCTCATTACATGTCCATATCAGTAACGTCGTTTTTCTCTCAGTTTATCAGCAATCGGGGCAACTTTCAGACTGCCCCTCGTATATTCATTTTTCAATTGACAAAATACCTAGTAACGTCCTCAATAGACATTGATGATCATTAAAAAATTGTAACTGACTAATATTAAAGTGACGATTAAAAATCAAGAGAATCGAATAAGTAAAACCAATACTTGTATGTTCATAAGACATTATTACAGCAAAATTTTCTCTACCTGATCGGATATAGTGTATTTTAAAGATAGGAATCCCGTAGGCATTTTGTATCGAAAAAGCGTTGATATTTTTTTGCCTTTTTACAAATAAATATTTGCGTAAAAACATTGCACACATGGTGATTCCTCACATAGTAACAGCCCTGTTACTATGAGAGATAGTTGGCAGCATTAAATGTGGTTGTCGTGAGCTAAACTACGGCGATGGTGTACAAATTATCAGTCAAAATGTTTCTGTGGTTGGTCTTTATAAAGTACCTTAGTATGTAGTAAGAATTGAAAACGTAACTTCCCTGAAAACCTCTGTAGTATCGCAAACAACCCCTGCGCTCACCCACTCGAAAATAAATAAAAATACGATTGCGGGTAACCGTTGTGCGTACTGTTTCTATGCACAAAAATCGCGCAGTCCAAATGTAGCATGTTACATTTTTAAAATCAGTCTCTGAAAAAAGTTGTTAGTGCGTGCGCTTGTAATGAAAGCTATGTGTTAAATATACTTGCGGTTTCCGACTTGCAATTAAACCAACTGGCCCCAACGGCCCAACGACGGGCCCCAACACGGGCCCGTTGGTTTAACGAATACGTATCCTCCCATCGGGTTCTAGCCATCCTAGCTTTCTTTTATCGATTTTAGTCACTTCGTCCACCTACACACCATACCTCTCTCTTATACTTAAACTATACCTAATATGGTGTTTCAAAAAACTTCACAAATTCTTCTTATTGCTCTGATATCGACAACATCTATTAAAATTAATGTTGCTTAATCCCTCCCTTCAGTAGGACACAGGTTTCAAAGACGCTTCTACTTGCAGATATTTTTGTACACGTCAACCGATATTCGTAGAAATGGGTAATTAGTGTAGCGCACTGACAGAGACATAGTATTGGTTGTAGTTATAATGAGTTTGTTTACTAAAATATTTCTTTTTATCTTTAGCTATACAGTCAAACCGGCAATCTAAGTCAGCCAGGTGAAATTAAGCTTCAAGTGTCCTTATAAAATTTGAAGTGTTCCCTCGATTTCTCATGGATCAGATCTGAATCTGATGAATATGGGACCAGCTGTGAAGTATATCCTCTCAAACAAAAATGTATTTTCTGGAGCAGTTCAGGCGTCTCCGAGTAATCGAGGAACATAAATAAAAAAAGATTCCGACGATTTGACTACCTTCTCCTTTTTTGAATGCGGTTAAGAATAGAAGGTGACCTACCTGCTTGATGTGCACCTGTCCTCCCTTGTCGGTGACGTAGCCCTGCATGCCGGCCATCAGCACCGTCGCGCCCAGGAACTTGTTCAGCAGCGCGCGCGCCTCGGTGTCCTCTGTGCTGTCTCCTTCTTGGATCACTGTGGAATAGTGTGTCATCAGTTTTACCTGATCAAACATGGACGTTAACAAGTTATCATTATGATGGTTTTTAGCACTACGACGAACTTTTGCTTCAAATTATTCGAATAAACGTTGTATTAGGTCCTTACCTATGAAATTGGTGTTTTGTATGGAGATTTTGGGGAATTCTGCATTTTCCATACTAACATTTTTTCAGTTTTCTTCACAACGACAAATCCAAAGATATAAAATAAAAAGAAAGAATGAAAAAAAGAAGAAAGATATTTGGTATCTATCATTAGACAAGCTTTAGTAATATGTGTAATATCACACTTGATAAAAATTATTTATTGTTTTTAAGTGAATGCAAATAAAATTATGTATTCGGGAGGCACTTAAAAAGAGTTGTCTCCGTGTCCAATTTTAACACAATTAAACTTACAACAAATTATCAAAACAAATCAAAAGAGCTCAAAAATATAGTCTATTTTTAGACGAGGTAATTATTTTTTAGGAATACTCTGAATCTTAATAGTTACAGACAAAATACTAAGAGAGAAAAAAAACACCAATTTCATAGGTAAGGACCCAATATTATTGATTTTCCATGAAAAGTAACAAGAATATAGAAATAATCTTAACAAATAAAGCTGAATGATTCAAAAGAAATGCATTGTTATATATTTTCTTCATCGTCATTATTCATTCTTATGAGTCGAGAGGTCAACTTAAAGGTCAAATAAGAGTGGGATAAATCTGCGAATGGACCCACATGCACGTGCGTGACCAAATGGGAATGGGACGATTTGCGTCAAACCCCTCAGTACTTATGGCGTCTGCAGAGTTAAATCTCATTAAAAACGGCAGTTATATTTTAGTCGTTCAACAGAGCAGAATTTTATTTTAATAATTCTGTTTTTTTTTACCCACCAACAAATTGGGCTAGCGTGGTGGTGTTACGGCCCATACTGCCTGTCCCAGCCTATATAGGCTGATGACGAATATTGTTTGATTTCTTCTTGTGGACTGTGGATAGCTGGAGATGGTGATGACCTGTCGTAATTTAATACATTAAGCTGTGAGTGTGCAGTAGGTATACACAACTCACCGATATCAGCATTCTTCATCCTAGTGAGTATATCCTGCACCCCGGTGACTTTAGTGTTGCTGTCGAGGAAGGAGCGCTCCTGCGGCCGGGCTTGCGAGCTCGTGTGCGTGCTCGTCCGGCTGGTCTGCGAGCTGGTGCGCGTGCTCGGCGTGCCCGCCTGCGTGCTCGCGCGCATGCTCGTGCTGGTCCGCGTGGTGGTGGTGACTACGCGCCCGTCGCGCTCCGTCGTGCTCGTCACGGTCTCGTCTACAGAGCCCAGGCTGTGCTCGCTGTCTGTTCGCGCCAAACCTTTACAGCAATAAAAATAAATTGACTTGAGAAAGGGTTAAAATAAAGATAACATTCCCATTGAAAGCAAAACGAAATGACGAAAGCGGGTAAACTTGGACGGCCAAATTCCGTAGCAGCATCTCTAATTTGTAGAGAAGGTTACTGACTAAGTAGGTTACTATTTATACCATTCGTATTTTTTATCCATGTACTTAAATACAATTCGAATGTTAAAGCCATTGATGCTGCTTATGACGCCTCATGTAGAGTGCTACTAGTATGTTTTGTGTACTGACCCGCGTGCACGGAGGAGTCGCTGGACACGCTGTCCTTCATGCTGCTGGCGCGCAGGATCAGCCCCGCCTTCGGGTAAGTGCTGCGCTCCGCCTTCGACGTCTCGCCTAGCACACGAACCAGTGTTCTTTAGTTATCATTTTAAATTATTCTTATGTGTACAACCACATGCTAAAGACTGTGTACTTTGGTAGAAATCAAAACTTAAACCCAGTAGTACCCTCAATTACACAATTTATCTATATTTTTAGTCCCTATTTCCCTTCTTATATATATTCCTACATAGGTAACCACTTTAATATTCATAAGTTTCATCATTCGGTCTACTCATCTTAATTTTATTGTCCATCATTAACTGTAAAATTGTGTTATATTTTTATATTAATGTAAAAGAGGGAGGTGATAGATATCCTCTACGGTGTAAGGTGAAGGTGGCTACAGAAAATCGTAGCAAAATAACAGTACTTGACAATGGCCGCCAAAGCTCACTGACAGCGCAAAGGTGAATCGTCTCGTAAGGTTGATTAATACATAGGCCGTATGTTTTGTTTGTCACACTAGTGGTATAAGAGAGGTACTTGTAAGAATCAGAGAGTGAACAATATTTAAAATGTTAACAATAAAAAATCCACCGAAACGACGAAAAATTCGACTTTGTTACAAAAGTGTACCATAATATGATCTACATACATGTTAACTATAAGCCGAGGCCGTGGGAAAAGCTCAGTCATCCATAACGCAATGCAAAGCAGCACTGTGACATTTTTCTGCACAACCGAAAATTTTAAATTGCAGCGGTATCCGCTGTTAACAGAAGTAACAGAAAATTTTGTTTACCAAAATTATTTTCGTTCTACCTCAGTTTTCTTAGATTTTTTATATAATTATATTGGGTCTTGACCTATAAAATTGGTGTTTTTTATCTTTTAGTTTTTTGTCCGTAACTATTAAGTTTCAGAATATTCTTAAAAAATAATTACCTCTTCTAAAAATAGAGCTTGTCTAATTAATGATAAACGGCAAATATTATTATCTCTGGATTGGTCGTTGTGAAGAAAACTGAAAAAAGTTAGTATGGAAAATGCAGACTTCCCCAAAATCTCCATACAAAACACCAATTTCATAGGTACGGACCTAATATCTAAGTAATGGGAATCCATCACTTTATCGCAATTCCTTTCAACGAATTTCATTACCCATAAAACGATTCCTAGAAGTTTTTGTACAATATTTAACAAATACTAGAATTTGGTTTATTTTTATTTCATAGAATATTCATTATCTAGAAACAGAGTTCGTTATTTCGTTTCATGTTTTATACATTTTATCGATATAACTTTATTATAAAAATGATTGAAACATAAATTTTTACCTCAATAAATCAATAATTATATATCGAAAATTCGATTTCATGCTATTAATTAAGGTAGTTCTGTGCGGGATTTCTTTTTAGAGCATTATTTAAAACAAAAATAAAATGTATGTTCGATGTACCTTTTTTCTGGGATAAAAAACAATTTAAAGAGATTTTTTTAGGAAATGTTTTTTGATGATATAAAACTGTGATGAATATATTTTCGATGAACTGAAAAAAAAGAATTGAAATCGTGGAAAAGTTTACGATGAACTGAAATTCGATAAAAAAATCTGTGACTGTTAATTGCCACCCCTAAGTTATTCATTGCCACCCGCAATCAACCTTACGATACTTATCTGAAATTATAAATGTCACGTTTGTTTGTTTGACGTCAGGGGATATGACGTTTTGAGACAATACAATGATTGCCGGCGCAGCCGCAGGCGCAAATAAGATATAGATATTAACGACCGTGACTAAAGCTGATAGAATTCCAATTGTTTTTGAAACAATTACACCAAACAAACAATTATATAGACAATACTGAAATAACTTTTATGTAATGAAATAACTTTAATGATATCGGTTCTACTAATAATATTTCGAGCAAATTAATGTTCTCAGACATAAAAAGCTTATTCTGAGTATTTAAGAGATGACCACCATCGCCACCTCATCGCTAAGAAAACCGTTACATTTTTAAACATAAAAAAATTGTGAAAGAAAATATAATAAAACATTAATTTAAAAGTGCAGAAATAGTTTATGATACCTATTTTTAATGAATACCTTTACGAGTGACTTTTTTTCTACCATAATTCAAATTACCTATGTAATTTTGATTCTAAATTAATAAAATCTTAAAGAGAATAAGCTATTTCAGTATATAAAATATTGTTCAAATAATTATAATAGATAACTTATAATATTATTTACCACGGTAGATATGCCGGTGATAACAGTTAATTAAACAGAATAATTACACTACGAGAGCTACACCAAATTAATAAATCAATATCTTTAACCAATATGTCACTATTTGGCACAAATTAATAAAAAAAAAACTAATAAAAATCAATAAAAACTAACCATAAGTCCGTCTAATTGGTAAGAACTGATGTTGCATTTCATAAAAGTGTCACGAAGAATTTTTCTAATAAAAAAACATCAGAAAAATCAAAAAGCACTTTAAATTAAAACCGTCACACTTAAAACATTCGATTTTCAAAAATTTCAACTTTAAATCTTAACCGTGTGACACCGACTAGACTGGCCGATTGAGCCACGGTTGAATGAATAGACGAATGCCGCAGCACCTAGCACCTAGAGGCTGGCGCGCGCACTGACAGATTTTAAGTTACGGTGTAAGTTAAGTAAGAAAGTCGCTTATGTAACGCCAATTGTGCTTGTTCACGCGCGCTTGTTGCGCGAGCGGCGCGGATGGTTTAATTGTCAGTTACAAAATGTTCGTGAGTTTTGACTATGAGCGAATGGAAATTGTATAGCCGTGACGTCTCGTTGCTGATCAACTGGAAACTTTATGAAAGTATTGCTAAATTAATTGTGTTGATCGGTGATAAGTTTGATTTACGCGGTTTAGATGTTTATAAACGGGACAGTCGGAATCATAAGTAGGTACATACATACATATAATAACGACTCCTATCCCCTAAGGGTAAGTCACGGTTTTAGTTTATTAAGTATAGGTTAGAATCGTTTTATATTATAGTTCGAAAAAAGACTCTACATGTAATGGTGCTTATAAGAAATACAAGCCTGTCTGGTGCAGCAAAAATACCGAGTAAGGCTAGTGTGTTGAACCTTTAAGGGGAACCTCGAATGCGACCAAATTTTGATTAGGTACACCGGTGTAATAATACCACCGTCCAATGCGGCAAGACTCCGTCATTGCATTCGATTAATGAAATTAAGCATTTATTGGTGTCCTAACCCCCCTAACACGGAATTTGGTCGAATTCATTCTTAGAATTTTTACAAACTGGATGTCACATCAATATAAAATTAATCAAATGAATAACTTGATTCAATTGTATTAGTTAAATGAATAGGTCAATCATTTAAACTCTGAAATCTATATTAGCAGCGAAATCGAACATCAGATTTCCTAAATAATCATCATAATTTAGGATATCAAACGAAAAATCATTTCAATCTTCGTCGTCAATTTATCTGCAGTCGATTTTTTTCAAGTTGATTTTTTTGTTGCTACGAATCGAATATATATTTCTTTACTATGATAATGCACTATGCAGCTATCAAATTCTTGAATACCAAAAACGCACCCAGATGTCAGGAATTTAGATAAACATAATTTGCTAAAGGTACCTAATTAAAAATTATATAGGTATCTATGGGAATTAATGTTTTATATAATGTTGGTACTCGTACAAATTTCGCCACTCCTTTTTGAAGTTACTTTACATGTCCGTTTTGTTTAGCCTCTAACAGATGTAGAGGGATTGAACTGTGACCTTTTGCATGTCTAGTACTTCTATCGCTGTTTTATACAATAACTTGTTTGTGAAAAACCTAAACCCAAAACAATCACTGAAAAAATTATAAGCGTTTACTTACTTGCATTTTTAATAAATTTCTCTGTCAGTGACTTGACCGAGCTCTGTCTAACTGTTTTCTTGTCTTCTCTCTTTTCCCTCTCTATTTTCTCTCTCCGCTCTTCCACCTTCTGCCGTGACCTCTCCTGCCTTTCCTGTTTGTGTAGTCTTTCATGTTTCTCCTCCACTTTCTCTCGCCTCTCTTCACTCTCTTGCCGGTCCTCGATCCTCTCCTGCCTGGTGTCCTGGTACCGGTCGGAGTGAGTGACATCGGTGATCTCCACGCGGCCATCGGACACTCGCCGGTCGCTGTGCGTAAAGTGGTCTAAGGCTGCACGTTCTTCTTTCTGTAAAAACGAAGAAGAAGTATGTTTCTTTACATATATTTTTTTAAATTAGTTTCCCATTTTGCGTAGGGTTGGCTTATTATTTTCAACAAAATAGTTTTCATATTTCTTGCATCATAGGTTTGGTGGCTAATTTTGTTTTTATATTGGCTTTTCTCAGTAGCTTTATTTTATTATGTTTTTCAGAGTAAAGACTGCTTGCCCGTGGTTACCCTGCTAGTTTAGCTAGGACTAAATTTTTTTCTCTAATTGATAAGCTGAGCGTACCGTGTGCACGTCCTTGTAGGTGTGTCCGGTGTCGCCGCCGAAGGAGCGCGTGGTGGTGATGGCGGCGAGCCCGTGCAGGCGCGAGGGCCGCTCGCCCTGCGCCGCCAGCAGCTGCTCCAGCGGCTCCGGCGAGCTCGCGTACGCCGTCACCGATACCGAGCCCGACGGCGCGCCGCCGTTGCGCGAGTGGTACTCTTCACGGATCACCGTGCCTTTCACTGGACGATACACAACAATATTATACACATGAAAAGGCGCCGGGAAGTCGCTGGATGCCAGCGGCGCAGGATCGGTCATTGTGGACATCCTTAGGGCAGGCCTATCTCCAGAAGTAGACTTCCCCAGTTTGAGATTTTAATGATTATACACATATTCAAGATTTCAAGCCAGCGATGGCCCAATTAGTTAACACTACTCGTTCGAGAGATGGTAGATTCTAATCCTTGCATGTACAAGTTACATGGGTTACATGGGGACTTAGACATATCAGGTAAAAGGATACCAGTCATTTTATAGTATGTAAAAATTTAGATTTTCTAAAATGCTCAGAAAATGTACAAGATGACTGTGTAATGATCATTGAATTCCCAAGAATTTATACGCAAACGTTGAATTTCAATAGAAATATGAGCTAGACTACGAGATAACGGTTATAATGTCACCTGAATAAATATTTGTTTACTGAATGTTTATAGCGTTCGTTTACTAAGTCATCGGATATGACGAATACCTTGGTAGTTGGTGGCGCCTTTCCGCAGCGCTCTGATGCCGAACAGCGGCTTGCCGTCGGCGTCGAGCGGGCCCGGCCCGTAGCTCGACGTGATTACGTCCGTCGGCTTCGAGATCACCTTCGATGGACTCGGCGCGCGGTATTTCAGCTTCTCATTCTCTATCTTTTTGCTACTGAACGTTCGACTCTCCGAACTTATCTTCTTCAAGTTCCTGTTCGTCACCCACGATGGTTTCTCTTCTTGCGTCGTCGGTTTCGTTTGCAATTTCTTTTCAGTTTCGTACACTGTTTTAATTATAGTTTCTTTTTTACCAGTGTCCGATAATTGTCGCTTTAGTATCGGGCTAGGAGACTTCTCTCGTAACCTCTCTGTTGGTGTTTCGATTTTCCTTTCAGGACTTTTCTTATCGGGTGAAGGAGTTCTTCTACCATTAACGTGGGTGACGTCAATGGTGACTTTCGATGATGTTCGTCCAGTGTGAGTTTTAGTTGATTTACTTTCCGTCACCTTTAGCTCTTCCTGATTCACTATTTTAGAATCAGCAGTTTCGGTAGTCTTTTTAACTTTAGCCTCAGAAAATTTCACCTTTTCCGTCTCATTAATGCCTGCCTTTTTTAAGTATGCCGATGCGTATTCGCTGAATTTGTTTGATTTAGGTTTTGTTACCGTTTTACTTGGTGATGTGGTTCTTATCTTCTTCTCAGGGCTCGGCTGTCGAGCTGGGCTTCTAGTTTTTACAGAAACTTTTGGAGCTAGTTTCTCTGGACTCCGAGGGCGCTGATGAGAGTCATGTAAAATTTTTGGCTCTTTCGCGTGTCCATTTAATACAACCGTTTCTGTAGTTTGATTGTAAACCAGCTCAGATTTAAGGATATTCGATTTGGTCTGACGATCAGGTGATTTAGTTTTAGGTACTGTCTGTTTGGTGTTAGGGTCCGGTGACTTAAGACGATAATTTCGCTCTGGAGATTTAGTACGGTTTACAGTTAGAGTATTATGCTTTGTGAATTTTGCGTGAGTGTCTGTTTTAGCCTCCACCTTCTTCTTAGCGACTCTGATTTGAGCCCTAATACGTCGCCTCTGCTCATACCCCACGACCTTTTCCAACTGAAAATTAGAAAAGAGTCCATGAATTAGCTTTATAGATCACATATATTGACAATATTATAGATATAAGCATGCAAAGAGTGCGTTTACTGACCATTTGTTCCAGGAGGTCTAAGTCAAATATATCTTCTATGCAGGGTTGATGATGCTCGACACTGCGGCGCCGCTCGCTGCTGACCGTCGACCGTTCCACGCTGGTCCGGCGTAATTCCACCCCAAACTTTCCACTGCCACGACGGCTGCTGACTTCTGTCTCTTCCACAGTCTTTACTTCTTCTTTGAGTTGGCTAGTTTTAGTTGGACGCTGATAGCTTGGTACTTTTTCTTGAGACTTTTCAAGTTCAGGTCGAGATAAATTCGGTGATTCTGATCTTGGAGCTGAACGAGACGGAACTGTTTTAGATGTGGTGGTTTCAATAGTTTGTCGCATGGGTGATTTTGTTCTGGGAACTTCTGGAGATTGTGTGGTAAGACGAGATGGACTGAGACGTGGTTTTTCATCGAAAATGTGTGGAGGCTTTTGTCGTGTCGGAGTTTTACTTAAGCCTCGACCATGGTTTTCTGGTGTATGCAATGTGCCATCAATTTCACTCTCAATGTCAGTTGTATTGGGGAGCCCGTCTTCAATAGACGGATGGAGCACAATAGTAGAATCAGTTTTAGGTGACTTTTTCATCACACCTATGTCAGTCAATTTCGTAGATTTTGCCTGAGGTGTTTCTTTCGTTTTCTGTGTTGTAGCGATATTTTCAAATAAAGCTTTAGCTTTTTTAACCGCTTCACTGCTACGCAAGGTTGTTATTTTTATAGTTGGTGTTCTTTCTGCTGATTTTAAATTAGGGCTTGGAAACTCTTTAACTTTGGCATGTGATGATGCAGTTTCTTTTGAGAATGAGTCCCTTTTATCTCCACGATTGATATTCTTCTTTTGATCATGCTTGTCTTCAGATACCTCTATGTCTTCAATGTCAGTTTTCTTAATGTTATCAGTATCGTAGTCAACATTTTCTACGATTTTTTTCATAATAATATCATGTTGCTCCTTAATCTTTTTCTCTTTGTCGTCGGTTTCATAAGTTTGCGACAAAAACTGTTCAGCGGTCTTTACAAATTTATTGACTTTATCTGATACACTTAGAAGACAATCATCACTTTTAAGAGATTCATCAACACCTGATAAGTCTGGTCGTTCCACTTTAATTGACGGTTTAGCCTTTGGCGCCATTACATTTTCTGCTGTTTCAACGAACAAATGAGCCTTGTCGTTTACGCTTAATTTTGTATAGTCATCTTGATAAGTAGTGTTTTTATCGTAGTCGTCTACGATTCTACGAGCTGGACTCTTAGAGTCCTTTGAATCTTTTGGTCCTTTAGCAAATTTGCTTACTTTTTCTGAAACAGATAAAAGACATTCGTCTGATTTAAGATTTTTGGCAATAAAATCTGAATGCACATTTTTTTCAGTATCTTTAAACTGTTGGGTGGTATCTTTTGTTTTCGACAAATTGACAATTTTATTTGTGAATTTTGATACTTTGTCATTGACGCTCAGAAGACTTTCGTCTAATAAGCGATTTTCATCAGTGTTCTTCGTAAATAATTCTTCATCTTCACATATTTCTACTATATCATCTACTATTGATTCTGTTTCATGAATTATATTGTGAGTGCGTTGGCGGAATTCGTCATCAGGCTCATTAATTTCGTCAGGGTATCTAGGAGTACTGATATCTTCTGAGAAATTGATTGGGGTGGGACAAATTCTATCGGGAGAATTTTCCCTCGAAGACTTGGCTTGTTGGACATCGATTATTACGTCATCATCATCTGTGGAAGTATTCAATGCTGTTGCCGATTTTGGTTTACTTTGCAGCTTTGTTGGGCTACAAGGTTTTTGAAGTCGAGTCATAGGACTAGTTTTTTTATTAGGATTTATTTCAGTGACATGTATTTCTGGCTTTGATTTCATTCTTTGCGGTGAAGCCTTTTTGGTTTTCAGTGAAATGTCACTAATAGTACGTGAAACCTTGGTGTCTGGTTCCCTTTTACCAATTGGACTGTCTTTTAAATTTGTTTTAGGTGCTTTCAGCTTAGATTCTGGTTCAGTAGGCTTCTGGGGAGTAGTTTTGGTACCAATTTTAGTGGTTGATATTTTAGTCAAACTATTTTGTTTGATTATTCCAACTTTCTTTGTTTCAGTGGTAGTTACAATTCTGTCACTTTTAGTTGGTGATGTTGGTTTCTTATTAGTGTAAGATTGCACAGGTTCCCTTGGTTTAATCCCACTTGCCTTTGCCACTAGTGGAGATTGCGGTCTTTCATTAGTTACCGTAGATTTTTTAGGTGAAATACTTCGTGGTTTACTAGGAGAATCTGTATTTTTACCTTGATTTGAAGTTGCTGTTGTTGTTTTCTTAATAGGAGAGACGGTCCTAGATGACGGTTTATTTAATAGTTGTTGATCACTTACTTCTGTTGGTTTGTGATATTTTGTTGCAGGTTTGGAACGCTCAGTAAGTTCAGTTTCATAATCAAATGTATCAGTGATAATCATTTCATTAGTTGCATCCGCATATTCACTAATTGTCGATATGTTGATATCCTGTAAACTAGTATTTGTCTTGGTAGGACTTTTCTCACGACTAGGTGATTTTTCTTTACGTTCAGGTGATAATTTTCGTAGTGAACTCTGTACTTTGTCTAATATTTCTTGTTTTCTCTCAGATATTAGTAGCTCATCAGTGGTTTCTGTAACTGTAGTTGTCTTTTTACTAGGAGACGGAGTGCGTAACTGTCTCGGGCCATGCGTAGTTTTTGCTGGCGAGGGCTCATTACGAGTCGGTGACGCCGAATGTGGTGTGCGTGGCGTAAAAGCTTTGTTAATAATTTGTGAATCTTCGACATCGTACGTCTCTTGCCTAAGCACTGTTGATGATTTAGTATGATCTGGTTGTTTTTTTCCAGAAGGCACTTTTTCTGAATTTTTAAGTTTATGATCTGGACTAGATATTTGCTCATGAGGTTGTGGTTCACGAGGCGTGAAGCGCATAATTATTTGTGAATCTTCGACATCGTATGTGTCTTGCCTAAAAACTGTAGATGATTTTATTTGATCTGGTTGATTTCTTCCTGAAGGTACATTTTCGGAAATTTTAGATGTTGGTTCTTCTGATTGACGATCAGGACTAGATTTTTGATGTTGAGGTTGTGGTTCATGAGGTTTGAAACTCTTAATTATTTGTGAATCTTCGACATCGTATGTCTCTTGTCTAAGCACTGTTGATGCTTTAATTTGATCAGGTTGATGTCTCCCATAAGACGCTTTCTCAGGAGTTTTTGATGTTGGTTCTTTTGGTTTACGATCACGTCTAGAATCTTCAACGTCGTACGTTGCTTGTCGTATTGTTGTTGACTTTAAGCGCTCAGATTGGTCCTTAGTGTGATGTGTTTTTTCGGATATTTTAGATGTCGACACCCTAGAAGGACCTGATGATTGTTTGGTAGGAGAAACACTTCGAGGACGTCCCAAATTATTAGATTCCTTATCAGGACTTTGATGGAATTTATCGTTCGGCGCCTTTTTATCTGGGCTTATGCTTGATCGTTTAGGCTTGTTATCTCCTACTTTTTCTTGGACTGTTTTTGTTATTAAAGTACATTCTTCTTTCTGCTCTATATTAGATGTATCCTGATATTTATCTGTAAGGGATATTATATCTTGTAATTTAGTTGGAGATTTGTCTCTTGATTCCATAGGTATTTTATTATTAGAATTCGGAGGCCCACTATAATGTGGAGAATCAATAGGTTGTTCTTTTTCATGTGAAATAAAATCAGTTACGTCACATTCTATTGTTTTTGTTCGTTTTTTGTTATTGTAATCAAATAATGACTCTTCCTTATTAGTTGGACTAACGCCAGGCGACAAAGGCGGTGAACTCATATCAGAGCTATCTTTACTTTTCTTTGTTGTAGATTTAGTGGTTGTATCATCCATCATTCCAAGTATCTTCCTACAACGTTCTTCGTAAGTTTCCCTTCGTTCTAAGGGCGGTTTAGGTTTTCTTACGGTATCTACTTCTGGTTTCCCAGTGTCGTCTTTTTTCACAATTTTGTGCTTAGAGTAGTCTTGTGTTTCATCGGTCGGTGACACGCGGAAGCTCGATGGTGGTTTTTCTGTTGGGGACAGTTGACTGGGAAAAGTTGAAGGCTTCTTTAACGAACTCTTTCTTGGAAGGTTTTCAGTTGTCGGAGAAATACGTTTTTCCGGCGTTGGAGACCTACATGGGATTTTAGAGGGAGAGGGGGATCTATTGACCTTTAAGCTATCGGGTCTTTGAAACGTAGAATTGTTTTCTTCAGTTTGTTTTATTTCATAGTAAGACTCTTGTTCATCCAAATCAGTAACAATAGTATTTTCAGTACGAGGAGAGCCATAATAAATAAAACCACTGACAGAGGTTGTTGGAGAGCTTTGTCCAGTCGATGGCGGAGTGTCAGCTCTTTTGGTTGGTTTTCTAGTTGGGCTAGTAGATGGAGTCACAAGCTGTCGAGGTCGATCTTTTGATACGGATTTTTTATTAATTTCTTCTGTGGTTTTTTCAGTTGTTATGAAATCTGTAGTCGTTTTGTATCGTGTATCTGTTTTAGCGGTTTTATCAGGAGACACGCTATTTCGCGGTGTTTTTTTGACGGGGGACTTATGTCTCGTTATTAAATCACTTTTAATATCAGTCGTCATAATATTTGAGTCCTTATTTATTTCCTCAACATAACGTTGTTTTTTATCATACGTATCGTACTTAGTAGGCGAATACTCTCTATCATGCGGTTCCTTATCAGTTTTTGGAGAAGGTTTTTCTGTCATCGGCACATCTCTTATTGGCGAAGTTATCCCTCTTGAACGTTTATTATGCGATTCGTCTTCGGAAGTTGTTACTTTCTTGGTCTCTTTTGTGTGTGTTGTGTCTTCGGTAAAAGTAACCGGTCCTTTCGGAGGAGATGGTGATCTTGACTCTTTTCGCAGATTTGGTCGTGGTGATTCCGGTCGCCCTTGGTTAGGAATATCTTTAGAAGGTATTTTCCTCAATGGCGAGGGACTTTTTCTCGTTCTACTTTCATATTTATTATAAGTCGATGTATCGGTTTGTTCAATATTCTCATTATCAGTCCGTGAATACATTTTCGTTTCTTCGTCAAAAAATTTATAATGATCTTCTTTGACTTTGTTTATTTTATTTTCTGGAATAAAATGACTATTATCTTTATCAGGAGACCTTCTATCGGGACTAACTGGTGTCTTGCTGGATGCAGTTGGCCTCATATAACCCGGCTTTCGGTCAGGACTTGTGCTAGGTTGGCGAGGACCTGAGTCGTCTGGTTTTCGGTCAGGGCTCGAGCTGGATCGGTGAGTTGATTCTTTTGGTTTTCGATCAGGACTCGAGCTAAATGGAATTGGAGAAGTCTCTTTTGGTTTTCGGTCTGGACTCGCACTGAACCTGTTATGAGTGGTATCGACAGGATGAGAGCTTTTCGAAGGGCTTGGTAATCTTTTATGTAAATTATCTAGTGCACGAGTAGGTGTCGTAACATTATTAGTTGGGTTGGTTGATTTTTCTGGACTAACCTTCGTGCGCTGTGGGACAACATTTGGACTAGAACGATTTCTGTCAGGGCTTGGACTGGACCTTGGTCGATCTTCAGGTTTTGTTATTTTAACATCAGTTGTGCTCGGTATGGGTGTGAACTTCCTGTCAGGGCTGGCGCTATATCTGTCTTGTGGTTTTTTGTCTGGGCTTACACTTTTTCTTTGTGGCACTTTTTCAGGACTAGATCGGGTTGGAGATCTACCGTGTGGTGGTCTTCCATCGGGGCTTGAATACCTAGTACTTTTAGATTCGGTAACAGAATGCGTTGAATGGGTGGTAGAGGATCTGTCAGAGACAGTTCGCGTTGGTGAATATCTATCAATTTTGTTCGGGCTTCCACCGCGGCTGGGTGGTTTTCTGCTTATTTTATCAGGACTGACACTACTTCTTAGAGAAGAAGTACTTGATTGGTATGTACGACTTCCAGGCGAAGATGGTCTTGTCGACGGACGGGTAGTAGTAGGAGTATCTCCCCGAAGAGTGCTAGCCCAAGCCTGATGCGTCGGGCTCCAATCATTGCTTATCTTTTTTTGGGTGTAATCGGAATTATAAGTAGTCTGATATTGATCACTTGTTGTTTTCTTTTCTACAACTTCCTCTACTTTATTTTTTCTCGTAATATATTTGTTTTCTTCTTCAATATTCCTAGTGACTACAAAATCTTTTACATTTGATCTGGTTTGATCAATATTTTGTACATTTCTTTCATACTCGTTAATGATTTTTGTTTGATCATGTTCCACGACATTTCTGGTTGAATCTTTATTTTCGTCGTAGTTCTTCACAGATTTAGACTGATCATACTCCGTTACATATTTTGTTTGACCATCCTCCAGAATATTTCTTCGTTGATTATTTTTTGAGGTTACTTCATTTTTATTTATTTCGTTGACGTGGTGTTCTTGATGTCTCTTTTGTGTAGAGTTGTATGTATCGTCTTGAGTAGTCAAATATTGATTATGCGGATTTCGTTTGAAATCGTTGTCATCAACAATTCTTTGCGAATCTACAATATTAGTAGAATTGTCAATATGTTGGGTTACTCTTGAAGTAGATTCCCTAACATTAGATTTCTGTTGTGATGAAGTCTGATATGATTTGCTTTCACTTCTGGTTTGTTGAGAATGGTGTTCTGTGCGGCTATTTTCTTCTGCCGGCACTCGGAATTCGCGTCGAGTACTAGTGACCCGCGTTCCGTCCGGTAGACATCTCGTTTCTACAATAACCTTTATGTTATCATCAGGGTACTCGACCTTCCGAGACATCAATTCGCCCTGATTCAAGTCAGTTCTTAAGTTTTGTTCGTAATCATTAGTGACCTCTCTTCTTGTTACTTTTTCATTACGGTTAGTATCATAAGATGTTTGGCGCGATTGGTCATAGTCTTTAGTCACATATGGCACTGTTTCGTGTTTCGTAGAGGACGTCTGCTGGAACTTCGACGTGGAAGTGGAAGAGCTTGTCGTGGACGAGAACTGCGTTCCATCGTCGGTGCACCGCACGACCTGCTCCCGCGCAGCCGTGTTGGACGAGCTCTCATTGCGCTTTAGGCTGGAGTTGTCGTCGTGGTACTCGGTGACGGCCTTCCGGTGCTGGTCGACAGCGGCGAACTGCCCGCGCCCGCCGTCCACGTCGTAGCGGCCCTCGATGTTGGCTTGGACGGTCTTCACGTGGGTGTGTCCGTCATCGCTTGTTTTGTTTTCGGACTCCACATTCCACCCAGCGTTGGAGAGCTCCTTCAAATCTGCAAAGATTGAATGCGGTATTAGCGCGCGAAGGGACAAGGTGTCATCTGTTACCGGTTAAGAAGCGTTAGTGCTGTTAGGGTTATTCTGTGAGGTGTGGGTAGGCACCTTGGCCGCGGTACGTGAACTCCTTGGGCGGAGAGCCCGCGTCGCGCACCTCCTTGCTCTTCATCGACTGGAAGGTCTGGTTGGCGAAGGACTTCACATGGCCCTGCGACGACGTGAACTCACAACCTGTCGAATTTGGGCACAAAACCACTCTAGTGACTTAAGATCAATGTTCATCATTATATTTAGGTGTAGAAAAAAATTCAGATCCCTATAGATATTTTCAATTACATTTCCATTTAAAAAATTTGTATTTTAAAGAAGAATGAATTTATTGATTTTTATACTTTGAGATGACTGATTGCTCGTTACAAGTATTACACCTACAACAAAACCTTTTGCCAATAGTATTGTATATTGCTAAAAGGCTTTTATAATACAAGGCAGCATTTTTTTGACAATGTTTTGGAAGGTTTCATGTGCACAATCACAATTAAATATTTGCCAAGACAAAATGTCTTCTAATGAATGGTTGAAAAGTCCAGTTTTACCTTTTCCGTCGGAGGCGGGCGGCTCCGGTGAGTAGAGGGTGCGCAGGCGCTCCTCACGCAGCCGATACATGTGTGCGCGGATCTCTTTCTTGCGGGAGAAGTCTTCTGTTTGCTGCCACTGCAATTAAAAGAAGTAAACATCAATTTTTCTTTTAATGATAAAATACATAAAAAAAGTGTACAAAGTAGATTTATGTAATTTCAAGCAAAGTTCATACTCGTAAATGTTCATTATATAAAAATATGTTTTTTATATTGTTAGAAAGGTATGGCAACATCGGCTGAGAACATGGTTTTATGATGTACGTAAAACTTCTATTATGTGTTGATGATTATTTTAATTATTAAGATTCAGAGTATACCTCGTCTAAAAATAGACTATATTTTTGAGCTCTATTGATTTATTTTGATAATTTGTTGTAAGAGACACATATGAGGAGTATGGTCTTTACATCACCACGCTGATCCAATATAGATTGATGGGTAGAAATGGTTGCAGTAACTACGGCTGCAGTGCCTTCAGCACGGAGGAACGCGAGATCCCATCCCAGGACTGACCGTGGCCAAAGCAGCTTTGTTTTCGATGTCGAAAGGCAAAGCGTACCAACCAATACGCCACCAATCTCCATTGTATAGTGGATGGATAACTAGAAGACCAAAGAAGCAATGCAATGAATGTATGAAGTCTCGGCTACGAAAATTTGACGTCTAAAATCTACAAATTCGTTAAAAATCGGTAAAAAGGAGTAGAAAGGGGATACTTTTTCGTTCTACGCTCGCATGAAAAATTGAATTAATTGAAGAGGAAGACTTGTCGTGCTTATACTACATAAAGTGGGAAAACGGACAAAAAGAATTAAAAGAAGTAGATTTTAATTTTAAATAAAAAAATGGATGCTTCAATCAATTCAATGCAAATAATAATTGCAGCACCAAAATATTTCAAACAAATTACCAAAATAAAAAATGTTGTTCTATCTATGCTGCGTTTTCATCTGACATTAGATTGGTACCAATAGTGCATCGATGAGACTTGTTGTTATTTGTTTTCTACAGGATTTATTTTAGTATTAATTGGTGCGGGCCATGGAATAGTAAAAGCTTTTATTTAATTTCAAGGTATGTAGTTTAAATCCGCATACAGCTTGTAATGGAACCCATACGGTATGCAGTGGCCGAGTGGTTTGCTTATCGGTTTTAAAATGTTACTTTTTTTTTACGTTACCTTTTAATGTTTGTGTGATGCTTTGTCCGTTCAACCAGTGATACTTGCCTTTGTATATTAATACGCTTAACATACATACATATAATCACGACTATTATCCCCTAAGGGTTAGTCAGAGAGTAGGCAAAAACACTGCAAAGGCAGTCCATTGCCATAGACCGCGCTTCACCAAGCAGTGACTGCACTTTTGGGTGAGTTTTTTTGAGAAAACTGAGATTGCAGTTACGTTTATTTTTAAAAATAAAAGTGTGTTTCTTTAATGTACATTAAGCTATTTTAAATATTTAAGTAACTTCCCCTCCAGGACCCCCACAAAAATGACCCAGCCCGGATACCGGGTGTCCCACGGCCATGCCACATGGAGGGAAAGTATATTAAATATTGAAGGTAGAATGTTTTACTGAAAGAAGACATCATTTTATTTTATAAATAAGTGGAACTGCATTCATAGATTTATAAAAAATCGCCTGCCTCAACCGGGAATCGAACTCGCGAAATGTGAAAAATAACAACACCATGTATTTAATGATAGCTGTCGCAAGGGTTAATCATAAGAATTATTTTTTCCTAAGGAACATAGCATCTTCAATGAAAGGAATATCATGAAATTTAAAATTTTGTTCAAATTTTCGTCAGGAAAATTTCGTCTGACTTTGTCGTGTTTCTTGACACACATAATCATTTCAAAGTAGGTATTTACTACATACTCACTTAAGAATACAAGATTTCCTTATTATAAGAATGTTATAAAAGTGCCGTTTGTAATATTTGTATACAAGTATATGCATTTGCATTTTTTTTGGCATTTCTTTTTTTTTACTAATTTCAGCCAGTCACATTGTAATTGCGTGCTCAAAAAGTTATAGGAAATTATAAAATACATACAAATTCATTACGGTTATCATAAAATCCATCGTGTTTTTATTTTTCACATTTCGCGAGTTCGATTCCCGGTCGAGGCAGGCGATTTTTAAAAAGTCTATGAATGCAGTTCCACATATAATAATATAAAAATAAAATGATGTCTTCAGTAAAGCAGCCTACCTTCAATATTTAATATACTTTCCCTCCATGTGGCATGGCTGTGGGACAACCTGTATATATTGCATGCGAGTCAATATGGGATTTAAAAATAATACATAAAGTATAATATATATAATTAAAATAAATATCCAAGTTACCATGCGCCTCAGCAAGTCCTCGTCGCGGATCAACGACACGTCTCCTTCAGACATGCTGCGGACAAACAAACACGCAAATTAGTGCTCCATTGCGCCAACAGTAATTAACTTAATACAAAAATGGATGCAATACGAATATGGAGATGGTCGGCCGGGGTGAACGAGATTGAGTCATTGCGCACAACCGGTTATCTTAACCATGGATTTAAAAAAATAAGTTTTCAATGGAACTAACGTACTTGGTATGGAGTCTCAATAAAGAAAGAAAATTAAAAAAATAAAATAAAATGGTTTTTAGTGACTTTCGTGGCTTAATGTCTTTAGGTCGGAATGGATCATCTTCGAGGCCCCAGGTTGGACCATTGGGTGGGACCAATTACAACAAAATCATTTACATTCACAAGATTTTTTGTGCACAATACAGTCATAACCATTATTTTATTATGGTTATTTATATCCCGGACTAATCGTGCCCGGTGCATGACAACAGGCTCGCTCTATGTCATATAGGGCCGTAAACATATCAGAAAAAAATTGGGTGTTGTCGTAATGATTACATAAGTTATCAATTCATAGTGATGAGTAATTTTTCAAACTTCTTGTAATGTCAACAGTAGTGTGTAGTAGATAACTAAAATGACAATCATTCTGCGTGCATGGTATCCATTGCTGCAATACTAAGCATCACTTTAACAAAAGGCTTAGTAAGCTGTCAATGGATATGGGCATAATGTAGAATGACTGCAATAACATCGCTACGACTCGTTTATGTCAGGTCAACATTCCTAGAATAACAGCTGTTTGAGAGATGCTTGTATGGAAATATGATACCTATTAAATTTTAAGGTGACCTTTGGTAATGTATGATATAGTTTTTTATGTATGATTGTGATCAGATGGGTCAAGTAATTAGGTACATACTCATCAGATTCTTTTCCCGTTGAACTAAGCTAAGTACCTAACATCTTTCTGACTTTTCAACCAGCAGAATCAGTTCCTTTTAGCGAAAACTGTGTATACAGACAGCGTCGATTCGAGTAAATACATATACACGTCAAAATTTTTACGAACACGGAATTCTTTAACACATTCAATTAACTCAAAATACCTACTAAACTAATATAGAAATTTATTTTCACATATCGTTAAGGCCGCCCTATGTACAAAAGTGTTTTTTGGACATTCAAGATTAAAATAAATAAATATACTTTCAAAAATCGATCCCAAATCAAATCGCCAGTTTTCAATGATCTTGTTATAAATACCCCGAAATAGCGAGTATGTATGAGAATGAGAATAGATGAAGCGAAAGAAACATTCCCTTCTTTAGTTTTTTGTAAATATTGTTAAGTATGCTGTGCTGTGCTATTGTATGGCTGTGGAATGAACTCCCTGGTGAGGCTTTCCCAAGAGCATACAGCATGGAATCCTTCAAAAAGGGCGTGAAAAGGTTTTTTAAGGGTCGGCAAAACGCTGGTGATGCACTCGGTGTTGCAGGCGTCCATAGGCTACGGTGACCACTGCCCATCTGTGTGGGCCGTATGCTTGTTTGCCGCCCTGGTAGTATAAAAAAATAATAATAATAAAAAAAGTATGGCTCGCAATAAACTACACTTTTTATAAAGAACGATTAAGTTAATATTACTCGTATTGTTGTTACTTGTGCAGAATCAGGTTTATACAAAAGTGGTAAAGATAAACGAGAAACGAATCTGAAAATTTTATCACGGGTAGATGCAGCCACAGTGGTAATTCAACATGGTCTAACGTTCACATATTAATAACTCTTCCAAACTCAACTCTCCCAACTCTCTCTCTCTCTCTTAGGGTCAACTGTGGCACGTAACCAGTGGGTCAAATGCAGTCCTAGAAAAATTTATTAAATAATGTTTATTGTATAAAGACCCCAAATAGAATTGGGAACGGGTCAGGAAAAAGAAGTTCAATTCAATTCAATTCAATGCAATTCAATTCAATTATTAGTTCATAAAACATGGGTATTACAATGTTTTTATTGTTAAAGTTTATTGTATAAAGTTACTCTGGAAGGCGCAGCAGTAGTTTACCACAATGTGTACCATCGACCTGACGTCGCAGCTGCTGCATGTGGGCAGCGGAAATTCTTGGTGTACAGACATATTTCTTTAGATCCCGATATTCAATCTCAAGCGCAGACCTCCGCTTGAGCACAGCTAGCAAGGGCTGGCGTTATGTGTAGATGAATAGCGTAATTTCTTTCTATCGGTCTTCAAGCAGAGATCTGCGCATGAGTTTGGTTGTGTAATACGGGCCTAAGTCTTATTTTTTTGGAAGTAACTAATTGAGCAGCAAAAAAAAATATCAGCCGACAAATCATTTAGGCAGCAAACGAATACTTTGTCAGCAATATCATTATTTGGCCGGCAAAATAATTATTTAGGCAGCGGAATAATTTGTTGGGCAGCAAAATTATTACTTGAGCTGCAAAATAATTATTTTTACGGCAATATACATATATTATATGTTACCGGAAATGTATAAAATCTAGAAAAAGGATCAATGAAGGACCATGAAACAATTCCTAGGAAATGTATTCTTCTGATAGATATTAGGTAATTTTTTATGACCCTTAAAAACAATGTTTGAGTTAATAATCGCTATTGTGTAACTAGACATTATTAATATTAGTTTTAAGGGTCATATAAAATGATTACATATTACATTATACAATTGAGCAGCAGAGAAAACATTTGAGTTGCTGCCGAATAAGTTATTTTGCTGACCCAATAGAAATATCTGCTGCTCATAAGTTGCTCACCAATTAGTTATTTTATCTGACCAATTTTTTTTCTGACCGTTTAAATAAGACACATTTTTAGTTCCGTAGTATACTAGGAACCCTTATAGTTTCGCCATGTCTGTCTGTCTGTCTGTCCGTCCGCGGATAATCTCAGTGACCATTAGCACTAGAGAGCTGAAATTTTGAATAAATATGTATATTAATAACGCCGACAAAGTACACAGATCAAAAGTGAAATAAAATATTAAATTAGGGGGGGTGTCCATACACGTAATGTAGGGATTTTTTTTTTCCTCTGGACCCCAACGTGTGATATATCGTTGGATAGCTATTCAAAAATGAATAGGGGTTTTCTAACATCGTTTTAAATAATCTGTCCCCCCCCCCGTTTTAACTTTTGAACCATAAGTTCAAAAAATATGAAAAAATTCTCAAAAGGACAACTTTATAAGTACTTTCTAGGAAAATTATTTTGAACTTGATGGGTTGAACAGTTTTTGATAAATTTTACAAAATTATTTTTTTGAACTAAATTTGTGACAACCATATAAGCAACCATATAAGGAAAACTACGGAACCCTATACTGAGCGTGGCCCGATACGCACTTGGCCGGTTTTTTATTCAAATTTTGGCAAACAACTTAGCGCACATAACGATGAGCGGCTACTGTAGACTAGAAATAGAAGTGTCAAATCACATCAGTCTTAGGTCTGAACACAGAAATCCAAGCATTAGCCGCATTGCATTTGTTCTCCAGTCTTGGATGTTTTTATATATATATATATATATATATATATATATATATATATATCTATATATTTAGGTTATTTATATGTATTTATCTATTAAATATATTTATCCGTCATCTAGTGTCCGTAACACAAGCAGCATTAGTTGCTTAAAATGGGGCTAGTTGATAGGTGTGAATGTCTGGGGATATAATATTATATTATTATTGCGACGGAAAAGGACAGGTGTCCTTGTAGACGACCCATTACCGAGTCTCCTTCAATAATCATAAATACTCTTTAGGTCAATAAGAATCTTAAAGCTCTATTTAATAAGTAATTAGTTGTTTTGCCGCGTCGGCCGCACGTGTCCATCAATTGATCAGCCTGCGTTGATGCGCGTTCGATTGCGCGATTTATGCGCCTCCATTACACCAATCACCAACGACCTTCGCTTCCACAGCATCAGGAACCAATGACAGCATTTAAATGAGAATAAATGAACATAATCATTTTATTACAGAGCTATACGTACGTCCCCGTGCTTTGGTAAATCGCGGATTGGTGGTGGGTTCACATAATGGAAATAGAGAAAGAGACGAAACTAAGAGCTATAGATCACAATGTTTTGGTCAGACAATGACAATGTCAAAATATGAGGAAAGATTCTTTGTCAACAATATCGAAAGGAACGAAACTTACGACTCCCTACCCACCGAGCTGCTCCAGTAATGGTAGCAACGACTCGCTACCCATCCAGTATAGGTAGCAACGACTCGCTACCCATCCAGTATAGGTAGCAACGACTCGCTACCTATCCAGTATAGGTAGCAAAGACTCGCTACCCATCCAGTATAAGTAGCAACGACTCGCTACCTATCCAGTATAAGTAGCAACGACTCGCTACCTATCCAGTATAGGTAGCAACGACTCGCTACCCACCGAGCTGCTCCAGTAATGGTAGCAACGACTCGCTACCCATCCAGTATAGGTAGCAACGACTCGCTACCCATCCAGTATAGGTAGCAACGACTCGCTACCCATCCAGTATAAGTAGCAACGACTCGCTACCTATCCAGTATAGGTAGCAAAGACTCGCTACCCATCCAGTATAAGTAGCAACGACTCGCTACCTATCCAGTATAAGTAGCAACGACTCGCTACCTATCCAGTATAGGTAGCAACGACTCGCTACCCACCGAGCTGCTCCAGTAATGGTAGCAACGACTCGCTACCAATCCAGTATAGGTAGCAACGACTCGCTACCCATCGAGCTGCTCCAGTACTTGTAGCAACGACTCGCTACCCACCGAGCTGCTCCAGTAATGGTAGCAACGACTCGCTACCCACCGAGCTGCTCCAGTAATGGTAGCAACGACTCGCTACCCATCCAGTATAGGTAGCAACGACTCGCTACCCATCCAGTATAGGTAGCAACGACTCGCTACCCATCCAGTATAGGTAGCAACGACTCGCTACCCACCGAGCTGCTCCAGTAATGGTAGCAACGACTCGCTACCCATCCAGTATAGGTAGCAACGACTCGCTACCCATCGAGCTGCTCCAGTATTGGTAGCAACGTGTTCCTGTTTTTCTTTGTTCTTTTTTATACCCATGACCTATATGCATTCAACGTTCGTACTTGTCAGACTATCCGAAGTTAAACAATATTAATGATTCAACCCGCTAAAGACGACACTTGTAATTAATATACAGAGTGTCCTCACTGTAATTTCTTTAAAATTAGCTTTGTGCGGCCTTCCCCCAGAAGAGCAGATGGCGGCTGAGGCCATACGGGGCGGCCTACCCCCGGCGCCCTTGCCCCACTGCGCGTGCGCCGCGCCGCCAAATAAGGCTCGCCAGCTTTTTGCTGACGTTACCGACATCTCGGTGCACTCGGTCACTGAGATGAATACTAATGGATTAAGTAAAAGTAAAAGATTTTCACATCGCAAGTTGTAATAACACGAGAACATGGCCTCTTTGCCAAGCTCGCGGTCGGAAATTTCTTTTGTTTTCAGTATGAAATTCAAAATTTCGTAAGAGCAAATTCTACCGAGGTTTTCGTAAACACACTCTTAAAAATACATTTAAAAAGGTAAATTACATCGTAAAGAATATACCTACATAACAACTGGCTTCGGGACCTTCGGACAACATGAGTAATCGAGGCAAGAGGAGACGCGTGTCGCAACTAGTGCCGTAATGAAGACGTATCGACGACATTACTGAGTTTTTAGTGAATTGAGACGACAGGGCGTGACACACTGCACAATGAAACTTTGGACGAAGAAAACACAAGAGATTTACTTTTTATTATTTTTAACCGATTTTAAAAAGGAGGAGGTTCTCAATTCGTTTGAATCTTTTCTTTATGTGTGTTCACCGAGTACCCGAACGCGCCTGAACTGATTCGGAAAATTCTGTTTTTGTTTGATATACTTCATAGGTGGTCCTATGGAGAAATCAAGGGAACTCTTCAGATTTTAATTGAGTTTTAAAAGGCGAGACAAAAAGGCGTAAGTTCCACTTATAGGGAGTGTGGTACAGATCCAAGAAGTATAGAGCATGAAACAGCATAAGCTGTCCCTCACCTTGTCGGCCTGCATAGAGCATAAGCGTGGAGAAATCAACAGAATTTCCAACTTCTGTTGTTTTTCGAACGGCTGGCGTGTTTTTTTTTTCTGGAAAACACGCAAACTCAAGTACTTAATCTCACTGAATTTTTTAAAACGTTTTTGAAGGTTTTGTCAATTACTTAATTCATAGGCGCTGAGAAAATCTAATGAAATTATGTAAATATTTTGCTATTGAAAATAGGACTCGCCTTCGTCATTAATTCCATGGACAGATTAAGTTCATATAAACGATGGAAACAGGCAATAAATAATTAGGTTTGTCTACTAGATGCTATAAGAATTGAAAATAATGTCATTCAATATTTATTCAGTTAAAAGTGTGTGAAAATAGTGAATTAATGAGAATGGAGGAAGATTTAAAGTAGCGCCGGTGACAGAAAAGATTTGGAGCAATAGGTTAGCGTGGTATGGATATGTGATGAGGAGGGATGAATGTCACATTACATGAAGGATGCTGAGCGTGGATGTGGACGGACCTAGAGTGAGAGGAAGACTATGTTTCGTCTGGTGGCTCAAGGCAAATGTTGAGCGGTGTACCCTTTTGGCACCACAAATTATGGCTGGATGTTTATTTTTTTTTATTTTATTTTTTTATTGTGTGTCAAATTAAAAAACTTTTCTTTCTTTCTTTCTAAAGAAGCGATGGATTGAATGCGTGAAGAATGATTTGAGAATAAAAAAGTGGATGCTGATCTGACGTGTGAGAGAGGAGAATGGAAGAAGACATCTTGTGCCGACCCCACTTAGAGTGTGAAAAGGGCAAGAAGAATAAGGAAATTTATTCAGTTATGACTTTAATTGTTAATTATTATTTTGTCTTCAGAATGTTTCAACAGTCTAAACACAACGACGTATTTAAAGTTACAAGCTTAAAAAAATGAGACGAACTTCCGTTCTCTCCAACCGTAGTAGTTTCACAGTAGTGGACTCAATAAATATTTTGTCATGGTTTTACATTTACACTATAATTTATCTACCTTTATATAAGCACACCGTGTAAATGCACATTTACTTTCTTCCATTTAGACAAAACAAACATTTATATTATTGTTACCAAATCCACTAAACATTTACGGCAAAGTAAAATAAAATAAAAAAATCACACTGTTATTAGGCTAGATACTAACTTAATTTTAAGTAAAAATTGTTTCTAAGATACCTACCAACAATAATGTAATGTAATGTAATGTATAATAAACCTATGAGCTTCTTGATGCTTGACATTTTTTTTTTAGATTGTTTGTAAAAAATAACTCAGATATTATGTATCTTATCTTTATCATTATAAATCCGACGATATGAAGTCATAGGCACAACTAACTACAAAGTTTAATTTGCAAAATAGATTTGCAGAGCGAAATTCATTATAACACAAAAATTATTCTCATAAAACTCAAGTCATGAAATAAAATATTTTGCCAATCTGTTTTAATTTTGATGACGTGCAAATAAGAGTATCGATACGGCATATGCATGAGACATAGGTAGTTAGCATGTGCCGTCGATAACAATAAAAAACAAAGCGCATTCTTTGGCCGGGAGCGAACCGACTGACTCACGACGGACGGACATTATTGTTTGACTAAACAAAATCGGCGGCGTAGGTAAATTATAAACAAAAAAAACAATATTCATGTAAGTCTTGAGCAGCTCGGTGGCGTAGTGGTTAGTATGCTTTGGCTTTCGATATCGAAAACAAAGCTGCCTCCGCCATGGTCAGGCCGTGGATGGGTGACCAAAACTTTGTGATCTGGAACTCCTCCGTGTTTCGGAAGGCACGTTAAGTTATTGCATCCATTACTACCCACCAGCCCGCACTGGGCCAGCGGCAGCGAGGTGGTGTTTCGCATAGAGGCTGAGGATGGATGGAAAATCTAATGGATAAATATAAGCAGCCATGTGCAGCCATAGACGCATTCATTTTTTTTGACTGACACAAATCAACGATCATTATTCGAAATAGAGTTATTTACATCTGTCTAAATCATTGTTACTTGAACTATCATTGAAGTAATTAGATGACTTCCAAAGCTCGTTAAAAGAGCGTCAAGTGGTCCCGACGAGATGAGTCCGATGAAAAACATGATTGAATGATTTAATTCTAGTTGTCACTGTGATACTCGTCTCATCATGAACTGTAACACTGATTCAAATCAAATCAAATCAAATCAAAAATATCTTTATTTTATAGGCTTGATATACAAACACTTAAAAACGTCAATTTATAAATAAGTGAATCTACCACTCGCTCGGAACGCAGACATCCCCGAGAAGAGCGAGCCAGAAACTCGAGGGTTGCTCTTTTTTTCACATTTTTTACAATTCTTGTTTTTTATAAATGTTAGGCTAGTACAATCAAGTGGGTGAACATAGATATTATGAACATAGATATGATTTATGAGGCATGTCAAATTATACGTTTAAAATATACATTTTCGGTATATCTCGCGGGTTCGATTCCACCGCCTGCACCACTGAGTTTGAATGGAACGTACAGATTGTGAATATCGCTTGCCTCACAGTGTGCCTGGTGCATGGCAATGGGCTCGCCAGCTGCTACATGGGTACTTAACATGGGTACTTAACATATCTGGCGAAATGTTACCTCTTCCTACCCCTCCGGGGTAGAGGCGCGATGATATGTTAGGTATGTATTTATATTTACACAGTTTAGTCACCTGTCCTGGATCGAAATGCTGAAGATTGCTTTGGTTTCAACATCGATACAATAGCTTTTATAACGAGTTCAGTTAACCTTTTCTTTAATTCTATCTCTGCCCAAAGGTTGTCTGGAAGATGTTGCTATTAGCTATAAGGCCGCCTGTGTTGCATTGTATTTTTTTTCTTTACTATATTTCTGTATATTTATTAGTTACAATAAAGCATTTTATCTGTCTATTATGAAATTATTAATGTCACACAAATACCAAACCTAACCCGACAAATCACTAGTCAGATGAAAGCTTTCATCGCAGATGGCATGAGCTTTCACTATCAAACCACGAAAGGAGCAACTACCAATACAGAAAGTTTGGGCTGGGTTCACATTCCGCCCGGAATGGCCGGAATGTAATTGTGAAGTAGACATTTTGCGACCAGGAGAGTTTTTTTCATGAATATGGCGCTCTGTAGTACATTTTATTGATTGTTCTTATCATTAGTTTTAAGTTTCTTAATATGCAGTGCCCTGGCAGGGTGTCACGTGCACTATTGTTATATTTGACTTAACCGCCTTATTGTAACCGGGACAAGCATGCAAGACAAGCAAGATAAAATAAACAAAATAGAAATCAATCCTGGAAGGGGATGTCCACATCCATATTTTATTATACCTTCTTATTATAATAGTCTTCGTCGGTGTGGATTAGAATTAGAATTAAGTATGCCTCATGCAATCATGCCAAAATTCAGCCTATAAACCTATTGCCTGGGAAGGAAAACATCTCAAGAAAATCTTTGTTTTTCTATATCACTAATGTACAGATTTTGACCTGTATTTTTTACCATATTATTTTCACACAACCAAAGGGGTAAACGGTGATTCTTACACCTACATAAAAAAATCATAAATTAATTATTAAAAAAATATTAAATAGACTTAGAATTAAAATCTCTTGTCATTCCGCGCCATGTGAACTTAGCCTTAACCTCTACAATTCTACATTCATCTATTTGTATTCCAGCCAGCACTACGCGATGTCTTGAATAATGCCGGTTTACGGAAACTACCCGCTTCTGGACGTTGGCGCCGCGATCAGGAAAAGTACCTCTACCGTCAATTGAATTCTAATCGCTTATTCAGCCTCTGTTTACTTCTCAATGAAATAGAAAACGAAACGTGTTTGACATTTTGATTTTTTGTTATTTTTAGTACTCGACGTGGTGGAAGCTTTGGTTTTAAAATAGACAAGTAAATATACTTTCGTGAAGGTTGGGTAGTAAATGGGCAACCAAGGTTTGTGATCTTGATCCTGTACCTGAGCTGTAAAATCTGCATACAAATACAAACGTTAGGTTAGTAAGAAGCTAAAAAAAATTAAGATGATATTTAAAAACAATACCAAAATACCGATTCGCTGGAATATACCGATACTCTGTAAGGACTCTTCCATTCGGATAATAATCATTCAACCGAAAGCTCAAGTTGTCAGAAATATAATGAGTATATTTAAACACACATAAAAAAAACGTTTCAAATGACAGTTTAACTTCAACAAAGAGACTACTTATTATTTTGTTTGTGTTATCAGTGCCACTACTTCGCTAGGTATTTATTATGATTCTCACAAGTCAGCAACTGAGATTCGTAGGAAACCCTTAGCAGACAATTCTCACATAATTGATTAAACAGATTGAGTAATGGTCAAATACAAAACTTATTACTTACACGAGTTACATGTCGTGTGATTTTACATGAAATGATTAACTATGTAGGTATATACCTACATTTGATTTAAGGAAAAATCATTTGAAATTCCAAACATAAAATGTGATATCACAAACACCATTGTAAATTACAGATTCTTGTTTGATATTGTTGTTCATTAATGTTATCTAAGGAAAAACAATAAATAACATCCATGACACAGGGTAGTTAGTAGAGCCCCGTCTCTACAATAACATCCATGACACAGGGTAGTTAGTAGAGCCCCGTCTCTACAATAACATCCATGACACAGGGTAGTTAGTAGAGCCCCGTCTCTACAATAACATCCATGACACAGGGTAGTTAGTAGAGCCCCGTCTCTACAATAACATCCATGACACAGGGTAGTTAGTAGAGCCCCGTCTCTACAATAACATCCATGACACAGGGTAGTTAGTAGAGCCCCGTCTCTACAATAACATCCATGACACAGGGTAGTTAGTAGAGCCCCGTCTCTACCACTGTACTCTATATTACGTATACTCGTATACCCGAGAAAACAGTCTTGCTCCAGGTTACCAGGTCAAAACATATCAAGCGTCCGGCTTAATGTTTACATGGGTAATGCCAGTAGGTAACAGTAGTTTATGTAACTGTCACATAATAAAGGTTATTAAAACACGAGCGTGGTTTAAAAAAACGGGCCTTGGCGAATTTTTTAATAGTATCACGAGAGAGTTTTAATACCGAGTTCTGTGCAGTTACATACACTACTTTATCTACACTCATTATTCAAAGATATAAACAAAAAAAAAATATTTTTTTTGCATAATGAGTCCAACCTGTTGCATAATGGTCATTATGTTACAGTTTCCATTTTAAAATTTTCGTTTTTATCATCTGCGTTAAAAAGTAGGTACGTCATTATGAGTTGGGGTCTGAGTTCATAATTCGAACATTATAACATAAGTGTAGATAAATTATAATATGGTATTAAAGAAATTCTTATAGCGGCATAAAACCTTGGTGCTGATCGTAAGCCAAACGGCCCTCAGCGTCTCATCGCATCTATGATCGGCGGCGCCGATTGGCTCTTTAGTCGCATTCCTCAAAATACTTGTCAATCCTACCTAAAAAGCAGGTGTAAATGAGGTGCATCACGACACGGCTACTTAAATATTGTATAATCTCGACCTTGCGGCGTGGGAGACGCTGAGGACATCATTTCGCGAATGATGTCACGCGCCGATTAGCGCATGCGCATAAACTGTCCGATTTGTTTTATGACAACACTTTATTTAGCATTTCCTTTAATTGAAACATGTAAAACGTTTTGGTATTTAGTATTTACTTGGTAATTTGTCTGCGGTTTTGATGGAAAATTTGTTTTCGAATTCTTTATAATATAGTGGTAATTTTAAGTATGAAGTCTATTTTAGAGTAAAAGACGGAGTTAAAAAATTTTTTTGAATATCGTTTGCACACTGCATGCAACCGCTATAAGGCAAATGGCATGACCCAAGTTAAAAATGATCTAATACATAAAAAGCAAAAAATGGCATTGTGGATTTTAACACCTTAGCTGTTCTCTTTTTGTTTATACACGTAATCTGTGAAAAGAAATAATACACACAATCTGACCACATCAACAAATATTTTTTTAAACTCTAATGCAAAAAAATTTAAGAACGTTAAAATTTTTAGATAACATAAATCAAAACTACTAAGGTACACCAGAAATATGAATACCGGACTTGTACACGTAGGTAGGGTATTCACTGTTTAAAACATATTAATTCAGTGAAATCCTTGCTAGATAACTGATCCATTTGTCTGTCATATTGATGTCATAATTCTAGCAAACTAGCAAGCTCTGAGTGATCTCAGAAGTGGTAATGATTGTATTATCGACGATAAGCGCTAAAATATTTCTTAGGTGTTAACCATTACCTGCCTAGACCTAAACACTGTTTTATTATTGAACAATTTAAAAACATTGAGGAAGTGATCTTTTTGTCGGTGTTTGTTCACGAAATTAAATGATGCTTTATTTGTTCCTAACACATATACACACAGAGTCGTGTGGTAGCGGCTCATTAAAAGAATACTACCAACCCATCTCTTCGTTTGGGTGTCGTAAAAGGCGACTAATGGACTTAGAGCTACACAACCATCCAATAGCTTATAGCGGCGACGGGCTCACCACCTGTCACGCTGAGCACATGTGCAGTCCGTGCCTGGCGAAGCGCGGACTCTGGCGGTGAACTGCTTTCGCGGTGCTTTTGCCTAGTCTCTGACTAACTTTGGATTAAAGTCGTGATTATATGTACGTATGTATGTATTTACTTATATAAATAAATACACATAATTACTTCTATCCTACATCTCAGACGCGGCGGGGGAGGCAGCGGTGCAATGTAACACCGCATTTTGCCAGTAATTTCGTTGTCCCGCGAAGTTTCCTCATTTTTGTTGGTCAAACATATACAATCAATGATATAATTTATATTAATACTCCCTCAATTTATCTTTTGTGCTTGTGTATTATTATAGTTAAGAGATAATGTGTGTACGCATAATGTATGTATAAGCTAATCTGCAGCCAGTCTGCGCCCACGACCACAACACAACAGATTGATCGATTGTTTGCACAACATAAAGCCTCTAATAGGCGATAATCTGCCGACGCGGAAACGAAAAGCAAAAAATTGTTGACGAATCTTACTTGACACGTGTGGACTTGAATGATTCATTAATGTTTCTCATTATTTTGCTATGAGTTCTATAGAGGTGGATGAGAGTTGGTCAGCTTGATTTGGTGGTAAAGATCTTCACCATCCTTCATCTTATTCTTATTTGTCGGTTCACGGACTCGATTCTAAATAAAAATTATTAAAGATTTTAGAAACCGTCGTGTTATCGAGGGTCCGCTAAGTACCTTCGTGTGACCATGTTAGGTATGCTCTATCCCCCGGACGAGACAACGATTTTTTGTTTATATTTTTTTGGTCAGAAGTTTTTTTAATTTATTTTTTGTTTTTAATTTCATAATACTCGTAGCAATCGGCAACAATGGCTTAACGTCCATTCTGAAGCATCTAAGGAAAAACATTAAAACATAGCGAATGTAGCTTTGTTTAGATATCGAGAACCGAGCGTGTACTCGTAAGCATCTTGAGACCTTTTAATATGCAGTCTCAAAACGGGAAAATATACATGGAAAATATAATGCACAGATTTTTTCATGATTTTCTATGTGTATCTAAATATTGGAGGCACCAATAGCAGATAATTGCACAGCGTTATTTACTTTGCCCAGTGCAACAATCAGCAAAAAATATGGTACCAGGCTCCCTTGCCCTGTTACATATAATTCAAATTCAAAGGTACAGTCACGTGCAAAAATATGTACACCCATTTGACAGGTGGACGCTTCTAATAAGAGTCATTAACTGTCAAGAGTGAGAAAAACAGAAGCAATTATAGGTTCCCAGATAAAACCAATATGTTATTTAAAATACATGATGCCTACGAGCAGAGATAGTGTGATATAAATATTTTTATATAAAAAAGACGGACGCTTTTATACTTAGACTCATATTAACGGTAACTTAGCTCTGCGACAACATATTAAATTAAATAGTTAATTAGCTACTTGATGTCCGAACCTATCCAAATTTGTATCTGGTTAATGATTCTAATAGCCTTTCCTTAAACTTGCTTTTGGCTACTGATTTACATTAAATACTTAATTCTTGCCGTAATTTTTTTTTTAGTTTTTATTTAAAATTCTGAACAGTTAATCTATCAGTATTTCATACGAAAAATGTACGTTTCGGTACGTTTGTCAATCACTTTCGCCTTTATATTCTTAGTTAATCTTAATATTTATGGTACCGGCGGGTATGGAACCAGCAACCTACTGCACGAGTAGATACTTTCCTCACCTCTGCCAACGCGGGTTACACTTCACGAACCCCTTGAGGAGCGCGAGCACCGGTGTTCGCAAGAAATAGGAAGATGTTGCTATTGTGTCTGGTTTTCTGACCTTTTACAGGTTAAGGACATTAACATATCATATTATTATCATCACGCATCTTTTCCCCGAAGGAGTAGGCAACGGTATTACCATCCACATTTTATTGTAAATTAGTTAAGTCGTCATGTAACAGATAGCGAGCCTGTTGCCAGGCACCCAAACCGGGCGATTTTTTACAAAAATTGCCCGGTTCTATAACGTATAAAGTCAAATCAGTTAATTAGTTTAGGTTACATATGGCTGTTTAAAAAAGGCTAACTGTTGAGTTTATTGCGGCACTTCTTCTCAACAGGAGTGTTAGAAGGAAACAATATATTGACTTGCAAAAGTATTTCATGTAAATCTAATTGCAGAATAAATTATTTCATTTCGATTTCATTTTATTTCATACTCTAATTATTCAATATCGAACTGCGATTATACTCATAATATAAATATAACCATGTCCCTACAGACTGCGTGAGTGTGTGTCAAACAGGTTCGCGCGGCCGTGGGCAGCGAAGCCTGCGCTCTACATATATCACGCCAGCCAGGACCATTGCTCGTGCGCATGCGCATCCTATGCCGATTACATTGCTTTATTTATATATTTTTTGTTACACGCTACGCTAAACAGGACAAGCATTAAATGTAACTTTAAGCACTATTTAGACATTGTCTATTCCAAAACAAACAAAAGAAAGCGGTATGTTGAGACCGTTAATAAAAAAAGCCGTTTTTGAAGAATTCATAATATTTAGTCTACATATAGTGAAAAGATCGACAGTGAAGACAATTTAAAGAACTCAATCACATCTCAATTGTCCATTGTCGGAGGTTTTGCTGTTTTACTCCCAAAACGCGCGATTCTTTAACTAAAATGTTGTAATTATCAAAATATAGTTTTCTCTATTGATTGTTTTTATTATGTAACAAACCACATCATATTCAGCCACAGCCAGTCTCCTTGGACTCTTCCTACCCCTTCGGGGATTACAGGCGTGATTGTATGTATGTAACAAACAATGAAGAATACAATATAAATGGCTGTATTATACTAAAAGAGGGGCCCGGTGGCGTAGCGGTTATTACGCTTTGAAAAACTAAGCAACCTTCGCCATGGCCTAACCATGGCGAAGGATGGATGGGTGACCAAAAATTTGTGATCAATTGGCAAGCTGACCCGTTGGTCCCGGTCGCTAATGCAACCGTTTCTACCCACCAACCAGAATTGGGCCAGCGTGGTGGTGTTACGGCCCACACTCCTCATGTGTTTGTTTCCATGAGGAAGCCCTGTACCTTGCAGCAGGACGAACTAAAACCGCTATTGATAAATCAACAAATTTTATTCTCCTTATAGATTTGCCATACAAGATGGCGAATATTAAAGCTTAGTCATGTTTCTTGTTTAAATATTCGGCAAATGTAAAAATATCCATGTTGGGATTGTTATTTTGGTCAGATAACTCGTAGATAATGTCTAAATACGGCGCGCCCACGTTACAAGACTTTACATAATACAAAAAGCCTGTTAAACTTACGATCCGAATTCTTTAACTCATTTAAATCGATTACTGTTTGCGGTTTAATTTGAAATGATTACATATGTGAATAACTCCAATTTGAAAACTACTGTATTACTAATTTACAGTTACTAGTATATGTATAGATACGTTATCTAAATAGTATGCATTTTTCATTATTATGTTAGTATATACATATAAGTAGGCACAATCTGGTGATAAGGGTTCATTTGTATAATATTTAGGCTCTGAGTAAACAGACAACAATAAAACCGTCTCTTTTTCCAATGCAAATTATTCCAACCAGAAAGTCACCAGCAACGGGTTTAAAACGGGGTATAAAACGAGACACATTAGAAACATCTATAATTTGCGAGCACCACACATTTCGCCATAAAACAATGTTTAATAATGTCATCGTAGAAACATGCAGTTCCTGCGCCCCTTACAATTGCGTAACCAATGCGTTTGAAAAAAGAATGCTTAGCAGAATAAACATTGATGATTGAAATGTAAGCTTTTGCATAAATTAAAAATTAGGGCGCTGGTATGCCTTCTAACGTCTGGTCCATGTAGCGTTGCCATTAATTTGGAGCTATTTTGACCCTTAGCTATTTGCCAAGGTATCAAAATAGAAATCAAAGCTTTGAAACCTCGCGATCGACCTCTTTGCACAAACATAAATAAACAAATCTGTAATGAAAAATCCCGATCGCATGAATGATGTTATGGATAAGAATGTTGAATGTGGAGATTCTGATAACGACTCGTAAAAGAGAACGGTATTGGAAAATATATTACGGCGGATAAATTAAATTGGTATGTGAGCAGGATCTTGTTGAATTTTATTCGTCTATGTATTTATATCATAATATATGACTTAAGACAAAACATACAAAAAAAATAATGCATTAAACAATGATCTAACAAGGTTAATACTCACGTTATAGCAAAAACGAGTAACGTAAGTCTAGAAAGAGGGTCCCTGTCGAGCACGCAATCAATGGTTATGTTTTTTAATAATTATTTTTGTACGGGCTAGCCGCACATATTTTTACCTCAATTTAATATGACCTAGATTATTATATTATTTAGCGTGTCTTGCATGACGTCGCGCGCTGTACTTTAATTATTTAGCAATATTGGTGGAAACAATAAAGCAGTGTACAATCATCACTCGTCGGGTTCGGTTATTTAGCGCTCTTCGGAGTAACCCCCCTTCAGCGTCCCCTAGGGTCAGCGTTAGCGTTCAGTGTGTGTGGTTTACCATACAATTTTCAATAATGGTCTTCAGCCTATATACGTCCTACTGCTGAGGCTTCAGCCTATATACGTCCTACTGCTGTGGCTTCAGCCTATATACGTCCTACTGCTGAGGCTTCAGCCTATATACGTCCTACTGCTGAGGCTTCAGCCTATATACGTCCTACTGCTGAGGCTTCAGCCTATATACGTCCTACTGCTGAGGCTTCAGCCTATATACGTCCTACTGCTGAGGCTTCAGCCTATATTCGTCCTACTGCTGAGGCTTCAGGCTATATACGTCCTACTGCTGAGGCTTCAGGCTATATACGTCCTACTGCTGAGGCTTCAGGCTATATACGTCGTACTGCTGAGGCTTCAGCCTATTTACGTCCTACTGCTGAGGCTTCAGCCTATATACGTCAAAGAGAAAGAGAAAGATACAGACGAGGAGTGAGTATGGGCCGTAACACCACCACGCTGGCCTAATGCAGGTTGATGGGCAGAAACGGTTGCAATATCAATCGGGACTAACGGCTTAATATGCTTAATAGGAGTTCGAGTTCACAGAGTTTTGGTCACCCACCCCCCCACTGACCTTCTCCTCGAGCATTCAATACTCAGCATTATCATAATATTATCATTTCCTTAATAAATGTATATATAAATAAATAAATATCACCTCGTCTTTAATTAATAAAATTGGAATTTAATTATACATTGACAATTTCGCATGGGTCCGGCCGACAGTGCGCCGGCGGCGTGTTTCTCAAAACAACCGGCCCGATGTTTAACTTCGAGAAGGAAACACGGCTCGGGTGATCGCGGACGAAATTACAATCCTTTTCAAGCAATATCTCGGTGAGTGATACCGGTGTGTGAAGTTGAATTGGCTTGATCAATGTGTACAGGGGTTCCGTACCGTCTTCCACCACGTAAGAAAAGTAAAGAAATCTAAGCACTCGAATTAGAAATTAAATAGAGCTCCACTAAACACACCATGCCCGAATAAATAAATAAATAAATATCTTCAGACATTCACACCTATCAACTGGCCCATACTAGACAAACTAGATAACTAATGCCTGTGTTATGGATACCAGATGACGGACAAATATATTTAATAGATAAATACATATAAATATTCAGAAAATAATATACATTTATAAACATCCAAGACTGGAGAACAAATGCCTGTTCACACAAACATTTGCCCCCACCGGGGATTGAACCCAGAACCTCTCGAGATGGCGACGCCTTGAGACCGGCGAACAGACCACTCGACCACGGAGGTTGACCACGGAGGTGAATCTAACGGGTGTGTTTGGTACATGTTGCCTGGAATCTGCAACATGTAAGCTGACAAGAAACTCAACAAGGGTTCCTTTCTCGCTTTACATAACACAGTAGTTATTTTGTGCTTCTTGACTTAATTAATGTTAGTCTCAAGATATGAAGAAACTTAACAAAAGTAGAGGTAGATATTTATCATGCACTAGCTGTTGCCCGCCACTTCGTCTGCGGTTACTATGGTTCTTTAACTATCCACTATTTTGAACAGAAATATAAGGTACCTTGCAAAATTTAATTGAAATCGGTGCAGCCATATCGGAGATTTGCCCGTACAAACAGACATAGAAACAAAAAATGCAAAAAGATTTATTTTTTGTATTTTCTCTCTTTTTACATCGCTTTCTACAGACCTCTATAGTTTTATTATATGTTTTGGTTTATTTTACATACCAAAGGCAGTCAATGTTCCCAAGAAAAATTAAATATGAAATTATCATAATTATTTAATATTAGGTCCTTACCTATGAAATCGGTGTTTTGTATGGACATTTTGGGGAATTCTGCATTTTCCATACTAAAATTTTCTCAGTTTTCTTCACAACGACAAATCCAAAGATAATAATATTTGGCAAGTATCATCAGACACGCTTTAGTAATATGTGTAATATCACACTTCATAAAAAATATTTATCGTTTTTAAGTGAATGCAAATAAAATGATGTATTCGTGAGGCACTTAAAAAGAGTTGTCTCCGTGTCCAATTTTAACACAATTAAACTTACAACAAATTATCAAAACAAATCAAAAGAGCTCGAAAATATAGTCTATTTTTAGACGAGGTAATTATTTTTTAGGAATACTCTGAATCTTAATAGTTACAGACTTACTTAGACAGATAATAGTTACAGACTTACTTAGACAGAATAAAAACACCAATTTCATAGGTAAGGACCCAATATTTAGCTAAGATGTTTATGCTATGAATCAGCGGCTAGAACTGGCTGTAACCGATAGCCCGCTTTGTGCGGGCCGGCCGGTGCGCGGCGCGTGAAGGCTGCCTTTTCACGTATGCCTATTCACTGCTTGTGCCTATTCACAGCCCCTGCCCATTCATAGGCTGCACGCTGCAATTATCTAGTTAAGTGCACTCGCTGTTATGACTGCTTCCTAACTAACTATACTTAATTTGCGGCTTTTCAATTTATGTTGGGGAGAATAAGGTTCTATATGGCACCAGTCTACTTGTGCAAAAGATCGCCGGAATAATCCCAGCCTAGTCAACTTTTTAACGTCTACTGTGACGTCACTGCCGTAATTTTAAGACGGGAGATCCAAAATGATTGAAAAATGCCGATGACGCTGATTCCCCACAACATTATCACACAACGAGGCATTTTCTTTAGTTTTTGCATTCGGACGCGTGCAGAATAGTTCGTATATCAGCGGCGGTTTTCGAATACGCGCAGTACATGCATTTCCGTCATCTATGTTAATGTATATCTCTGATTAAAATAGTACATGATGAACAATCCAAATTTTCCAAAGGTCAATGAGAAAAAATCCGAAACCTGTTTTTAGGAACCATGGCTTCGATTTTAGACCAAAAAGATACAAACCATTACGTGATACAATATTATTGACCTTGGTATTTTTATTACAAGTTCTCTATGCCCGATGCATGGCAACAGGCTCGCACACTGTTACATGGGGACTTAATTTATCTGGGTAAATGTGGGTGGTAACACCTCTGCCTACTTCGGGGAAAATGCGTGATGATATGTTCGTTTGTTGGTTTGTTATCTAAGGCATATTGCACTCTCGCTATGGTCTCTACCTTCAGGTGAGATGGAAATAATCGGTTTGATCTTTTAGCTCTTGAATAGACACTAGACACGCTGATCGTGGTACAATCAACGGACATCAATCATTCCTAAACACCTGTATTTTATCATACAAGTTCTAATAAAGTCCTCTTTCTTATTAGACACTATAACGATGTTTTATTTACCCGTCCTGGTAATTTGCAAGTCGTTTAAACTTCATCGGCAGTAAACAGGTAATAGGTATACATATGAAACAATTATTATATCCCATCGAGATATTTAAGTACCTCGTATATTCATTTCAATATGTACATTTCCTTGGCTTAGTTCTCCAATAACCGTAATTTATGTATTATTATTTTCTAAAGATATATTACCTAATGAAGTTTATAATATGATAACAAAAGAACAAATACAATTAATATTCGCTAGAAGATTGGCTTAAAAAATGTAGCAATAGCCGCTATCCCAACGTCACTACAAGAAGTCGCCGGTTCAGTACCCTAGTAAAGTTATCATTGTATAAAACTGAACTTTTTAGTTCCGTAAAGAAGCTTAATTACTATGGGAAGCGTATAAAGCACCCCTAGCGGAACGCAGTTAAAATTGAACTTTTTAACGGAACTAAAAAGTAAAGTTTTTTATAATGTCAACCTATAGTAGGGGTGCAATTCGATACCCATCCGTGCCACTGAGATTAAAAACATGTATTACGCCACGCCAGTCCAGTCCAGCCGAAACACAACACTTATTACGCATTTTTTAAATACCAGACAAATAAAAGTTATGCAGATGAAGGTTACTTGTACTTCTCCAATATTGTCATAAAGTTCTATATATTATGAAATTTAACATTAGCTTAATAATATACTAGCTTTTTCCCGCGACTTCGTCAAGCATGGTCTTATATAGCATAAATAAATAAATGGGTTATCTAACGCTGAAAGAATTTTTCAAATCAGTCCAGTAGTTCCGGAGATCAACCGGAGAGGAGTTCCGGAGATCAACCGGAGAGGAGTTCCGGAACTCCTCGAACTCCTCGAACATCGGAAACAAACACCTCGGCTTTATAAGTATAGAGACTGCATTTGCATTGCTTTCATTGATATGTTTGGACTGAAAGGGTCAGACAGTGATATGACAAGCTGCTGTCACAGGTAAGCAACGTAGCCACCTTCCACTGTGGGCAGTCCGCTTCTATGTATAAAAAAAGCAATAACCAATGAACAATACCGGTATCCTCCACGCGTTATCCTTAAATCTGTCGCCCACGCACGAATCAAACAGTAATTTTATATAATATCTGTAAGTTTTCGCTGCCAACTCAGGTTGATCACAATAATGACATCATTGGGCCCGTGGGCGCATCAATGCGACTGTTTTCCAGCATAAAACAGAGTTATATTGTGCGGCATGAGATCACGCGGCTAATAAAGAGTATGATTTACTTGCAACATCGATATGTGCTCTATCTCGGGATAAAGAGACTGTGATAATGTGGCGGTGCGACGCCGTCTAGACGACATAAGCCACACAAGCCTGCTGTGGTTGCCGCTGGCCACTGCAAGCCTCGGTACCCGCTTATGGTACCTACAATCGATCAATTATTAAAGTATATGCTCCAAAGAATTATTTGGTAGCCAAAATTTTATTTGCAAATGCATTCACGTCATCACTATATGTGTACAGTCGGTGTTGCGGCCGTAGAGATGGCCGCCAAACACTTTGATAATTTGTCTATTACTTATTGTTTTTGAATTTTGTACAATATCTGTTCTACACATTTGACATGTTTTTCTATTACTTTTGTTTTATTAGTCTTGCGAGAGTAAAGTACAATATATTTAAACTCCGCTTTTTATTGCTCTCGCCAACAGTTGGCAGAAATATATATTAAGACGATTTTGGAACCATGTCATCCTAAGGTATAAAGTAAATTATTTGTTTTGCAGACTAGATTCTAGTTACGAAAATGTGACAAGGTTCAAATTTTTGCCGGTCGTCGTATACCAAAAGGGTGCGCAGGTGCTAACACAGCATTCTTGTCATATTATAGGTCGGTATTTTTGTGATCAAAGAAAGAAAGGCGAAAAGAAAATGCCCCTCTGTTCTGAATGGCTTCAATGCACGCAGTGCATCGCCTGTCACATCTTAAAACGCCCAGTGAAGGTACCAGGGATATCACCCTCTAGCGCCAATAGGTGTTTAAGCTTGGGATGCCTAGTGGTCTGAGAACAGCTTCGAGAATTGCTATTGCAGAAGCTCGCGCTGATACTGCAGAAGATGGCTCGAGGATATATCGTTTAAGGTTCCAATCGGGCGAGACAATTTTCCAGCTTAATGGAGTGTTTGCATTTTGTCATTTTCCCATTTTTTTTTATTACGACTCTGTTTCACTAGTTACGATTTTACTCCAATTGTTAAAATTTTAAGTGCCAGACCTGGGTGCGTATTATGAAGTTTTTAAAATCCAGCCTGATTCCAGGAAATTCAGTTTACGCCGTAAACTGGCTGGTTCTTTTTTGGTATTATGACATGCTGATTCGCTGTCAATAGGCAGTCATAATACAAAAAATCCAGGCAGTTCAGTTTACGGCGTAAACTGCCTGGAATTAAGAGCTCATAATACGGACCCTGGCCTATGAAATAAAGTTATTCTTGATTCTGATTTTAAGTTCCTTTAAGATTTTTTAAGACCCTTCTCTTGCTACGATTCTACTCAATCATCTCCATAATGCTCACTCACACTATAATAATTTACGTGTTATTTTATGTAGTGTATATTTATACTTTTGGTAAAGTTTAACAACACTACGCACTGAATTTCCCGGTATTTTTCACGGCAAGACGAGATTGGGTGTACCGTAGATGCACTGGTTACCTACTGTTTAGACTTAATATTATAGAGCATGACGAGGAAGTCAGTGACTGTTGACTTGGCGAGTAATAGGAGAGTGTGGAAGAAGAAGGCATGTTGCTCCGACCCCAAATATAATTGGGAACAGGGCAGGACAAAGCTATGAAATAGTAACGCGAAAATTGTATTACTCAATAAAACGCTTATTATTACCTATACGTTACGCGCTTTATTTTTAAGTAATATTTATTTGTTTTCTGTGATTGCAGGAAGTTTCGCTTCGCAGTAAAACAGTAATCTGAAGGATTAGAATAAACGTTATTAACCAACTATAATTTTTTGGTATTAAATAGGCAATGGTGTTAAATTACCCTAGACTAAGTCTAATTAAACTGCAAACTAACCATATTTTGAAACAAATACAAAATATATTTTTTTACTACTCACCAAAGAATAATTGGAAAGCAATCCTCCGTGTCAAAGAGACAACGCAGAAAGCACAGGCGTCTGAGACTGCGCGACGCGAGCACGGTGCGCGCGCGCGCATTCGGCGGGGGTGGCTGCCGCCGCCCACTGCGCGCGCTCTGATCTATGTATACCGGTGATTGGCAATGATCCTGACACTGCCATTTCAAGGTCAGATCTTATTTGGAACAATAGACAACTGCGATGAAGATTTGATTCACAAGGAAAGTGCAGGACGAAAAAAGTGGATATACAAAACATATTATCACGTCCTCTATCCCCGAAGGGGGAGGCAAAGATGTTAACACATATGTTTAAGTCCCCATGTAACAGATGGCCTGTTGTAGCCTGTTTTAATGCACCGGTGTGAAAGAAGACAAAAATATCTTTTTCATCCCACCACCTCGGAAAGTGTAATTTTGCGCTTCGAAATCTGGCTGGAAAATTCTATTTTATTCGCTTGAGCGGCAAAGTAGATTTGAATTTAGAACATCACATATAATGAGTACTCAATATAATTGTAAATTCAAAACGTCATTAAACCTATTTAATGTAACCTCTATGGTGCCAAATTTATGATTAGAACTTTTTAAATTGTGAAAAAATATTTTGTCATTATAAATTGTTTTCTTTTTCATTTTGTCATTTCCTCGCTGAGGTGGGATGAAAAGTTACGTATTGCACTCGAGTGGAAAGATTTTTCACCTTGTGCTCGTTTGTTTCCCTCGCTGACGCTCAGGATTCTAATTTAGAATCACTCGCTGCGCTCGTGATTCAACTTAAGAATCCTTCGCTTGCTCGGTCATCCAAATCGAGCACGCGGTTAAAAAGGAACTTTCCACTCTTGTATAATAAATAACTATTACTTGGCAATACAGTGCACCTAGGCAGGACATAGATGACGCCACTCGTCTGTTTCGATCATAATCTCATAAATCCTGCGCCGGCGTAGGCTCATTGTCAGCAGGGCTGATAATAGCAGAACGATTCCGTTTTATAGATTTATAAAACTGTTCAGGTGAGTTAAATAAGTAAAAATCGAGCCTATGGAAAAGAGGTCGAAAGTCTGTTCATGTACATATTGGAAAAGTCCACTTCACTTGTTCATAATGTTGCTATTTTCCTTTCCTACTGAATACTGAATGTTAGCTGTTATTAGGTTAGGACTATCTGAATTTTATATACTAGTCTTTGGAGCGATGTACCGATACAGTGGTTAAGTTGAACCATGATTTTAAACCACGGTTATCTTCGACCTGGCTGTCGTCCATCCTGGATCTTCCATAGAATGATCATTTGTCACCTTTCCACAAGATCTATATGCACCATTTTGCGAGAGAAGTAATACTATTACTTAATTTCACGTGACTCGCAAAATGGTACCATCCTATTAGTCTATTTTTCCTCACACACATCATAGCTCTAGTGGAGAGGCACCCTTAATATATTATTATCTACTCTTCAAGTGCAAACCCATAAAAATTCTTTGCAATATTTAGTCTCTGACAAACATCCCGCGTTTACTCGCACTGTAACGGCCATATCGTGGGAGTCTTCAAGATGAATCTGTTGCGGTGGCGTCATTTCAGATGAAAACTACTAGCCTCTGTCCTTGGAGGATCATCTTCTCACGCACATGTTAAAAGCCGGTATGATTTGTAATTGCACTGCATCTAAGACATGGACACTGAGCGTTATGATTTGTGAACATTACCTGAAAGTAATAAATTACTCGAAAGAAAAAGAAGTTTATAGATAAAGGTATAGTATATAAAATATTTAAGAAAACAGAAGCAAAATAGTAGATTGATATTCGAGGGTCCAAATAATCAATTCCCGAGGTATTTAGACGCCCGAGCGCAGCGAGCACCGCTATAGTCCGAGTAGAAATTGATTCTTTTACCCGTGTTAAAAATTCTACTTTACATAAAACTTTTCCCAGCATTCAGTAGTTCTATTTATACATTTTATTCCGGTTAATAGGTGGGAAGTAATTTGTATGAGTTTTTTCCTCTCTATGGAGGGGAGCAGCATTTTCCACCCAATAATCAGATCAAAATAAAACTACTTTCCGAATACGAGAAATAAGAAATATTGTCACCAGTACTAACACATGCGTCACACTAATGAAAATCCTTTGAAAATTTATAATCAGACCTAGAAATGAGCCAGAATTAAAATGAACATTTCTAAATTCCTACTAGATGATCTTTCCATTTCTTAGACACAAAGAAAAATGGAAAAGAAAATATTGGAAAAAAAATTAATCGAAGTTTTTTGGTTTATTCGTATCTTGAGATCTGAGTTTGTACGTAGTTATGTTAAATTATATGTATGTGTATGTATCATGTACGTAAGTATGGCATTGAATTGTGTTTATTTGTGAACCCGTAATAATTTTCATCTGTTTAGACTCTCTCAAAGAGATCGCTGTCTAGTTACAAGAAACTTACCCTAATAGAGAGTATTCCATTAAAATCAAGGTAACTAACTCACTGGGAGATCCGTTTTCAAAGTTAATAAGCTTTTGAAGCTTAAAGACGAAAATCAATTAGAAGTCCATACCGTCACGGTGTATAGCCCCGCAGCAGTAATTGGAGCCATAACCCGGGACGTTCGCGGCTAATGGCGGATTAGTAGCCCGACCACAACACGCCTCCTCGCTGCGCGTGCGACGATTTAGACGCATTTAAGACCCTAACAATCAATTACTGACCACTATTTTCACTTAGTTTTGTTTTTTTTAATGGGGGAAAACAATGAGTTTTGTTTTTAAACACTTAGTTTAAAGGGATTTGTTTTGATTGCCTGATTGCAGCTAGCTAGGATAGGTATTTCATAGTATACTTCATAGATTACGGTAGGGTTTGTAATAGTTTATCAGGCTAGGCTTTATAAAAAGTTCGGAGAGAAGGATAAAACCATCAAAAACTAAACAGATCAGAGTCATCACACACAGTAATAATTTAAATATAATTTTTTAATTATATATTTAAAATAATATTTTATATAATATTACTTAAAAAAATATTTATATATTTTTAATTATATATATTTTATTTTATTTTAAAGTAATCATTTAAATATAATTTTAAATTATTCAAGCACATAAAGTCGAGCATTTTCGTTACGCAAGACAAACTCTGTAAAACTCAAAAATTGTTAGAATAGCAAAATATTATTGAATGAATCCTTCTCGGCCATGACCGATGAGTGTTGGAACTTGGAGTAACTACTTAGTAAAGCAGCAATTGATTGAGATTATGATAAAGAATTGAGTCTCTTTCATTGGCTAGTGATTTTTACATATTTATGCACAAATTGAAATATAAAGGCCCGGTGCATGGCAACAGGTTTGCCCCTATTATACGGGGACTTAAACATATTAGGCGAAATGTGGGTGTTAGCACCTCATGCTACCCCTTCGGAGATACACCCATGATGATATGTTGTGTTAAAAAGTACATATACTCAAGAAACCTTTTAATATTATGCCAATACATGGCTAGATGATGATATTTGAATAAAACTGCCTTTGCGAGTTTAGCTCGGCGAGTGTCCGCCGGGCCAACCGGTTCGGGGCCAGGCGGGATCAAACTGGATGCTGGGCTCATTCGGGACTTCGTTAATATCACAAGCTGCTGGTGTAACTGAATTTGCTTTTCAATATTCATAGATATTAATTAAGATGACATTGAGTAAATTGAGACTAGTTCCTTAATTAAATGTGTAGCCTGGTAGCTCGTCAATGATGGGTGAACCGTGTACAGATGACCATATTATTTATATATTTTGTTCGATAGAAGCAGTTGCTTTCACCAATTCGAGTTTTGGTTGAATCAAGAAAGTTTCAAGGGGTTAATCTCTTGTCTATATGTGAACATAAATACCCAGTAATAAACGAATAACAAACAATGAGAATAAACTTCTTACAAGTTCATAATAAAAACTGGAAAACATTGACCATTCTGAAATCATCATAATCATTAGCCAGCCCGTTTCCCAATCACATTCTGAAATATTCACTGAAAATATATTAAAAATTTAGAGCAAAATAGATTTGTAAAGATACAAGTGTAATCTATACTATCCTTATCTACCTATATTTTAAAAATTACTGCGTACCTACCACCTAGTAACTATGTAACAGCCTGACTGAGCGATTGGACGCAACCGGCTCGGGCTGGTGAGAAAACAAGAGCATATGAAATTACGCATTAAAGTAGTACGGAGACCACAAAGATATTGGGTCCTTACCTATGAAATTGGTGTTTTTATTCTGTCTTAGCAATTTGTCCGTAACTATTCAGTTTCAGAACATTCTATAAAATAATTGCCGCTTCTAAAAATATACCATATATTCGAGCTCGTATTATTTAATTTGATAATTTTTTGTAAGTTTAATTGTGTTAAAATTAGACACAAAGACAATTATTTTTAACTGCCTCCCGAATACATCATTTAATTTGCATTAACATAAAAACGATGAAATAATTTTTATCAAGCGTGTGCACACACATATTGCTAAAGCTTGTCTAATGATACATGCCAAATATTATTATCTCTGGATTTGTCGTTGTGAAGAAAACTGATAAAATGTTAGTATGTAAAATGCAGACATCCCCAAAATCTCCATACCAAACACCAATTTAATAGGTAAGGACCTAATATTAGAATAATCATGGGCACTTTGCAAAAGTATCGCTTGTTTGCCTTGACGCGAATTTATATGCGGACTTCCAAAATTCCTCAAATAATACAAACATATATGTATAAAACACCCCGAAACCGGCGCGGCGGCGGTTGTGGTCTAATCAGTCGTCTGAATTTTGAAAGTCTGTCTATATATACGAGTAATGAAATTTAAAAAAAATGCATAGTGAAGACACAATAAAACCATTATCGCTCGCTACTCAACAAAATGGTCTTTTCACACTAAATTCGACTTAAACTACGATTTCAACAGCATATATTCACAAAAAAAACAAAAAATAACAACTAAACCAATCCACTTGTTAGGTATATTTGATACGAACATACATTATTATAAAACATATCATCACGCCTCTTTCTCCGAAGGGGTAGGCAGAGGTGTTAAACACCCAGACGGTGTTACATTATTATTAACGCCTTTATCCCGGTGGGGTAGGCAGAAGTTTTTTGGTATGTGATAAACAAATAATTTCATAATATCCGATTCGTTTGTGGGTTCGCTCCGGTATGCAAATGAACTTTTTAATTTGCACCAAATTAATATTTAGGCCACACTCATAAACACTAAATTCGCGCAACTAACTCGCTCACGTGTATAATTTGCTAAATATCCTAATTTTCCTTTCGTGTTAATAATAAAATTTAACGTCAATGAAACTAAAAATAGTTCTCAAAGCAAATGAAACTGTCCCCTTATTTTTTATCCAAGTCTTGAAGGTAGTCCTCATCACCTAGGTGATAGGTGGTCCTAGTTGTTGTTTTAAATAAATATTTCAAAACGAATTCCAATAAGTACTAGAACTAGACGATGAAGCAAAATGTTATTGAAAATGATGATATTGAAAGTTGATGTAATAGTAATCATACGCGATCCTGCAGATAACGCACAAACGCGGCGCCGGCGACGCCGCTGCGCGTGCGCCTTGTAATAGTTGCGATATACCGCAATACCTATGGCTCTTAAGAGATTAATGACACGCTAAGATATGTCGTAAAAGGGTATGAGTTGTTAAGATAAGTTTTTGTAACGCTTAAGTGTTTCTAAATTATTTAGAACGTAATTAACTTTGAGTTGTCCAGCTTGACATAACCGATAAATAAGCATAAGACCATGAAATTTTCGGGGTCGATAACTCACGAACCGAGCGAAAGTGTACGTTTTATACAGCATACGTTGAGTATCAAAAATATTAGGTCCTTACCTATGAAATTGGTGTTTTGTATGGAGATTTTGGGGAATTCTGCATTTTCCATACTAACATTTTATCAGTATTCTTCACAACGACAAATCCAGAGATAATAATAATTGTCATGTATCATTAGACAATCTTTAGTAATATGTGTAATATCAAACTTCATAAAAATTATTTATCGTTTTTAAGTGAATGCAAATAAAATGATGTATTCGGGAGGCACTTAAAAAGAGTTGTCTCCGTGTCCAATTTTAACACAATTAAACTTACAACAAATTAGCAAAACAAATCAAAAGAGCTCAAAAATATAGTCTATTTTTAGACGAGGTAATTATTTTTTAGGAATACTCTGAATCTTAATAGTTACAGACAAAATACTAAGACAGAATAAAAACACCAATTTCATAGGACCCAATATAAGGCGTATTGGATTAAACTCACTCTTAAACCGCGTATGCCCGAGCGACAATACAATAAAATTGTAAGGGAAGTAATTAATTGGGCAGCCATTTAACTATTTGGTCAGCAACAAAATGGCTGGCCGAAAAATATTTTGGCAGCAAACAAATATTTTGTCAGCAATATAATTATTTGGGTAGCAAAATAATTATTTGGGCAGCAATATATATGTTACCGGAAATGTATAAAATCTATAAAAACGATCAAGAATCAACTCCTTGGAAATGTACTTATTCTGATAAATAATATTTTTTATTATTTTTATGACCCTTAAAAACATATTTTTAAGGGTGATAAAAATAAAAACATATTTATATTTGTGTCATCAACATATTATACAATTTGGCAGCAGAGAAACCTTTATATTTCCTGCCCAATTAGTTATTTTGCTGACAAATTTGAAATATCTGTTGCCCGAAAGTTGCTGACCAATTAGTTATTTTAGCTGATCAATCGTATTTTTTTGCTGACCAAAATTCGAATATTTTGCTGACTGCTTAAATAACACCAAAATTGTAAGCACGACAAAATATTGTAATTTCGAACATCCAAGACATTGATCTCCGAATCTGTGCAGTCTTACTTAGAGTAGCCATCACGACCGCTGGAAACATTAAGTCAGAAAAGTTGTTAGTTTAAACACCATAAAATATCACAGCGACATAATAAACAAAAAAAAACTCGAATCATCAAAGCTACCAAACTATTTCTGCAGACCAAATGTTCCGTCTGAGCAATTTCAAAATTCTTAATTATCTTATCTTCAAAAATATTGAACATAACCCATTAAAATATGTTGGATGCAAAAAATTATAAAGTAGGAAAAAAGTTTAAACTACTTTAACGGTAAGCTTTCAAAGTAGTAAAATTAACAGTTTACATATTTTTTTTATTTGAAAACTTTTCGATATAAAGAATATTAATAATAAATAAGTTATACATTGTGCAGTTTGGCAGTGATGAAAAATTTTGTAAGTGGCCCCGAACGATTGCCCGACAGAGTTTTAAGTGGTCCTTTAATCACTCCCTGATAAGCATTAACATTGACACTAGCACAATTTATACAAGAGAAAGATTTATAATCAGTGGATTAACTAGTTGACATAATGCTGTACAAACATTTGAATATAACTAGATTAAGGTCGTCATAAACATACCCACACAAGTATATCTAACAATTCTAACAATAATAGTTCCTAGCAACGTTAATTGAATATGTAATTTTATGACAATTAATTTAAGAACGGAATTATTGATAAGGCAAAATGTTGACGCAAGTGACAGTTTGAGGCGAAGTTACGATTAATTACTATTAAAATAAGTGAAATTAAACAACTGTTCGCAAGGCCAGGCCATGTGGACGAATTTTAGTATTACCACGATTTCCGTGGCCCAATTTTAGCCCAATTCACGTCATATCAACATGCGAAACGACAATGCATATTTGAAATCTTAGTCACAAAGTTACCTTGGCTTTAACAATTTTATTGGTTTAAAAACCTTATTTTTAATTTTGTATGTTTGTACGATGTATTCAAGGCAACCACATATTTCAGGTGGTTAGTCTGTTGCTTTCGTAGTTATGTTGTTTACCAATGGTCTAATATTTCTTCAAATCAATAATACTGCTAATTTTAAAGAACAACATTGTCCGAAATGACATTTAGATTTACACATGTTGCAGCAACTAAGCTAACTTAGCTTAGTTCGCCTGGCTAACGCCGCCGCCGCGCCGTTTCAAACTACACAGTAAGCAAAATTTATGCGCAATTTATGAGAAACGGCTGCAGCTATGCGCGGTAAGCCCTCATTTTTGGTTCGTTGTTATTCTAAAACTGGCTAGCTGTAGTTAAATTTAATATATCTCTCTCATTTATTCCCTTTTCCATCTTTAAGAGTGTTTGGTACCGGTCTTCCACTGCATCTATTTCCTTTCTTCTCATATCATAGTTCTAGTTCACACATTCGAATCATTCCTTCCTTAAAGGTAATAAATATTTGTTACGTTCACATTCTTGATCATGATATATTCATTGTAATGTTAACTTTCATAATGTAACTATTTCAGTAAGATAACGGATGCTATCAGAACTATCTGTTTAAAGAGAGTATATGGAAGCTATTCCATAAACATTTAAAATAAATAAACATCTTGTCATTGATATTATTACGCGTAGTACATCTCAAGACATTGTATTTGTTGTGCGGTTTCAAATTCCGTAAAATCAAGCTATCACCATAATGAAATAAGGCAATAGGAATATAAGAGGCAACATTATAAATACTTTAAAACTTGTTTCGTATCCCCAAGCTACGGTCTTAAGAGGAAACTTGCAGACGTTGACGTACTAATACTTTGTTGGAGTAATATTTTTTGAAGAACATAAAGCATATGACTGCATTCCACCTGATAGGAAGGAATTTCAAGGAGACTAGTATTTGGACGACCCACGCGTATGAGATGAAAGGACACAACTCTAACATAGAGGGAATAGTATCGGTAGCAAATTCTATTCGTGGTAGGCGAGTGGACAGAAATAAAGAAAGAGTGAACGATAAAATAGTGGCCACAGAAGGCTGTGATAGCGAAGTCCAGCGCTAGTGGTTAAATGATGCAAAGGAAACGGTGTGATGTAGGAGAAAAGTTTTTGAGAAGTCTCACTGTGATCATTGTTCAGTTCAAGTTCATAATGTGGTTATGAACTAAAGTTTTGAGAACTCTTGCTGTTTATTCATGTTCATACTTGTTGTTGTGAAAAATTAATTTATGAGTCAAATACGTGAGTTTAAACTATATAGCCATGTTGACATGTTACCCGAGAAATGTTTATGCAACTAAAACGAATACTTGTAACCAGCATGTCATAGTTTTGGGAAACGCGCGAATATGGCGTGACTCATTAGAAGAGTCGTACAGATTCCATAGGTTGAATTGCAACTAATATTGTGCGGGACATAGTCACCCACTATCTTGCCAAAATTTTGCCACAAAAATATTATTAAGATATACCTAGATAATTTTGCTAATGCTCAATCAAAGGGATAAATGATTGTATTTCTCTTTAAAACTCTTGACTTAACTGGCTTGACTTCTACACAATAAAACTAAGGTACATATATCAACTCTTCCGACATCTTTTGAAATTACATATGATTGTTATAATTGTATAAAAAATAAAATATAAACAATGAACTCAGAGTTGTAAAAAACAATTATGTAATAGTTATACAAATAGCTTCTGATTCACACCTATCAATTTGCCCTAATTAAGCAGCTTAAACCGCTCGCTGGTGTTACCGCTCAATTGTTGTTGTTTTATTTTTTTTTTGCGGTCAGAGTGATTTTGCTGAGATCGGAACGTGGGACCTCTGGGTTTGGAACAGTTTGTATGACCAATCAACCATGTCAGATAAAAAAAAATTAAGGAATAAGTGGGAATCTCAAGGCCTTATAGCCATAGCTTTTTGTATTGAGGAACCAAGTTCTTAGGAAAAAATTGAGGAAATAATTTAGTTGCATGATACATAATTACCGTTTAATCTATATTTAACTCATTCATACAATTAAACTCAGACACAGTCAGACATAATGGAAGACAATAGATATGTGGTCGTGGAAGAACAACTAGCGCTAGTTCTCTTAGGTCATGGGTTTACGTCCCATCTGTGACAACTTAATAAGGTAAAAATTATTGAGATTCGAAATTAACGATAAATACAAATAGCGACAGAGATCTGTTGATAAAAATCCATATCAAACTTAACTGCTGAGATATTACAGAACAGAATGAATTCGTAGAACAGGTGTGTAAACACGGGAGCGCGAAGGAGTGTTTGTTTTGATCGGACGGAACAAAGCATTCCGCGACATACACCCAGCATCACGTCACGCTACCACCACGTCTCGATGTGGCGCATTCCCAAATCACTAGACCAGTTTCACAAAAAATACCCTCGCGTGTGAATGAACCGTAACGTATTCACTTAATTTATGCATGGACACGTAAAACACTGTCAAAAGGAAGCGAGTATACTTGTATTTACCAATAATAACAATAGCAGAAACTCACCTGTAGCCGGCCTCCTCAGCGCCCGTTTACATTTAAAATTCACCGACTTCTATAATAGTGCACAGTTCGCTAATTTTCGTTTTCACGTTAATTTAAAAGTTACGAGTAACAATATTAATAAAGCTCACATATGTTATTGGCAAGCGGAGTATTAAAGCGGTAATAATTTAGGATTAAATATGGCGGTAGGTTCGCGAAGTCGTTTCGTTCGTGGAACGCTCGGTATGCACTTTGGGGTCACTCGGGGTCGGGAGGAGCGCGGAGCGAGCGGGCGGCGCGTGTGGCGTCCGAGCGATCACTGATTCAATTCAACCCATCGTGGGTCGGCGCGCGCGCCGGCCGATGGCCGAGGATGCGCGCCGCCCTCTCCTCGCCCTCTCCCTCTCCCGCAGGCTTTCGTGTCCCAAAAGATAAAGCACTTATCGCCGTTCCGAGAAACCCGCCGAGACACAACACGACTCCACTAATTAGTCTGTGTATTCGTTACGATAAAAGCCTGTTTGTATATTTGACAGCCAATAACTCCTCACTACGGAATTCAATGAGATGAAACGGTGTCGAAAAATGGGATTTGGATACATTAAAAAAGGTTTTTTCCTATTAGTTGATATTTCTGATCGCCACTAAACTCACTTTCTCTGGCAAGTGTATACCGCTGTGTCCTTTAACATTGTTTCGCTTAGACGATGTTAGTTTTTTTCTAGATATAATTTAACTAATTGCATGTTTATGGTTTAACAAATATACTTCAACTGACCACTCCACCACTACCACCACTCTGAAAGTAAGTCGGAAAGCTGTCAAATTTGTAAAAAAAACGATTAAAGTTGTATTTTCTAATTTCTGATTCAACTATATTGCAACATTAACATTACAGACACTCAATGAAAGCGGTTATTTTCACTTGTTCTTTCTTTTTCGTTTTTAGTTTTTTTATATTTTAAGTGTGAATATTTGACATGAAATAACAATTTAACCATATTTCCTGAGTTTGAAATATTTAAGTAATGTAACAATACTTTCAAATCAGGAGGACTTTTGCTAAAGTATCTGGAAAAAATCATACTATAATAATAATAATTACACATACACACACATTGTGCATTAAGGAAAACACGTAATTATGTAGAACCTAATAATATCCTGCTTTCAAATAATATTGAAACTGAAGCAACTAAATTGTATTTCACAGTAACTGTGACAGCGATAGTTATTTTGAAAACTGGTTGTATTTTTCTTTCTTTGATCCATATTGCATTTCAAATTTTTTTGTATATTAATATCCGAGCCTTATTGATAACAAAAATATGAAATTACCTATGTGGTTTTAACACCCTTGATACCTAGACGCGTGATAGTTAAAGTTTAATTGTGGTAATTTATAAAAACAGTTGTAAAATTTTAATGAGTGAAAGCGGAGATATAATCCCTCGCAATCAGAGCGAACGCGTATCAGCGTAGGATATTTTTAATTCTTTCTTAATGGATTCCATTCTACACTTCATATTTGCATGTGTACTTGCCACTCTCTTCAGTTATCTCTAGCAGTGACAGTGATAAATATACTAATCAACATCGGAAAGTCGATACTCTGATATATACTTTTTAAGACAATCAAGGTAAGGACCATAGGACACGCATTGGGCAGAGCAAGTTGTCTGCGCAGACGCAGTGACAACATACTCGTGGAACAAGAAATACGCCTGGTTTATGTATCATTCATTACATTACATGTTAACATTGATAACAATCAACTTCTAAAGCCCTGAGAAAAATTAGTATATTAAAAGGAAAATAAATGACTTTCAAATATTCAATTCACATTTATTATTAACCAGCTCAAAGAAAACAGCTAACGATGAATGTATTAACATTTCTACAATAAAAAGTATAATAATATATTTACTATACATCTGCTAAAGATTCTGCATTCTTATCGTAGAGATCACAAAAAATTACGAAAAAACAATTTTATGAATAAAAAAGAATATAATAAAATTAAGAAAATCAATAAAAAAAATGGAAAAACTATGAAAAATAACGAAAATAAAAACAAAAAAATATTAAATAACTGAAAAAATTACAAAAACACCTAAATCAATGAGAACGTCATTTAAACAAAAAAAAAACAATAAAAACTCACCAAAATATTACCAAACAAAAATTAACACCACGAAAAAAAAAAAATACAACAACAAACACCAAAAAAATCGCGCTTTATTGTAATTAAGTGGCTGTATAAAGCTGAAACATTAATTCAACCAGAAATTGGAATCTACTTCTTGGTGAAATATAAGCACAACTTTTCTTTTCTAATTAGACTTGTGGAGTCTGCGTAGGTGTTAGTTGAAAACGAGTCCCCCTAGGGACGAAAAGTACTACTTTTTTTTCGCTTTTCGGGGTCTGCCGTTATATACTTTCAGAGTAGGAATGAAGTAATACAATTATATTTTCCACAAGTTGTAGTAGTATATTCCTTTTATTTGTAAACTAGATAAATGGCTGCAGTAAACCTACTAATATTATACTATTTTCGAATTCATTACATAGAAATTATCAATTATGTTAACTATATGTCCTTCACGCTGTATGAACCTGTGATGAAGATAACGAACAACTTTAAAGCATCTTTAATAATAATAATTTAATTCACTTCCATAATGATAATTGCTCTATTATTCCTATTAGCAGACGTAAATAGTAACCAAGATAGGATTTCACTAATAATCAGTAATTAGAGTGCAAATAGCGTCATAAGTGGGTCAGGCGCAGGGAGCGCCTGCGGGCTCGATACGTTTACGTTTAAGTTTACGTTGCGCCGTAATATGATGAAGCTGTTACTGACTTTTGTTCAGAACCCGGGATCGAGAACCACTGTGGATACCGGTAGCTCCTGCGAGGAGACTGAAGGACTTAACTTCCTATTCAATTAGATCATAAGTTTATAACTTGCAATTATTTATTTATTTATCAGAAACAAACAGTCACATACATAGATGTATAAAAATACATTTTACATGAAGACCTACCCATAATATTTCTAGCAGTTGAGACCTTTGGGGGACGCCGATGTCCAGCAATGGGCGCCTTGTTCTTGTTTCTCTCGTAATGCTCTTGGGGCGTTAAGGACTGGACAATAATTGTTGTACTATCACACAAACATTTGCCAGTGGGACCCGAACTCAGGACCTTCTCATTTAGTCATCATAGTAATGGCCAGTGTTCAAGCATAAATTATATGCAATACGTTTTACTAAAGAAAATACATAACATTCATTCATACACGCGTAGAGGTAAACTTCTTGTTAACATAGCCTTTATTTCTTTGGCCCGAAGGTCGCAAGCAACGGTGACTCACGTTGGTAACTCTCGTGTGATTTAAATACTGGATTTGAGTGCCTTGATGACGTGCTGCCTGAAGGCTTGCTCTGTGACACATAACATACTTAATTCATTCCCCGAAGTTATCCCTGAAGGGTTAGACGCAGTATTAGTTTCTACTTCCGTTAATACAGCCATGTGTTCTCCAGTCTTGGATGTTTATGTATGTATTGTATATTCAAGATATTTATATGTATTTATCTATGAAATATATTTATCCGTCATCTAGTGTCCGTTACACAAGCAGCATTAGTTGCTTGTAATGGGCCTAGTTGTTATGTGTAAATGTCTCAAGATATTTAATTATTTATTTACTCCCATGGCTATAATTAGTTCGGGCCCGGACACACTTTTGCAAATCCCTACTATGTCTTGCATACAATGCACAGATTTCCTAATGATGTTTCCTTCACCTGCTGCCCTTCTCTCTAAGCCATATTCAAATGGAATGGAATGAGATTTCTGTAATTGAACACTCTTGAAAGTAACAAAAGCGTCACATTGATTCAATATTAAGCAGATATTACGTGAACTTAAAATTTGCTACATCTAACCGAATTTGACGCAAAGTATTGGATTGCGTGGCCATGGCGCAATTTTAGCGATAATAACCGCTTAATATTGAATCAATGTAGCGCTTTTGTTATTTTCAGAAGTGTTCAATGACAGAAATCCCCATCTTATCCTTATGCGCCTCGTCCACGGAGAGAGAATAGAGCTAGACAGCTTGGAGACTAATCTAATCTATACTCTCGTTTCTACGTACACGTAGAGATCATAAGAGCATCCTATTGCATTTTTTTGCTCTATCGTAGGGTAGCTCTATCATAGAGAAATTTTGGCCTGCGTACACTACACTACTCGTATACTAGATATTCAGTCAAGATATACACTCTCAATCATTGCTCTGAGCTGAAAACATGTTGCGGTCACGCTTAGCTGTTGCGATTGTGGTTTCTTTGTTATTGAAAAGAAAAATAAACAAAAGGTTAAAAGAAGTTGCTGGGTTTAACAATGGATACGAGTACCAGATCGATCGAAACAAGGAACATATTGTAATTTTAATACAGGAGTTGAAAGCGAAAGATGTAATGTCCTCAGTAATGTATATACGTCCCACTGCTGGGCACAGGCCTTCCTCACGGAGAAACACATGAGGAGTATGGGCCTTAACACCACCACGCTGGCCCATCTACGGCCTGACCATGGCGAAGTTAGCTTTGTTTTCGAGCTCCGCGTAGCGCCGTCAAATTTTCACGAGACTCACGCCCTAGCTAGACTGATTAAGGCGTGTAGATAATTCGAGAGCTCTCTATTCATATCGCTTGTCTCGCTCTCGCACCTGCGTCCACGATGCCTTCCGAGAGTAGCCGAGCGTGTCTACGTAGACTGTAGTGATACTCTAGCTAAGGTAGTCTCGCTAATGTGTACACGTCGTAGATGACCCTATGAGACTCACTCTACGTTATTTTAATCTATCGTGAAAGAGGCGCTTTAGATATATGGTTAGAGATAGGGCAGCTGGTCTGGAAAGCTAACTGGTTTATCATCAGAGAAGTAGAACCAAGGCAATGTAGCTGCAGAAAATTAGCTTAAATGGTAGTGTATCTTACTGTAGAAGAACCGATAACCATAATGGTGGACGTGTCCTTGAGTAGAGGTACAACTTGTCAACGATAGAAAACGTCAGAGACATGAACAATTTTAAGGACTACGGAGGCCCTAACTAGTTTTACCCATATTCTTATGTAGGTATTCCATCCAATTCCTTCTATATACCAGTTCAAGAATATACGCCCGATGTAATATTAGAACATCCTGTAAAAAGAAAAGACAAGGATCAAGATATAAGTAAGATCCAATAGTGTGAATTAAAATGCTTAATAACCTTATTATTGCGATAAAATGCAAAAACTCAACATTAAGACATTTAAATAATATCGTGAAAACCGTGACATAATGCAGAACCATTCAAGAACTCCCAACAAAATATAAAAGGCAAGTCTAGTACATAAATAAGACCTATGGTCTGAAGCTGCGCGGGCGCAGCGCCCACGCGGTGAGCTCACAACCTGACGAGCTGATGGCCGTGTGACGTCACTTTCCACTAGACTGTGTCTGCCCGCATACTTCCATATCAGCTGTTGTTTGTCACTTCGAATAATTGGGCAGGAAATATGTAAGGTTTTGACAGTAGGACTGATCCTGATGACTGATGAGACGCGATGAGTTATGTATGTAATATAATACTAATATAATTTTAATTATGAAAAGGTAATTTTTTTGAGTTCTCTTAAAATCTTTTACTGTTGGGAAGCTACACTATCCCCGAGTGACATGAGCTTTATCAAATTATGAAAAAGTAAAGGAACTCTATGAAAACTGAATCATTTTTAACGACCTATCTTTCTGTGCAAAGCCTGGGCGTGCCGCTGATTAATAATGAAATAATACGTCAGTAGTTACATATCATGTGAATTAAGTGGCTAGGGCTGCTGTCCTGTGTGGCCATCAGGTGGTGTTGGGGTATTTGTAGTGCTTTTAATAAAAAAAAGCCCCTAGCCACGGCGTGTGGTCACGTATACAGCAATACGTGGGTCACGCGTATCTTCCACACCGACGTCGGTGCCGCCCCGCGGTCACGTATCGTGTACTAAATATGCACTTTGTTTGTTTGTTATTATGTACATACAATTAGCCTCATTGCTGCATTGTCTCGTAGCCAATTGATAAATTATTGTAGGTGTTGCTAACTGGGCGATGATAGTTTTATTTTTAGGTAGATGGAATTTTTTTATGGGACCTGGAGGGCAAGTACTCACATTTTTATTTTCAAAAAGAAACAAAACTCTCAGTTTTTTCGAAAAAGTTTATCCAAACTGGGAATCAAACCAGCTCAAATAATAAAGGTTGCGTTCTTCTTGCGTTTGTGCATGTAAGAAGGCCTGTGGCCGAATATAGGCTTATGGCAACGTTAAAAAGGTTGTCTCAAATAATCCAATATTCATAATTAAGATGTTTATGAATAGTCTGCCGGCAAACACGCGGCGGACGCGCCGGCGCCGGTATTCTAAACAATGGCATGTACACAAACAATGCTATAATTACGGCGATAGCTCTTACATTGGACCTTTTAGAGTTCAATAATAATCGTAGCATAACGCCTATCCCCTTAAGGGCAGGCAATGCTGTTAACAGTAGTTCACACGAACATACCTGATGGGTTTGAGCTGCTATGTAAAGATGTGGACTTGTTGTCATGTACTGGTTTAAAACATAACTTAACATATTATCACGGCTTTTCCCCGAAAGGGTAGACAGAGGAGTTACCCATTTTCCCCCAGATATGTTAAGTGCCCATGTAATTAGCGAGCCTGTTGCCATGCACCGGGCACTGGTACTGGTTAAGGCTAGCGATATCTATACAAATAATAAAAGTGTTGCTGTCGAATTTCTGTTCATAGAAAAAAAATGCATAAAATCAAGCCAGGGGGATTTAAAAGGAGGGAAAATATTTTTTTTTTGTTTCCTGTCTGTTTGTACTGGCTAAACTCCGAAATGGCTGGACCGATTTCAATAAAATGTTGCATGGAGATGCCTTATATCCCTGGTCAACATCTTTTATCAAAAACATCAAAAATATCTTTATAAAATAAAGATATTTTTGATTTGATTTGATTTGATTTTATTCCGGAAAATTAAAGGGTTCCCGTGGGATTATTAAAAAACCATAGTAACCGCGGACGAAGTCGCCGGCAACAGCTAGTCTTTAATAATCTGTCATCCTCAGCCTTCTTCATCTTCATGGAGAAACACCTTTTAAATTATACAATCTCTATATATTATAAATGCTATGATGCCATTCTAAAGAGGCATATTAAATAAATAACGTAAAGGCCCGCAAAACTCACAAAATGGAAACAAAACTATAAATCTAGCGAATAGCGGCGTGCTCCCTTATTTATAGACTGGTATTATCTAAAAGCGGAGACGGCCATAAACTTGTGCCGTCCAACGATTGATGAATTTACATGTTTTTATCGCGGCAAAAGTGAGATTGATTTCAGAGACTTATAATAATTTTATAACATATGCTTTGCAACAGAAGGAGGCGCTAAACTTAACATTATAAACTTTACATTAACATACTAACTACCATTTCTGCCCACCGACTCGCACTGGGCCAGGCGTGGTGGTATTGTGGCCCATACTCCACATGTGTTTCTAAAATAAAACAGGAGTCTCTGTTGCAGAGTCTTCGTATTCAATATACACACAAATAAAACAAATAATATCACTATTGGATTTGTCAATATCATGAAACCTAATCCCTTTTAATTTCTATTGTATAAATTTCACGCGGGCTTTCAAATATATTTTAGGAAGTTCATGAACCATATAACTCATCCTTGAACATCATTGGTGAAGATATATTTTGAAAACAACTACGGCTACATTACCATTTCGTATGCCCCTGAGATTATTCAATGTCACGCATTTTTAACAAAATATATAGTCCTTTCTAAAAGAAAGTAATTGAAATAATTTCAATTAAAAAACTGAATAAATTAACGAAACATCTTATTAAACCATAAATTATCGAGATAAGGAGGAACATCTCACCTGTTTACAAAGTGGGTCACGCGTTTATGTCTTTTATATATCGTGTAAAGCTCTCACATTTTTAAAAGAAAAAATTGAAGATATGAAGTAAAATAGTAATAGATTAAAAATTTAAAAATCCCACGATTTTAAAAAGAGCAAAATAATAACAAACAAACTTCCGGGGCTCAGTAATCAATCTATATCTATCTTTAATCTAATATTATTATTTTATTATTTATAACTATGCGACCATCTTTTAATTGGTGATTTAACACCAATCAATAGATGGTGCTAGCTATGCGTAGATTCTCCATACAAAACCTGAAAATTGTTGAAATTTCGACCTGAAAGTGATCTTAGCTCGCGCTCGCGCTCGCGCTCGCGCTCGCGCTCGTGCTCTTAGTGCTCGTGTATTGTTTTTGTCTATGTTTGATTATTTTCTATGTAATTTCTTTCTATGTGTGTACTGAATAAAATTTTATTCTATTCTATTCTATTCTATTCTTAGAAAGTTGAAAGTAGTTGCAAGTTGCACTGTCACCGGATTCTTAACTATTCCCTAACGATAGCTAGTCCGGAAGTGTCTTAAAATTAAATTACATAAATCCAACTGGACTAGCAAAGAGACAAAAAGACAAACAAGAAATCGAGTTAATAAAAACGTGGTAAGAATGCGCTTGGTTCCGTATTTTAAACGGTGAAGGCTTTTTTCTTAATCCAAGTCAGAAGACTTAAGCTGTTACAGTAACACTTCCTTTGTTAACTATTCAATGATTATACCCACGAATTATAATAACCAATGTATACAACTTCATTGTTTTTGTTTTCTAAGGCCCAATTGCGCGGTCGAGAGTTAGCACCTAACCCTGGGGCAAATATATGGCCAAACCCTGGGTTAGGCGCTAACTCTCGATCGTGCAATTGGGCCTAAGTTCTTTTTATCGATTCTTAGTTTTGGGTGATAATATAAGCAATTCAAATGTAAAAATGTTTATTGTAGACCTATTGAAAAGTAGATAAGTATTTTTGTCTTTATATTTCTGTTAGCTTCTTTAAATAAGTGCAGGTTACTGCGAATATTGGTCATATATCTGCCTACCGCTTAATTATGCTGTGTTGCTTTGCATAAAAACGTGAAAATAATAAAAACATGCTGTTGTTAAAAATGTACATCATCATCATCAACAACCTCTGCTCGTCACTGCTGGACACAGGTCTCCCCTAATGCACGCCACCGCTCTCGATCTTCGGCCGTTCTCATCCAGCCCACTCCAGCCAACCTACGAATATCGTCATCCCATCTTGTCCCAGGGCGTCCCACACTGCGATTGCCGAGTCGCGGTCTCCACTCAAGAACAAAAATGTAAACGTAAATAAAAAATTATTGGCATGGGAAATTACTTTCGTAGATGCATATTTCAATTTCTTTTGAGTTTGATCCCTAATAATTGTAAGACATTGTGTAAACTGCAAAACTCTGACATCCAAGGACACTTTACAAATAGGTATTTGTAAGTGTATAATTTATTGTAAGTAGGTAATTTCGCAGATTCATTCATGATCGCTCGCCCACTCCACCGAAGCATAAATATTTTATTAGATGTCACAGTGTCTAAATAACGTCTTGTATATAATTTATATGTTACTGATTGATCGTTATATTTATTTTAAGGTTTTTAATGAAAATGAAGAAAAATATGGATATGAACGTGATAGATAGAGTACCTATGCTTTATTTCGAAATACTTTTTTGTTAATTACGAATTCCTTAGATATAGGTATTCCTTCATCCTCAGCCAATAAACATCCTACTGCTGGGCACAGGCCTTCCTCAAGAACACATGAGGAGTACACCACCAGCTGGCTTAGTGCGCGATGGTGAGTGGTAACGGTTAAAATAGCGACGTGGGACGTATATAGGCTGAGGATAATCCCAAAACTCAAGGTAAAAAAAGGTTTGAATGTATAGTTTTTTTTTTCATTTAATGTCCAAAAAGCCGTAAACTCTCGTATTACGTTTCATTACAGCCGGTCACATCATGAAATGAATAACTCAACGACCCGCCTGCGACACACGAGTACCTACACATATCGTATTTCCCGCGACTGGATAGATCGTATAAGTAATATATCAACATTATCGATTCCGAAATCAATGCCTTCTGTAACCATATATTTCCCAAAACGCTATAATGGCTGGAGTTCTCAGCAATAACTCAGTATTGAATTGAGATAATGTATTAATAAAATATTGACTAGTAACATATTGAACGATTGAATATAGTATTATGGGAAGTCTAAAAGTTATTTCGAGTGCTGATAAATTAAGAGAAATTCCAAAAAAAGAAAGAATCTTCTGGTGTTAAGGAGAGAGAATGATCATGTTAGGAAACGCCCGGAAAGTAGAACATGCATATTAGACAGGTGTATGAATTACTCGTACCTAGACCGAGGGAAAAAAATTAATTGTGAAAATGATGATAAGAAGAGGACGGAACGGGGTGAATTGCAACATGGCGAGTGATAACAGAGAGGTCCTACGTCCAAGGCCTACGAATTAAGGATGAACATAATAATGTTCATCCTTAATTCGCAGGCCTTGTGTCTTTATTGTATTAAAAAAATATTTCTATGATATATCTGTATTATTTGATAAATATTGTTTTTTGTAACTATTTGCTAAATATACGGAAAACTGTCTTATGTTATATTACAAGGCTGCGTGGGCGCAGGTGACGCGGCCGCGCGCCGTATAAGGCGCTGCGTTCTCGCACTTTACTGCTGGTAATTTTACCATTGACATAAACAATTATATTAAACGAAAGATACAATGTGCAAAGACGAACATTCTAGAGTTAAATGATGTAACAAAATTTACTTATTGTCTTTTTTATAGCGAAAATGCGATAGCCAACTTGGGGAGACGGCATTCACGCGAGCAAGTCGCCGACCAAATCCCCGCCTGAGTACATACAACCCAATTTATAAAACTTAACTTGTGCGAACGTCACACATAAGAAAACATAACATATCATCACGTCTCTGTCCCCGAAGGGGTAGGCAGAAGTGATAAACACCCACATTTCGCCAGATATGTTAGGTCCCCATGTAACAGGTGGCGAGCCTGTTGCCATGTACCGGGGATAATGTGAGACAAGCGATAACAGGCGGTGGGATCGAACCATCTTACGTCACACCCCTGGAAAAACTGGAGTGGACTGTATGTTAAAATGGGAATGCTACCATAAACTTACTCAAAAACACGAGTACCGTAAAAAGTTCCACGTACCTTCATTCACGGTACCACGCGGCGAAGATGGTGGTATGTCCACGTACGGAGCACCAGGAATATGGCACGGGCGGCAACGGGCTCACCACCTATCACGCTGAGCACATGTGCAGTCTTGGTGAAGCGCGGACTGTGGTAGGGGACTGCTTTTGCGGTGCTTTGCCTAGTATCTGATTAACCCTTAGGGGATAATAGTCGTGATATATGTATGTATGATGTTGATCCGTAAGTAGTAACTTATTATTAATCTGTGGTTGAGCTTGATGGTAGTCTTCGTTGAGACCATGGATCACAGCACAGAATCTAAGGAATCCAACTGACTGGAGCTAACATTATAACTAGTCGTCATAGCACGCAATATGTTATAACATTTTGACAACCTCCGAGGTAGAGAGGTCCTCTTAAGAGGATCTGGGTTCGATCCCAGAACCTCTCGAGATGACAAATGTTTGTGTGATGAATACAGGAATTTATTTCTCCAGTCTTGGATGTTTATAAAATTTTATTATATTCTAAACATTAAGAATGTATTTATCTATTAAATATATTTATCCGGTATCTAGAATCACAACCAGCATTAGTTGCTTAATATGGGCTAGTTGACTGGTCTGATTGTCTGAAGATTTATATTAATTTATTTATTTCAACGCCTATCCCATATGCGACTCTAACATGATGATGTACGCGTATAGAAATGGTATAGAAAACGTATGAAGGGAACTATTGTGATAAACTAGTTGCATTAATAGTTAGTGTCAACCTGCACTGGTCGAGAGTACGTGCGCGCACGCGCGCTGTCGTGCGTGCGTGATTACGATCTTATCGTGATGCGTACACACATCTTTATTGACATGTTACGTTAATAAATTAATCAAACATCATAAAGCTTATTGACGGACTACTTGTGCATCATATTAGGTATACATAATATTAGGGGATGAGCTATCGCCACAAACTATAAGTATAAGTGCAAGAATATTTTAGTAAAACTTTTTAATTTTTTTTTGGAAAAGTCATTTTTTTGCCGCAGCTGAGTTGGCAAAGACGTACTTGTTCAAGAGGTGGCGGGTTCGACCCCACCGCCTGTTAGTTTGAATAAAACTTAAGTAATGCTTCATTGTGAATATCGCTAGCCCCACACTGACCCAGGTGTATGGCAACAGGCTCGCAACCTGTTACATGGGGACATATTTCCATATTATCAGTCCATATTTTAGGAGACAGATTCACACAATTTAATGAATTTGAACAATAATGTACGTATAATGTTTAATATTATTTTTATTGTAAGACGGAAGCACGTAAAAACAGTAGCAAATACAAAATAAAAAAGCGCGGGCGAAACTACGACGCATAATTATGGGCGCAGCCTTGACAGGATCGATCGTCACCTTAATGTTCTGCACTAGAAAATTGTAAACATCTTGTATCATTTATTCGTGGTATATACATAACTAAAGAAATCACGCACAAAACCATGAAGCTAGTCAGAAGTCAGATAGCCCCTGGGGGCTCTACCCTAAGAGCTTTCTGCCCGTTCCTTTATTATCATTGCGGGCAATGCCTCAAAGTTTTTTTTGATTCCCTGCCCAAGCACGCTGTCAAAGCATACTGTCAAAATGGGTGACATATACACGCCTATCGCTCCGCCCACCAGCGGCAGCGGAAGGTAAAGTCCGTAGAAGTATGTGCAAAAATAATATTAGGTATCGGTAACCACCACGTAACGGGGCCGAACTCCGCATTGTTACTCGACTGTATTTTTTTTAGGCAGTGATAGCCGAGTTGGGATGAACGGGCACTCCTACTCATCTACTCGTTCGAGGCCGCGGGCCTCGTGTTTGATCCCATCGCCGCTGACTACCACTGAACACTGAACTGAATAAAACTTATGCATAGATTGTGAGTATCGCTTGCCTCACATTGTGCCCGGTGAATGGCAACAGGTTCGCCACCTGTTACATGAGACGAGACATGAGATGAAACGCCACTGCCTCTTTCCCCGGAGGGGTACTCCGGGGAAAGAGGCGTGATATGTTGTTGTTGTATTTTTCACATTTGATTGGCAAGCTCTATAGCTGAGTGCTGCATACAATTACAAGCTGGTAATCACTATATGACAATAAATTATTTACTTATTTTTCGTTTTACGTCAGTAATTGCCACGCCCTTACTCCACCTAAGCCCCAAGTATGCAGTTTTCGATCTACAATGTTAGATACAAAAAAAATATCAACCACGGGTACCTCCCAACGTGTTGCCCCGCCATAGCCGTGAGGTCCTTTATCTCGGACACTTCTGTCTCTACACTCTCACTTTCCATGCGAGTCACTCGACTCGAGAAAGTGATTTATAGTCGACTAAAAGCCTCTTAGAAATTTATCTGTTAAGTATATTGATTAATTAGTTTCATTACCGATGCTTAAGATTACGATTACCTACTGCTATTGCTATTTAGTTTAATGCTAATAAGGACATCAATGAATGATGTTTAAAAAAATTAAATGAATATAAAAATGTAGGGACCTACATGATTCTAAATTCCGGTCACTATAGTCACGGGCAATATGTTTTTAATATAATTATATCGTTAAACTAGTCAAAGGGACTAAACAAGACAATAATAATATCTATTGTTTCCGAACACCGATGCTCGTGGTGCCCGTCAAGGGGTTAAAAAAGTAGAGCAAAGAAGGGTGTACGCCAGGATACTTTGCTCTGAGCTTGGAATCTAGTTTTATTTTGTATTGCCTCAAGCTATTTCTGCCTACGGAGGAATTGTAAATAGATTTTCTTACACGCAATTAGGGCAGCTGTCCTGTCGGAAGGCGCTGTGGTTGCGCTTGCGTCGGCTTCTCGGCGGCTACGGTTACAGGTGGCGAGCTGCGGCCGCTTGCGACACGCTGTCACTTACACTACCACTCTCTATAGAGTCTGCAAACACTATAAATCTAGAACGACATGTGGGTCAAAATACAGTAAAGAACATGAAGATCTCTCTCAGATAGAAGGTCCCGAAATCGAATCCCGGCAACTGGCTGTCTGAATACTGAGCGGTAACTTACTTAGATAATCACACAGTATTTTCTTCCCCTTATTACAAGCATCAAGAGTAATCATCAAGAGGAATTCCTATGTTGGCAGCATAGAGACGAGCACTCTGCTCCCAATATAACGACTATAAATCACTGCAGAGCAGAACCCAATGTGTGTCTACCTCGAAACTCTATCATACACCGCTTAGAACCACTTTATGCAAGAGAAACTGTCTAAATATGTGTACTAAAATCTAAGTATACATAGTTAATAATATAAAACTTTTACCTACATGATATATATTAGATAAGGCGAAACATATAGAAGGCTAGACGTCATTATGGCTAATATTCGCTCATTTTATGTACTGTGTTCATATAAATCAGTAAACTAAACTATTACCAGGTAAAATATACAAAGATACATTTTATGTCCAAATGCGAAACGTAAATAAAAAATCAATTGCATTCTACCTCATACAGACGTACACTCCAAGCCGAAGTAAGGCCTCAAAAAACACCTTAACATGATCGCAGTAAACAAGCAGCTAGTGTCCGAATATAGGCCACGGCCGGTGACATCAGGTCCGACATTTTCCTGTGACCGGCACAGTACTCCGTATTAGGCGTTGTCTGAACAGATGGCGTCAAGTAAAAATATTATTGTTGCTTACATGCTCTCTATCAGTTTTCCGAGAAACTGCATGGACATTTGGTGCGGTCATCTACGTAACTGTCGCACAGTTCAGTGTCGCTTCAGTTTTTTTTATTAATAATTTAGCTATCAATGACTTAAAATTCATATCAAGTGAATGTTAATCCACAATACCTACCTGCATACACGACGTTTTTTTTATATGACAGGCAATCTCTTGGCCTTCAATCTCACCTGATGGCAAGTGACGATAAGGCCGAAGGTGGAAGTGAGCTTCGCCTGCAATCCTCAACAATTGAGGAACTGGCTATCTTTCCTCTGATTGCCGGAACACAACAACACTTATGACATTGCTATTTTGACGACAAATTTTACAGCGCGACAGTCTTTAATCCCATAGGTATTCATACAGCATTACGCTACCTTTTACATGAGGACACTACCCATCATCCCTAATTCGATGGGGGACACATGTACACATCAGGCGGCGAAATGTTGGTGTTTAACAACTCTGGCTACCCCTTTGGGGATAGAGGCGTGATGACATGTTAATTTAAATTATGTTATTACGGGCCTCAATAAACGCCCTTTGTCCTACGTGGTTGTGTCATAGCAATCACACTATTTAATAATTTATATTTAAGGCAGCGACTGCTATTTTCAGAATTTAAAAGTCACGAAGCGCATCAATACTTGTAAACCACAACCCATTCAGAATGAATCACGCGTAAACAAGTGCGCGGGCGCAGCGAGCGGCCCAATGACAGCGCCGTATTGGGACACACGCCGCCCTTGTCCCAGTGCGGGCGCCAGGCGGGGTGGCACCAGGGCTGACACACACACGATTTTCTAATTACACACACAAATTGATAGACTGATGCGTTTCTATGTACCAATACATACAATTAATATTAGAATTATACTAATTCAAAAATGTTTAATGAGATTGGATGCATCTTAGCGCATGCTCACGTATTATCAACCCTGATAAGCCCTGTAAGATTTTCGCGGTTTGATTAAGAGTGTATCTTTTATTGCATTGTAAATGAATAAAAATATCAAAAAAAGCTCACAAAACTACCAAGAGACCTTGTTCTGAGAGCAACGTACAAGATACTTAGCAAGATTCTACACTCCCTTGACAAAAAACATAGATAGGTACTTAGATTTTGGAGGAAAACAAATATTTAAGTATTTATAAAAATAAACTCTTGGCCCTTAAGGGAATTCAATCTCCGGACCTTAGATATGGCGACACCTAGAAATCTGTTTACATTTTAGACAGTACCTAGTAGAGACAGGGACTGAACCAGCGATCTCTTGCACGAGTGGTGCTTGCAGGATTCATTGACTAATATTGTTTTTGTAGACTCTGCCTTCAAAGCACGAACAGCGCATTTTGATATCTATCACGTTTTTGTCACGTTCAACTGTCAATACTATAGAATTATACAACTGGACGTGATAAAAATTATTTCGCGTTGCTCATGCTACTTAAGCTGGAGAATTTATTACAGACGACACAAAAATCCTTACTGACTATTGCAGGCAATGTTAAACATCAGCGGAACCATGAATAACTTTCTGTAGTACGCAAAGTTTAGTGGCGTAATTGTGATTACCTTCTTTTTTTAACAGCAACTATTAATGTATGGGTAACTAAAGTGTTGTATGCGCGTCATTCTCTGTGATTCCGAACATACTATATCGTTTATACCAATGCGCACTGGGTCAGCTTAGTGGTGTTATAACCCATATGTATTTTTCCATTGGGCTGTTCCTGACCCAGCGGTGAGAAGTATATTTAAACCTTAAACATAGTCGGAGACGATAAATTTATGGTTAGCACCGGGGATTTAATTAACCTACATCTCAGCGCTGAGCAACATATAGTGAATAAGATTATACCAAATAAGTACAAACTTTAGAGCTTACATTGTATAAAGGTATGTATAGCAGCAACACGTGAATTTTGGAATTAGTTTAGTTGCAACTTACAGCAATGGGTAGGTACACGTAAGTCACTCATGAATAAAAGGGAGAGAGAAAGGAGATTGATATGTTGTTTCGACGCTTGATCGATAGATACATAGATAAAATTCTTTATTGCAACTGATAAAAACACAGAAATATAAAAGAAAAAAAAAAACAATGCAACACAGGCGGCCTTATAGCTAATAGCAATATCTTCCAGGCAATCTTTGGGCAGAGATAGAATAAAAGAAAAGGTAGGTGTAATATACTTATATATATAAACTATTATATATATATATATATATATAAATTACAAAATAGCTTTCTCCCAATTAATATAATAAAGTAATGTTTTGTTATAATTCAATAACCTTTCCTCCAATACACAAAAATATTGGGTGAAATTGGTGTTTTACCTTACCTATGAAATTGGTGTTTTTTTTTCTCTCTTAGTATTTTGTCTGTAACTATTAATATTCAGAGTATTCCTAAAAAATAATTACCTCGTCTAAAAATAGACCATATTTTTGAGCTCTTTTGATTTGTTTTGATAATTTTTTGTAAGTTTAATTGTGTTAAAATTGGACACGGAGACAAGTCTTTTTAAGTGCCTCCCGAATACATCATTTTATTTGCATTCACTTAAAAACGATAAATATTTTTTATGAAGATTGATATTACACATATTACTAAAGCTTGTCTAAAGATAAATGCCAAATATCTTTGGATTTGTCGTTGTGAAGAAAACTGAAAAAAATTTAGTATGGAAAATGCAGAATTCCCCAAAATCTCCATATAAAACACCAATTTCATAGGTAAGGACCTAATACAAACACTGATGTATTGTGTATAAAACCTTTGCCTACCTAGCCGAGCAATGTTATCAAAATGGTATTGAAGTGGAACGTAACATTTTCACGTAGGTATAACATTCTAAAATCAACACAATTAAATTATAGTTTGTATTTATCAGATCATACTGCATACATAGGTAGATATGACACGTGCAAATAATATAAATATAGATAAGTGTAATATCATTTTCATTAATCATTAGGAAACATCTTATTCAATAAATCTTATTACGTCGAGATATAGACTGACGACAGACGTAGAGTCAACAAATAAGTGATAAAATTATTCAAGAACTGCATAAAATCATTTGCTGACTATTGAAATAATAAAATTTTCAAAGGTTCTTTCATGAAAGATAGGTAAGTCTGTGAAAAAATATATAGTAGTGGGCACTCTAAACATTTAAAATGCACAAGACGAAGGACAAGATTATCTACATAATACTTCGCCATCGACTTATAGCTGCTATTTAAGGCAAAGTCACTATTACTCCCGTCAGCAAATCATCAAACATATGATTTGCTGTTCTGAGAACAAACAATATTCATAGATGTTAATCAGCTAATGCTTTCTCAAATTGAATTACACGTGATTTCTAATGTTGCCATTTGAACCGAGCTTGCAAGTTTTAGGCTGTATAAGGCGGTGTCGTGACACGCCGCGCCGGCGCGGCGCAAGTGTGTCACGCGCCATACTGGGAACGTGGAACGTACCACCATATGGCTGGAAGCTGGTTGCATCAGCGGCCGCCAGATTGACGGCTGGTTCGGCGACCACTCCGCTAACAGCTAAGCGATTGATTCTAATTCTCGAATCTCTTTAAACACTTCTCTGGTCTAGTGGTTCACACCACCGGGTATTGATCAGGAGATCCAGTTTCGATTGTGCCCGGAGCATGGCAATTGGCAACAGGCTCGCCACCTGTTACATGGGGACTAAACATATTATATCTGGCAATATATGGGTGTTTTACACCTCTGCACTACCCCTTTGGGAAAAGAGGCGTGATCATATATGGCATATGTATAATATGATAGATTCTATTCTTTTTAAGTAATTTACTTTAACTTTAATATTGGGTCCTTACCTATGAAATTGGTGTTTTTTTTCCCTCTTAGTATTTTGTCTGTATCTATCAAGTTTCAGAGTATTCTTAAAAAATAATTACCTCCTCTAAAAATAGACCATATTTTTGAGCTCTTGATTTATTTTGATAAATTGTTGTAAGTTTAATTGTGTTAAAATTGGACACGGTGACAACTCTTTTTAAGTGCCTCCCGAATACATCATTTGATTTGCATTCACTTAAAAACAATAAATAATTTTTATGAAGTTTGATATCACACATATCGCTTAAGGTTGTCTTATGATACACGCCAAATATTATTATCCTTGGATTTGTCGTTGTGAAGAAAACTGAAAATATGTAAGTATGGAAAATGCAGACATCCCCAAAATCTCCATACAAAACACCAATTTCATAGGTAAGGACCTAATATTAGTATAAAATACTTAATAAAAATAATCGAAATGTCAAAAGTTATATTTTTAATCAATATAATTTTCAACAATATAATTATAAGCCCTATCATGTGCGAATCATAAATAAATTGACAGTCCATGCATAAAAGCTCAATGAATTGCTTGATGACAAGTAACGTTATTGTTCAAATACCATTTTGTTGTTTTACTTTTTTTTACGAAAATCTGAAAGCACGGTTAGACGAAGGTTTAAGAATGATGAAAGTCTGGAACTTCTGGGAAACACAGGAAAGGTCGACCAAAGAAATGGGTGATTTTAATATTAGTGCTCTGCGACAAAATATACAATTCTTTTAAGTGCAAAAAAAGGTATTTTTTTGTCTTTTGCTAGTTTAGTGTGTGTATGCTTAATGTAGTTCATTGACCTACCATATAGTCTGAAGCACAATCAACGGAACCCTTTGCGATTTTAGGTACCGACCCTCAGAAAATTGCAGGTGATCGCTAGAAGTGACCTGGATTGTACTTGTACTTTTGAAGTTAAAAAGGGGTGATATCCGCTTCCTTTAACCTTCTTCTTATTGTTCGTGCACTCACGTTTACTCCACGCACTTCATTAAGCTCTGTTTTGATGTTAACTGACGTGAGGAAACGATTTCGCAGTGAAGTTATAACAATAAATCGGTCATCACGACCTGTGGTTGCTCGAGTCCTGCCTATACCAAGTCTCCTTCTGTAAGAACCTGTCTCCACAAACCTTCTGTATATTCTAGAAACCGTAGACTGGTTTAAATTTAAATCTCTACCAATCGTTCGTTGATCCAAGCCCTCCCGGACCAATGCTACAATTTGAGCCGCTTGTTCGGACGAAGCATCCATATTATGGTTCAATAACTCTCGATGAGTTAAAACACTAACCCAACAATTCTGCTAGTAATAAAAAATCAATGAGAATCAATTTAAAACTTTGCTTTAAATAACACGCAAATCTTATACCTACTACAAGTAAATCTTCTTTTCCCGGCTATATACATTTGTTTTACTTTTACTGCAGTTCTATTTTTAAATTTTTCTTTTTTTTGAGATTAAGAGCAAGTCTTTCCATATTTATATAATTTAATCTAAAAAGTTTGCATACTTATTATAAAAAATCATTTCAAAGTAATCGTGAACTTTGATGCAGTTTATGAGTCCGTCAGTATACACTGACGGACGTACGTATATTTTATAACAGCTTCATGTCAATGCTAAGTAATTTTGATAACGATCTCGAAAGAATTGTGTAGGCTGGTAATAAACACAAGGTGCGCAGGAGCATAAACAATCAACTCAAAAGCTTACATATTTAAATTTAAAAATAGCTCAATATTAAGCACAATGCGCCGCCGCTGGGAGGCCGCGCACCAATTTGGGCTCAAGCCTCTGCCGCGGCCGTGGCTTTTACCCTTTACTTTCCAGTACAAAAAATGCAATAAAATTCAACGACGCCCCATTTACCTTGGGTTATTTACTATTATTCAACATACACATACAAACGTACATATAATCACGACTATTATCCCCTAAGGCTTAGTCAGACTAACTAGGCAAAAGCACGGCAATAGCAGTCCATTGCCATAGTCCGCGCTTTACCAAGCAGTGACTGCACTCAGCGTGACAGGTGGTGAGCCCGTCGTCGCCACTATAAGCCATTGGATGGTTGTGCAGTTCCCAGTCCATTAGTCGCCTTTTTCGACACCCAAGGGAAGAGATGGGTTGGTTCAAATTAAAATATTTTAAACTACATACTGATTAATAAAAAAAATAGTAATCAATTTTTATCGATGTGTATAGATACCTATTTGAATCAGAGAACTAGACACATTTTATGGAAACCAGATAAAAAATGTGAAAAAATAACATACTGAGTAAAAAAAGGAAGGCAGCGTTAGCCGAGTTGGCGTGGACGGTCACTACTTCTTCGAGAGGTCGCGGGAATCACGGGTTCGATCCCACCGCCTGTTGGTTACTACTGAGTTTTAATAAAAATCTGTACAGTTCATCCATATCGCTTGCATTACATTGTGCCCGGTGCAAGACAACAGGCTCGCCAATTGTTAAATTGGGACTTAACATATCTGACGAAATGTGGGTGTTACCTTAACTGCCTACAACACGGGGAAAAAGATGCGTGATGATATGTTATATTTATTAGTACATTATGATATAATTGCAGTAAGTTGAAAATTATAGCCGAGGCGATATTGCTAGCCCGAGCCGTAGGTGAGGTCTATAAGGCAGAGGCTGTAATTATCAAACCGCACGTATGTCATACGACGTTTTATAACACATTTGCGAGGAAATAAATAATACTCAGACATTCTTAAACTAATAAATCTTTAATCACTCTTTTTAGATATGCCAGCAATTTGGAATTATGTCTTTATATCAATTTACTTTCTGAAAAGGAATTTGCATTTTTGCTTGTTTACCACGAGATGAAAGTTTGATACGCTTGTAAGTATCTTTCGGTAAATTTTTCGGGCAAGAGGCTTAGCGTAGCCTTTTTCGCTGCCTCTGAGACTTCCGGCGGTGTCAAATTAATAAATTCATCACTACTTGACGACATTTTCAAATAAAAACAATAAAGCGGAATAATTTAAACTTTTTCACAAATTAGCGATGCGCGCGCATCAGCGCTTTTTTAAGGCAAAGGAACAAATAACAGCCAGTGTTACTAATAGGGTAAATTAATATTTTTGTGCATAATTTACCGATCCATGGTTGTAATTAGTTGTCAAAATAAATAAAATTAAAGAATCAAATGTTTATTTATTATATTTCATCTCCCAAAGGTAATTTTATAAAGAAAATGTTGACTACCTTTCTGCCATGAAAAAGTATCGTTCGTTTTTAGACGGAACATCATAAACTGTGCGTTTTACATTACATTATCGCACAAGTACGTAATGTGATAGATTATGATATTGAAATTGGTAAAATAAGAGACCCTTTACTAGCAAATGTGTTATAAAAATAAAAAGACACCTATGTATAATGAGTGCTACCATATACCCACTAACCTGGATAATCTGCAAGAGGCGCCATCCTCCATCGATTGAAGGTGGAAGTGCAGCACGCACTCGAGATTCAAATTGGCTTCTCACTGAACACTCCGATTGTTTATTTTACATTTTGCATCATTCGCCATTTATTGACCGAGAGCTTATAAACAACAGCTTCCTGGTACATACAAATAAAGAAGCACAATTCTGTTTACTCTGAGCTCGAAACAGATACACAAACACACATGAACAACAAAACTGAGCATTATTTTTGAATTTAATAATTTGAAAATAATTTAATTGCATTTTTAAATAATTGAATAATTAAGTATGTTTAAAATTTAAGGTTGTTTAAAATAACATAACATTATCAATTAAAGACGCTATGATAGTAGTTTTATATTATAAATTAACATATTATTAGAAAATCCAATTATTTGACCTTAGTAGTAAAGTAATAAGTAGGTACCTAAACATTAGGTTTTATACATTCGTTTAACATATACCTACCATATATGACATTGGCGGACAGTTTTTTTAAGGTTAATCAGTAAGAGGCTTCAAGTAATAGGGCAAGGCAATACAATAAAACCAATTAAAAACCATTGAGTGGGTTTACTATGTTCGTATTTATGTAATGTAAGCCGACTGAAATCAAACACAAATTACACTTATGTTTGTAATAATTATCAATCAATAAATCTCGCTTGACTATAACGACTACTCCCATACTTACTCGAACTGAATAAATATTGCCTAGTAAGGCTCCCAGCGATATTATGCGATCGAATTTAGTCAGAGCACTCAAAAAACATAGGTATAGCCCAGTCGTAGCTATTTCATAACCCAGGCACAAATTACATCTCAAGATCCTGCGTTTATCGGAATTAAATAGTAGGGTAAATCGATTATATTCATTGTAACATTAAAACATTCAAATCGATCATACATACCTAATCTGCAGCATACGAGTTGCGGGGAGCGCATGTTTTCGCATAACGTCGATTGTCATCATAATAGCATAACACTCATGTCACATATTCCTTCTTACTCATAACATTTAAGTGGCATAAATCTCTAAAGGCATATTATTATAAAACATAACTATAGAAATTCCTAATTTCATTTAGCACAACATTAGGTAGTCCTAAAATGAATCGAATAATCACCCAGATTCGAAAGAACCAATCCTAAGGAAATATGTTCTGATAAATATTAGGTTAAAGTTATTTTTTTTTATGACCCCTAAAAACTATATTTGTGCAATCGAAATTTATTTAGTAAACAATTTGAGGCAGAGAAAAACATTATGCGTTGTGATCATTATGCTTTTCATAAGTTGTACGTTTCAAATTTATGCCTTTTAATACTTATGACAAACAATTTTAGCCTATACAATATTAGAAATCTCAAAATTATGTGAAGCAATTTTATGCGTTTTGATGATTATACCTTTCAAAATTATGGATTTTCATATTATGATTAAAATTACGGAGCCGAGTTGCGCATGCGCGCATACACACAAATGCTTGCATTCATCTCACGAACACCTGCCTTTACCGGGTTTGGTTCAACAACAACCTTAAAATCATGTATAACTTTCTTCGACGTTTTGGAAACGTGGAAGAAATATACTCTTCTGCTCTTCCGCTAAGCAAATGATAGTGATAGCAACAGTTTAAATCCATGTGAGGTGAAGTCACGTTTTGGATTATGAAAGTTATTAATAAAAACGTAATCAAATGTTCATATATCGTATCACTCCTATCACTACGGAATCTCCTTCTTGCCTTTTTCCCACTCTAGGTTCTGTTGAAATTAGTATGTATAATCCTAATTCCTTTGTCAGATTAAGTTAATTTTTTGACGTTCTATGGTCACACTGACTCGGACTACTTCCTTCCGGTGTGTGTCTCTGACATCTAGACATTATCATAAATTGATTGTTTTAATTAATTGTTTTGCATCCTAATCTTATATTTGACACGGTGTATTTGTGCAATATTTACTAAGTTAAATAAACACAAATATTATCAACCAATGGTGATATTTTTATTTGCTGTCCTGTCCCTTGCCGCTGCTGCGCTGCCAACACTGCTCTGCACTTGCTATCAGGTTATGGGCCCAGACTCGTTAATAAAAGGCAGGGACTTGATTAGGACGCAAATATCACTTGGTGTGAATAATTGCTGTGAATCTCATACACCGATTGAACCATGGCTGATAACGGAAGCACTGACAGAAGTGGGTTCTACGTCGAGAAATTGGAAGGCGTGAACAATTATTCCACATGGAAATTTGCTGTGAAAAATGCGCTTATACTGGATGGACTATGGAATTGCATTGAACCCACAAATACGACTGTTCTAGATGTTGAAAAAGACAGAAAAGCTCTAGCAAGAATAGCTTTATACGTGAAACCAGCACTGTACCAGCATTTGCATAGTTGTTCAACTTCTAAGGAAGCATGGGAAAAATTAAGTAACATTTTTGCTGACAAAGGAATATATCGACGTGTCGTGTTGCTGCGTCAATTGCACCGTATAGAGTATTCGAATTATGAAAACATGACTATGTATGTTGACTCGGTTATGACTCTTGTTCGACAATTGGAAGATATTGGAAAAACAATTCAAGATGAAGAAATTGCAGAAATCTTATTGTCTGGTCTTCCAAGAGAGTTTGATAATTTGGTATCTGGCCTTGAGACAGTTTTTCTTAGCGGAAACATATCAAGTGAGGTCGTGAGAACCCGACTCTTACAAGAGGATTATAGACGGAATGGAGGTGCAAATGGTGATGCTGCTTTTATTGTTGCAAAGTCTTCGAAGCCTATCAAATGCCATTTTTGTGGAAAGCAGGGCCATATAAAATCCCGTTGCTTCAAATGGAAAAGGGAGAAGAGGAATAGCAAGGACAGCGCCGTTAGCAACAGCCTCATCGCGTCAAGTTTCATCGCTATGGCCGACAAGACAGATTTTATCATCGATAGTGGTTCATCAAGTCATATGACAAATAACATAGATTACTTTACTAACTTTAAAAGCAAGAATATTCAAGTGCAAGGGGCTGATAGTAGAAACTTATTGTCAAGCATTGGTGTGGGTGACATAAAGGTAAAAATTAATAATATTGATAGAGCTTTATGTGATGTTATGTATGTTCCCCAGTTAGCCGCAAATCTGTTGTCAGTGAGTAAAATGGTTGAAAAAGGTTTAAAGGTGGTATTCGATAAGAATGGATGCAGCGTTTATGATAGTCTATGTAATATGAAAAGCAAACCAATTATGACTGCTGAGTTGTGTCATGGTATTTATAAGTTGAAAGGTATACGTGTTGAGGGGCGGTCCTCGGCATTTCTGCATGAAGTGCAGAATGTACAGACTGCAAAGTATGCTGAGTCTTCTAAAGTGGGTGCTAATATGTGGCATAAAAGGCTTGGACATCTTGGCTTGACAGGAATGTGTGTTCTGCGTGATAGAGGTGCTAATGATATCTTATTTCAGATAAATAATTCAGAAACAGAAGATATCAAAAATTGTGTTGCATGTCTTGGGGGGAAGCCGGTGGCCAAGGCTTATCCCAGAGGCAAAGCGATACAAACGTCTCATCCGCTGGAACTCATCCACTCAGATGTATGTGGGCCCATGGACTCAAGCTGGAATGGAGCACGTTACTTACTTACGTTGACCGACGATTACACCAGAAAGTCGTTTGGATACCTTATGAAGAATAAGTCAGAGGTATGTAAATGCTTTATTCATTTTAAGAATCTTGTAGAGAAACAGACTGGTTTTACGGTGAAATGCCTGCGTTCTGACAATGGTGGTGAATATTGTAGTATTGAGTTTAACAATTACTTAGCTAAGGAAGGTATTATTCATCAATTGTCTGTACCGTATTGTCCTCCACAAAATGGTGTAGCGGAGCGATTGAATCGCACCCTCATGAATAAGGTTAGATGTTTGCTGAGGGAGGCATGTCTCTGTAACCGTTTTTGGGGTGAGGCAGTAATGACTGCTCTCTATCTGAAGAACAGGAGCCCCACTCGGGTGTTAGCAGGACGTGTGCCTGAAGAGATTTGGTCCGGAAGAAGTGTTAGTCTCGGACATCTTCGTGTTTTCGGCTGCATTGCCTACCATTTGTTACCTGAGCATATTCGTACATCTAAGTTGAATGCTAGGGCGAAGATGTGCATATTTGTTGGTTATTCAGATACTGTAAAAGGTTACCGACTAATTGAGCCATCTAATCCGTATAAGGTTATTATGTCTAGAAATGTGAACTTTATGGAAGGAAAGTTTTATAAAGATTTTATCTGTGATAACAATTTGAAGTCTAGTCAAAATAATGAATGTCTAATTATGCCTTTAATAGATTATAATAATGAATTGAATAATCATAATGAATTAAATTGTAATGATAAATTAGTGAATATTGGAAATTCTGATAATTTTGATGATAGTAATAGTAAAAATTGTAATGAAAATGAATTAATTTCAAATTGTTCTGAATTAGATTCCGAGGAGTACTGCACTGGTGACAGTGAGACGGAGAGTCCAGTAGAGGATGTGGACGTGACAGCGCAGCCACTGTCTGCTACTCCTGGACGAACCGTGCGTAGTACAAGGAACAAATTACCTAGCAAGTATGAGGATTATGAATTGGGTATGTTTACATCTGTTTTATTTGATGAGCCTACTTCTTATGAGGCTGCAGTCGTATCTCGTGATTCTGAAGAATGGCAGAAAGCTATGCAATTGGAGTACGATTCGCTACTCAAGAATGGGGTATGGAAACTCGTAGACAGGCCATCTAATACTAATGTCATTAAGTGTAAATGGGTGTATAAAATAAAACATAATACCTCAGGCAGTTTTGATTAGACATGCCACGAATATTCGGTTACTATTCGGTATTCGGCCTATTCGGCCACTTTGCTGGGTATTCGGTATTCGGCCGAATAATAGGTACTATTCGGCCGAATACCGAATACCAAATCATGGAAAAAAAGACACATCATATTAATCAAGATTTGTATTTATTATCAAACTACAGTACTTTAATAAGTAAAATTAATCAGCGGTAAGTTGTGATGGATAAAAACAAGCTTTTCAGCATTAGACGGTAGCAAACGATTACGCTTTTCGTCGTAAATGATACCAGCTTCAGAAAACAACCTCTCACTATACACGCTACTCCCGGGAGAAGAAAGATAAACTTTAGCAAATTTCGAGAGGTTTGGGTATTGTTTTTCATTAGCTGACCACCACTTGTAAGGATCAGCTTTCCGATCTAGGCGATTTGATTTCAAATAAAAATCCATCTCATTTGCCACAGTATTCTTCTCCACGTTCTCCTCGTCATTACTATTTCGCATATTATCTTTGGCGACTTCCTCAAAGCAGTTCCAGAAACTGTCGTGTATTTCAAATGACTTATCATTTTCGGTCAAGTTTCTTCTCTTACGACGTGGAGAAGAATCGTCATCGGTACTACTAGACTCATCATTACAACTTAGTTTCAGAGCTTCTAGAAGAATTTTTTGTCTTGCTCTTTCTGCTTGAACTAAACCTAGAAAACTTGTTTTGAAGCGGGGATTAAGAAATGTAGCGACCAGATATTTGTTTTTTTCATCAAAATTAAATCGCTTTTCAAGTTCAGCTTGTAGTGAAGATCTCATTGTCACTAAATTTGGTACTCTCTCAGCCGTCTCTGCTTTTCCTAAATATTTTAATAAAGTTACTGCATGTGGGATGACTTCAGAAATGCAGGAGATACCTGAGCTGGTTATTTTTGTAATCTCTTCGAATGGTTTAAGAAGTTTGATACATTGTTCCATTAATTCCCATTGTGCATGTGTTAGGTTATTTAAAGTTTCATGATCTGTTATGTACAAGGATACAGCTCGCTTTTGTTCTAATAATCTCTCCATTAAATAATACGTTGAATTCCACCGTGTGCTCACGTCTTGCACTAGTTGGTGATTAGGCAAATTAAGTTCTTGTTGAATGGATTTAAGTTTCTGTTCTGCCAACCCTGAATGGTTAAAATGAGTAACAATTCGTCTAGCAGCAGCTACCATCTGTAGTACTTCAGGTTGAGATTTAAGCGATTCGTCTATAGCTCGTTGCAATGAATGAATAAAGCACCTGCCTGAATCGTATCCTGCATCTCGCACACCTTTTAACATATTAGCCCCACTATCGTGGACAAGTAAATGGATCTTGCTTTTAGGAATATTCCAAATTTCTGTAATAGCATTAAGTTCTTTTGCAATATTCGTACCAGAATGTGAGCTGTGAAACGGCTTCATAGCTAAAACGCCATGTTCCAGATTGAACTCTGGAGATATCCAGTGCGCTGTAAAACTTAAAAAGCTCTCGTTATTGTACTGACATGTCCATATATCAGATGTCACTGATAATGCTGTTGCCTGCGAAATACTGGCTTCTATTTTAGACCAGATTCTGTTGTAAATATCAGGAATAACTTTCTCAGTCATGTAAGTTCGACCAGGTACTTTATAATGGGGCACAGCCGTTGCCATAAGCCTCTGAAATCCGACCCGTTCAACAAGTGATAATGGTTCGTTGTCCAATGCAATCATTTCACCTATCAAGTAGTGATATTTTATTGATTTCGGATCATTAATGTCCCATAGCAATTTCCTTTCAGTTGTTTCCTGTAGGGTCAGCTGTCGGTCTCTTGATCTGGACGTTCCAGGTACTGCAGGTATCTTGGAATCGGTGGAAGTAGAAGTACCGCCCTTATTGCTGCCGCTGCCACTTGTCGAGGGTACAGCCGTTAAAGTAGCGTACTGTTCAGCATGTTTGGATTTAAGATGGTTTTTTAAAGAAGTTGTAGCTGAAAATAAAAAAAAAACTAAAATAAATTCCAAGTAGCTAACTGAGTTATGCACTAACATTTTCTATCCACTACAAAAAACGAAACTTTTACTTAAAGATTATTTATTTATTTATTCACTTATATCGATTTACCTAGGTACTTATACATTATTTCATTTCGCTTGTCTCCCTTTAAATTTCAATTTCTTTAACGTCTTACAACTTTTTCACTCGCCAACAATCTTTTTCACGAATTGTTCTTTTTTAACAGCGGATTTTAGACGAATCGTCAATGACGTGAATATCGTGTGAACGAGCTATTAAATAATTCAAGTTTTTACTTACTTGCTTTCTTTCCTTCTCCACCTCTTGAAATCTTGCTACTACACAGCAAACAATTAGCCAATTTATTATTTTCGCTACAAATCTCATAATATTCCCATATGGCCGATTTTTTATTAATTGGTAACATTTTTTAATGAACAAACAATTGAAAATGAACTAACGAACAAACTTTTCAGCAAAATCGTAATGTTTCATTTAATTATTATTATATTAATTATTTAAATGATGACAATGCGTGCCGTGTACGTACGATTTAGTTAGTCTCAATTGAAACAGTCAAATAGCCTCACACCGCCTGCGCGCGTTGGGACAGGTCGCAACCTGTCGTATTATTCTTTACGCATTCGACTCGTATGTAGGTATTTTGTGCCGAATATTCGGCGGCCGAATATTCGGCGCTTCGGCCGACAGCGTTGCCGAATATTCGGTATTCGGTATTCGGCCAAATCACTATTCGTGGCAACTCTAGTTTTGATCGCTATAAGGCCCGTTTAGTTGCTCGCGGCTTTAGTCAAAGAGAAGGTGTTGACTACTATGACACGTTTTCTCCAGTTGTTCGTCATTCAACTATGCGCATATTATTTTCATTAGCACATCAGAATGATTGGTGTATACGACATGTTGATGTGACTACAGCTTTTTTAAACGGCGATCTGAATGAAAGAATTTATATGGAGCAACCCACTGGTTTTGTATCTGATAATAGCAAGGTGTGTTTGTTGTTGAAGAGTATCTATGGACTGAAACAAGCAAGTCGCATGTGGAATTTGAAAGTCCATGAGGTAGTGTGTAAAGATGGTTATATGCAAAGCAAGTGTGAGCCTTGTGTATATGTGAAAAAGGATCAGAGGAATATTACAGTGATTGCACTATATGTAGACGACTTCTATATTTTTTCAAATTGTAATACCGATGATTTGTTTCATTTGTTACAAAGTAATTTTAATGTAAAGAATTTGGGTTCACTAACAAGTTGTTTGGGTATGCGTGTAACACGAAATAAAGATACTTTAATACTGGATCAATCAGAATATATAAATAGAGTACTGAGTAAATTTGGAATGTCTGATTGTAAACCAGTGTCCACACCAATGATGCTTAATACCAAATTAGTATTGTCAGATAACAATGATAATAATTATGGTACTGAATATCCTTATAGAGAGCTTATAGGCTGTTTAATGTACTTATCTGTGTGCACAAGGCCTGACATAGCATTTACATGTAGTCAGCTCAGTCAGTATGTTACAAACTTTGATAAAACTCATTGGTTGGCAGCAAAAAGAGTGTTACGCTATTTGAAAGGTACTATTGATCATGGTTTGTATTTTTATAAAAGTGATAATTGTTTTAACTTGACTGCGTGGACTGATGCTGATTGGGGTAATGACATAACAGATAGGAAGTCATATTCAGGCTTTGTTGTGAAATTAGGTAAGAATGTTGTTAATTGGGAATCAAGGAAGCAGCGTTGTGTTGCATTGTCCAGCACTGAGGCTGAGTACCTAGCAATAAGTGATGTTGCGAAAGATTTGTGTTTTATTAGGAACTTCTTAATGGAAATTGTTAATAAACACTTTAGTATAGTTGTATTTAATGACAACCAGAGTGCACAAAAGTTATTGTTAGCTAAAGAATATTCCCATAAGAAAACTAAACATGTTGATTTGAGATATCATTTTGTAAAAGATTTGGTTTGTAAAGATATTCTTACTGTTAAATATTTGCCCACACAGGAAATGACAGCTGATGTATTAACAAAGCCCTTATGTATAACTAAACACTGTAAATTCAGCCAGGATTTAAATGTAAAGCCAGTGTGTAGATAGAGTTATTTTTTTTTCATATCTGTGTTTATGTATTGACAATTAGATTGTGAAAATTATAATTTTTTGTTTTGACTCTGACATGTAATGTATGATACTTGTTTTTTTTGTTTTAAGCATGTATAGCTTAAAGTGGATTAGGATTAAGGGGAAGTGTTGAAATTAGTATGTATAATCCTAATTCCTTTGTCAGATTAAGTTAATTTTTTGACGTTCTATGGTCACACTGACTCGGACTACTTCCTTCCGGTGTGTGTCTCTGACATCTAGACATTATCATAAATTGATTGTTTTAATTAATTGTTTTGCATCCTAATCTTATATTTGACACGGTGTATTTGTGCAATATTTACTAAGTTAAATAAACACAAATATTATCAACCAATGGTGATATTTTTATTTGCTGTCCTGTCCCTTGCCGCTGCTGCGCTGCCAACACTGCTCTGCACTTGCTATCAGGTTCTAGGTTCTTGCGGGAGCTCTGTTCGCCGCAACGTTTACAATGTTATGGCTGTCAAAATGGCGGCTCAACTAGTTTTATTAAACGTGCAAGCATCCGATGCTTGTGCATTTGGCAGAGGGGAATGTTAGACAAAGGCTACTCCAGTTCTGTTTACTCTGAGGGGCCGGCACAACATATCTTCTTCTTCCATTCTTCTCTGTCACTTGTCAGCTCAGCATCCACTTCTTTTATTCTCATATCATTCTTCACGCATTCAATCCATCGCTTCTTTAAACTTCCTTTCACTTTACCTCACCTGTTACCACGGAATGTCAAACACAATAGACCAGCATATTTGTACAACATAAAAAAAACCTTGTATCTTATATTAGGTACTGGTTATTGGTTAATAATGTATCTCTCAACTAGCTCCTCAGCGACTTCCACCTGTCTCTGCTTGTAAATAGGGCACTTATTCGCGTGTGCCACCACAGGCGCCGTGCGGTCTTCCACCAGGTACTCCACATACGTTTCCGGGTCGTCATACGTCTTTTGAGCATTGACCGGGTCCATCAACGTGTAGGGAAATATCCCAATGGCTTCAACTAAGCCGAACTTCCTCCCTCTTTCGCACCACGCAAGAAATTCTTCTCTATCATATTTAAAGTCTATCAGCTTCTTCTCGGTATCTTCTTCTAACGACTCGTAGAAAACAGAATAGTAGTAATTCAAGATTTCCCGTTCGTGAGCCTCCCTGAAGGCTCTCGAAGTAGTCAGGTACAGGAACTGCATGAGATCAAACGCGGGCGGCGCGTACCGTACGCACTGGAAGTCGATCAAGATCGCGTTGACCGGGACACCGTCGTCGTACTTGAACATTATGTTGTTCACCCACAGATCCTTATGATTGACGACGTTCAGCGTCCCCTCGTGCTCTCTCAAGCTCTCGCAGGCTCGCAGGAAAACATCGTACATCCTCTCTTCTAAATTTACTATGTCACTGCCATACTTCACAGAGAAGGTCTTCAACAAGTTTGCCGAGAGCTTAGCAGCAGATCTGAGCCAGGGTGAGTCGACGAAGGTAGGTTCTCCCATGATAGCACGGTTCTCCTCGAGGAAGGTGTAAGGGTATTGAGGGTCCACGGTTTTCCTCGTCTCGTAGTTGGCGAAGGCGGCGTGGAAGCGTGCCAGCGCAGCCGCGGCGACGAGTGTGTGCTGCAGGTCCAGCGCCTGCAGCTGCGGCCGCGGCGCGTAGCCCGCCGCGCCCAGGTCCGGCAGCACCAGCATCGAGGAGGTGGCCACTAGTGCTCTTGTGCACCATGGATGATGGCCTGACCAAAATGTGAGAAATGCACTTGTCAAACGTTCACTATAATTAATTAAATATTTTACGACGATGTTCATCAAGATAATTTATATTCTGATCCCAATCTTGCCCATGTTGGTAAGCGTAGGGTCTGATTACTAGTCAGCAAATTATTTTTATAGTATGTAATTGAAGCCTTTCAATTGATTAAAGAATAATTGGGTGAAGTCAGGAAGGCGGTTTTCCAATTGAGTTTGCAAAAGGGAATGTATAGTAGGTATCGGTCAATAGTGGCCATCAATTCTCCAAAATTCTAGCGTGAAGGTGTGATGTGGACTTACAACATTTTTTAACTGTTCAAATCTCTCACACCTTGCCATGTTTGAACTTTGCTTCTAATAATAGAACATCAGTTAATTTTCAATTCCACCAATTGTGGCTACTGTTCCAATTTGAAAAAGTCAGTGTTTAATAGCCGTGTTGAATAGTTGAATAATATTGAGGAAGGCTATATGCTACATACCAATACACTATCTCAAAGTAACTATTCTACGCGGACGAAGTCGCGGGCAAAAGCTAGTAATTTAAGGTATGTGCCGACAAACATTACTATCCAGAACAGGACAAATATTGTGACCACAAAAAATTGTAAGATTTTAGACAACAATGTATTGTCGGTATAAAGTATAATGTTATATTTTTACATTTAGAATTTATTCTGATATTTTTTATACCTATTTAAAACTTTGTTATTTTTAAAAAACTAAATTGCTTCAAGTGTGCCTCTAAAATTTTAAGAGTTCCCTCGATTTTTCCTGGATTTCATCATCAAATTCTAGCTTGATGATTATGGGACCACCTGTGAAGATACCCTTTCAACCAAAATTGATTTATTTTCCGAATCGGTCCAGTCTTCGAGTAATCGGGCAACATACATATTAGGTTGGGGAAAAAGTCTTTTCGCATTATAGTATGTATAAACTTGTAATAAAATCTCTTTGGCTATACTATTTGTATCTGGCTGGTTTTGGTATCATTGAAAGTTTAAATTTTAAAGAACATAATTCCAAATTCAAATTAGGAAAATGTGTGATTTTCATTTGTTTTTCGTACCGCCAAGACGAGTGAATCTAATGAAGAAATTCGATACATTTTAAAATTTTACTACAAAAAAGGTAAAAATGCAACGCAAGCCGCGAAAAAAATTTGCGATGTTTATGGACCTAGTGCAGTGTCTGTGAGAGTAGCACAAATTTGGTTTAAGCGTTTTCAATCCGGAAATTTTGATGTCAAAGATGCACGTCGCTCTGGTAATAGGGCATTACAGATAAAATGGATGCCATTTTTGAAAAAATGGAGCAAGATCGGCATGTCAATAGTTACGACGTAGCTGAAGAACTGGGAATTGACCACAAAACAGTTTTGGCGCATTTGAAAACAACTGGGTACACATAAAAGCTCGACATTTGGGTACATCACGAGCTTACTGAAAGAAACCTAATGAACCGTGTACTCATTTGTGATTCTTTATTACGACGTAATGAAACCGAACCATTTTTGAAGAAGCTGATAACTGGTGATGAAAAGTGGATCACGTACGACAAGAACGTGCGAAAAAGGTCGTGGTCAAAGGCCGGTCAGGCTTCACAGACTGTGGCGAAACCCGGGTTAACTCGCAACAAGGTGATGCTGTGTGTGTGGTGGGATTGGAAGGGCATTATTCATTATGAGCTGTTACCACCAGGCAGGACCATCGATTCTGAACTCTACTGCGAACAACTGATGAGATTAAAGCAAGAAGTTGAGAGAAAGCGGCCGGAATTAATCAACAGAAGGGGTGTGGTTTTTTATCATGATAACGCTAGACCTCACACATCTTTAGCCACTCAGCAAAAATTAAGAGAGTTTGGCTGGGAGGTGTTAATGCATCCACCGTATAGTCCTGACCTTGCACCTTCAGATTTCCACCTGTTTCGGTCTCTTCAGAATTCCTTAGGCAGTGTCAGGTTAACATCACGAGAGGACTGCCAAAACCACTTGTCGCGGTATTTTGACCAGAAGTCCCAAAATTTCTCCTCCTATTATAATAGGTTGGGGAAAAAGTTTCTGCGCATTTTTTAAGAAAATTCAAAACATTTTTTAATATAGTTTATTTACATTTAACTAAAGTATGTAGGTACCATTTTGTTCGATAACTTTTTGCCATCTTGTAGGTAGGGACATGATCCCATTGCTATAGAAATTTTGGGACTTCTGGTCAAAATACCGCGACAAGTGGTTTTGGCAGTCCTCTCGTGATGTTAACCTGACACTGCCTAAAGAATTCTGAAGAGACCGAAACAGGTGGAAATCTGAAGGTGCAAGGTCAGGACTATACGGCGGCAGACACTGCACTAGGTCCATAAACATTGCAAATTTTTTTCGCGGCTTGCGTTGCATTTTTACCTTTTTTGTAGTAAAATTTTAAAATGTATCGAATTTCTTCATTAGATTCACTCATCTCGGCGGTATGAAAAACAAATGAAAATCACACATTTTCCTAATTTGAATTTGGAATTATGTTCTTTAAAATTTAAACTTTCAATGATACCAAAACCAGCCAGATACAAATAGTATAGCCCAAGAGATTTTATTACAAGTTTATACATACTATAATGCGAAAAGACTTTTTCCCACCTAATATAATTTTTTCAAAAAATTTTTTCATCCTGTATTCGAACCTCACACCAAGCGGGGTTTCGACCACTAGCCTATTTAAACGTCACAAGAATAATTGAGAATCGTTTTAAATTTAATTAAAACAAATATTAACATGGCAAAGCTATCGCCTAATTACATGGGGCTTGGACATTTGCGAAACATGACTTCAGGAATTGAGCAATGATAATGTTACTTACTTAATAAAATAAACCTTTGAAAAGTTATACCAAAGGGTGCAATTTATTTAAAAATATCTTACCTTCGTCAGCGTGTAGCTGTTTAAACAATTGAAACATGACCATCTCCCGTCGATAAAAATTGTTTTGCTCAATGAAATCAGCCTTAGGTTTATTGTCGAGAGGCATTCTCTTGATAAAGAGCCGGATCTCCACCACGCGGTCTCCCGCCTTCACTGTCAGGGCGACCTTCAGGTGATCCCCAAGGAAACCAGCTATGCCATCCGCAGCCAAGCAAACCTTGGAGTTTATCAGTTCCCAATTATCTTGCGGTACATATTCTTTCACTATGCTGTGTACTTGCTTCTCTGTCAAAAGATCTTCAAGATTGAACTGTTTAGACATGGCTCCCGTCGACAGTAACATTGGATAAACGCTTGCAATAGAAATTATCATCTATTTTATAACCATCAAAGAATAACAATTGATAGAGTTCGTTATTCATTTCAATGAGCCAACAGAATACTCTACCATCTGTAATTTGAACTTCATTCACATTGCAATAAGGGCTCTTGAGATGTGGAGACAGAGCAAACAATGCATCGCTGTTTTACGAGATAACGTAAAGTTAATGCATCTTGACATATTAGTTTTCGGATTATTTAAAACGATGCAACTGATGAGAATGTACATTTATTTAAAAGCAAATTTTCCATGACGTATTCGTCTTGCATCACGATGAGTCCTTTCGAACTTCATAGAACAATTTAGAATAAAATATTCATTCACCATGTATTAATTACCGTCTATTTTTAACATAATTCAGAATTTTGTGTCACGAATGCGACAAATATAGAGATCATTATCTGTTTGCTCCAGGTACGTTCACACAAGCTTTATGAAGAAAAACCAATGAAATTGAACTATTAAATATTTATTATTTATAATACTTTATAAATTACACAAATAGAATATTCTTGACAAAAAATTCTCTATGTTTATTGCTACTTTGTCTTAATGTTAAAACTGGCAACACCTATATAAAGTAAAGCTTACTAAATGGAAGTTTCGTTGACACTCGGAAGACTTAAATGGCAGGTAATTGCTAAATAACCTATTTACAGTAAACCTAAATAATATTGTAATTCTAAGGCACTTACTGGCAAGATAATAAAAATATAATAATTTCAAGTATTAAAATACATTCTACAATACAATTGGAAATATTCGAATACTGATTTTTATAAAACTCAGCCTCAAAATAAAACATTACAATATAATAAACTTTCTCAACAATTTGAGAAAACTTTCTTAATATTTAATGGAAGTCAAAGTTATTAGGCTAAAAGAGAGCATGCAAACCTATCGTTAGGGTACCTACAGCTACAATTTCCTTAAAAATACATACTCTTATTAAAATTTTCTAATACATAATAACAATAGTAAATATTCAAAAATATAAAGTAAATAGATTAAATGCTTGAAGTTAATAAGTTAACAATATACACTGTAGTCCAGACCAGGGCCATCTCAACAAGGCATGCTCATGGTGTAGTACTACGACTACCAGGAGGATCAAGCAATAATTTAATGACATTGATAGAGGGGCGTGTGAATGTTGCCACTCGGAAAAATCAACCACACTGTCAGGGAATAATGTTGACATATGCACTAAATTGCGTACAGGAATGTAGATACGACAACAAATTTAATCAAAAAATTAATCATTTAATTAATTTCATTCTGGAAATTAAATTTTAATTGTTAGCCAATAAATACACACGTTTGTGCTGTGAGGCGAGATCATGTTACGATTGTTTCGACGTAAATGTATCAAAAATATAATCTGATATTTCTTCCAAAGTTTTTTTTTGTTTATTTCTTTGTATATCAATATATACTTAAATCTCAAGACACAAATGAATTTTTTTTGATAAATTTTAAGGCCGTATCCACATTATGACGAGCAATGACGCAAAATTGTTCGATCAAATTATGACTCAATAAAAATGCAAAATTACAATCATAGTTACAAAAGATTTGTTTGGTAATGAAGTATTAATCAAGCATTCAGTGCCAAATATTTAGTACATTAGTTCTTTGTGTAGCACACAATGTATAGCTTGACCAGGAAAATAAAAAAACATCGCCCTATTGCAGAAAATTTAATAAACTAATTTCTTTTAATGGTAACTGTAATTTTTTTAAATATATTCAGATATTCACAGCTAGCACCTAGCCCTCAGAGTAAACAGAACTAGAGTAGCCTTTGTCTAACATTCCCCTCTGCCAAATGCACAAGCATCGGATGCTTGCACTTTTAATAAAACTAGTTGAGCCGCCATTTTGACAGCCATAACATTGTAAACGTTGCGGCGAACAGAGCTCCCGCAAAAATGCCTGCCTGTGCTGTTTTTTGTTGTAAAAATAAAAAGAAAACATCGAGTATGCTAAAAGATGGTGTCACCTTTTATTTGTAATTATAATTTTTAAGATCTAATGATTATTTACTTCATTATTTCATGTTTTAGAATTCTACGATTTCAAATTTCGAACGCTAGTCTCGTGGGGAGTGCGGCTGTGACGTTGTCAAAACGCACACCCCACGTAACTATTTTAAGCGTGTGTGTGCGTGAAATTTAAATTTGTGTGTCGAATTATGCATGTGTGCATTTGTAAGAACGGTTGGCTTTGAGTGTAGTGGTAACCTCACCCCCCGCAAGAAATGGCAGAAAAAAATGTTTGAGAAATTGACTAATGGCTACTCCAGTTCTGTTTACTCTGAGACCTACCTAGCCCCATTTTAAGCAACTAATGCTGCTTTTGTTACGGACACTAGATGACGGATAAATATATTTAATAGATAAATACATATAAATATGATGAATATATACGATATAAACATTCATGCCTGGAGAACAAATGTCTGAATTCATCACACAAACATTTGCCCCCACCGGCGATCGATTCCAGAACCTCCCTAGATGGCGACGCCTTGAGGCCGGCGTACAAACCACTCGACCACGGAAGTCGTCAATTCATCAGTCAATAGGCTAGTTGACTCATATCAAAAGTAATGATAATAATGCGTCATTCACATTGTATTTAGTACAAGGGTCCGAAATATACCAAGTTCGATAAATATTATATAAATAAGGGATTGCTGTAGAAATTCAATTTAAATACGTTTTATTTTTACTTTTTTTTTCATCAAAATGTTTCATTAAAATGTATTGTGTTATAGGTGTTATGTTAATATTAACTAATAATAACCGAGAAAAATAATTTTTTTCTTCCTTTAAAAATTTTCGTAGTGTTGCAAAAACAAGATAATTGGTGGCGTTTTGAGAGCAGTTTATTTATATATTATTCTCCTAGTCAGGCTATAATTATTTTAAAAAGAGGCGTCACTGCTAAAATACATAATTATTTTCGGACACAGTATGTAAATTATTTATTTAAATAGATAAAAAGTCTTTGCTTCCCGTGTATATAAAAATCAGTCTCTCGGTCATCGAGCTGCACATTCGGTGGATAAAGTGCTCATCATTATATCGAAAGTATGTCTATGTCAGTAAATAACATTCTTATAAAATACATTTGGAAGACTTCTAAATGCTTCTTATTGCATCACGCGAATATATAATAGGTATTTATAATTGATTTAAATGAAATAAAAATTAACCTACTCAACTATGACTACATAGTCTGAGAAGCTGGTGGTAGTAATGGGGTGATAAATAATAAAAGAGTATTACAATTTTGAGATACCTCGTATTTTTAAACGTCTCCATCCACCAGCTACAGAGACTGACGTAGAGTTACGTTTTGAACTTCTTACGTATGTCCTTCACGAAGGTATAAAATAGATGCCACCTCCAACTAAAATAGATGTCTTTTGAAAATCATTAGTTAACGCTAGAGGAATGTGAAGGAATATAAAAATGACGTTACTTCAGATTCCGCGCAGCCATTGGCAGCTATCACCTCCACGTAACGGTCATCCAGCCCAGCGCCGGTGCTACGGCGCGTCGCAGCGGCTACGGCGCGGCCAGTGCTACAGCTGGTACGGCCGCTACGAGCCGCTACGGGCGGTGGGCGGGGAGCGCCCCGGGCTCGTGTCACAGCTGCGGGCGCAGCGCGCGCAGACAGGCGCGCAGCAGCGCGTCGGCGGCGGCGGGGTCGCGGGGGTAGTGCGCGCACGAGGCGGGCGGCGCGGGCGTGCGCCACGCCACCACATGCTCGCGCCCCGTCGTCTGCGACGCCGACACGCCGAACAGCGCGCCCGACGACCACGCGCCGCGCAGCGCCGACAGCACCTGGGGGGGGGGGGGGAGGAGAGGCCTTCATCTCATCTGACGGTGAGTGACGAAAAGACCGAAGTTAAAAGCCAGCTTCGCCTGCGACCCTCGACAACTGAGGAACTGGCTATCTTACTTCCGACTGCCGGAACACGACAACGCTTAAAACATTGTTATTGTGGCCACACATTTTGGTTAGACGACGGTGGCTAGCCAGGCGGGCTTAGAAGCACCGACCGAACCGAGCAGAAGAACTTCTGCCCCCATGGGAAATCGAACCCGGACCTCCCGATCGAAACCCGGTGGTATGAACCACTAGACCAGAGCGGTTAAAAAAGCGTAATCGACCTGATTTGTATTGACAACATTTTCTACTTAACGAGGCATAGTAATGTTTGGAGGACGACAAGGGAGGACGACATCCTTCGGATATTGGCCTGTGTTTCAGTAATGGAAATTTTCTGGCTGTTATAAATCTGCATAAGTCTCACCGACACATAGAGCACTTCCTATACGGAGAAAAATATGAGAAGTGAGAGCTGTAGCACCATCATGCTAGCGAATGTGAATGGTGAGTAAAACGGTTCTAATAGTGACCGGAACCAAAAGTTTATCGAGCTCTCCAGAGTACGGAAGAGCTCGAAATAAGAACGTTATGTGCACCTATCAAAGAATAGATCATAGCGAAAATAACTTGTTTTTTTTTTTGGTTAATAAAGATTTATTATTATAATAACAAAAAGCAAAACAAACTACTACGCCAGCACTGTTTTGAATAAATTAATCACATTGTGTAACTAACTTCTGAAGTTAAGAGGAATCAAGAAGTGTATACAAGGTTATTTTTAATGAATGAACAACCTCGTAAGATTAGGCAGCTAACATCGTAAATAACGAATTTAATTATAACTCAATACATTAGATAAAAATGATTTTCCAAGCTTTCATTATACTGTCGTGACATTTATAAATCCTATGTTCCACTCTTACAAAAAGTGACACCCGCGATGCTGGCGCGCGCAATGCGCACAGAGATGAGGACTTTCAGACGTGGAATTAAATTGATATTAATTTTTCTATGTAATGTAAAATATGCCAAATTATAAATAAGAAAATTAAATGTTGTTGTTTAGGTTAGCTAGTTAGAGTTGCTATGTATGTGTATGTAATTTAATGATGGTGGTGGTAGGTATATGTGTGTGTACCTGTCGGCCGAGCGGCGTGTCGGGCAGCAGCGAGTGCCGCGGGAAGCCCACGGCGTAGTAGGGCGCGCCATGATGACCTGACACCGAGGTATACGTGTGTGTACCTGTCGGCCGAGCGGCGTGTCGGGCAGCAGCGAGTGCCGCGGGAAGCCCACGGCGTAGTAGGGCGCGCCATGATGACCTGACACCGAGGTATACGTGTGTGTACCTGTCGGCCGAGCGGCGTGTCGGGCAGCAGCGAGTGCCGCGGGAAGCCCACGGCGTAGTAGGGCGCGCCATGATGACCTGACACCGAGGTATACGTGTGTGTACCTGTCGGCCGAGCGGCGTGTCGGGCAGCAGCGAGTGCCGCGGGAAGCCCACGGCGTAGTAGGGCGCGCCATGATGACCTGACACCGAGGTATACGTGTGTGTACCTGTCGGCCGAGCGGCGTGTCGGGCAGCAGCGAGTGCCGCGGGAAGCCCACGGCGTAGTAGGGCGCGCCATGATGACCTGACACCGAGGTATACGTGTGTGTACCTGTCGGCCGAGCGGCGTGTCGGGCAGCAGCGAGTGCCGCGGGAAGCCCACGGCGTAGTAGGGCGCGCCATGATGACCTGACACCGAGGTATACGTGTGTGTACCTGTCGGCCGAGCGGCGTGTCGGGCAGCAGCGAGTGCCGCGGGAAGCCCACGGCGTAGTAGGGCGCGCCATGATGACCTGACACCGAGGTATACGTGTGTGTACCTGTCGGCCGAGCGGCGTGTCGGGCAGCAGCGAGTGCCGCGGGAAGCCCACGGCGTAGTAGGGCGCGCCATGATGACCTGACACCGAGGTATACGTGTGTGTACCTGTCGGCCGAGCGGCGTGTCGGGCAGCAGCGAGTGCCGCGGGAAGCCCACGGCGTAGTAGGGCGCGCCATGATGACCTGACACCGAGGTATACGTGTGTGTACCTGTCGGCCGAGCGGCGTGTCGGGCAGCAGCGAGTGCCGCGGGAAGCCCACGGCGTAGTAGGGCGCGCCATGATGACCTGACACCGAGGTATACGTGTGTGTACCTGTCGGCCGAGCGGCGTGTCGGGCAGCAGCGAGTGCCGCGGGAAGCCCACGGCGTAGTAGGGCGCGCCATGATGACCTGACACCGAGGTATACGTGTGTGTACCTGTCGGCCGAGCGGCGTGTCGGGCAGCAGCGAGTGCCGCGGGAAGCCCACGGCGTAGTAGGGCGCGCCATGATGACCTGACACCGAGGTATACGTGTGTGTACCTGTCGGCCGAGCGGCGTGTCGGGCAGCAGCGAGTGCCGCGGGAAGCCCACGGCGTAGTAGGGCGCGCCATGATGACCTGACACCGAGGTATACGTGTGTGTACCTGTCGGCCGAGCGGCGTGTCGGGCAGCAGCGAGTGCCGCGGGAAGCCCACGGCGTAGTAGGGCGCGCCATGATGACCTGACACCGAGGTATACGTGTGTGTACCTGTCGGCCGAGCGGCGTGTCGGGCAGCAGCGAGTGCCGCGGGAAGCCCACGGCGTAGTAGGGCGCGCCATGATGACCTGACACCGAGGTATACGTGTGTGTACCTGTCGGCCGAGCGGCGTGTCGGGCAGCAGCGAGTGCCGCGGGAAGCCCACGGCGTAGTAGGGCGCGCCATGATGACCTGACACCGAGGTATACGTGTGTGTACCTGTCGGCCGAGCGGCGTGTCGGGCAGCAGCGAGTGCCGCGGGAAGCCCACGGCGTAGTAGGGCGCGCCATGATGACCTGACACCGAGGTATACGTGTGTGTACCTGTCGGCCGAGCGGCGTGTCGGGCAGCAGCGAGTGCCGCGGGAAGCCCACGGCGTAGTAGGGCGCGCCATGATGACCTGACACCGAGGTATACGTGTGTGTACCTGTCGGCCGAGCGGCGTGTCGGGCAGCAGCGAGTGCCGCGGGAAGCCCACGGCGTAGTAGGGCGCGCCATGATGACCTGACACCGAGGTATACGTGTGTGTACCTGTCGGCCGAGCGGCGTGTCGGGCAGCAGCGAGTGCCGCGGGAAGCCCACGGCGTAGTAGGGCGCGCCATGATGACCTGACACCGAGGTATACGTGTGTGTACCTGTCGGCCGAGCGGCGTGTCGGGCAGCAGCGAGTGCCGCGGGAAGCCCACGGCGTAGTAGGGCGCGCCCGGCGCCGGGTGCGCCGCGCCCTGCACGCCCGACGCGAACCTGCCAGTTCATCATTTACTTTTTTATTCATATCATTAAACCTTAGCTCGAATGAATATGACGATATCGTTTGTTAGTAAACAGTACAACAAAGCTACCTTCGCCATGGTCAAGCCGTGGATGGGTCACCAAAATAAGGTGATCTCGAGCTCCTCCGTGCTTCGATTTAAGAATATCTGGACATATCATCGCTGTTATTCGGATTAAGGAAGTATTTTTCTGTTTCTGTTAAAATTCCATAATGATTAATTGCGTTTTTAATATGAAACAAATAAGCGGAAAATATGTCCGAAAACGTTGAAAAATTTACGAAATATAATCGCATATATTTATAAGTTTATAAATATTTTGAACAAATTTTTTTAACAGAAACAAAAAAATATTTTCTTAATCCAAATAACAGCGATGATATGTCCAGATATTCTTAAATTGAAAATGATTTTGGTATTACGTTTGTATGAAAAATTCACTGTTCGTCGGACCCTTAAGATATAACGATAGAATACCTGTAAGTGACTAATATGACGGGGGTGTTGGGGTAGGCGTCTATCTCCGCGCACTGGTAGCTCCAGGCCATGCTGCCGGCGGGCTGCGCGCCCGCCTCCGCCTGTGCGCCGCGCCCCGCCTCCGCCTGTGGCGCGGCCCCGCCGCCCGCCTCCGCCTGTGGCGCGGCCCCGCCCCCCGCGCCGTACACCTGCCCGCAGATCAGGCAGTACACCTCGTCCTACGTCACAACATCAGTTAAACAAATAATACATCAATAACTGTGGACTATCTCCGTGACACTAACGGTTTCTATATTGAACGAGCATATATACATAAGTCACGCCTTTTTCCCACAGGGGTAGGCAGAGATTACATCCTTCCACTTGCTACGATCCCTGCATATTTCTTTCACTTCATCAAATCTCATTACAGTTCTCATCCATGCTCAGCGATTTCGGGTACTTTTGACCTGGCCCTTCTCTAGAACGTCTTTAATTTGGTCGAGAAACGTTCGCCTAGGTCTGCCTTGTCCCGTATTTCCACTCACACCCGATTCATATATCCCTTTAGTCAATCTATTTTCTTCCATCCTTTCTACATGTCCAAACCATCTTAGCATACCTTTTTCTATTCTTGAACGAGCAAGCTATTCATTATGTTATTAATATTACAAGGATCATAAATAGATTACACTAGAGTTCGAGTCAGCGTCTCACAAACATTATTGAAAATAAGGCCGCAATAAGCAACCAATTAAAATTTGGCGATTTAGTTCGCGCTAACGGTCATTGCTTTTCTATAATTTGGGCGAATCATGACATTTTAATTTTAAATACTTTTGAAAAATTCATTCTAATTTTTTTTTCTATTTTTATTGTTATTCCTATTTCTTACGTCATAAAGTTGAATTTAGAAGGAACAGCAGGAAAATGAAAATTAATTTTAAAATTAACTTATATTTTTTATCCCTTTCTGTCGTCTATTCAAGACGAGACAAACAAAATCAAGCGTTATATTATTGTAATAAGATATAAGTTAGCACTGATGTTGTTTTATTTCACCTAATGATATAGCGTCACGGTCCGAGCCGGCGCCATATTGTAGGTTTTATTTCTTCGTGAGGCCGAGTCTATAGTACTTATATTTGATAGAAGGAGCCACTGCTATTTTTAAAAGAGAAAAATAACAACACCACAACCGATGCATCTCTAGTTTTATACCTGGGCCATCTGGGCAATATATGTATAGTTCGTACAGTTTAGAAGGAAGGAAGTCGTCGATCGGTCGAATGTGTACACATATTAGTATAGGTGGTTGGATAGTAAGTGAAATACAAACGTTCTTGTGGTGGGGGCGCGCGAGGGCGCGGGGGGGCGGCAGGCGCAGCAGCTGCGGCTGCGACAGGCACGCGGGGCACACGGCGCCCCACTGCGCGCCGCCCAAGGGGGGAGCGGCCCCGGCCCCGGCCCCGGCGCCCACGCCGGCCCCCACGGGCCCCGCGGCGGGCCCCGGGCTCGGCACCGCTGCCGCGTCCCGAGACCACGACTCCGACACGTACGGCTCCAGATCTGTAAACGATACGACTCACTGTGGCCACGGTACGGATATGTGAACATTACACCCAATATACAGGAGACTTGTTTGTTTACCTCTGTTTCAATGCAACAAAGAGTGACTTGCGACTATCGCTTCCTCGTCTACTTAGCGAGCAATAAGTTATTTTTACTAGAGCTTCTTGAAAACAAAGTATTTTAAATAGTTAATTGAGTGTATTGTACTTTAAATCTGCGAAAGAAGAATCTACTCCATGAAAGAAGTCATGTGAATATCTTGAGTGTTAAACCAACGGGTGAATATAATGGAAGAAACATAGTGGGTATGCTAAACCGAGTAGCGACCGGCTGCTTCAAATAAATCGTAACATGTCAGTTGCGCGTCATTGACCAGACGTATATGGAGACTAAGGGCTAGTTTAAGGAAACGCGGCGCGTCAAGCGGCGCGTCAAGCGACATTGCGTCCGCCGCATAGTACGTAGCGTTTAATACGTAACACTGTCACTGTCACAAAAGCAATCAATCCTTCTTGCTTGCCGCGGCATCACCCGCCGCTTCAGCTGCCGCGTCCGCCGCGGTATCGCTACAACTCAAACAAAGGCTTGCGAAAACGCGTCTCCTTGAACGCACCAATACCTCGCCATATGTTCGTTTTTCTGGCGCCGCGTCTTCTTAAATGAGCCCTAAGACTGGGAGAGTGGAGTGTAAGTGGACGCCTCACCGAGGATGTTGTCGCTGGAGACGGAGAGTCCGGCCGCGAACACGTCGTCGCTGCCCGCGCTCACGTCCAGCAGCTCGCCCACCGCGCCGCGCTGCAACAGTACTACACTAGTAGCCGAGGCTGTGAGGCACCAATCGCAGCCCGAGATATTAAGGCGCACGAGCGCAGCGAGAGCACCTATAGTTCGAGGGTGCAAGTCCTCGCCTTCGACTCGGCCTTCAATCTCATACTCGGCCTGCAATTGCCTATTTCGCTGCCTTTGCAATACTGTACTATTATTTCTCTTTCATTTTAACACGGTATTATTACATACAATTTGAATACCGGTTTTGCTACTATGACGTATTTTAACATAATTTTTTCGTTTGCCCCACTTTCATGCTAATGAATTCGTACCTCTTAACAAGACAATATGCTAACAAATGTCAACATTTCAACTTTACTAAACTGACGTAGTAGGTCGGGCATGACTGGGATCTCAGTTTATAATGTACCGATCTCAGTTTATAATGTGCCCGACTCCGTTCGCGTAGAATAGTTACTTTGAGATAGTGTGATGGTATGTAGCCTGTAGCCTTCCTCAATAAATAGGCTATTCCACACTGAAAGATTTTTTCAATTTGAAACAGTAGCCTCAATTGGTGGATTTGAAAATTCAAAGTGGCATAAATTTGTCCTTTATTTTTCTGCGAGGCGTTATTTAAATTTTTTAACATTCACCCGAATGGCACCAGTTTCCATAGGAATATTGGTATAAAAAGTAGCCTATGTCCTTTTTCAGGCTCTAGACTATCTATGTACGAAAGGAGAATGGGGAAATGGGAACCACTCTTTGAGTTTTAAATCGCTCAACGTTTTTAAACCGTGTGATATTAGATTTAAAATTTGTAATAAGGTTGTTTATTTTCAAGCAAAAATATTGACATCAAAGCTGGGAATAATGATAAAAACATGTTAAATTTTTTTCAACTCCTGCCGGCTTCGCGCCCGCACCGACACTATTATTGCCTGCATATCTAAACCAAAACTGGCGGCGACACGTAATGTAATATTTTTTTCTTTTTCCCTCCCTTTTTGTACATGTCTTCACAAACACACATTTTCTATTCATTTTATACACAATGAGAATACTATGGTGTGTACCTATAATTGTTTTAATATAATAATTGATCAACTCCTGCCGGCGTCGCCTGCGCACCAATACTCACACACGCAATATTGTTGCATGCATTCCTAAGGCGCTATAAAAGCTGACAACTTTAGCCCTCCTGCCACCCATTGCTTATCTATCTAATTTACTAAAGAATATTATTAGAATATTATATTTGAATCAAAGTACCTACAGCTTCATAAAAAACGATATTGTCCACTGCTTAGAAGCTTCTTTTTTATTTTGAAGGTTTGAATGTCGGTAAATATTAAAAATATTTTAAGGTTAGGTTTTCTTTTTTGTCAACTTTTTATCCCTAGCTTTTCAGTATATCTTGCCATTACATATTTTTTTAGGTTTAATTAGAGTATCAAGACTAGGGCATTCGTTCCATGAAACGTCATGTTTTTGTATGGTACTGAAAACACATAGGATTCTGCCATTCTCCTTTCGGTTAAATTGTTTGAGTAGTAATTTTAATATTAATTCTAGATTTATACATTTTTTTTTGGTGTTTTGTTTTTAACAAATAGTGAGCGCTGTGCTTTATTGCCGTGTCCGAAAGCAACTAAGTATTAAGTGCTTTTCAAACATCTCTGTATGTACACTTGGTCTGCAATAAATATTTGTATTTGTAGTTTTGACGTGAAGGCTCCAGAGACAATGTTACTTTCGCGTTTATAATATTATAATTGATAGATTTACCTGCAGGCTGTCCTTGCTCTCGTGGCTGAGGTACGTGGACACGGTGTCGACGCTGTGTCTGCGGCCCGAGCGGCAGTCGTCGCCACTGCCGCCCCCGCCCCCCGCCGCCGCCGCTGCCCCCGCCCCCGCCGCCGCCCCCGCCCCCGCCGCCGCCCCCGCCGGCGCCCGGGCCCGCGGGGGCGAAGGAGGCGGCGCAGGAGCCCTGTGGCTATGGCCTGCGAAACAGAGTATTGCTATTATCTACACAGTCAAAAACCCTTGAAGAAAATAAAAGTATATTATTCTTTGCGTTTTTTTTACAAATGACAGGTAAGCTCTTGGCCTTCATCCAACCTGATAGTAAGTGACGACTTTGGAGTAATTTTAATTACAACTCAGGAAGAAGGTGTCGATTTAACCATGACTGAATTAATCAAATATGAATAAAGCTATCGATAATACAATTGCTTGCATTCATTCGTATTTTCTTCGTGCTATTGTGTACTCACGTTTGACACGTTCAATCCATCACATCGTAGGTCTTCACATTCGAGACCCATGTACTTCCATACTTAACATTATTTGAGTGTAAAAGAAGGGTATACTAACTGAATATGTTCAAGTTGTGCAGTATCTGTCGGGCCAGCCCCGGCTTGCGCGGGGGCGAGGCGCTGCGGGCGCCGCCCCGCGCCGGCACGCGCGGCGCACCCGCCGCCTGCGCCGACTGCGCCGACTGCACTGACTGCACTGACTGCACTGACTGTACCGACTGCACCGACTGCACCGACTGAACGGACTGGATGGACTGGACCGACGAGCCCGTGTGCTGCTGCGGGATGCGCGGACGCCGATCTGCTTGAAGAAGGATGCCACCTTTATATTAATTATTTATACAATATGTAAAGTAAAACATATTGCAGATAAAATTAGAAGATAGTCTTAATGATTCTGAAAACTACCATTTAAAAAAGAACTCGTTAAAAACAAATTTTAATGACGCAATGCTTATGTAAAAATGCTATTCTACATACTAAAGGTTCGTTTTTTGATCAAGTTCAAGTTCAAGTTGTTTATTTGCCAATCATGTGTACAATAGGTGTTGCTACATATTAGAATACAGTTTCATCATGACACCCGTTTGGGCATAGCAAGAGATACAATGCAACAATTATTAGAATTTTTATACTAGGTCAGTATTTTAATCCTTGGAGCGTGCAGCAGACCTTGTCATCAATTGTCATTGTCATTAATGTCAATTGTTGTCATTGAAGTCAATAATCTAAAAATGATACTTAGTTTGTAGATAATTTTCAGTGACCAGTAGGTTAAAATATAAACCAATAGCGAAAACGTATTACTATGATGTCGTGAATCGCGACATGACAGCTCGCCCGAGTCAAATTTTCAAATATTACTATAGTTAAATAATCATAGACAATTTAACCACAAGTGACCACAACACGATGCTAAGATTACTAAAATAACGGCTGACGACACAGTTGATGCACATTACTTCGAATTTTCACCGCAAACTTAACAATTTTTCAAGCTGACGTCACACATTTTGAACCGCCTCAAAAAGATAACTCCGAACTTTGTAAAATACCCATGGGCAGTCACTACACGACACTGGCAGGAATTGTCGTAGTCCATTGTACTAAAAAAGCATTTCCATTGACGCTATTGGTTTAGATTTCAACTATTGAGGTAACAATTCATTACTACGGATTAAAAAACTCACCCTCAGTAAAGAAAGTTAATAAAAAACAGTTACGCATAGGTGTATGTACCTACACAAAGAATCCGCTAGGCATGTGTATATACAGTAGAAACTCGATTATCCGGACTAACTACTATCACTAGGCATCCAGATATTCGAAAATCAGGATAATCCAATATATGAAGAAAAATGGGTTTGGTGCATATGCAGTATACTTATACGGTCATTAAGAAATTATTGAGAGTAACGTATCATTTCTCTACTCTGTGGTTAGATTCACGAATTTCAATTGACAGCTCAAGAACAACAAGGGATAAACTACAAACCGATTGCGCTCTTTAGTCAAATTTAAAGTAGTTTTCACGAGCATCGAATAGACTCGCGCGCAGTTTCGAAGATTTCCACCCTGCCTAACAAACCGGAGTCCGAAAGGGCTTTAGTACATAACCCACATATATACGCAGGTCATACTGGAGGCCAAAGAGTCCTACATGATCTACCGCAGTGTCTTTGACATGCTTGCGTATTCGACTCGTATCTATTTCACATATCGGTCGGAGAGGAAGACCGAAGAAGAGATGGATAGATTGTGTAAATGTCTCATGTCCTCTACATGGCTAGAATGGGAGTGAACGTTGATAAGGCGTGTGAGAGGGGACAGTGGCGGAGAAAGACTCGTTGCGCCGACCGGCAGGATAATGATCGCGGTTGGTAGTCCGGGTAATCGCGAATCCGTACAACTGTGGTTTGGATAATCAAGCTTCCACTGTATTTGAATCTGCTTATTCGCTAAGCGTGAGTGTGTATGTGTCGACCGTCGTGTATGTAACCACTCACCGGGCAGGTGCTGCTGCAGGTGCTGCTGGTGCTGCAGGTGCAGGTGCTGGTGCGCGAGCGCGGGCGCCCCGCGCGGGTAGGGCGGGTGCTTGGCGCGCCGCAGCAGCCGCAGACCCGCGGGGCCGCGCGCCGCCATGCGCGCCACGCTCACGCTCCAGCCGCCCGCCCACACGCGCGCCGCGCCCGCCGCCCACGCCGCCTCCACCACGCACTGCATCTGCACACGCACGCACACGCTCACGCTCCAGCCGCCCGCCCACACGCGCGCCGCGCCCGCCGCCCACGCCGCCTCCACCACGCACTGCATCTGCACACGCACGCACACGCTCACGCTCCAGCCGCCCGCCCACACGCGCGCCGCGCCCGCCGCCCACGCCGCCTCCACCACGCACTGCATCTGCACACGCACGCACACGCTCACGCTCCAGCCGCCCGCCCACACGCGCGCCGCGCCCGCCGCCCACGCCGCCTCCACCACGCACTGCATCTGCACACGCACGCACACGCTCACGCTCCAGCCGCCCGCCCACACGCGCGCCGCGCCCGCCGCCCACGCCGCCTCCACCACGCACTGCATCTGCACACGCACGCACACGCTCACGCTCCAGCCGCCCGCCCACACGCGCGCCGCGCCCGCCGCCCACGCCGCCTCCACCACGCACTGCATCTGCACACGCACGCACACGCTCACGCTCCAGCCGCCCGCCCACACGCGCGCCGCGCCCGCCGCCCACGCCGCCTCCACCACGCACTGCATCTGCACACGCACGCACACGCTCACGCTCCAGCCGCCCGCCCACACGCGCGCCGCGCCCGCCGCCCACGCCGCCTCCACCACGCACTGCATCTGCACACGCACGCACACGCTCACGCTCCAGCCGCCCGCCCACACGCGCGCCGCGCCCGCCGCCCACGCCGCCTCCACCACGCACTGCATCTGCACACGCACGCACACGCTCACGCTCCAGCCGCCCGCCCACACGCGCGCCGCGCCCGCCGCCCACGCCGCCTCCACCACGCACTGCATCTGCACACGCACGCACACGCTCACGCTCCAGCCGCCCGCCCACACGCGCGCCGCGCCCGCCGCCCACGCCGCCTCCACCACGCACTGCATCTGCACACGCACGCACACGCTCACGCTCCAGCCGCCCGCCCACACGCGCGCCGCGCCCGCCGCCCACGCCGCCTCCACCACGCACTGCATCTGCACACGCACGCACACGCTCACGCTCCAGCCGCCCGCCCACACGCGCGCCGCGCCCGCCGCCCACGCCGCCTCCACCACGCACTGCATCTGCACACGCACGCACACGCTCACGCTCCAGCCGCCCGCCCACACGCGCGCCGCGCCCGCCGCCCACGCCGCCTCCACCACGCACTGCATCTGCACACGCACGCACACGCTCACGCTCCAGCCGCCCGCCCACACGCGCGCCGCGCCCGCCGCCCACGCCGCCTCCACCACGCACTGCATCTGCACACGCACGCACACGCTCACGCTCCAGCCGCCCGCCCACACGCGCGCCGCGCCCGCCGCCCACGCCGCCTCCACCACGCACTGCATCTGCACACGCACGCACACGCTCACGCTCCAGCCGCCCGCCCACACGCGCGCCGCGCCCGCCGCCCACGCCGCCTCCACCACGCACTGCATCTGCACACGCACGCACACGCTCACGCTCCAGCCGCCCGCCCACACGCGCGCCGCGCCCGCCGCCCACGCCGCCTCCACCACGCACTGCATCTGCACACGCACGCACACGCTCACGCTCCAGCCGCCCGCCCACACGCGCGCCGCGCCCGCCGCCCACGCCGCCTCCACCACGCACTGCATCTGCACACGCACGCACACGCTCACGCTCCAGCCGCCCGCCCACACGCGCGCCGCGCCCGCCGCCCACGCCGCCTCCACCACGCACTGCATCTGCACACGCACGCACACGCTCACGCTCCAGCCGCCCGCCCACACGCGCGCCGCGCCCGCCGCCCACGCCGCCTCCACCACGCACTGCATCTGCACACGCACGCACACGCTCACGCTCCAGCCGCCCGCCCACACGCGCGCCGCGCCCGCCGCCCACGCCGCCTCCACCACGCACTGCATCTGCACACGCACGCACACGCTCACGCTCCAGCCGCCCGCCCACACGCGCGCCGCGCCCGCCGCCCACGCCGCCTCCACCACGCACTGCATCTGCACACGCACGCACACGCTCACGCTCCAGCCGCCCGCCCACACGCGCGCCGCGCCCGCCGCCCACGCCGCCTCCACCACGCACTGCATCTGCACACGCACGCACACGCTCACGCTCCAGCCGCCCGCCCACACGCGCGCCGCGCCCGCCGCCCACGCCGCCTCCACCACGCACTGCATCTGCACACGCACGCACACGCTCACGCTCCAGCCGCCCGCCCACACGCGCGCCGCGCCCGCCGCCCACGCCGCCTCCACCACGCACTGCATCTGCACACGCACGCACACGCTCACGCTCCAGCCGCCCGCCCACACGCGCGCCGCGCCCGCCGCCCACGCCGCCTCCACCACGCACTGCATCTGCACACGCACGCACATGCTCACGCTCCAGCCGCCCGCCCATACATACACACACTCAACCACTGCAATCCAGCACTCACACTATTAGATTTTGGCCGCACTGCGATTTTATCCGCGCAGTTTTGTATATTGAATTTTTTTGTTGCAGGAATAAATATCACGTGGATAAAAATCACATTGCAGTCAAAACCTAACTTGCTTCAAAGGCGAAGGACAATACACAACAAAATTAACAGTTGAAAAAACAAGCTGATTTCCCAGAAGATGTTAGGTAGTGATATATCTAGGTTACAGTGATATACCTAAATTAATAAATAACATCTGCCATAAATAAGCACTCCCAGCGTACGCCGCGCTCGCCCGGCGACTGTCGTCGTGGCACGCGCCCCGCCCCCGCCGGCTCACCTCCATAGGCATGGGCTCGTAGCAGAGATCGGCGGCGGCGCGCGGGCGGCGCTCGCGGGCGCCGGGCGCGTCACACGCGTCGCACGCGCCCAGCGCCGCCCACTCCCAGCGCACGCCGCGCCCGCCCGGCGACTGCGCGTCGTAGCACGCGCGCCGCACGCCCACCTCCTCCACTGGCTCGCCGCTCTCTGCACACAATAAACCTTATAAAGCTGCAGATGTCACTACCGACCTACGTGAGGTGGCTACTGAACATGGCCTCGGACGGCCTCAACATTTTCACCGGATGTTTTAAGGAAAACGAGCACTTTAGTGGGTGACCCACATGGATGATTTTTCTGTAGTAGTCATATCACTTAAACGTTCCCAGTAGCTCGAGGTCTCTAGGGAACTCGTACTGGAAGCAAGAAGCAGTAGGAATCCAGAGGTTACCACTAAGGAGAATACATTTAAATTACTGCGCATAAGCGTCCCTCAAGGATTAGTACATACTTGAGGAAGGTGTGGGTCATTTTACACCACGCTGAACCCAATGCGGATTGGTGAAGAGCGCCAAAGCTTCACTTGTGCTCGAGTGAAGTTGACAAGGGAGTGAAAGACATGTTGTGATGACCCCAAATGAAGTGTGGCCGTCCACAGAAGAATGTGAGATATGGTGAACAGCGTGTGCCGTACCGGTCTTGTCCTGGCCCTGCGTGAGCGTGCGCAGGTTGACGTAGTGTCCGCGCAGCGCGGGGTCGGCGTCGGCGTCGGCGAGCGCCACGCGCGTCAGGCGCTTGGCGTGCGCGCGCTCCAGCGTGCGCGACACCGCCGGCGAGTGCGGCAGCCACTGCCCGCCCGCCAGCCACTCCCACACCACCACCACCGCCGACATCGCGCCGTAACGCTCACTACACGCCCTCCTGCGGCAGACGTCACACACCATCAACCTCCGCTGCCAGTGACGACGTTGTGGACACTGGTGAGCGACATGGACGAGTCTTGAGATGATGAAATAATACAATTAGTTGGCGAGACTGAATAAAGAAAGTTTATGAAAGAGAAATTTGGAGAAAACTGAGAGAGACATTTGCTCTCATATGAAAGATCTCTTACACAGATGAAAGATTTAAATTTGATTATTGTAGATTAGATAGTATTAACACGAGTATATCCTTCAATGTGGGCTCCATGAAATTTGAAAAATTGGTCTAAATGTGTCACACTATTTTATTGATTTTAGCAAGTCACCATTAATTTATAAACTTGTGGATTTTTTACCACACTAAGATGTAATGTATATTCTACAATGCCCCCCAGCAGGTTACTGTGAAGCAGCATCCACAGCTTTATTGAGATCTGCTAGCTCAGAAGAGATATTTAATAAAAACATTGTCTATCATGGCCCAATGGGTACATTGCATTGTCGGACATAAATTGTTTATCATGGCCACTATGGCTTATTAGCAAGGTTTTTTGCTTTGGTGGTTAACATGTTAATAATTATTATAAAAATATCAGCCCCACTAAATGATACACACTGCACACACTTATCTAAATATTTTTGATTTGATTTTGTTCTTTTTTTATTTAATTGTCATGGCAACAAGCCAATGTTTATAGTACTAATATTATTGTTCATATAAAGTCTATAATATTGGTGTGCCTTCAGCATAGGCCTCTTCCACATCCATCTTTCTATCTTGAACAACTCTATTATTAGAAAACCCCTTGGAGGGCACCGCAAACACTTATGTTGGCAAACAATTTATATATCTATTGTGTCTCATTTTGTGCCCCTACACTTGTTAATGTACCATCTTCTTACTGGTACCATGCAACTCTTGACTAGCCGAGAATTACTCTCTTACTACTTTTGTCTTTCTTTGATCCAAACATCAATTTTAAACTATTTCTAAAGATGTTCATCATTTTATGTGCATGCAACTAGTCCTTATTTATTTATTTAATAAACATGTGGTAATTGATGTAACATGTTTGAGAAAAATATAGAGAACTATAGTAAAAGAGGATGTCTATGGATGTGAGAAAAATACCAAAGATGTGATGGATTATGCTTGTGAGTTTGAGCGTGTGTTAAAAAGGGTAGAGTGAGACAGAGAAGAGTGGATAAAGAGGACGGTTTTGATGAGGATATGTAGAGGAAGACAATACAATATTAAGAAATTACTGTGCCTTATTCAACGCAAATAAGGTAATTATTTTCATAATGAAAAAAAGAATGCATCTGTTAACAGTTATATTACTTTTACTACAGCTATAGAAATAAATTTTACTGCAGGAAACGAAGAACAGAGGTCAAAATCAGCAGCAATGTCAATTATGATTATTGTCAATTGGAAACCAAAATATAAATCGTCGTATAAAATAATCAAAAGTTGTGTTGTATACACATGCATTAGAGAATTATTTAAATAGGAAAAATATTACACTCACCCACATAGAAACACAAAGTTTACATTTCATTTACAAACAAGTATCAAATTATGATCGAATTCACAATCAACAGCTTCATTTTCATTTTCAATGGACTGGTTTTAAGTTTATTTTGAAAGAATGTTTATTGTACAACGATGCAGTAATTTTTATCACACAAGCATCACTTTTCACTTTCACAATTCAGATTTTTAATAATAATTTCAATAAAAAAATTACGATACAAAAACTCCATAAAATTTAACTTTAATGAACTTCAATGATTGAACGAATGGTAAAAAAAATACCATTTGATTTGTTCGTTCCAGAGATAATGTCTAAAGAGTTCGTTCGTTCGTCTGTTGTTGTTTTAAATTCCCTCTGACGGACGAAACGGCAAAGGTATGTAACATACGTATACTACTTAAAGTATGTTACTCCGTCTTCTTTATAAATTATTATACTTAAATAAATACGTACCTATTAAATTAATGATAAACTTACATACATACATCGGTATAATAAACGAAATAATTAATATTGAAAATCTATTACCTCAGTATTTACGCTCGGGATGAGGGGAGCGGGGAGTGGCCGTTACCGCCCGTCGCCGCGCTGCGGGATCTAGCTTTACGGCTTGTGCCAGCGACCATCCTCGGACAGAATCGATAACAGAGCACCCGCGTGCTACTAGACGTGCGCGCAGCCTGAATTTCGTACGCCCGATAAAATAATATTTAAGAAATTCTTCTAGCGCAATAAAATAGTGAAGTTACTGTGTCTCTCGTCGTAGCCTCAGAGATTTTAAATATTGTTAATCCCGTGCCTGGGAACTACGACCGGTCTTAGATCGGAAATTCTGCCATCTACTCTGCTGCCCACCTGCCGGCATCTACCACCCAGAGGCTTCGTGGAGGCAGCTGTACAGGGGAGTAAGGCAGAGGACGTTACGGCGGCCGACTTATGAAACCTACCCGCGACCTATTACTTACCTATATTTTTTATAATTCAATAATAACTAATTATTGAACTTTGTAGTTTTATTTCAAAATACACAAGACGTGACAATGGCGCCCACGCTTATCGTTTAAAGGTTTCTTAGTCGGTCTTACTGTGACTTCTTCATCATTTTTTTCCTGGTGATGGTTGTGTGCATGTTATTATTTTGTAAAACGATGTTAGTTTATTTTTCTTCTTCAGGTTATGTGTTAAATTATTAACTGTATAAGCTGTGTTAACTGTGTTACTGTTTGCTTATTCATAGCCTGAAGAGCTTCAACTAAAGAATCTTAATATTAAGTAAGTCAAGCTGCTATTATATAAATATAATTTTTTTTGCCAATTACCATAACTACATCGTTCTAGATCAAAGCTGATTATTGTGACGGAACGGATCTTACTGCTCTGGCTATCTTCTCTATTTATTTTGTTATTTGGTTATACGTAGTAGATTTAAATTTTGTATAGTATATATATATATTTTTTTAATTTGCACAACGTACCCAAAGCAATCTCAATAATGTCTTATCCAATTAAATTTCTCAATCTTCAAAAATCAGAACTTCAATATGAGGTTACTATAAGAGGAGAAATACCGGCTAGTACCGTCTTAGAGCTTAGGCGACAAGTTTGTAGACTTACGCAAACTTACCCATCGGACGAAATCGCGGACTCTTGTTTAGAAATAACTGATGATATTAAAGGTATATCGGAGACTTTTATAAAAATAAAGTCAAACTTGGACAATTTAACAACATCATTAGACGGGAATCTTATAGACCGCACAAGAACATTGATTAACCACCTATACCACAGATTTCGCCGGATCGAACAGCCTGAGCCTGCCTCTGAATTTGCTTCAAAAATAAAAAAATTACAAAATACTTTTGATGAGTATAATAATTTATTTATGAACAAAATAGAACAGGAAGAATTTAGAGATTCAGAAGGCATACTTGATGATAAAGATAAAAAAACACCAGAAAATTTAAATTTAACCGTTCATTGTGATCGTGGTCTCTTGGTAGATGTCTCTAAGCTAAAATTTGATGGTAAGACGTGTGTAAGATCCTTTATTCAGAAACTTAATGAATTTCGTGTAGCTAAAAATGTTTCGGATGAAAAGTTAATGTCGTATGCTTATGAAATATTTGTGGGAGATGCTCTTCATTGGTTTCGCTCAGTCAAAGATGAAGTCAATGATTGGGATGACTTGATGGCACAGCTTCGCCATGACTTTGATATTTTCGACTATGATTATCGTATGATTACTGAAATACGGAATCGTACTCAAGGGGAATCTGAGAATATAATTGTTTATTTAGCAATAATGAAGGGGATGTTTTCAAGACTTAATACACCAATGGTTGAGAAGGAACAGCTTGAAATTATCCTACATAACATTCGTCCTTGCTATTCGAATGTACTTGCTAATTGTCCTAATGTATCGTCCATCTCTCAATTACAAACGTTGTGTCGTAATTACGAGCAGGTCAAAGCACGATCAGATAATTTCAGGGAACCAATAGCATCGACCTCCAAGACACTAGCGCCCGAATTTGCTTACAACGAAAGTACAAAGTTTCCAACAAAAAATTATAATAATTTTAAAACTAATACTAACAACGTTTTTGCTATTTCTAAAACAAAATTCTGTTATCGTTGTCGATCTGATGCTCATAGTATGAAAGAATGTAATGCTGAGCGCATTATATTTTGCTTTAAGTGTGGTAAGAGGGGTTTTCGTTCCACAGATTGTCCCGACTGTAATAAATATAAGAAAGAATCAATTAAAAAAAACGAGTAAGTGAAAATTGGAGCGGATCAGCATGTCAACTTTTCGATAGCTCGGATTGGAAGAATTGGCTGCTGACTATTAAGAACTTTTTCTCATCTTATAATGTTGCTTCAATTTTCACCTGTAGGCCGAGTAAAGACCCGCGTCCTTATGTAAGGATAGAAATAAAAGTAAAAGATAATGACAACCCCCACATTTATGGTTTACTAGATTCGGGTGCAGTAGTCTGTATCTTGGGACAATATACATATAAGTCTCTAATTGAGTACGGTTATCAATTGTTTGATGATCTCAAAATAACAGTTAATGCTGCTGGCGGTCAAAAATTGCAGTCACTAGGTTATATGCTTCTCCCTATTGTTTTCGAAAACCAAACTCATGTTATTAGGTTTCACATTATACCAGAAGTCGAATCAGCCTTAATTCTTGGAATAGACTTCTGGAATAAGTTTAAAATTTTGCCAAAACATTTGTACAATGTTAATTACCATTCTCGTAATCCAGGAATATTGAACATCGCTACTGATACACAAGAAGTGCGTATCAACTCCTATGAAAATCTTAACAAATTTGAAAAAGATATTGCTGATGGGATCGTGGAAGCGTTTAAATCAATATCTTTTGAAGAGAAAGGACTAGGTCGAACTCACGTTATTACTCACTACATTAATACTGGTGATTCGGAACCAATTAGGCAACGATACTACCGCATGTCTCCGGAAAAACAAAAGATCATAACCGAGCAAATCGATGAAATGTTGTCCTTGGATGTTATCGAGCCATGTGAGAGTCCTTGGTCATCACCGGTACTAGTAGTGAGTAAGAAGGATGGCAAACCACGATTCTGCTTAGATAGTCGGAAGCTTAATTCGGTAACTAAAAAAGATGCATACTGTCTGCCCTATGTATCTGAAATATTGGATAATTTGAGAGATGCTAGATATCTTTCAAGCATTGATCTGTCAAAGGCTTTTTGGCAAATACCTATTAAAGAAGAGGACCGGGAGAAGACAGCATTCTACGTCCCAGGTCGTGGAACTCTTCAATTCAAAGTAACTGCGTTTGGTCTTTCAAACGCGCCAGCCACTCAACAACGCTTAGTAGATACTCTTTTTGGCCCAGAGTTTGAATTGAAGGTATTTGCTTACCTGGATGACGTCATTGTTATTAGTGAGTCTTTTAATGAACATGTCACTTTACTCCAGCGAGTCCTTCAAAAATTGCGTATGGCCAACTTAACAGTAAACTTAAGCAAATGCCGGTTTTTCCGTAGTCAGTTACGTTACCTTGGCTATATTATTGACAAACAGGGTCTTCGGACTGACCCGGAAAAAGTTGAAGCCATACTTAATTACCCGCCTCCTGGTAGCCGAAGGGACGTGAAACGTTTCCTAGGTACAGCGTCATGGTACAGGAGATTCATCCCTAACTTTAGCACTATTGCGGGCCCTTTAAACAAATTAACATCCACTAAAAAGGGTGCACCAGCATTCTCTTGGACGAATGATGCCAATAGTTCATTTACTCAATTAAAAACACTTCTTGTTAATGCACCAGTTCTTGCTTGTCCAAATTTTAACTATCCTTTTGATGTCCACACTGATGCCAGCAATTATGGGGTGGGGGCTATGCTATCTCAGACAATTGATGGCGCTGAACATCCGGTTGCGTATATGAGCAGGTCACTCTCTGGCCCAGAGAGAAATTATAGTGTCACAGAGCGCGAAACTCTTGCTGTGTTAGTAGCCCTTGAACACTGGCGATGCTATTTGGAAAATGGAAAACAGTTTACAGTATATACTGACCACTCCGCGATTAAATGGTTTCTCTCACTTACAAATCCTACAGGAAGACTTGCTAGATGGGGTGTTCGTTTGTCAGGTTTTAACTTAGATATAAAACACCGTCGTGGCAAGGACAATGTGGTCCCTGATTGTCTCTCGCGGTTACCTACTACTCTTTGTGCTATCTCGGACCCATCTTGCCCTGCAACTCAAGACAGGTGGTACTCTAATATTTTCGTTGGATGCCAGGACTCTCCTGCTAGCTTCCCTAATTACAGAGTTGAAAATGGGACTCTTTATCGTTTCATGAAAGGTAGAAGCGAGCTAACTACTGAATTTGAGTGGAAGATTGTTATTCCCCAAGAAAGACGTATAGATGTTTTGAGAGACAATCATTCTGAACCCACAGCCGGACACTTTGGTATTTTTAAAACCTACAAAAGGCTACAGTTACGCTACTTCTGGCCCAAAATGTACGCTGACGTATGTGACTATGTTTCATCCTGTGAAATTTGCCTTGCCTATAAACTGTCTACTCAAGGAACTTTAGGTAAGATGGGAAGGCCTAAGGACTGCAGTAGACCATTTCAAGTGATATCTATAGATATAGTCGGTCCACTGCCAGCTTCTAGAAAACAACATTGTTATATCTTTGTGATTACTTGTTGTTTTTCGAAATATTGTCTTATGTTTCCGTTGCGTAGGGCTACGGCTGATCTTATTAGTAAACATTTAGAGGATGACGTTTTCCTGGTTCATGGTATACCCCAAACCATTATTCTAGATAATGGTACACAATTTACGAGCCGTGAATTAGATTCTTTATTTAAAAAATATGCTGTTCCTAATGTCCATTACACGCCTAAATATGCACCTCAAATTAACACCGTTGAAAGGTATAACAAGACCATCATCACAGCAGTTTCCACGTTTGTCCAGGATGATCATCGATCTTGGGATACAAATCTGCCTAAAATCAGATTCGCAGTAAATAACTCAGTAAATGAAACGACAGGGTTTACCCCATCATTCTTAGTTCATGGTAGGGAATTGGTTACGAGTGGGTTTCATTATGTGGAGAATGATAACCCAAACGAATTAATTCTTCTTCCACGCGACTCTTATGCAGAAAATCTTGGACACTTGGCAGGTATATTCGACAAGGTACAACTGTCCCTTTGGCAAGCACATGCGAAAAATACAGAACGATACAACTTAAGACGCAAACATGCAGAACTTAATGTGGGTGATATAGTGTGGAGGCGTTGCTATTTTCAGAGTGATAAGGACGCTCGGTTCACAAAGAAGCTTGCACCAAAATATCTGAAATGTCGCGTAAAGAAAAAAAAATCACCATTGGTGTATGTCCTTGAAGATATGAAAGAGAATGACTTAGGAGCATGGCACGTGAAAGACCTCAAAGTTGTTGCTAATTCCAACAAATAGAGTCTAGACAAAGATTTCACAATAGGTAAAATCTTTGCTTGGAAGGGGGGTACTGTAACATACGTATACTACTTAAAGTATGTTACTCCGTCTTCTTTATAAATTATTATACTTAAATAAATACGTACCTATTAAATTAATGATAAACTTACATACATACATCGGTATAATAAACGAAATAATTAATATTGAAAATCTATTACCTCAGTATTTACGCTCGGGATGAGGGGAGCGGGGAGTGGCCGTTACCGCCCGTCGCCGCGCTGCGGGATCTAGCTTTACGGCTTGTGCCAGCGACCATCCTCGGACAGAATCGATAACAGAGCACCCGCGTGCTACTAGACGTGCGCGCAGCCTGAATTTCGTACGCCCGATAAAATAATATTTAAGAAATTCTTCTAGCGCAATAAAATAGTGAAGTTACTGTGTCTCTCGTCGTAGCCTCAGAGATTTTAAATATTGTTAATCCCGTGCCTGGGAACTACGACCGGTCTTAGATCGGAAATTCTGCCATCTACTCTGCTGCCCACCTGCCGGCATCTACCACCCAGAGGCTTCGTGGAGGCAGCTGTACAGGGGAGTAAGGCAGAGGACGTTACGGCGGCCGACTTATGAAACCTACCCGCGACCTATTACTTACCTATATTTTTTATAATTCAATAATAACTAATTATTGAACTTTGTAGTTTTATTTCAAAATACACAAGACGTGACAGGTAATTGAATTTTACAACATTTTCATTTAAGCTGTTCTGTTAAATGTGAAAATAATAGTGTGCGTTATTTCAGAAATGATGAAAAAGGAGCGATAATTTTATGCTCTTCACTTTACCGGCTCTTTAGATCGATAGATAGATAAACTCTTTATGCACACACATACTCTTTAATGGGAGTTTTTGAAAGCATTTGCATATGGTGGACGCGATTTTTATTTCGATGATTGTAATTTTGTTTCAGAGTTGATATTGTTACGTAAAATCAGTGAACTTTTGTGTAATAACAGTCTGTGATGATGTTCAATGTGGAGGATCATTGAAATAAGCGTCAAGTGATGTGAAAAGTTTTATCGTGGTAATCTCCACCACACCGCCTCACCACAGTGTTTACCATTGACCATTTGGCGCCATAGTCCGCCAAGCTCTCCCAGGATGCATTGACCAATTAAAATATATTACACTTTTGACGGCCTCCGTGGTCGAGTGGTCTGTACGCCGGTCTCAAGGCGTCGCCATCTCGAGAGGTTCTGGGTTCGATCCCCGGTGGGGGCAAATGTTTAGGTGATAAATTTTCAGGCATTTGCTCTCCAGTCTTGGATATTTATATATATATTTAAAGATATTCATAATATTTATGTGTATTTTTCTATTAAATATACTTATCCGTCATCTAGCGTCCGTAACACAAGCAGCATTAGTTGCTTAAAATGGGGCTAGTTGATAGGTGTGAATGTTTAAATATATAGATAGATATTTATTATTTATTTATTAACACTCGCATTTCAATGCAAATGAAGACAGGTATACTGAAGGACTCTGTATCCATAATCATGAACAATAAATTAAAAAAAATGTTGACCGACCATCATTCATTCATTCGCCATTTTGAGCCTTTGCGGAATTCATTGATTTGATTATTGATTCATTGTTGTTTGTTGTTCTTATCAATTTGTAAAGGAGACTAGGAGCTTACATTTTTAATTCCGGATTTTCGCATTGACCTGAGCTGTGCTGCTGTTATTTTACTTATCAAGAAACTAACGAGTTGAGCAAGCAAATATGGTCTATAATAGGCAATGTAAGTTTGAGTGATATGTGGTTTAATTTTTCTCGTGTTATTTCTCAGTAATAAGTTTGTAAAATTTCATAATAACAATTATAATTAACAAACCTAAAGATTATTGAACTCTATAGTCTGCGTCCTTAGTTTTTGATATCTGTTGTATGACAATTTTATCGCAATGCTGCGTATTTATTGATTTTTTATAACTTGTCAACTCTTTTATTTTACTAACAGATAACACTCGTAACTCCACTGGTCGCTACAATACTCCTGGTCAATTCGTTGCCGCAACCGTAAGTTAACACATACTTTTATTTTTTATAAGCTATATGTTATTTTCATGATATTTATGTCTTGACTGTTATGACAGCATAATGCCGAGCCCCATAAGCCCTGGCACTGGCTATCAAAGTCAACAGCTACTCTCTGACTGGCACTTAGCTTTGGACATCTGCCAGCCTGTATTGTGTGAGGTGTGAGTGTGAAAATGCTCCCATGTCTCCCTCAATGCAAGGCTTCCACCAATGGCATTTGAATATGTGACTGACAATAATCAAAATTTATTGGGTGGCCTGTGGTGAGAGGCACGAGAGATGTTGCTATAAAGCCTCTCAGAGGGCAGCTCTGTGGGTTGAGAATGCATGTATGAACATGAGACTCAAATGTTTCGTGCACATATAGAGTTCTCTAGACTTAAGTAGACAGTAAGCTGCACCAGATTCCTGGCATGTAACCACCCTTTGCAATTGTAACAAAAATTATTAGTTGAAAGACATACAGATGTAGGTAAAAAAAAATATGCTAGAAGTTTTAGTTTATAAAAATTTGAAATTTCTGTCATTTTATATATAAAAAATTAGGATAGGCTTGCAAATGGTTCTGTCAGTGTGTTATTTTAAAACTATGTTTTAACAAGAAAATGCTATAGTATAATGTAATGGAACATCATCATTTGCTTCCCCTTTTTCTTTTCATTTGGTCTTTTCGGCTCGGCACAACATGTCTTCTTCTTCCATTCTCCTTTATCACACTCCATATAAACATTCACTCCCATTGTAGCCACATCCTCATTTACATTATCTATGGTTTTCCTCTCCTGGTTTTTCTCTCCTCTCATATTGATTTCAATATGTATTATAAATGTTTTAATTTAAATATGTTTCATTACATTAGATATAATGCATATATGCCAAAACTAAGCGTTTAAATAGTAAACCTATGGTGTCAACTAGTTTGGTGCAATTTAACTGGGTGTGACATGATAGGAATATGGATAAAGATGGTTAATGTGATACCACCCTCACTTTATGAGTGTGAAAGGGCTGTCTTGGTTTCCTTTGCCTTTTACAAGTATGTATGAATGGTTGAGTGTGTGAGAGTGAGAGGTGAGACACATAACCTATGCGGCTGAAGGTGCCAGCAGGCAGTGGGTATTGGTGTTCCATCATCGGTGACATCCCTGTTTTGCAGCGGTTTCCACTGTGAGTACTGTACTCTTCCTTTCATGTAGTTAAAATGGTCACATAAATTCTATGAAGTTTTTCTTTTAGAGCTCAGCTCCCGAAATAGAATACAGAAAAACATCACAGATTTTTTTTTGTAATTATTGTTTTTTTATCAATGTGACAGGTTTAAATATATAGGCTCTGTGCTTGTAGCTTAGCACAAACTATCTAACACAAACTATTGTAAAGGTGCAGAAATGAACTACATTTTTGTTTTTTGTAATTAGCATATAATAATTTATCAGGTAAAGTAATGTATTTTTGGGTGAATTATATTAATAACCACATCAGTTTTAATTATTAATTTTTATTCTTCCAGTAGTACATTTTCAAGACTGAATCATTCTTATTTGTTTACTGTGCCCCCTGTTACCTAAAACATATGCGAAATGTGGCTGGTAAATTATCTGCCTACCTCTTTTGCATAGAGGTGTGATGATTATGTTTTATATCATGTTAAATATGATTTTCCTTTCTACAACAATTCCCTCGCTAAAGATGTTTAAAAAAGGTTTATACATTTGACATGTAATTTGATAATGATATTTATTTAGGTTTTCCAACAACCAGTGATGTATTTTACTTGTTGTGAAGGTATTTTAATAACCTGTAACTACCAGCATTATAGACAACACACATAACATTACGCCTCTATCCCTGAAGGGGTAGGCAGAGGTGTCATCACCCACATTTCACCATTAGAAATCTTTTGTTTAATGCGCAGGCGTTGCCAGCGAGTGGGTGAGCAAGCTGGCCTGCCAAACGAAGCAAAACCCACCAACCTTCCCATGGCGCTCCCAGCCAATCTTGGTTATTTGGGCCGAAACGCGGGAGTGCGCGCGGAACCTACAATTTATAGGCTCTGTGCATATACCCCTCTGCCTACCGCTTTGGGGAAAGAGGCGTGATGATATATTATACTTTTTGTTAGCTTTAGTAAACAATGTAGAAGTGGCATCGCTGGAATCTTCGTCCCATCCCTGTAGTTCGCGGTGTGAATTATCCGAAAAGAGGTGAAACGCTGCTCGCTCGCTCAACTCGCTCGGTCGCCCGCCGGCTGTGTGGCCTGTGCGTAATGTGTATGATTGTAACTGACAGCAAGGAGGCCCGCAGCCGAGTAGGTTCCAGCAGCCGCAGCAGCAGCAGCTGCCGCAGCACCAACAGCAGCAGCAGCAGCAGCAACAACAACAACAACAGCACCAGTTCCAGCCGCCGCTGCCGCCGGCGCCGATGCCGAAGCAGGAGCCGCAGTTCGCGCAGCGCACCATCGACGCCGCCAACAAGCAACACCAGAAGATGCAGATGGTCAGTGTTCAATGTTTCTGTAACGTCGTTAAGTTAGCTTTGAATCAATAGTTAATGAGCAAAGGTCTTCGTTACGTTACAGGACCGTTAGACTGGCTAGGCTGGGGAGAATTTATAATAAAGCCTTTCCTTAAACTTTAATAGCTAATGGGTATATGAGATGTTTATTTCGATATGGCCCCCATTTTTTTACGCAACTATAGTGGCAATCAAGCATACGGTCCACGGTAAGCGGTTACTCGCGCGTTGCCGATCTTTTAAATACGTTTTATAGGAAGCCTATGTCCAGATTGTCCAGCAGTGAATTCTTTCAGCTGTTGTTCATGACCATGATACAAATATTTTAAGAAAATATTATAGGCCTACATATAGTTTTACAATCACAATACAATTATTCAGATTGTAGGTAATTAGAGCTATAAACTATATTTTTTTAAATGTCCTCTGGTTGATAATTAAAACAGGAGGAATCAGATGTGGACATGAAGACGGAGGAGACCGACTCTGTTGCCAGCGAGGACAGCGTGCGCCCGGCCTGGATGAAGAGCAAGATTCCCGGAAGTAAGTTTACTTATAACCGCGATTTTATTACCTCATTTTCTTGTTTCTCTTTTTCCCTGAAGGGGCAGAGGTGTTCACGCCCTAATTGCGCCAGATATGTTAAGTCTAATGTGAGGCAAGCGATATTCACAAACAACTGTACTTAAGTTTTATTCAAAGTCAGCGGTGCGGTGGCGGGGCGATGGGATCGAACCCGCGAGTCCCCCGGCCTTGTACTAGTATTTCCCTGTCCGCCCCAACTCGGCTACCGCTGCCTGAAGTTTAAAGAAGGTGCTTTTTTATCTGGTCTTTTTAAGAAAACTGTTCATAATGTATCAAATCAAACAAAACATCATTCTTAAACAGACACTTTGAACAATATATTTGTACTCCCTCATTGCATTGTCCTTCGGGCAGGATGACGCATATCATATCACCCAATATCCCCGAAGGGTTAGGCAAAAGTGGTCTCAGCCTCATGTTAGCAATGTTTGCGTCGCAGTGAAGAAGATCAGCAAGAAGGAGAAGCGTCGGCGTCAGAACCGCCACCTGCGCCGCCTCATCACGCCCAAGAACGCGCTCATGGTGCTCAACGAGATGATGCTGCACGAACAGCTCTCCAATGTGAGTCTTAACTTGTTCCCTTTATAGCTGTGTTCATGGTAATCTATTTGTTCACTACTAATTTCGTCCCGCTCTGTCCTTGTTCTCCGAAGAGAACGGTGTCGTTGAGGTTCTATTAGCTTTTTCGAATTCGAAATCGGAAACGAAGCTACTTTCGCCGTCTGTACTGGAATGATCGAGATTACAAAATTTCTAAAACATAAAACATCTAGCTTATAGCGACGACGGGCTCACCACCTGTCACGCTGAGTGCAGTCACTGCTGGTGAAACGCAGACAATGACAGGGGACTGCTGCAGTGCTTTTGCCTAGTCTCTGACTAACCGTGATTATATGTATGTATGTATGTATCCAAGGTCCATCTATGTTTTCAATATTGAATCGAAAACGTAAGAATCATTGAGCGATTGAGCTCCTCAATGCTAACATGAAGGTGTCTGTGTTAGTTCAAAGTGGAGCCGACGGAGAGCAACAACCAGTACTACAAGGACCCGCGCACCAGCTTCTGCGCCGACCTCACGCTCGACGGCGTCAACTACAAGGGATACGGTGAGCACGCAGACATCTACTCTTCGTTTTAACTAACTACACCATTGAGAGTTCTTTTGTGTTTTGTAAAATGTTGGATTCCTATTTGTGTGTCTAAATCACAGATATACATTAACGTAGATGACGCAAATGCATGTACTACGCGTGTCCGAAAACCCCGACCAAACGTCGGGGTTGGCCGCTGCTAACAAAAACTAAAAAAATGCCTTGTCGTGTGATAATTAGTGGAGTTTCATCTTTCAATCAGTTTAGATCACCCGTCTCAAAATTACGGCTGTGACGTCACCGCAGACTTTAAAAAGTTGACACTTTTGGTTTTTATACAAATCGTTACACTTGCGTTATCTATGTTAATGTATATGTGTATGTGTGTGTATGTATATCTATAATTGGCCATCTGGTGCATACAACATACATGATTGTATAATGAATTGTGTTGTATTGTTCTGTTGATTTTCCAATTAAATAAATAAATATCTGTAGTGTACATTTATATTCAAGAACATAAATATCGATTTCTTTTTAGTATCATATTTTATTTGTGTCTTTTTTATATGAAATGTTGTGATTATTCGTGTGTCAGGCGAGACCAAGATGTCGGCGCGTAACGCGGCGGCGGAGCAGGCCATCCGCGACCACATCATCAAGCGCATGCAGAAGGCGCTCAGCGCGGAGAGCGCGCAGCCAGGTGACCTACCCACCGACCCTACTTTGTAAACGGATGCCGTAGATTTTCTCTTCGACTCTCACACTTGTATTCGCAGAGGGCGGCGAGGGCGCGTCCGGGTCAGCGGAGGGGGAGGAGGGCGAGGGATCAGAGGAGACCCTCCCGATGATCCAGCTGGCGTCGTTCGCGCTACACAAGCTGTTCTCGGAGTGGGAGATCGACGGCCACAAGGTGCCGCAGCTGCGCCCCAAGCACCAGGTCAGTTGATCGGGAGATTAAGCTTCATTATACGAAAAGCATAATCGTGGAGTTCAATTTTATGGTAAAAACGGATATGGTTCCGAAAATTGCGGTTCTTTTAGCTCTCTGATTATTTGCAACGACAGAGGTAGGGTTTTTGAGAAGTGCGAATCTATAACTCCATTATTTTATAAAAGATACATACATAAAATCATGCCTGTAATCCCCGAAGGGGTAGGCAGAGTCTAAGCAGCAAGAAAAGTAGTCGATGCATTCTTTTTAAAAAAGATAGTTCATTTAATAGGACAATTTGACCAAAGCAATATATAATGGCTATGTAAATAAAATCTCGCGAGGTCGTGTGAACTCGGCTCATGTCGTGCGTGGTCGTCAGGGCGGCGAGGAGGCGGGCGAGGGCGCGGAGGCGGAGCCGGTGAAGAAGCCGCCGCGGCCGCTGCCGGCCGCCGCCGCCGCCATGCACCCCGCCATGCTGCTGACGCACATGCGGCCGCACCTCGAGTACCGCGAGCTGGCCGTCAGCGGCGACCGCCCGCAGAACATGCTCTACACCATGGGCGTCGAGCTCGACGGCACCACCTACATCGGCAAGGGTGAGCGCGACACGCACGCACGCACGCACGCACGCATCACAAACGCACGCATCACACACACACACACACACACATACACGCGCGCACGCTCATACACACGCGCACACACACACACGCGCACACACACACACGCGCGCACACACACACACACACGCGTGTGTGTGTGTGCGCGCGTGTCCATCATCCATTTATATGAAAACGTGACACGCTTGACGCTCGCACGCGCAATCCGCACAGAGCTGAGATCATTCAGACATAAAGTTAAATTGACATTTAGTTACACTGTCGATATATTAGGTTGGGGAAAAAGTCTTTTCGCATTATAGTATGTATAAACTTGTAATAAAATCTCTTTGGCTATACTATTTGTATCTGGCTGGTTTTGGTATCATTGAAAGTTTACATTTTAAAGAACATAATTCCAAATTCAAATTAGGAAAATGTGTGATTTTCATTTGTTTTTCGTACCGCCAAGATGAGTGAATCTAATGAAGAAATTCGATACATTTTGAAATTTTACTACAAAAAAGGTAAAAATGCAACGCAAGCCGCGAAAAGAATTTGCGATGTTTATGGACCTAGTGCAGTGTATGTGAGAGTAGCACAAATTTGGTTTAAGCGTTTTTAATCCGGAAATTTTGATGTCAAAGATGCACGTCGCTCTGGTCGCCCTATTACAGATAAAATGGATGCCATTTTTGAAGAAGTGGAACAAGATCGGCATGTCAGTAATTACGACGTAGCTGAAGAACTGGGAATTGACCGCAAAACAGTTTTGGCGCATTTGAAAAAAACTGGGTACACAAAAAAGGTCGACATTTGGGTACCTCACGAGCTCACTGAAAGAAACCTAATGAACCGTGTACTCATTTGTGATTCTTTATTACGACGTAATGAAACCGAACCATTTTTGAAGAAGCTGATAACTGGTGATGAAAAGTGGATCACGTACGACAAGAACGTGCGAAAAAGGTCGTGGTCAAAGGCCGGTCAGGCTTCACAGACTGTGGCGAAACCCGGGTTAACTCGCAACAAGTGATGCTGTGTGTGTGGTGGGATTGGAAGGGCATTATTCATTATGAGCTGTTACCACCAGGCAGGACCATCGATTCTGAACTCTACTGCGAACAACTGATGAGATTAAAGCAAGAACTTGAGAGAAAGCGGCCGGAATTAATCAACAGAAGGGGTGTGGTTTTTCATCATGATAACGCTAGACCTCACACATCTTTAGGCACTCAGCAAAAATTAAGAGAGTTTAGCTGGGAGGTGTTAATGCATCCGCCGTTTAGTCCTGACCTTGCACCTTCAGATTTCCACCTGTTTCGGTCTCTTCAGAATTCTTTAGGCAGTGTCAGGTTAACATCACGAGAGGACTGCCAAAAACCACTTGTCGCGGTATTTTGACCAGAAGTCCCAAAATTTCTATAGCAATGGGATCATGTCCCTACCTACAAGATGGCAAAAAGTTATCGAACAAAATGGTACCTACATACTTTAGTTAAATGTAAATAAACTATATTAAAAATTGTTTTGAATTTTCTTAAAAAATGCGAAGAAACTTTTTCCCCAACCTATTATTTCAATAGTGGTCGATTAAAAAGATGACTAATGCCCGATTTCACCAACATCCTTTTAAACATCACATATCTAAACGTCACTAAAAGTAAGTAAACTAAAAGTACCCCTAAACGATCACCTAACTTCACCTTAGGTGTCCTCTAAGTGATGATGAAAAGGAAATAAATGTTAAGTGTCACCTAAAATATCGTAAGGGACACCTAAATGTTAGGGGTTGATGGCGAAATCGGGTATAAGAGTTCTCCAATAAATAAATAAATATCCTCAGACATTCACACCTATCAACTAGTCCCATTTAAAGCAACTAAATGCTGCTTGTGTTGCGGATACTAGATGACGGACAAATATATTTAATAGATAAATACACACAATTATTGAGAATATACATAATATAATACATATATAATGAACATCCAAGACTGGAGAACAAATGTTTGAAAATTCATCACCCAAACACTTGCCTCCACTGGGGATCGAACCCAGGACCTCTCGAGATGGCGACGCCTTGAGACCGGACCAGACCACTCGGCCACGGAAGTCGTCAAATAATGTTGAATGTCCAATAATGTGAATGTCCAATAATGTGAATGTCCAATAATGTGAATGTCCAATAATGTGAATGTCCAATAATGTGAATGTCCAATAATGTGAATGTCCAATAATGTGAATGTCCAATAATGTGAATGTCCAATAATGTGGATGTCCAATAATGTGAATGTCCAATAATGTGAATGTCCAATAATGTGGATGTCCAATAATGTGGATGTCCAATAATGTGAATGTCCAATAATGTGGATGTCCAATAATGTGGATGTCCAATAATGTGAGTGTCCAATAATGTGAATGTCCAATAATGTGGATGTCCAATAATGTGGATGTCCAATAATGTGAGTGTCCAATAATGTGAATGTCCAATAATGTGGATGTCCAATAATGTGAATGTCCAATAATGTGAATGTCCAATAATGTGGATGTCCAATAATGTGAATGTCCAATAATGTGGATGTCCAATAATGTGGATGTCCAATAATGTGAGTGTCCAATAATGTGAATGTCCAATAATGTGGATGTCCAATAATGTGAGTGTCCAATAATGTCCCCCGCAGCCCCCAGCAAGCGCGAGGCGCGGCGGCTGGCGGCCAAGGCGGCGTGCACGGCGGTGTTCGGCGTGCGCTACGACGACGCGCCCGCTCCCACCGCCTAGCCGCCTACACCACACACACCCACCACACCCACGACGACACCTATATACCCTCTTCGCATTACTTACATGTAGGCAGCCTATCCACTACAAATACATTATTCCGGATTTTTCTCCTTTTCCATTAAGAAATTGATTTGTATTATATTTTTATAAACCGTGAAATACGTGATTTTGAGGTAAGAAATAAGAATACTTTAATTGTGTTTTCGTGTTAAACTTGTATGTGTACGATCTTCCTAATGTGGAAGCTCATTTAGACTGATAGAAATCGTATTAGGTACAGTATGTTTACCATTTATTCTACTTCAAATAAAACACATTTGATACAATTTTACGGTGAAACCACGTTATATTTTATTTTTATTCTGAACCAAATACATGGTTTAATAAAACTGAGGTTCTGTTAACGACCGTACTGCCCTAAACAGTTCAACAAATGACCATTGTTCTATAAAAAACAGGTGCTCCACTTGCCTTGAGCTTGGCAGCGTAATGATTGTTGGTTTTATTATGCAACGACCGATTGCCAACACCATACCAAAGAGGCGATCTTCCGTATTGCAAGTTGTTGGTGTGCGCCTTCATTGCAGTTTAAGAAACATAGTGTACCTATTCTGCAGTTCGAGCTTAGAACTTCGTCAGTCACCATATTTGATCGACAAAAGCATCCGTCCTTTTCACTCCTTAGAGTTATCTGTCAAATTTATCGAATTTTGCCACAATTATCGATGGTATGTGTATAACTCTCCCCCATAAACACCCTCCTGAATAATCTTGTGATGTCGACTGTATGTACTAACCAAATGTATTTTTACAGATATCAAAAATAAATTCATGAGTTTAATTATTTTATCAAAACACAAACATGTGGTCAAAACACTGAGCTGACAGAATTGTTGTAAGATAGCAATTATTGCCAATACAAAAGAAGAAGACAATTGTCGATCTTAGACGTCAAAATTGGCTTATCGAAAGTTCTATGCTCGTAGCGCTGATGAGTTCACCGAACAAAATAATTTGATTTAGGGCCTGTTTCACAATCGACTGGTAAGTTCTGAGTAGCTTACTTGGTAGATCATTTGACAGTTGTAATATGAAATTTATGTCAATTGAACTGCCAAGTAAGCTATTCAGAATTTACTCGTCGATTGTGAAACAGGCCCTTAGCATTTAAAATTTGGCTTAAAAGTTTCTGCCCACTACCCGAGTATATCATGGCCATTTTTTGCCAGAAATCGTTTCAGGCTGAAAATGGCTAAATGTCTCATGCATTTCTATGTAAACAAATATTATTTTTATCTAGAATCATCCTAACACCTGCAAGGTATACTGCGGTGTGTTGGGCAAATACCTGAAGATCGCTGATGTATTATTTTGGTTGTGTGTGGCTTTTTTGTCGCTGCGTTCTATTAAGGTCTATTGTGCCCAGCCTCCTGTGTCAGACCTATCAAGGTTGTAACCTCACTCCTGTGAGTTACTCAGAAGTCACACAGAAGCTCCTTTAACTGGGCACTGTCTTAGAAGCATTAGATGTTAATGTAACTCATGGGACTTGCTAAAATAGACTAGGAATTTAGGAAGCTGTACCGTAGTTAGTCTATCAAAGTGAAATTATGTCCAAGTAATATAAAATTCAAAGTTTGACATCTGATACGTCAGTAATTTTACTCCTTATGTCGTAAAGTTTAAGGTTGAATAACTAGAAGAAATTTGATTCTTAATTATGACACTCAATAGATGTTTTCCTAACATTAATAATTACAACGGTTAGTTGTTTTTAGTGTTTATTCTGTTAAATGAGAGTAAAGTAGATGCGTATGCGCATGCTAGATGGAACCATGTTCATATAAGCAATTGCTAATATTGCATGTGGTGGTGTGACAGAAAATCAATTCCTACCTTCATTATGATTATTCTTATTTCTGAATTGGCGTGAAGTTCTAACAGTATATATTAAACTGAAAAAGTATCTCATCATTTGAGATTGATGGTGGATATTGATGGTAATGATAGTATAGCGGTGTCAAATGTATATCATACAAATAGCGATTGCTACCATGCTGTCCTTTATTACGAAATTTTTAAATGTGACATGCATTATACCTGATTGGTTATCAATGTTATTGTGAACTGGTTATGTATAATTACATAGTATTATATTTCACGTATATGCTAAACGAAATAGTTATTTTTATGTTTAGATCTAGATGTATTTTATTATTTGGAGTTTAGTATCTTAATCGATATACATGTATGTAAACTAAATTGTTTCTTCAATATTTCGACATTGTTTCACCTTTCTATGTTTGATCATAGTTTTAAGATATTATTAGAGTTTATAATAATAAATTATCAGAAATCTCTTTGATTGTTTCATTAAGAACAGACATCTAAATCCATCTTATACTTGATAGCACTATACTGCCTGTAGAGGTCCTTCAATAAAAGTTCAGATTTGGACGTAGCTACCTTTATTATAACATTTCAATTGTACTCAACTGACAGCCGATAACTTGTTCAAGCTATGTATTCCTTTAAAACTTCCCAAAAATATGTAAATGGAATGAGGAAACCCTGGGAGATCTTAAACCATATTACAACAATTAAAATGAATACATATCTTGAATTTTGTCTGTATTATTTATATTTCTAATTACATTTAAATGACACGGATTACCTAAATAATAATTATGTAAAGGTCCACAATCAACTGGAAAGGTCATCATAATCAAAATACTTAAAAACTACAGCTACTCAGTCTTAGCAAATGCTAATATGACTCCTGACTAGGTCATATTGTTAAAATCGGCTGTATAGAAAAAAAAACAGTATAAACATACTTGAATGAATCCACCAATATTTCAGAAGTGGTCATTTGCGTCGAAGTTTTGTCAAAATATAAATCAATCAAGTCTTTTTTAAAATTATTATTAAGTAGCATTAAGATTTGACAAATGAACTACACCATAATACACGTTGGTGTTGCCATGATAATAAACTATTCCAAAAACAATAATTTGGACTCTCGTAGTCGTGAAACCTTTAATAGTTTGAATATTTTCTAAAGCATTATCAAAAATAATACTCAAATGGTAGCAAAACATGGCAGATTCTTATACATGACACCTGTATGCACGTCGTCGTCACATGAATTTGGATCTTGCACTAAATGTGATAAGTTTATTGATCCGCTACAAAAATCAATTTCTATACTTTGACCCTGACGTGATATTAACAGCATTTAAAACTAAAATAAAAAATCACAAAAATACGCAGTTGGTAATTAGCTAAACATCCATCATAAATAACTCCGACAGGTACAGTGCGAACACGAACAAAGTAAAAATCAACGCAACAAGAACAACAGTAAAATATAGGATAACATAGTAAAAGTAAAAAAGTCAAAAACAGTAAAAATGTAGTGGTCACAAAATAATAGACCCGTCTTCAAATTCAAAGTTTCTCATTGAATCAAAGATAGATTATACCTAATATTTTTATACCTAGAACAAACAAGAGCGGGCGCTTAGGGATACAATAGGCACCTACTCAGAAAGTTCGGATTTTTCTTTAATAACGTGAAAACTGACTTATTACATTACGAGGATAAAAATCTTTAAAAATGTGAAATATAGCTACAATCTATGTCTATTTTAGTTAAGTCTTACTGCGACCCTAACTACGTAATTTCATAACATTTCACTGGACGTCTTCCAAAATACCATCACGGCAAAGAATTGATTATGACAAAAAAATTGGATTTTGAAAAATAATGGTGACTATTCGTCAAATCAACTTTTGTAGCATTTGAAAACTTATGGGTCCATTGCATATCATTTGAATTATAAACTCTCAGAGATGAGGTCTAATTTCTCGATTTTCCAAGATGCTTTATACCTACCACATTAGGTACATTCAAAAATGAATCTTATGAGTTGACTACAACTACTGATCGAGAGTCAATATTCTCTGAGGTCAATTATACAGGTTTATTTTTGATGAATCAACAACTTCTGAAGACTAGATAGCTTACATCTTAAATAACAACATTTATTTTGTTCTACAAGTTTCATATTACTCAATACATTACTTAATTAAAAATTATTTTACAAGCTGTACTGTCGTAACATTAGTGTGTCTATATTAACAACTCATGGTGTGTTAAGTAGAACAAATGTTTTTTTTATGATGTTAGCTACCTAGTTGTGAGGTTGTTGATGATAACATTATTTTAGTTTAAGCTTATTACATATTTATAAAAACAGAGGTTATCTAAAACAATAGAGAAACTGATCAAAATTTTGGAAAAAAGCCGTAGCCACTCGCAAACATCCTAAAACTGTCCCGCTGCCGTCCTCCTACTTAATTAAAATGCGAATTTCAAAAACTCGTTATCTATCTAACGATCATACACAGACATCAAATACCTAACTAACATCACTTTGCTCGGAGGAATACAAGGACGAACTAGTCCAGAACTAGTATAAGTAGGTATATTTGGCGAAAGATTTAGAAAATCGGAGCCGATTACTATTTTGACTGCATCAGTGCTCTCCACAGATTTATGAATGCATCGGGGTCGGTATTACAAAATCGACACAACCGACTCGATGCCCCCCCTAATAACCAGGCCTCACTCTCGAAACGAGCTTCTCGTAACAGCATGGGCGGCTACCGTGGTGGGCGGCGCGGGGCGCGGCCTACAGCAGGCGGTAGGTCCACATAGAGATGGGGCTGTGTAGGTGCGCGCGCTGCGGCGTCTCGCGGCCGCCCAGCAGCAGCAGGTGCAGCCGCGGCGGCGGCGCGGGCGGGCCGGGCGGCGGCGAGCGCGCGCGCAGCGGCCGCAGCTCTATGTCGTGCGCGCCCACGCCCGAGTCCGGCGTCAGCGGCGCCGCGCCCAGCGCCGCCAGCGCGCGCACGTCGCCGCCCAGGTAGTGCGGGTTGCTGAACCCCGACGCCGGCCGGCTCACGCGCTCCGCGCTCGCGTAGTCCGACGTCGACAGCTCCGCCTCCTCCGCCTCCGCCTCCGCCGCCCCGCGCCGCGCCCGCACGAAGCGCACGCGGCCGGCGCCGGGCAGCGCCAGCGCCGCGGCGTCGTCGTCCGAGTCGAGGCCGACGAGGTCGGCGTCGGCCAGGTCGGGCACGGAGGTGGGGTCCCGCGGCAGCGCGCGCGGCGCGTCGGCCGCCGCCGCCACGGCGTGCGCCGAGCGCGACTTGGCGAGCGCCGCCTCGTGGCGCACGAGGCTCTCGGTGGAGTCGCGCTCGGGCGCCAGCACGCTGTAGGAGCAGCGCGGGGTGCGCCGCAGCTGGAAGCTGGACAGCCGCGCCAGCAGCGGCGCGGCCCCGCGCGCGCCCTCCGCCGCGGCCGGCGCGCGCGGCGGCGACGTGTCGCGCGCGCCGGGCACGCCGAGCACGCCGGGCACGCCGGCCGCGCCCGGCACCAGCAGCGCGCACGCGTCCACGCGCGCCGACGGCCACTTCACGCCCTGCTCGATGCGCTCCCACGTCTCCGACGCTGAACACGCACACCGCCGTCGTCACATAATAGATAAAATAATGATATCGGTAATTATTAATTTACCGATGAAGATTACTGAGTCTTCATCGCAAAAGTGATGTAGTTCGTGGCGTTCTGGCGACCTCTTGCCATTCAAAAGTAGCGCCTCGAACCACGGACGTGCCGCATGATAGAGAAGTGAGCGGGTTACGTACCGAAGTGGAACCGCCAGAGGTGGTTGTCGGGCGCGCCGGGCCGCTCGCCGCCGAACACGTAGAGGTGTCCGCCGGCGCGCAGCCCCGCGTGTCCGGCGCGCGCGCCCGGCGTCGGCCCGCGCGGCCGCACCAGCGTCCACACGCGCGACACTGCGGACGTGCAGCTATATGTACTACACCGACACGAATCAATCCACATCCCATCCACGTACAAATACGATGGATATGGATATTTCACTCTGAAACATTTTGTGCATTTAAGAATACCAAAAATTTGGCTAAGGCCTTTGATTACATCGACCACGAATTGTTCGTTAATAAATTGTTAAAGCAGTATGTTGTTTCGATTTCATCGAAACTTATGAGTGATTAGTGAGTAACAACGCGAAATTGTTGTTTAAAGCTGAATCCTCAGGAGAACCAGTAGATACGGGTGTGCCTCAGGGGTCAATATTGGAACCTTTGCTCTTTTAGCACCCATCAATGATAAAGTTAAAATATAGTGTGTGGTGGTGCGGCGTGGTAGTGGACCGGTGACTGACTGGTGTCGTAGTGCCAGAGGTCGCTGCAGGCGCGCAGGTCGCACTGTCCGCCGTGCACGTACAGTCGGCCGCGCAGCACGGCGGCGGCGTGCCGGTGCCGCGCCGGCCCCGCGCCCGCCGTGCGCACTTGCTGCCACGACTCCGACTCTGCGCACAACACGAACAAATCTATTTGGATAATATTCCGGCAAACAGTCTAGAAGTTAGAGCCGATAAAATAAACACCTGGAATTGAAATTTTTGAGGGTCTACTATGCCAATGACGCCCTAGGTATTTTGGAGTTTGAATGCGTATCTATTTAAGCGTATCTATGTATCTATATAATTACCTAAGCTATAAAAGACGGCCGGTAAAAACGGGGAGAATTGGAAAATCATCCTTTTTATTACTAATTTGTAGATAATCGTAATCAATTATCATAATGATAGCGGCTATTTTGTCTCTGGAAACCAGGCTGAGCCTTATACTAAGAATGATAATGAGGAATTTCGATCGTAGCTTTGGTTCGCTCTCATAAAAACTATTGGAGAGATGTCATACAAGGCGTTTACAAGATATCCTTTCAAACTGTTTTTACACACTACTAGCACAATCGGGCAGCTCGCAGCTGCGACTTCCTTCTTTTCGTTTTCAAGTCATTTTACATGGAGGTGAAATAAAAGCGTGGAGCACTGACCGTAGTGGAAGGCCCAGAGCTCGCTGGTGGAGCCGCGCAGGTCCTGGTAGCCGCCGTACACCAGCAGGCAGTCCTTGAGCGCGTGCGCCGAGTGGCCGCGACGCCCGCGCGGGCTCAGCGCGCCGCGCCCGCCGCCGCCGCGCCGCCGCCCCGCGCCCCCCGCGCCGCCCCCGCCCCCGCCCGCCTGCCCCGGGAGCTTGCGCCATTCTTGCGTCTACACATACCATCATATTTTTCTATATGACACCTCACACTTCACATTGTCATAGTGGAAAAAATTTAAGAGGTCACAGAAAAACTAGACAAAGAAAAACAGACCTTAGAGGTGTCCTGGATTTGTCTAATGCGTTTAATACGGATTCGATTCCACTGCTTCTAAAAAATCTAGAAGCGTCGGGTTTAAGATGAACGTACCTATCTAATCAAAACTTCTCTCTGAATATGTGTGTGTTTGTGTAATAAAAAATCTGAGTGATGAACGAGCAACTGGATTCGGTGTCGCCCAGGGATGAATCCTCGGGCCGACACAGTTTCGAGCTTACAAAAATAAATGATCGCTGAAGCCTCAAACGTTTTAATTGTAAAATAATTTCATATGTGGACGATACGGCCCTATTTTTCTCTGCAAAAGTAGTTTTTCGTAGGCGTAACTTTTCACGAAATATTGTAAAATGTTTATGATATTTATAAGCATGCGCTAAGACGCATCTAAACTGAATAAAGGCTTTTTTTTAATATTAAGAATATGTATGATAACTAGATGGATCAACATGGTTTCGTTCAGTATAGATCAACAAGATCAACAAGATCAATTTGTTGGATCTTGCTGAAACTTTGTTTGGGGCTGTAGATGCTAATAAACAGGTCGATGTTGTGTATACGGATTTTAGCAAGGCTTTTGATCGTTTAAACCATAGCATTTTATTGAAAAAGTTGTCCGCCTATGGCTTATCTGAAGGATTACTAAAATGGACAGAATCTTATTTAGATGAACGTTCTTTCTTTGTAGTTGTCAATGGTTTTCAATCCGATAAGCAAAGTATTCTATCAGGTGTTCCTCAAGGATCACATATTGGTCCCATATTGTTCAATATTTTCATAAACGATATACCTAGTATCATGAGGCACTCCAAAACATTTTTGTACGCGGATGATCTTAAGATGAGTAGAGAGATTAATACAATACAAGATTCATTATTGCTTCAACGTGATCTTGACGAACTAGTCAAATGGTGTGATATTAACAGAATGGACCTAAATCCTGAGAAATGCTTCGTTGTAAGATATGGACGTAAGAGAAACTTAGTTACACATTTATATCATATTGGAGCAACAAACATCAAAGAATTAAATGTAATTAAGGATTTGGGAGTAGTTTTCGATCAAAAATTAACATTTGTTCCCCATTTAAAGAATATTGCCGGCCGTGCGTCTAGAATGTTAGGGTTTGTAATTAGAAATTCTAAAGGCTTACGTAACAGCAAAACCAAAATTCTTTTATACAATACTCTAGTACGCAGCGTGTTGAAATACTGCTCAGTCGTTTGGAGACCACACTATGCTACCCACTCATTGATGTTAGAGCGTATACAAAAACGATTTATGCGTTATTTAGTATACTCAAATGGAATCTCCAAGAAACAGTTACGATCTTATAGAAGACAACTTGACTACTTTAAGGTAGCTTCTCTAGATAAACGTAGGAAAATTAGTGACCTAGTTTTTGTATACAAAGTTTTTAATCATACAATTGACTGTCCTCGGTTACTGGAAAAGTTTAACTTGCGCATTCCCAGAAGGTACCCACGAGGTAGAATAACTCCTCTCAGTCCTCCTATCCGCAAAACAGTGAGTGGTTCAAACTCCCCCATAGCCAGAATGAGTAGATTGGTGAACGAGTACAGTGCCCATTTGGATGTCCATGCCGACTCACCTAACAAGCTCCGCATTATGTTTAGGACACTGATACCTGATTGTCCTTATCCTTGATTTTGTTTTTCTGTTAGTCTTAATTTAATCTTATGTTAATTATTATCTATTGTTATAGCATGATGTATTCGCCTATAAGTGTTTGTTACACCTAGCTTAAAGAAATTATTTATAGTTTTTTAATGTAATACAATGTAATAGTGTAAACAAATGTTGGTGAATCAATAAATAAATAAATAGAGCCATAATATAAATGAGAGTGGTGCACGCACCTCAGTGTCGTAGATCCAGAGCGGCGTTTCGGCGGAGGGCGCGGGCTCGCCGCCGAACACGTAGAGCTTGGAGCCGTGCGCCGTCGCCGAGTGCTCCTGCAGCGCCGGCGGCCCAGCGCCGCGCGCGCGCACCTTCTCCCACACGCCGCTCGCTGCAACACCCACGACCACGTGTTACACTATGCCACTCGTTCATGAACACGTAGAGCTTGGAGCCGTGCGCCGTCGCCGAGTGCTCCTGCAGCGCCGGCGGCCCAGCGCCGCGCGCGCGCACCTTCTCCCACACGCCGCTCGCTGCAACACCCACGACCACGTGTTACACTATGCCACTCGTTCATGAACACGTAGAGCTTGGAGCCGTGCGCCGTCGCCGAGTGCTCCTGCAGCGCCGGCGGCCCAGCGCCGCGCGCGCGCACCTTCTCCCACACGCCGCTCGCTGCAACACCCACGACCACGTGTTACACTATGCCACTCGTTCATGAACACGTAGAGCTTGGAGCCGTGCGCCGTCGCCGAGTGCTCCTGCAGCGCCGGCGGCCCAGCGCCGCGCGCGCGCACCTTCTCCCACACGCCGCTCGCTGCAACACCCACGACCACGTGTTACACTATGCCACTCGTTCATGAACACGTAGAGCTTGGAGCCGTGCGCCGTCGCCGAGTGCTCCTGCAGCGCCGGCGGCCCAGCGCCGCGCGCGCGCACCTTCTCCCACACGCCGCTCGCTGCAACACCCACGACCACGTGTTACACTATGCCACTCGTTCATGAACACGTAGAGCTTGGAGCCGTGCGCCGTCGCCGAGTGCTCCTGCAGCGCCGGCGGCCCAGCGCCGCGCGCGCGCACCTTCTCCCACACGCCGCTCGCTGCAACACCCACGACCACGTGTTACACTATGCCACTCGTTCATGAACACGTAGAGCTTGGAGCCGTGCGCCGTCGCCGAGTGCTCCTGCAGCGCCGGCGGCCCAGCGCCGCGCGCGCGCACCTTCTCCCACACGCCGCTCGCTGCAACACCCACGACCACGTGTTACACTATGCCACTCGTTCATGAACACGTAGAGCTTGGAGCCGTGCGCCGTCGCCGAGTGCTCCTGCAGCGCCGGCGGCCCAGCGCCGCGCGCGCGCACCTTCTCCCACACGCCGCTCGCTGCAACACCCACGACCACGTGTTACACTATGCCACTCGTTCATGAACACGTAGAGCTTGGAGCCGTGCGCCGTCGCCGAGTGCTCCTGCAGCGCCGGCGGCCCAGCGCCGCGCGCGCGCACCTTCTCCCACACGCCGCTCGCTGCAACACCCACGACCACGTGTTACACTATGCCACTCGTTCATGAACACGTAGAGCTTGGAGCCGTGCGCCGTCGCCGAGTGCTCCTGCAGCGCCGGCGGCCCAGCGCCGCGCGCGCGCACCTTCTCCCACACGCCGCTCGCTGCAACACCCACGACCACGTGTTACACTATGCCACTCGTTCATGAACACGTAGAGCTTGGAGCCGTGCGCCGTCGCCGAGTGCTCCTGCAGCGCCGGCGGCCCAGCGCCGCGCGCGCGCACCTTCTCCCACACGCCGCTCGCTGCAACACCCACGACCACGTGTTACACTATGCCACTCGTTCATGAACACGTAGAGCTTGGAGCCGTGCGCCGTCGCCGAGTGCTCCTGCAGCGCCGGCGGCCCAGCGCCGCGCGCGCGCACCTTCTCCCACACGCCGCTCGCTGCAACACCCACGACCACGTGTTACACTATGCCACTCGTTCATGAACACGTAGAGCTTGGAGCCGTGCGCCGTCGCCGAGTGCTCCTGCAGCGCCGGCGGCCCAGCGCCGCGCGCGCGCACCTTCCCCCACACGCCGCTCGCTGCAACACCCACGACCACGTGTTACACTATGCCACTCGTTCATGAACACGTAGAGCTTGGAGCCGTGCGTCGTCGCCGAGTGCTCCTGCAGCGCCAGGATTTCTTATTACTTTTCCATCTTTGCTGTATATTTAAATGTTTATGTCCAATGTTTCTAACAAATGTAATAGATATTTTAAGACGCTATCCACCACGTTCGTGAAATTTATGAAGTATCACGTCATGTAAAAAATTATCATCCATGGTAAATATCCGTCAAACACCAGTCGTAACCAATCAAGCATGTCGGCTGTTGCAGCCTGCGTCACGCATGCGTATTGAATTGTTTACCAATGTCGTGACCTCACGGCGCTGATAGTTCATAGACCATCATGGCCGAAGGCGTTTTTGACTATCGAGCAAAACGTAATTTAAAATTTATTGTGTTATAGATCTCAAAAAAAATATAATTTTTTACAGTATAATGAATCATGGCACATAATCTGACAAATTACCTAGGTATTCAGAGTGTTCAACAAGGAGTCTTGACAAACTTTTAAGGGGTCAAGGCGTATTTACTAGCTTAATTGTAAGCGAAATCTCATAGTTTTCGGGTTATCTATTTGGTTTATTTAAAAAATTTTGCAAACCTCTACCCCATTAAAAATTTTAGAAAAATAAAAAACTTAAAGCATATGGCATTCGCAATAAATAATTGGTGGAAATCCAATACGGCAAATACTCGAAAACGTCGCTTCGATTGATCCTCTCGGGCGGATCGGTTCACTCGACCTGATTTGCGCGGCGCTGACCGACGGCGCCGAGCGCTCGTCAAAGGTCTGCGGAGAGCAGTCGAGGGCCACGACTCAGCAGGTCGCGGGTACTCAATGGCGGCACTTTTTATCGTTTTGCCGAGCTCGTATTTCCACTTTGGTGTTGTCACTATAATCTAGTATAACAGATATAACGTTATGAAAGTATTTCGAGTACGCCCACTATCCACTTCTGTTTGACGCCTACAGCCAATTTCACTAGTCGCTTGTTTGACATAAACATTAGACAAGGATGCTACTCCCACGCTTTAGTGGTCGAAAATAGGAGGTTACGTTTATTGATGAAGTATGTACACGTAGCCGCCCAGCAGCGTGGCTCATGCTCACCGAGGCAGTACCGCCAGAAGTCCCGCAGCGGCAGCGCGCCGCCGGCGCCGCGGCCGCCCAGCACGTACACGTAGCCGCCCAGCAGCGTGGCTCATGCTCACCGAGGCAGTACCGCCAGAAGTCCCGCAGCGGCAGCGCGCCGCCGGCGCCGCGGCCGCCCAGCACGTACACGTAGCCGCCCAGCAGCGTGGCTCATGCTCACCGAGGCAGTACCGCCAGAAGTCCCGCAGCGGCAGCGCGCCGCCGGCGCCGCGGCCGCCCAGCACGTACACGTAGCCGCCCAGCAGCGTGGCTCATGCTCACCGAGGCAGTACCGCCAGAAGTCCCGCAGCGGCAGCGCGCCGCCGGCGCCGCGGCCGCCCAGCACGTACACGTAGCCGCCCAGCAGCGTGGCTCATGCTCACCGAGGCAGTACCGCCAGAAGTCCCGCAGCGGCAGCGCGCCGCCGGCGCCGCGGCCGCCCAGCACGTACACGTAGCCGCCCAGCAGCGTGGCTCATGCTCACCGAGGCAGTACCGCCAGAAGTCCCGCAGCGGCAGCGCGCCGCCGGCGCCGCGGCCGCCCAGCACGTACACGTAGCCGCCCAGCAGCGTGGCTCATGCTCACCGAGGCAGTACCGCCAGAAGTCCCGCAGCGGCAGCGCGCCGCCGGCGCCGCGGCCGCCCAGCACGTACACGTAGCCGCCCAGCAGCGTGGCTCATGCTCACCGAGGCAGTACCGCCAGAAGTCCCGCAGCGGCAGCGCGCCGCCGGCGCCGCGGCCGCCCAGCACGTACACGTAGCCGCCCAGCAGCGTGGCTCATGCTCACCGAGGCAGTACCGCCAGAAGTCCCGCAGCGGCAGCGCGCCGCCGGCGCCGCGGCCGCCCAGCACGTACACGTAGCCGCCCAGCAGCGTGGCTCATGCTCACCGAGGCAGTACCGCCAGAAGTCCCGCAGCGGCAGCGCGCCGCCGGCGCCGCGGCCGCCCAGCACGTACACGTAGCCGCCCAGCAGCGTGGCTCATGCTCACCGAGGCAGTACCGCCAGAAGTCCCGCAGCGGCAGCGCGCCGCCGGCGCCGCGGCCGCCCAGCACGTACACGTAGCCGCCCAGCAGCGTGGCCGAGTGCTTGCCGCGCGCCGCCGGCGCCGTACCCGCGCCACCGCGCCCCACCCACTCCACCGGACTCCACATCTCAGCTGACAACAAAAATATATGCTATTCATTAGGTATCTACAGACATTGTTTCAGTCAACGCAGTTGACAACCCGGTAGTAATGCTAAATGACACTCGAAAGGGGCTTTAGACGCCCATAATGTTAACTTAACTTTATGTTAAAAGTGGCTTTAGATTATTTATTTATTAGTCGTCATGCGATACGTAGAATAAGGGTTCTAGCCGCATCTTTTTTACATTATGTACCTAGATACTTCTATTCATAGTCTTTTTGTTTTTTTTTCTGCTGAATTTTTGTTCTGCTTGAATTAATTAAAAATATCTATAATTAACCCGTAGTTACTGAGCGGAAACATACAAACTAAGTCTGCAGACTGTTATTCAATGCTCGCAACGTAACTGATTTAGTTACGTTGCGAGCATTGCGAGCGTTGAGAAAGATTTCTATACTTATTTCAAAGGAATTTTCAACGCAATGCTCTCTCGCGTAACCCACTGTTACCCCATATGTACGCCAAATGAAATGGGCTGGGGTCCCTCAGGGCTCGTGTCTGGGGCCTCCCCAGCGAGTATTACTTATTATGGAAATGCGTCCCCTCTACAGAGGGAGATTGAACAAGTTATCGGTTACAACTTGTAAATATTAAACAACAATAAGGTGCAGACACGTAGTTTAAAATTCCTTATTAAAGTGCCGTTCTAGAACATCGTCGCTTGGTACTTTTGTGAACAGATGGCGTAACATATTTTGACGTTCATAGAGTGTATAGCGTTATAGCCATAGCCAAAAGAAATGAAATGAAAATGGGATTCAACGTCTTGTTCCCAATTTTATATAGTACCTATCCTTCCTTTACCTTCACTAATTTTTTCATTAAAATCATCACCAAAATCGTTCTGTGATCCTATTTTACATTCATTCATACTTTCATTCGTTTTATCCTTTCAGAACGTTCCTAGTTTTGTGACGTTCTACAATTTTCCTAGGTGAATTACCCAATATTTGTCAATACCCCTTTTGTATCGAAATACGACGCTAGTTCCAATGATGTGACCTATGATCACGTAGCTGTAGCCTGGGCTGTAACTGGGGTTGGATCGTTGCAGTCGTTGAAGCGCTATCCAAGGTATCTATTAAGGTCATTAAGTGGCTTAGCAAATTTCAAATCTTGCATGGCGCGTGAGCATTTTATGCTAACGTCATTTAATCTCTAGAGTGGTGCGTTAGCATCTTATAACCCTCGCTTAGTATCATACTTTAAAGCATTCTAAGAATATTAAATTTTATCGCAGTTAGCATATTTTTTGAAAAAAAAATTAAGCAAATATGTATTACGATTACTTTTAAAGAAAAGGCAGTTAGAACAGACGGGACACTACTCGTTCGAGAGATCGCAGGACTCGTGGGATCGATCCCACTGCCGCGGCGCCACCACTGAGTTTGAATAAAACTTATAATAAAGTTGATTGTGAATATTGCTTGCCTTAAATTGTGCCCGGTGCATGACAAAGGCTCGCCCCAAAATGTGGGTGTTATCACCATTGCCTATCACTTCGGCGAAAGAGACGTGATGATGTTTGTTTTTTTTTTAAACAGAGTCATTGATTTAAACAAGTCTTGAAAATATTCAAATTGTCACTTATACTTTTCACGCACATTAAACTAACATAAATCATTGTTTTAGGGTATTGATGAAGGCAGTTAGGCACTAGGCACACACATGTAACAATTTTTTCATCAATGTTCAAGCATTGTTCAAGAGGATTACAACTTGTAGAGCCGACGTTAATTCAAATGTAACAATCAGCGGAGTCGTTACGGCAATAACTCCATTACGTACCCGGTTAGTTAATGTTGGCACCCCTTGTTTGTGCGCTACTGAATCCCCCCCACCCCCACTCCCATCGGAGTGAACAAACTCTTAAACGGAATAACAGAAACTATCTAGAAAGTTACGTAAGCTTGTTTTTGCTACAGCCATAGTACTTAGTCTATGGCTACATATTCTGTATTGTATGTATCAACGGGCAATACAAAATTAATTGCATTAAAATTTATTCCGATAAAACTATCATTTATAGATTAGTCGGCCCCACGTTGGGCGCCAATAGTAAGTTTAATTTTACTTCAACTGCGTTCCGTTGAGTTTGTATGTTATATAAAATCTGATTAAGTAGGAAGGCAACAGGTAGATTTGATTGAAGGCGTATTTTCATTTTCATTTCAAATTCAAATTCTTTATTGCAATCCTTAAGTATTTACATAGTTGACATTACATTACATTATAGTATAATTAAGGACCTTGTTAAGGCACAGCTGTTTTTGAAAGTATCTAATATAAATCTAATACCTGTAGGCAAGTCAATATAATAATATCACATTATTATAAAGTACGTAAGTATAAGTAGTACGTTTCAATTCAAGTTGCCAAAAAGGTTCACAAAACGAAGGTAATGTTTCATCTCTAAAATGTTTTGTAATGACTGAAGTTAATTGAAATCAATTGAAACGGACAACAATTGTTACCGTTAATTATATTTACGAGCCAATGTCCATGTAAAAAGTGTGATTATTGAATAACAAATTCGGTAAGTCAGCTTTTTTGTTTACATTTTTGGCAACTTGGATTGAAACGTACTATAGGTACACACACATAATATGATTTTACAAAAAAATCTAACAATGTTGTATGCCCTCTCTGAATACCTAAATATTAGGAGAAAGGTGGGTTTTATACGTCGGTGAATCGTACATACTTGTCGCATTTCTTTACAAAAGTAGGTATTATTTGTTTGTAACAATCATGTAACTGTATAATATATAGTGATCCGCGATTAAGAAAAAGCTTTGTTCATATAGATAGATAATGCATGCTGTGTTGAATTGATCCCGTTCGTCGATTATGCTGCGCCACGCGAGTCTGATCGCGAACGCTGCGGTTACGGCACAGAGGAAAGATGACCATGCACTCGAATGAGATTGGAAATGCTGAATAAAGCAGTTCTATAAATGGAACTATTTTATTCAGCATTTTTTTTTTATTCTTCTCCCTGGAAAAAGAAATATGCTGTGAAAACATTGCCTGCGTGCGTTTGCATGTCATCAGAACTATACGAAGATTTTTCAATTACATTCTTCATCAAGAACGGAAATACTTATTGAGGTTTGATTTTTTTTTTCAAATAAGTAATAAAACATCTAAAAGGCATCGGTTATCGAAATGGCTCATTCAAAAGATCGCATCGGTCCCCGCTACCTTTTAGTTTATATAACCTGTGATACACTTCATTCAAGAATTACCAAACAGTATACATCCAACTTGAGTTATTAGGTCCTTACCTATGAAATTGGGGTTTTGTATGGAGATTTTGGGGATGTCTGCATTTTACATACTAACATTTTATCAGTTTTCTTCACAACGACAAATCTAGAGATAATAATATTTGGCATGTATCATTAGACAAGCTTTAGCAATATGTGTGTGAACACGCTTCATAAAAATTATTCATCGTTTTTATGTTAATGCAAATCAAATGATGTATTCGGGAGGCAGTTAAAAATAATTGTCTTTGTGTCTAATTTTAACACAATTAAACTTACAAAAAATTATCAAATTAAATAATACGAGCTCAAATATATGGTCTATTTTTAGAAGAGGCAATTATTTTATAAGTTCTGACTTATTTTATAACTTAATAGTTACGGACAAATTGCTAAGACAGAATAAAAACACCAATTTCATAGGTAAAGACCCAATATAATTATTAGACTCGACGAGGATAAATTACCACGTCGTTACATAATATTACAAACAATAATAGTAATGGACTACGCTTACTCGTGATTTTCCCTGTGCGGTAGTGAGCGATCACAAATTCTTCTTACACGCAAAGATTTTTCACTTCCTCTTCTAGTATAAAATATGTAGGAATGACATTGAAAACGATTATCATAATAATAATATTACAGCTTTGGTTGCTGGTACTTACTTTTCGGCAAAACTACAATCCTTCCCAATATATTTTTCCCTACCCTCAATGCACACTGAAGCGCTATATTATACTCGCACACCGTCTCCGTGATTTCTCAATAAACACATAATAATATGTACCTACGTTCTCGCGCCTGTACCGAGAGCTAATAAGCTAGTTGAGTCATATCAAAAGCAATGAAAATAATGTTTAATTCACAAAGTATTAACTTTATGGGCCCGAAATATACCAAGATCAATAAACATTAATAAGGGCTTGCTGTATAAGTTAAATTTAAACATGTTTTTTTGTTCAACTGCCAAAAACGCTAACCACCTTCGTGAAATTAGTGATGTAACACCCAGTTGCAGAAACGAACTTTAAAATTTAATGTCAGGATTATCTCTAATGCTCCATTAAATTTATTTATTGAAGTGTCAAAAGAACACCTCAGCGTAGTTTTACGTTACACAAAACGACATTAGCACCCTGTCAATGCTAAAGAGACACTAACTAGCACTGTTTTTGTGTAACAACCTTAAATTTAATGAACTTTCAAGTTTTAATGCCTCATTAAAAAATGTCGTCCTTAAAAAATCTTTGTGCAACTGAGTGTAAGTCATGTAAACAATTGAGTTTAAGTTTTTGTGAAAGTCTATCGCCAGAAATACCGCCCTTCATCATCAGGCCAGTGAGCCGCCGAACCGCCGCCGAACACTAGGTAGTTCGTCTTCAGGAGCTGTAGCCAGAAAAGCAAGTAAGTGTGCATTTTATCCTATCCATTAGAGAGCTGTGACTTCTTGCAGCTCTTGTTAATTTCCTAAACATAGGTCGCGCATTGCAAGCTCCTGCTGTAGTTGTAAACCCCCAAAAGATACCTACAGTTCACTCTAAATTGAATCTTGTCTCATTGGCATAGCATACTATGTTTGTATTCTTTGCATATAAATGTCCACAGAAAAGCGCGGTACATACGTGGTGAAGTGAGCAGTAAAAATTACCTTCTAACTGCACATCAAAGAGATTTAGAAGGCTGTGGCAGTGAATGGAAAAGCAAGTGAAACCGCAATATAAAGCTTCTTTTGTTAAAAAATATTTTCGAATGATAAATTTACCAAAGTGTGATGTGTGGGTGTGTAATGAACCTCTGCTTTCCCCTTCGGGGATATAAGCGTTATAGTATGTGTATATTTACGTTAATAAGATATCTAATGAGTACTAAGACTCTCGGAATGGTCTGCGGAAGGGGCCGCCATGAATACTGATAGCCTTGGACTTGACCTGCGCGTTAAATTCTGAACATTCGATGAATTTATTAGTGTTGCCAGCCGTTATCTAACCTAAATTATCATTGTTTAAACAATATTGATGTTATAAATGCGTCCATATGATGTAACATGTTATATACCTAACTTAGTTATATAACACGTGTTCACATGTCACAGCAATTCAGTACAATTTCAAAAATCCTGAAATAATAAAAAACATGTATCTGAACGCGCCTTTACCTACTTCGTTTTCCTTGATAGTGAAGTAAAAGTAATAATAGGTATGATACCTATTATTGTTATTTAAATACTTTCATTCGAATAAGTACGAGTATCTCATACAGTGCTTACTCTCTATCAAGAAGTCGTTTTATCAGCGTTTATAACAGTTTTAAGAATATTACACGTCTTACTCTGTACCCAGTGCATGTCAACGGACAACACAACAGTAGGTAAATATAATATTCTTTACTCAAAATACAGTATCTTTCAATCAAAGTTGCCTAAATAGGTTAAATTACGGTAGTTTTTAATCTCTTTAAGTGTATTGTGATAACAATACATAAGTGAAATCAATTGAAACAGAAACATTGTTACGGTTTATTATATTTAAACCTGTGTAAAAAGTGTTTTATGTTTACCTTATGCGCAATTAATAATCCATAAGAATATTATACATGCGAAAGTAACTTCTTCTGTCTGTCTGTCTCGCTTTCGTCAAAAGTACTGAATAAATTTAACCGAGGTACACAGATAGTCAAGAGCCTGAGAAAGGACATACGCTACCTTTTATCCCGATATTCCCATGAGAACGGGTGCCATGCGGGTGAATGTTAAAAAATTTAAATAACGCCTCCCAGAAAAATTATGGACAAATTTACGCCACTATGACCTTTGTTTCTAATAATAGAGTAGGAGTAAATTTGCAATTCCACCAATTGAGGCCTCATCATCATCAATTTGAAAAAAACATTCAGTGTTGAATAGCCTATTTATTGAGGAAGGCTATAGGCTACATAAGTACCATCACACTATCTCAAAGTAACTATTCTACGCGATCGAAGTCGCGGGCAAAAGTTTGTTGTTTTTTTTATAATAGATATTTACGATAGTTTTTAATTCAAACTAATTCCTACAACAACGCCATTCATATAGGCCCATCCAATACACAAAAAACACAGGGCGGGCGGGCGCTGACAGGTGCGACTAGGGCGGGCAAATTGAATCCTGTTCACAGACTTTTTTGTAGGGTGACGCTACACCCTACAAAACATTGCAAAATAACTGGTGCATTCTGATATTTTAAGTTATCGATGTGAACGCGAAATCTAAAAGTCGGAAGACTGTAAGGTAGACTTTCGCTAAACGACTTATATTTTAATTTAAGTATCGCATAGGTTCTTCTTTTACGCTAGTCGCTAGTGACAGCAATAGTCAAGTATTGTTGTCTTATTTTCTATACAAGGAAAGATAGCCGAGTGGGCAGTGACAACCTCACCTGCAGCACTTAGTTTGGATCTTTGGATAAAACCTGAGTTATAACAATGTTATTAATTTAAAAGACAAAGCAATTGTGTTCATAACGTCCTTCCGTTCCCTGAAATGTTGATTTTATTTTGACCCCATGTCCAACCACTACCTATATTTCAAATATTTTGAAGGGCGACATCGCCATACGACGTCCGAGCCCCATCGACGAGCTAACAAAATTTAACACGGCCCCAAACCAAAACACACATCAATTGTCATCCAAATTTAATCTGTACACTTGTACGTATAAAGTAGATTTTGTGTTAGGCAGTAATGTATTCAGTTTTATACCGTTGGAATTTGAGCTATAAATCATGGTATTCAAAGTGGTTTTTGTATCGTTCGATTCAGCAGGGGTGAACGACCCTCTCCCCCGTGTTGCTCAACACCGCTGCTTGTCTGTCCGTCGACAAGTCAGGGCGGCCAGTAATGGGGCATCTACATGTTGCTGAATCTTTATTTATTAGTAAGGTACTCAGTGCCGTTTATTGTAAATCACACGGACAATTTAGTGGAGGTGGAAATTAAACTAATATTAGGGTGAGGCGGTGTCATCGTTATTGAGCTGAAACAGCTACAGAAACTTACTTGAGTGTATATCAGAGAATTGCATTATTGCGAATTTATGAAAAACACTAGGATCTATGGGCTCCTGTCCCTTGCCTTCCCTTGTTGTAAAATTGCCGGGAGGCCGCGCGAGTAAGATGATTTTGTTTGTTTATTTTGATTGTGATCACGTGACAGTGTTCTCGAGAATGCCTACTCTCAATTTACTATTATTAAAGAACTTATAAAAAACAAGCACATATTTTTCAAAATTAAGATAGGTACTACACAAAATGTAGAAACAAAAAAAGATCTGAAAGTTATTCAAAATAAATTGTAAAATATTAAGTAACCGACCAAACGAGCCAGGAGCTTATATTTTTCCGGAAATATTTAAAGATTATTTCCTAACGAAAAAAAAGGAACCATATACCTACCTAACCTCTGAAAATTTGTCTATAGGAGTAAACTTTTGCCTAGGCTAACTCTTCCTTCAAATGCTTCAAATATACTCTATCTAAACCTTTTCTGGCTGCACGAACGATATGTCCTTGCATTTTCGAGCTTGACTGGGTAAACTTTTTAAAAATATCATTGGGAAGACCAATTTGTTTGTTTTTCTACAAAATTAAAACAAAACATTGTGACTCCGACCTTCACCCGAATTTCCTGACATCCATTTCCATTTAATCCTGACAGTTGAAAAGGGTTAAATTGACTCAATCAATGTCGCATGAATAAACTCTAAATTAATAATAAGGTTTCGATTATTGAAGCAGTGTGGAGTGCTGTCTGTGTTTTAAAGATCAGTTCTTTAGGATTCTCTTATCTATATTAAGGATAAGTTGATTAGAGCATGGAAGCTTTTAAGGTAAAGTAAGGGCAAATACAATTTGATCGTAGTGGTAGGGACGTGCTCGTAACGCTATAAGATATTTATTTGAAACGTTGAATATTAGTATTAAAATAATAGGTTGGGGAAAAAGTTTCTTCGCATTTTTTAAGAAAATTCAAAACATTTTTTAATATAGTTTATTTACATTTAACTAAAGTATGTAGGTACCATTTTGTTCGATAACTTTTTGCCATCTTGTAGGTAGGGACATGATCCCATTGCTATAGAAATTTTGGGACTTCTGGTCAAAATACCGCGACAAGTGGTTTTGGCAGTCCTCTCGTGATGTTAACCTGACACTGCCTAAAGAATTCTAAGGATACCGAAACAGGTGAAAATCTGAAGGTGCAAGGTCAGGACTATACGGCGGATGCATTAACACCTCCCAGCCAAGCTCTCTTAATTTTTGCTGAGTGGCTAAAGATGTGTGAGGTCTCACGTTATCATAATGAAAAACCACACCCCTTCTGTTGATTAATTCCGGCCGCTTTCTCTCAACTTCTTGCTTTAATCTCATCAGTTGTTCGCAGTAGAGTTCAGAATCGATGGTCCTGCCTGGTGGTAACAGCTCATAATGAATAATGCCCTTCCAATCCCACCACACACACAGCATCACCTTGTTGCGAGTTAACCCGGGTTTCGCCACAGTCTGTGAAGCCTGACCGGCCTTTGACCACGACCTTTTTCGCACGTTCTTGTCGTACGTGATCCACATTTCATCACCAGTTATCAGCTTCTTCAAAAATGGCTCGGTTTCATTACGTCGTAATAAAGAATCACAAATGAGTACACGGTTCATTAGGTTTCTTTCAGTGAGCTCGTGAGGTACCCAAATGTCGAGCTTTTTTGTGTACCCAGTTTTTTTTCAAATGCGCCAAAACTGTTTTGTGGTCAATTCCCAGTTCTTCAGCTACGTCGTAACTACTGACATGCCGATCTAGCTCCACTTTTTCAAAAATGGCATCCATTTTATCTGTAATAGGGCGACCAGAGCGACGTGCATCTTTGACATCAAAATTTCCGGATTGAAAACGCTAAAACCAAATTTGTGCTACTCTCACAGACACTGCACTAGGTCCATAAACATCGCAATTTTTTTTCGCGGCTTGCGTTGCATTTTTACCTTTTTTGTAGTAAAATTTTAAAATGTATCGAATTTCTTCATTAGATTCACTCATCTTGGCGGTACGAAAAACAAATGAAAATCACACATTTTCCTAATTTGATTTTGGAATTATGTTCTTTAAAATTTAAACTTTCAATGATACCAAAACCAGCCAGATACAAATAGTATAGCCAAAGAGATTTTATTACAAGTTTATACATACTATAATGCGAAAAGACTTTTTCCCCAACCTAATACTTCAACGTTTTTAAAGCACATACCTACCTGTAACGAGTATTTTATTATTTCCGTTTATTCTGGTTAATCTGAGATAATAATTATAATTATATGTAAATTATAAACAAAATACTGACAATCTCGATTAAAATTCATTATCTCGATTCATCCATCCTTGAGGCCTGATACTTTAAGGCATTTTAAGGCCTCTGTACATGCTACAATCCTGGTTCAAATCTTTCTTCGTGGTCAACTCATTGAATTCACTAACTCAAAAAGAATATACCTATCTAAATTGGATGCCCCACTGCCTCTCTGTGTTCACTCAGCCAGCCGCAAACGCCAACGAATTATCAGACAGGGAGGGGCTCAGAATCTAGATCCCTAACCAGAGTTACGTAAGCCCGTGCCCAGGTCTAATCCCTTTGCGCCGTAATTATCTCACGGGGGGATTCTGGTCATTTATCACAGACGGGACCCGGTAACGCTTACTACGACAGATTTTTTGTGGCAGCTACCGAGTGATTTATTGCTTTAGGTTTTTTGATGCCCTAGCCCTTGGCCTGAGATGACCTGTACAATTTTGCAGGCAGAGCCGGTGAAAACCACTGGAGAATTAGGTGCTAGGCTTACATTGCATTGTTAGGTTCCGGTTTGAAGGGCAAGAACAGTCAGTGAAATTACTGTGTGTAAGTACAATCGAATACAAAAATATGTATACACATTTTAGAGGTCTCCCTTCTAATAAGAGTCTTTTACCTACTGTCAAAAGTGGTAACAATTTTTTGGAGTCGACTGCACCTTCTATGAATATTCCTCTAATGTCATGCTGGCAACGTACGTGTTGTAAAATCCGTAAAGGAGCTTCAGGCCAAATTTCTCCAGGTACTTATTACATGTCACAGGAAGTCTGCTTCTTTGCAACTGTGCTGAATAAAAACTCTCCTGGGTAAGTGGTAAACAAAGAAACGGAGTGACTTCTTGCTATTAAATTATTATTTATTTAACTCTCAATTGGCTGTTATGGGGTTCATCAAGGACGTCAAAGTTTTAAAGGTCGGTCGGCAACGTGCGTGTGATAGGTACCCCGTTCGTAGGTTGGCAACCTGTTACTACGAAGTTGGTTTATTTGCTTTTAGCTATGCAGAGATCATTGTGGGAAGCCTGTGTTCACCTGTAGATAGACTAATGAATGCAGATTATGACGATGGAGACATATGGTTATCAAAACTATTACAAAAAACCCACTTCATCTCTGCTTTGCCCGATGGTTGATTGGGAAAGAACGAATTTAGTCGTTAAGTCTGCCATTTGTACATTTTTTACATTTGGACATTGAAGCTCAAATATATAGGTAGGTGAATCAATTAAAAAACAGAAAGTGTCGTTTTCGTCATGAATTATTAAATCAATTAAGAAGTTGCATAACTTCACCATTATCAGTATGCGCAAAACGGAAATAAAATATTTGTAGCTATAATAAAACGATTTGGAATACACGATATTGTTGTTTATAAATGACTAGACAAGTTAAGAATAATAAAAGTACCCTAATAATAATAATAGAGCGGTGCTTTCTTTCAAAAAAACGCCATCGTGTTATTGGTCAGGCCGCCGACAAATTACAAACCGACAAATTAGCGGATCCCAAATCGTCCACAACACATCACAATAACTACAAAATTTTAGAGACTAAAAATTGCATCTGCAACTGTTACATAGGTAGGTCACGGCGTACGTCGACAACCTGTGACATAAGACTAGCCTTGTCAGTTCGTATGCTCATCCAATATAATACCTACAGCATTGTTTCGAGCCCGGCGCCGCTCTACCCCACGCTTGCCGGCGTTCACTCATGCGGCACTTATGCTTCCAAATTGTGAATTATTCCACCCCAACTATGTGTGACATGGGTGTTACGTAAAAATCACGATACACTTAAAAAACTTACATAACCAATATTAGAATAAACAAACATTGCGAAACAGTACAAATAAGTATTTTTAACAGATGAAACTAAATAATCAAATCTTCGAAATAAAAATTAAAATTAAATTCTTAAAAACATGCAACAGATGTATCAAAGTGTATAAATATCGTATTAGTTCACATCCTCATGTTTACACTAATATCACAAAGCCCCACGTTGGGTGCCAATAACAACAGACTGGCCCATAGCGATGCTATCCCTGTGTCTATGTGCAACCGGTAATTCGGAAATGAAGTATTTATTTATTTGTGGCAATCGTTCCCATTGGCAATTTACGACATCCCAATTATTTGCAAACATCCGCGTGGTGGAGTCCCCTCAATTATTCAACATTGGTAAGTAAACCCCGGCACGCGCCAATCTGCTACTCACCGTCTCAGCATCCCATCAATATTTATTCACCACTGCAATCACAAGTTAGACTACACTCACAAGGGAACTGCACAGTTAGTAATTCGTGAAATATTATCAGTTTTTGCTAGTGATCTCCTTGTTTTCGCGGAGTGCGTTGAACCAGGAAGCTTATCGGCGACACGACGCGTTCGCTCGAGCCCCCGCGACGCACTGCTCGTTCGGCGACGGCGAGGGTGCGTTCCGAATCTCACAACTTCCTATCGAGCCTTCCGAGTTCCGATTTGTCATACGCAGTTGCCAGTATTATTTTATAGTTCCGGTACAAAAATTATGCCGTTACTTTTAAATATTTTATTATAAACCTTGTGGGAATGAAATTTGGGAAAAACAAATCAACTCTTTCTTAAAAAACTTACAAATGTGTAAAGAAATTATGTGTTATTTCAGTCAAAGTAACTAGAATGAATGCATTATAATAATTATTCGCTCATTGTTGTTTATTGCTCTGGCCAAAATTAGCAATGTCAGTAACCCCATCACCGCTAGTCACGAAATAAGGCAGCTTACGCAACCGCCGTATGTAAGTGAGGGCACAGCGGTCAATGAACTATTGTCGTCCTTCGGAATAGTAAAATAAAGTAGAATAATAAAGACGAAACGAAGAGGAACTTTATTCATAAGTGACTAGATAGGAATACACGTTATAAAAGATATACAATACAAATTATCATTGTAGATAATGTTTTAATTACTTGTTGTGAAATAAATATGAATGTCAAAACGAATAGTTTTTACTGGCATCAAGAATCTAGGTATGTCATTTTAATATGATTTCAGAACGGTCGCGATCGATACGGTGGGAAAGCGTGGAAAGCGCGGGAAGCCTGGCAAGCACGCCATCTTGCCGAGCGCGTTGCTATGGCAACTGGACATCGCGAAAATTGGTCTGACCGAAGTCCAGGCCAGTCCAGTTTTATATAACAATACCTTAAACGATAAATTACTTCCACGTGGTGTTTCAACTGTTATAATACTTTAATTTTTTTGATAACTCTACTAGATAACCGGGTAAAGAAAAAGTTTACCGGCAATGATATTATCTCCCTATAACCTTTATTATTGTTTTACGTGCTAATACCTTTTTTACATTTTAATTTTAACCCGGCAAAGGCAGCGGTAGCCGAGTTGGAACGGACGGAGCAGTACTCGTTCGAGAGGTCGTGGAAATCCCGGGTTCGATCCCATCGCCTGTACCACTGAGTTTGTATAAAACTCATTGCGAATATAAAATTATCGCATGCCATATTTTTCCCGGTACATGGCAACCGGCTCGCAACCTGTTACAGCGGGACCTAACATATCTGGCGAAAAGTAGGTGTTTACTTAATACCTCTGTCTACCCCTTCTGAGAAAGAGGCGTGACGATAATTATGTTATTTTATGTTAATTTTAACCCTCCTACTGGTTGATGTAAAGCGAAAAAAATAAAAAATGCTTTCGATCGGTTAGGTTAGTATTAAAATAAGTTTAGAGCACACGTAAATAAGTATTACCCAAAACTGGTAAAATTTATTTATTTCTTAATATACATTAAAATACCTATGTATACTATAAGTTACCTCACAAATCAATATTTTCTATTATTACATAATAAAGCAGCTTCAGATCAATATTGATTAGAAATAGCATCAATCATTTTTATAAGCGGTTTTTAAATGTTAAGTAAAAAGCGATTAACCCTGTAAATATGTGGGTGGGACTGTGGAACCACAGCGAATGATCTCTTACACCGGCAAGCAAACGCGATCAGGATTTATCACCACTTCATGCCATCCCTCGGCTCATACGTCGTTTATCTGTTATTGACGGGAGGGTTGCTGTATTTACGGCACGTTTAGTATCTAACACGTCGTTTGTACAGGAGCGCTGCGCTCCCGTGGGATGCACCTGGGATTGGCGAAGAATACTAGACAGGTAGGTATTAAAGTGCTGCGTCGATAACAGTTATATTAATTATTGTATTTGACTTTGTTTATTGAAGTGAGGTGACATACATCAATTAGAATACAATATTAGTAAAGGAAATATAAATACAATTTTTGATTAGAGCCAGTTATACAACATTAATAATTATTTTAAGATTATTAATACGCCTACCTAATTTTTATATTAGGTAGGCGTGTTACATACGTGTATTCGCTCAAAAAGAAATATTTTGACTTTGAGTTGTTGAAATTAGTATGTATAATCCTAATTCCTTTGTCAGATTAAGTTAATTTTTTGACGTTCTATGGTCACACTGACTCGGACTACTTCCTTCCGGTGTGTGTCTCTGACATCTAGACATTATCATAAATTGATTGTTTTAATTAATTGTTTTGCATCCTAATCTTATATTTGACACGGTGTATTTGTGCAATATTTACTAAGTTAAATAAACACAAATATTATCAACCAATGGTGATATTTTTATTTGCTGTCCTGTCCCTTGCCGCTGCTGCGCTGCCAACACTGCTCTGCACTTGCTATCAGGTTATGGGCCCAGACTCGTTAATAAAAGGCAGGGACTTGATTAGGACGCAAATATCACTTGGTGTGAATAATTGCTGTGAATCTCATACACCGATTGAACCATGGCTGATAACGGAAGCACTGACAGAAGTGGGTTCTACGTCGAGAAATTGGAAGGCGTGAACAATTATTCCACATGGAAATTTGCTGTGAAAAATGCGCTTATACTGGATGGACTATGGAATTGCATTGAACCCACAAATACGACTGTTCTAGATGTTGAAAAAGACAGAAAAGCTCTAGCAAGAATAGCTTTATACGTGAAACCAGCACTGTACCAGCATTTGCATAGTTGTTCAACTTCTAAGGAAGCATGGGAAAAATTAAGTAACATTTTTGCTGACAAAGGAATATATCGACGTGTCGTGTTGCTGCGTCAATTGCACCGTATAGAGTATTCGAATTATGAAAACATGACTATGTATGTTGACTCGGTTATGACTCTTGTTCGACAATTGGAAGATATTGGAAAAACAATTCAAGATGAAGAAATTGCAGAAATCTTATTGTCTGGTCTTCCAAGAGAGTTTGATAATTTGGTATCTGGCCTTGAGACAGTTTTTCTTAGCGGAAACATATCAAGTGAGGTCGTGAGAACCCGACTCTTACAAGAGGATTATAGACGGAATGGAGGTGCAAATGGTGATGCTGCTTTTATTGTTGCAAAGTCTTCGAAGCCTATCAAATGCCATTTTTGTGGAAAGCAGGGCCATATAAAATCCCGTTGCTTCAAATGGAAAAGGGAGAAGAGGAATAGCAAGGACAGCGCCGTTAGCAACAGCCTCATCGCGTCAAGTTTCATCGCTATGGCCGACAAGACAGATTTTATCATCGATAGTGGTTCATCAAGTCATATGACAAATAACATAGATTACTTTACTAACTTTAAAAGCAAGAATATTCAAGTGCAAGGGGCTGATAGTAGAAACTTATTGTCAAGCATTGGTGTGGGTGACATAAAGGTAAAAATTAATAATATTGATAGAGCTTTATGTGATGTTATGTATGTTCCCCAGTTAGCCGCAAATCTGTTGTCAGTGAGTAAAATGGTTGAAAAAGGTTTAAAGGTGGTATTCGATAAGAATGGATGCAGCGTTTATGATAGTCTATGTAATATGAAAAGCAAACCAATTATGACTGCTGAGTTGTGTCATGGTATTTATAAGTTGAAAGGTATACGTGTTGAGGGGCGGTCCTCGGCATTTCTGCATGAAGTGCAGAATGTACAGACTGCAAAGTATGCTGAGTCTTCTAAAGTGGGTGCTAATATGTGGCATAAAAGGCTTGGACATCTTGGCTTGACAGGAATGTGTGTTCTGCGTGATAGAGGTGCTAATGATATCTTATTTCAGATAAATAATTCAGAAACAGAAGATATCAAAAATTGTGTTGCATGTCTTGGGGGGAAGCCGGTGGCCAAGGCTTATCCCAGAGGCAAAGCGATACAAACGTCTCATCCGCTGGAACTCATCCACTCAGATGTATGTGGGCCCATGGACTCAAGCTGGAATGGAGCACGTTACTTACTTACGTTGACCGACGATTACACCAGAAAGTCGTTTGGATACCTTATGAAGAATAAGTCAGAGATTCCGAGGAGTACTGCACTGGTGACAGTGAGACGGAGAGTCCAGTAGAGGATGTGGACGTGACAGCGCAGCCACTGTCTGCTACTCCTGGACGAACCGTGCGTAGTACAAGGAACAAATTACCTAGCAAGTATGAGGATTATGAATTGGGTATGTTTACATCTGTTTTATTTGATGAGCCTACTTCTTATGAGGCTGCAGTCGTATCTCGTGATTCTGAAGAATGGCAGAAAGCTATGCAATTGGAGTACGATTCGCTACTCAAGAATGGGGTATGGAAACTCGTAGACAGGCCATCTAATACTAATGTCATTAAGTGTAAATGGGTGTATAAAATAAAACATAATACCTCAGGCAGTTTTGATCGCTATAAGGCCCGTTTAGTTGCTCGCGGCTTTAGTCAAAGAGAAGGTGTTGACTACTATGACACGTTTTCTCCAGTTGTTCGTCATTCAACTATGCGCATATTATTTTCATTAGCACATCAGAATGATTGGTGTATGCGACATGTTGATGTGACTACAGCTTTTTTAAACGGCGATCTGAATGAAAGAATTTATATGGAGCAACCCACTGGTTTTGTATCTGATAATAGCAAGGTGTGTTTGTTGTTGAAGAGTATCTATGGACTGAAACAAGCAAGTCGCATGTGGAATTTGAAAGTCCATGAGGTAGTGTGTAAAGATGGTTATATGCAAAGCAAGTGTGAGCCTTGTGTATATGTGAAAAAGGATCAGAGGAATATTACAGTGATTGCACTATATGTAGACGACTTCTATATTTTTTCAAATTGTAATACCGATGATTTGTTTCATTTGTTACAAAGTAATTTTAATGTAAAGAATTTGGGTTCACTAACAAGTTGTTTGGGTATGCGTGTAACACGAAATAAAGATACTTTAATACTGGATCAATCAGAATATATAAATAGAGTACTGAGTAAATTTGGAATGTCTGATTGTAAACCAGTGTCCACACCAATGATGCTTAATACCAAATTAGTATTGTCAGATAACAATGATAATAATTATGGTACTGAATATCCTTATAGAGAGCTTATAGGCTGTTTAATGTACTTATCTGTGTGCACAAGGCCTGACATAGCATTTACATGTAGTCAGCTCAGTCAGTATGTTACAAACTTTGATAAAACTCATTGGTTGGCAGCAAAAAGAGTGTTACGCTATTTGAAAGGTACTATTGATCATGGTTTGTATTTTTATAAAAGTGATAATTGTTTTAACTTGACTGCGTGGACTGATGCTGATTGGGGTAATGACATAACAGATAGGAAGTCATATTCAGGCTTTGTTGTGAAATTAGGTAAGAATGTTGTTAATTGGGAATCAAGGAAGCAGCGTTGTGTTGCATTGTCCAGCACTGAGGCTGAGTACCTAGCAATAAGTGATGTTGCGAAAGATTTGTGTTTTATTAGGAACTTCTTAATGGAAATTGTTAATAAACACTTTAGTATAGTTGTATTTAATGACAACCAGAGTGCACAAAAGTTATTGTTAGCTAAAGAATATTCCCATAAGAAAACTAAACATGTTGATTTGAGATATCATTTTGTAAAAGATTTGGTTTGTAAAGATATTCTTACTGTTAAATATTTGCCCACACAGGAAATGACAGCTGATGTATTAACAAAGCCCTTATGTATAACTAAACACTGTAAATTCAGCCAGGATTTAAATGTAAAGCCAGTGTGTAGATAGAGTTATTTTTTTTTCATATCTGTGTTTATGTATTGACAATTAGATTGTGAAAATTATAATTTTTTGTTTTGACTCTGACATGTAATGTATGATACTTGTTTTTTTTTGTTTTAAGCATGTATAGCTTAAAGTGGATTAGGATTAAGGGGAAGTGTTGAAATTAGTATGTATAATCCTAATTCCTTTGTCAGATTAAGTTAATTTTTTGACGTTCTATGGTCACACTGACTCGGACTACTTCCTTCCGGTGTGTGTCTCTGACATCTAGACATTATCATAAATTGATTGTTTTAATTAATTGTTTTGCATCCTAATCTTATATTTGACACGGTGTATTTGTGCAATATTTACTAAGTTAAATAAACACAAATATTATCAACCAATGGTGATATTTTTATTTGCTGTCCTGTCCCTTGCCGCTGCTGCGCTGCCAACACTGCTCTGCACTTGCTATCATGAGTGACCCTCTTAAAATGCACGAACAACTATTTTAATATTATCTATTTATATTATTTAACCGTCGGCGCGTTCCACTTCGTCTCTGTACATGTCGCAAATAGAACGATTCAAAGGTTTTATTGATAAAAATTATTGCAGGCAATATTAATTCTTAGATTTTAGTATTATAGGGTTTTTAATAAGTAATCTAGAGATCGAGAAGAAGAGATCCAGGGTATAGGCTTATAATATTTATGGACCTAAACACAGCAGACGAAATATTACCCTGCCTACGGGGAAGCAGGCGTAACCGTGAGGAAGCTATACTTAATACATTTTCCGTCAACTTTTCACAATAAAATTTGAAACGTTTGTTATTCATGAATAGAAATGACCAAAGAAAACGAACACCCATAAAAACCTCGAACAATAGCCATGACGCATCAAATCAAATACAAAGAAAGTATTAAGTTAATCGAAACTTTTCCAAAGGGCTGGAAGTAGGGCAAAGGGATTTCCAATTGTGGAAGCGAACAGCGCGCTGACACGCAGAATAACCGCAGAGGGCTTTTGAAAATCAAACTACTGAGTAGATAATGTTGCCTCTCCACGTACAGCGTTGTGCGCAAGACATGTGCTGGAGCAACAGCTCGTATATCAGATATTATGTTTCTCCGTGGAGGAAGGCCTATCAGAAGGACCAGAGACACATAATTTGACTAAGCTATGGCTCGTAGACTCGCTCAATAAGTTTTCAAATTAGAGCTTGGATTAGAGAGATAAAGGTTACTAAATTAATCAATCAATTTATTATCAAACATACACACCAACGTCCGTATGCAGATGCAGTAATCACATTGCCCGACTTAAAAACCATCGTTTCATAAAGGCAACTCAGTATCAATTTTCTTATTTCTTTTTATTCTTTTCTTTTCCGATCTAGGTATTATCGTATGAGGTGGTTGACTAGCTTCATGGACGGTATACAAAAATTATTCCTTATTGTTCAGGAGCGTAGGGGACTTATATGGGTCAGAAGGACCGGGAACCACACCTATTACATTTAGGGTAATGCAGGTTAGATGGAAGGATATCCCACACGTAATGGTACAATTTGTAATGCAGAAATAACTTTACCTTAAAACTGAAGGGGAAATAACAACCATATTATAATAAGGGTTGTTTTATTTTAACATAATCTGTACCTAGTTGCAACTTGCTTGTCGTATTTAATTTCAAACAAAGGGCATTCAATGTACATAGCAAACCTGCAAGTGAGGAAAACTGTTACTTACACATATATACTTACATATGATCACGCCTCTTTCCCCGAAGGGGTAGGCCGAGGTGTTAACACCCACATTTCGCCAGATATTAAGTTAGGTCTTCATGTAACAGGTGGCGAGCCTGTTGCCATACACCGGCAACCGGCAAACTGTTACTATAAGGACATTAGAATCTAATGTGCTTATAGTTCAGCACCACCCCGTGTTAAACACTAATTTAAATCTTTGATCTGATCCATTGAATCGAAAGAATGAATATCGTATAAATCCACATCAACCACGTGACGGACATCAACATTCTACAAAGTAGGTACCTACGAGTACTGTGAAAATTCTGTTATGTAGATAGATCACCTGATATTTTCACTGTTATATTTTCACAGTTGAAAATCAAATATTACCTAATTAATTTACTGTTCCAATTTATCCAATTTAAAGAATGTAAGTAAGTTTACTTTTTCTTAAATATGTATAATTAATAATTATATAACATATTTAAGTCGCTAGATGCGGGCAGCGCTGGATCGGTCATTGTAGAAATCATTGGGGGAGCCTATGTCTAGCAGTGGACGTAAATAGGCTGAGGGATGGATGGATGGATGAATATATTTTTTAAATGTGGTTAATAAATTTTTTATGTATATAATTGCTTGCTACTTCATCCGAACCGTACATTTATATCATCTGAAAAAAATACGGTAATGCTACGTGTTGCCGCCATTAATCGATTGATAGACGAACTAACGCCTCATATATTCCCGCCCTCACTATCCCTTGAGTGCACCAAAAGTTCTCAAGATTACCGCTGCCCGCGCGCGACCTCAGCGCCGCGGTCAGTATGGCGTATGATTTGCAACGCGAAACATCGCGGTAACGTACTCCCTCGGGAGCCAGTGATTTTCTCAGTTTTATGTGTTAGTGAGTGAATCATCCCGAGGACCCGCTTTTCCCATTCGTGATTGACACGAATGTACATGTAACCAGTGACATTGCGTCCTTGTAAACGTAACCAACCCGCCAACGTGAAGAAGCCAAAAGAAGCCGGCCGGCGAGAAGAGTTCGTGACGTTCGCTTCACCTTGGGAGCTCTCAGTGACCAGAGGCTCCACAGCAGTATTGCCAAGGTAGGTGCACTCGCTCCTCAACCCCTATCCATCGTCATTGAGGCGTTAGGGAATCATAACTAAACTAGTCTACCGTTGCATTCGCCCGGTCTCGTGTCTTCACACATTTGGTTTCTCCACTCCAACAGCCTTTCAGTTGAAAATCAAATATGACCTAATTAATTTACTGTTCCAATTTATCCAATTTAAAGAATGTAAATAAGTTTACTTTTTCTTAAATATGTATAATTAATAATTATATAACATATTTAAGTCGCTAGATGCGAGCAGCGCTGGATCGGTCATTGTAGAAATCATTGGGGGAGCCTATGTCTAGCAGTGGACGTAAATAGGCTGAGGGATGGATGAATATATTTTTTAAATGTGGGTAAGAATTTTTTTATGCATATAATTGCTTGCTACTTCATCCAACCCGTACATTTATATCATCTGAAAAAAATACGGTAATGCTACGTGAAATATTATGTCGGTGCGTTTGGCGAATACCTAGTTTGGCGTGTATGCATGATGAGACGTTATTTATGTTCAGGGGCGCAGATCCGTGCTGACTAGTGATACATCCTCGAGGTATAGATTTAATGGTAGCACCTGTACCATCCTAACGATACTCGACCCTCTACAGCTACTTGCCATTATTGGTAATCTACTACTATTCGCAGTTATTTCATAAACAAATATATTATGCTTATTGAGCTTTACTAATATTCAGGGTGAGGAAATCTGTGGCGTTGTAGTTCGCAAGTTTTGGCTTTCGATATCTAAAACAAAGCTACCTTCGCCATGGCCAGCCCAGCCCTGGGATGGGTGATCAAATTTTGTGATCTCGAGTTCACGTGTTTCGGAGCCACGTTTAGCCGGTGCTCCCGGTTGTTATTGCAACCATTTCTACCGTACTTTCAGGTCGAAATTTCAACCACTTTCAGGTTTTGTATGGGGTTCCCAATAACAATCAATAGATGGCGCTGCACATAGTTGCATTGCGCTAACGGTGATTCTTATCTTCGCGGTGCCTTAGTACCAGAGTAAATCGTATCTGACTGAATGAAAGTTAGCGTTTTGTGTCTATTATCTTTAAGTCTTGTTTGAAAGGAATAAAATAATAATATTAGATTAAAAATCTAAAAATCTTGTTTTTCCTCCCCATTCGAAGGCGCGATGATATATTATGCCTAAATCATAATAAAATTATATTATCTTTACGGGATAGTTACATACTGTAATACGGCTGTGTATGGCTACCTGTCCGAGAACGTCGTAATGTGCACATCCTTTCATCACTATACAAAATCCTGTATGATCCCAATGCCCCTTCCTACCTTCGTTCCCGCTTCCAGCTATGTTCACCGCCCTCTCGTCCTAAACGTCAATGTGTCACTAAGATGCTTGACCTTCCTAAATGTAACTCCACTTTTCTTCTAAACTCTTTCACGTTCCGCGCTGCTCAAATGTGGAACTGTCTTCCAGCCTCTATTCAGCACAGTCCTTCTATACACTCCTTCAAAACCAGACTGAAGCATTATTATATATCTCAAAATACTCAAACTACCGCTTAATCAGAATTTTGTCATCTAGGTATCTTGTATATATTTAAAGGTATATATTATTAATATGTATATATTTATGTATATATTTGTGTAATTATTTAAGTATTTGTTTTTATATATGTATTTAAGTAGGATTATTATTATGTAGGTATGTTTAATATTAAAGTTTTTTAATATTGTCTTCTTTATGCATTTGTATCTCCGATAATCTATTTTCTTAACTTTTTTTTCATGGGTTGACAGGCAGAGATCTCTGTTAGGGATATGTCCGCCCTTGCAAACATATGTTAACAACCTGTTTTATGTATTTGTTTTAATTGCAATAAAGAGTATAATTATAAAAACCTTTACTCGTCTTAAAAACTAGATATTAATTTCCCACTCTTTTATATTTTTAAATATATTGCCTTAACGCAGTAGGATAGAAGTGTTGATGACCTGACGAGCTGTTGTATGTATCTGCTAAAAGAGTCATCACGTCGGAAAATTTAGAGCTTGATCTAAATTGGAACGTACACAACTAAAAATGCTTCATTAAGTAAGTTGTCTTTAGTAAATAGCTGAAAAAACTGAAACCCACAAGTACTTACCGCACATTCCCAGTGTTACAGCTTACAAAAATATCACATGATCACAATGAGTATTTTATTAGTTATCTGTGCTCGCGCCGCGGGCAGTCACCGCTGTCACGCACGTCACGTCAGAAAAAATTGTAAACTAATTACTACTTTTTATACATTTCCTGAGTGTTTTCTTGTTAATTCGATATTTTTCAATTCACTACGTTTGTTAAAATGCTATGGTGAAATAACATGTCCATCCTAGCACAAGTAATCCATCAGAAACAACAACAATGAGGTAAGTTCAACTTTATTGATTTATTATTCGCGGAGTGTCGCCCACAATCAGCTGTGGCGTCTGACGGGCGTCATAATACTACCAACACGATAATAAAAATTACGCGAGATTTCTGTCTGATTCCTACGCCGCTGAAGTCGACGGGCTGTTTGTTATCGTGATTTGGTGGTGATATTGCAGATAGTTGCTCATGACCGCGAGGAGTCCGTGTGATACATTACGGTGGCGCAGAACAGCGGACCGGCGACAAGATGACACGACCGGGCCCTCCAAATGAGAACCTGCCCACAGTAAGTCGAAGAAATCGACATTTTTGGCCATTCTTATTACCTTCTTTATATTATTGTCATAGCTTTTTTGGGTATCTTTCATTTTTATAAACAAATATCTGAAGCTTAGAATATTTAAAGAACTTACTTGCTGGGTCACTAAAGAGATAATTTGTTTTAGTTTTATGGTATTGTGTCATTTAATAGGTACTGAATACTAAATTGCAGACTTTTCCTTGTATTAATAAGGAAAGTTTTAAAATAAATAAAAGTGACAGAAACAGACTAAAACAATAGGATGTATTCATTTAAATTCATTGTTCTTTCACAAATTTCATACAGTGAGCCCAGGTCACTTAAGTGTGCAGATAAAACTATCACTCACAGTTCAAAGTTTATTGTGATTGTTTGTTATTTTGTAACATTGTGTTATTTGTTTTCAGAGTTGAGCTTGTAATGAAGCATTATGTCTTTATTCAAAGATTGTGACAGTGTATGTGCTTATTTTTTTGTTGCATTTGATACCTTTGTATTTATTTTACTTTGCACTGCATATTATAACATGACTTAATAGGGTTTATTTATATCTAAGATGTTGTGGGATTCATTGCATGTTATATGGAATATTTATTACATAAAATATAAAATAATAAAATAATATATTAAGCTCTGAACCATAAGAATATCCAAGATTCATAAAGCTTTCATTATACTACTATAATATAAGTATTCACATAATTCCCTGTTCACATCATGAAATCTGACTATGGCAGACCCATGTTTTGTAATTAGACTTTTGAACTTGGTTATTTACACCTATATCTCACCAGCACAGAGCAAATAACAGTGTGTAAGGTAAACACAACAGGTTCTGTTAATCACACTTTAATGAAACGAAAGTTTACTTAAGTTTAATTTGAAACTGAATGGTACAGATGTAATTTAAATAAAGACTTGCATAATAGGCTGTGATCGGAGTATATTGAATTTGGGTATATTGAATTAGGGTCAATGCTCTGAAACCTATAATTAATATGGACATTCCTCTAGAATTTAATAATTATTATTTTCTTTTGGAATTTTACAATGTATAAATATCACTGATTGTATATTCTCAATATTTGTCACTCACTGTGCTTGTTTTTTTGAACAGCAATAGATAGACACTTAAATTTTCAGAAGATTGCTATGCTAACTATGGCCGCTATAAAAATATACAATAAAATTTTGTTTGTTTGTTTTAGTTCTATTATAAAAAATTCTTTATTTATTTTATATATAAAACTGTCAGGGATGCCCTTGATTTCTCCAGAGTTACATCATCAGATCCTGGCCTCATGACAATAGAAATCCTTAGTACCTACCCATAAATGTCAATGATATTTAAAGAATTATTGCTGAACTCCAAATGGATGAAAAGTCATGCCTTCAATTATCATCTCAGCACCATAATTTGATGACTATCAGTCCCAATTGCTTAAATAACATTAGAAAATATATATGAATTATGCTGGTGGGTAGAAACGGTCACAAATGCGACAGGGACCAACGGCTTAACGTGCCTTCCGAAGCACGGAAGAGCTCGAGATCACAAAGTCTTGGTCACTCATCCACGGCCTGACCATGGCGAAGGTAGCTTTGTTTTCAACCGAAGCCAAAGCGCACTGACCACTTCGCCACCGAGCACCGAGGTTCGTTTAACATCATATTAAGATTGGCTAGGCCAAATAGTCGTAATTCGGCCAATTTCACCATAGGCTGAAATGTAGTTTCATGATTTTTTTAAAGAAACTGCACTTTTGATCACATATCTGTGATCGACATATCTGTGTGTGTGTATAAACATCGCAAGATAAATAAAAGCGTTTAAAATCTGTTGTTTAAATATTCGCCTTTTTAATTTTGAATTTAAAGGTAGGATAAGTTGTGTACCTACAATATTTTAGTGAGTCCCAAAAGACCGGAACGACGTTCTGGAAAAATGTCATGGATAATGCTATTATTTCTATGAACTAACTTCCTACGCAAGTAGCAATAATCCATACATACTCCGATCACTGAATAAGTGTTTTATACCGACCAATATTTCCAAATAGAGTAATTAAATCATAATAATAGATTAAGTAAATTAAATGAAGAAGAAGTGTAGATATGGAAATCATCAAGAAATGCAACAACTATAATAAATATTATTTAACTCATATACGAAATGTAACAGTGTGCTCCCCTTTTATTATTCCTCCTGTGCCCTAAATATAGCTAGCACCAACATCATTATGATCCTTCAAGATCCAAAGACTTAGCTCTCTATTAGTGTGACCAATTTACAAATTGAACAATTTCCGTGTATACAGACTTACACAACTTTATACTCCTTAAAAAACCTAGTTTACAATAGGCTAGTTGACTCATTTCATAAGTAATGAAAATAATGTTTAATTCACATGGTACTTAAGGACATGGGTCCGAAATATACCGAGTTCAATAAATATTAATAAGGGATTGCAGTAGAAATTCAATTTACACATATTTTATTTTTTTCCATCTGTTCATGAAAATTGTGAAGTAACGCGTGATGCATGGTCAAAGTTCGTCACACGCCAGTCGCAACCAATCAAGCATGTCTGTCGGCTGTGCCAACCTGTGTACGCATGCGTATTGATTTGTTTACCAAAATCGTGACCTTACGGCACAGATAAAATATAGACCATCATGGTCGAAGGCGTTTTTTACAGTTAAGCAAAAACGTTATTTAAAATTGTATTATTTTTTACGGTGATGGCTAACAGTAATGAATCATTCGGGGCCCAATAAAAAAAATGGTCAACTACCTTATTAAATGCAAAATATACTTTGACATACATTGTTATAATTAATATTTAATAATAATATTTTGATAATAATTTTCCAGGTGAAGTTGGTTGTGGTGGGTGATGGTGGCGTGGGCAAGAGCGCCATCACCATCCAGTTCTTCCAGAAGTTGTTTGTGACAGACTATGACCCCACCATTGAGGATTCATACATACAACACACTGAGGTAGATGGTCAGTGGTGCATATTGGATGGTAAGCTCTCAGAGTCCCATGTGACAATTATTATCAATTTGTCAATATTTCAGCTTACAATTTTTTCCATAACATATTAGGTTGGGGAAAAAGTCTTTTCGCATTATAGTATGTATAAACTTGTAATAAAATCTCTTTGGCTATACTATTTGTATCTGGCTGGTTTTGGTATCATTGAAAGTTTAAATTTTAAAGAACATAATTCCAAATTCAAATTAGGAAAATGTGTGATTTTCATTTGTTTTTCGTACCGCCAAGATGAGTGAATCTAATGAAGAAATTCGATACATTTTAAAATTTTACTACATAAAAGGTAAAAATGCAACGCAAGCCGCGAAAAAAATTTGCGATGTTTATGGACCTAGTGCAGTGTCTGTGAGAGTAGCACAAATTTGGTTTAAGCGTTTTCAATCCGGAAATTTTGATGTCAAAGATGCAAGTCGCTCTGGTCGCCCTATTACAGATAAAATGGATGCCATTTTTGAAAAAGTGGAGCAAGATCGGCATGTCAGTAGTTACGACGTAGCTGAAGAACTGGGAATTGACCACAAAACAGTTTTGGCGCATTTGTAAAAAACTGGGTACACAAAAAAGCTCGACATTTGGGTACCTCACGAGCTCACTGAAAGAAACCTAATGAACCGTGTACTCATTTGTGATTCTTTATAACGACGTAATGAAACCGAACCATTTTTGAAGAAGCTGATAACTGGTGATGAAAAGTGGATCACGTACGACAAGAATGTGCGAAAAAGGTCGTGGTCAAAGGCCGGTCAGGCTTCACAGACTGTGGCGAAACCCGGGTTAACTCGCAACAAGGTGATGCTGTGTGTGTGGTGGGATTGGAAGGGCATTATTCATTATGAGCTGTTACCACCAGGCAGGACCATCGATTCTGAACTCTACTGCGAACAACTGATGAGATTAAAGCAAGAAGTTGAGAGAAAGCGGCCGGAATTAATCAACAGAAGGGGTGTGGTTTTTCATCATGATAACGCTAGACCTCACACATCTTTAGCCACTCAGCAAAAATTAAGAGAGTTTGGCTGGGAGGTGTTAATTCATCCGCCGTATAGTCCTGACCTTGCACCTTCAGATTTCCACCTGTTTCGGTCTCTTCAGAATTCTTTAGGCAGTGTCAGGTTAACATCACGAGAGGACTGCCAAAACCACTTGTCGCGGTATTTTGACCAGAAGTCCCAAAATTTCTATAGCAATGGGATCATGTCCCTACCTACAAGATGGCAAAAAGTTATCGAACAAAATGGTACCTACATACTTTAGTTAAATGTAAATAAACTTTATTAAAAAATGTTTTGAATTTTCTTAAAAAATGCGAAGAAACTTTTTCCCCAACCTATTTTATTTAAATGAAGTCGTCAGATTGTATAACATTTACCTAATTATGTTTTTACTTTCTTTATTTATTGCATATCAAAATTTGCCTTTTGCGAGCACCAAAGGAGGTTTATTTTCATTTAGTGTTTATTTTAATGTGGGTGTTATTTTAAACGGTTAGCAAACCATTAAAATATGGTTCTGCAAAAAAATACAATTGATCAGATAAAATAACTCATTGGTCAGTGACTTAAGGGCAGCAAATTTCTCTAAATTGGTCAACAACTTATGGGCAGCAGATATTTAAAATTTTTCAGTAAAATAACTAATTGGGCAGCAACTTAAATGTTTTCTCTGCTGCCAATTGTTTCATGTATTATGTTTTGATGACACAAATATTGTTTGTATGGCTCATAGAATAATAACCTTAACCTAATATCTATCAGAATTAGGTTGTAAGGTTAGGGTTATTTTTTAACACAATACATTTCCTAGGAATTGATTCATGATCCTTCATTGATCCTTTTCCTGGGCATAGGCCTTCCTCATGGAGAAAGGCATGAAGAGCATAGGCCGTAAAACCACTACGCTGACCCAAGGTGGGTTGGTGAGTAGAAACGGTTGCAATTAAGCGACTGCGGGACCAACGGCTTAACGTGCTTTCCGAAGCACGGAGGAGTTCGAGATCACAGTGTTTTAGTCACCCATCCAAGTCCTGAACATGGTTGAGGTAGCTTTGCTACCGATATCGCCAAAGCGTACGCCACAATGCTCCAGAAGACCTAGCACGGACCGAAGCAAAATGTCCCTGGCGACCAAATTGCTCATTTCCTCTCGCTTGTGATCATTTCCTTTCGCTTCTCTGTTAGCGCCAAAGCAAAAGTAATTTTATCTCCGGAGACTTTTTCTCTTCGGTCCGTGCTAGCCTTAGGCCTACAGCGGGTCAGTGATCCTGGCTAAGGCATTAACCTTCGCGCAGTGCTGGACACGGCGGGGCAGGAGGAGTTCAGCGCGATGCGCGAGCAGTACATGCGCAAGGGCGACGGCTTCCTGCTCGTGTACTCCGTCACCGACCAGCAGAGCTACGAGAACATCCGCCACTTCCACACGCAGATCCTGCGCGTCAAGGACAGGTATTACTTCTGCTCAATACTCTCACTGGACACAATATTTTTATTTTACTGTTGTATTTCACTATCTTCAGGAAGTCAATCGTTCTTCTCGTCCAACCGAGTGCTGATAAATTTTGTATAATTTTTTTAAAAGTACGAAAAGCAGAGGTAACATATCAGGTGAAATGTGGGTCACCAGCAACTTGCCTACTGTTTGGCGATACAAGCGTAATGATCTGGCGTATACGAATTATGCGATGCGCTCGTTGCAGGGAGTCGTACCCGATGCTGGTGGCGGCCAACAAGGTGGACCTGGTGCACGTGCGCGCCGTCAGCGAGGAGGCCGGCCGCGACCTGGCGCGCGCGCTCAACGCGCCCTACATCGAGACCAGCGCCAAGGAGCCGCCGCTCAACGTGGACGCCGCCTTCCACGAGGTGACTCCCGCGGTGACCCGGTGTGCACGCCGCCGACACGAGGTGACTCCCGCGGTGACCCGGTGTGCACGCCGCCTTCCACGAGGTGACTCCCGCGGTGACCCGGTGTGCACGCCGCCGACACGAGGTGACTCCCGCGGTGACCCGGTGTGCACGCCGCCTTCCACGAGGTGACTCCCGCGGTGACCCGGTGTGCACGCCGCCGACACGAGGTGACTCCCGCGGTGACCCGGTGTGGACGCCGCCGGACACGAGGTGACTCCCGCGGTGACCCGGTGTGCACGCCGCCGGACACGAGGTGACTCCCGCGGTGACCCGGTGTGCACGCCGCCGACACGAGGTGACTCCCGCGGTGACCCGGTGTGGACGCCGCCGGACACGAGGTGACTCCCGCGGTGACCCGGTGTGCACGCCGCCGGACACGAGGTGACTCCCGCGGTGACCCGGTGTGCACGCCGCCGGACACGAGGTGACTCCCGCGGTGACCCGGTGTGCACGCCGCCGGACACGAGGTGACTCCCGCGGTGACCCGGGGTGCACGCCGCCGACACGAGGTGACTCCCGCGGTGACCCGGTGTGGACGCCGCCGGACACGAGGTGACTCCCGCGGTGACCCGGTGTGCACGCCGCCGGACACGAGGTGACTCCCGCGGTGACCCGGTGTGCACGCCGCCGGACACGAGGTGACTCCCGCGGTGACCCGGTGTGCACGCCGCCGGACACGAGGTGACTCCCGCGGTGACCCGGTGTGCACGCCGCCGGACACGAGGTGACTCCCGCGGTGACCCGGTGTGCACGCCGCCGGACACGAGGTGACTCCCGCGGTGACCCGGTGTGCACGCCGCCGGACACGAGGTGACTCCCGCGGCGCCCGGCGTGCACGTCGCCGGACACGAGGTGACTCTGTCACTCGTCAGCTCAGCATCCACTTACTTTATTCTCATTAGCTTTTATTTCTTCACACATTCTATCCATCGCTTCTTTGGTCTTCCTCTCACTCTAGGTCCGTCCACATCTATACAATAGTCGTGATTATATGTATGAAATAAAGAGTGTAACAATAACGTGTGTGTATGTGTGTGTGTGCAGTTGGTGCGCATCATCCGCAAGCACCCGCAGCAGCAGGACAAGGCTCGCCGCCGACGACGGTTTCCTTGCGCCCTGCTCTAGCGCACCACACGCCACACTACACCACGCCGCGCCACACCACACCACACCACACTCCTGGACAACATTCCTCACGTCCCCACGCCGAATAGCTCAAGACCAGCTCCGTGGCAGTTCTTCGAGACTTAAGTAAAAACCATCTTATTCTCAATAATCCTTTCGCGAATTTAATTTGGCCAATAATATCCTGGCTCGTTCTTTAATGCTACAAAAAAAGTGACAGGTATAGAGAAAATAACCGGGCTTATCTCCTAGACGAAATGCCTTTGACATTGGTGGTCGATTTCGAAAGAAAATGACGATTTCGTATTTATATTCAATGATTTAGCGATGGTCGGGAATCTAATGCATTTTGCAGACAAATATAAGGAATCAAATTCGAAAAGCTACGGAACATAATAAATATTGCCTAATATATTGTGATCAGTATTATACAATCCATGCAATATGGTGATTAAATATATGGTCAATATCAATAGTACTGTCACTAGCATTCATTATTTCGTTCTTTCGTTAATATAGCAGCCTCATTTATTGTCAGTTTTAATAGAAAATATAATTTGATTTTGGATTGTATAATGACGTCAGGTAGGACTCTTCAGAGAAATGTATAGATTAGGAATTCAATTTAATGTTCCTTGAGAGCTTTTAATATAAACTACAAAGGATTAGCTCGTGTTTTTGGTTTGGCGCAAGATGTGGTTTATATAGGTATAGTAAAAACGGCTTCGAAGCTCCTATTGAAGTTAGGGCTAGTCCTTGTTCTCTATGTTACTTTTATATGTATTTCACTGCCCCTACGTATATATTATTAAAAAATTCTTGGAAAAACTTTTAAGAACCGTCTCTCATGTTAAAGTAATGTCATACACATTCCTTGCTATATACATTCCATGTTATTTATTTATATATCTTTTAGTAGGAGCTGTTAATTTCTTCTTTTAATTGATCTGTAAAGCTTTATCTGACTATACTTGACTTCGTTTCTTGTGTATTTATGTATAATATGCGTAGGCATAAAGGCAAGCACAAATGCTTTGAATACAGTACCAAAGGGCGATCAAACGGCATTGAATGTCAGAATTATACAATGTTTATTACTGTAAGTAAATGTATACAAAATATGACGTCATTTATTATAATTTATAAGGTAATCTTTTCGGTAGATTGGATAATTTGATGGTATGCCGACGGATTTTGCGATAGTAGCTGTTGTATGTTAGTATACTATATTAAGCATGCACAATGTGATTTGGGTGTATATAACAGTACACTTTGTCTAAATGCACAAAAATGGACCTCATATTGGTATATACTAGCGGCAAAGTTTATTGGAGATGATAGAAGATTCTTTTTTACAGTCACGTTCAAAAATACTTATACACTTTTGACAGTGACTAAGATTGTCACCTGTCAAATATGTATACATATTTTTGCATGTGACTGTACGTATCATCAGAGAACTTGCGTATAAAAGTGAGTAGTTGAAGCGCTCACACCTTACCTATATGCTATTGCAATATGGGAGGGAGATACAACCTTGCTCGTGCGTCATCGTCCTGATACGCGTACACTTGTCCATACCTTTTACCGCTACGCAAGTCATGCTGTATTATAGTCGCCGTATATTTATTTTAGATAAGTTTTACATTATAAAGTAAATTATACATGTATAATTATTTATCAAGATATTATTCTTTATTGTTATACAATTTTTTATATTATTCAAATACTAGAAAACATTAAAACAATGTTAATAACATGACATTAACTATATTATGTTATTTGTAGTATAGAGCTATATCTAATGCTGTGTGTAGTACAAAATCATTGTTTTCGATCTCAATACTCAATCCGAGTGAACCAGTTTTCATGTTTAGCTTATGTACAGACCAAAGCAACAGTCGTACAGGTTGCAAGGCTACTCAGTTATAAAATGAAATGTTATATAGTGATGTTATAGCCGACCGAAGCACAAGTTATCGATGTTGAAGAGAATATTTTTATGTGAATTATGTGTACAAATGTTGCATGCTAGATGTTTTTGTAATGAATAGATTTATTACTTAGAAGAACGCAAAAACTAGAATTACATATTGAATTTAGTTAATCGGATAAGTATTGCCCGAAGGGTTGTCCGGGAAAACGGCAGTGTTTCTTGATTTACGAAGCAGCTATTTATAAATAATGTTGCTTATAACTGTTTTTAAATATTAGAAAGATTAAAAATTCTTGCCAAGTAGTTACAATATGCTTGCATTTGTATAAAATGTGATAACGAATTCAAATAATTCTACTTTTTGTGTAAAGTTAACCTCAGACATCAAACAATAATAATATACTTACTCTCGGCTGATATTTACAATTAAAGGCAAAGAAAATAAAGTATAAATTTATTATAGTTTATAGGATAAATTGCGCAAGTGCTGTCGGAACATCCATCATTTATAAATACAGGTGTTAGTAAGAGCTGTACGCTACAGATTCAAATGTCTTATTCCTCCTAAATTTAACAAAACAAACATCAGCACCTTTCTTCATTCATTAACACTAAATTGAACTTCAATATTAGATGCCGTCTAGAATGTTCGGATAAAATATTGGGGGTGCAGTATCGATATTTCTATCGATATTCCGACAGCACTATTTACCAGTGTAATCACAAATGTATCACGTAGAGTAAGTAGTATAAACACAGTAAAATGTAACGAGAAATGGAATTGAAAAATATATGTAATGTTAAGTGTTCCAGTTGTATATGTGTAAGGCCTATACAGACGCGCCGAGGAACCTAAGTATCCAAATGGGAAGGAGTTATAAGAAAATTATAGTGCACACTCAATTCCCAAAGCAAGATAATTTTAACTTTAACATAGGTAATGATCAACCCGAGCTTCCGGAACTACGCCATCTAGTGATAGAGAAATGTTTTATTTACTTAGAAACAAGCACAAAAATACCCTGTATAATAATGAATAATGTTATAAAGGTGATTTAAGTTTCAAGTATTTTATTAAATAAAGGAATTGGTAGTAGCTATATTTAAAAAAATAATATCTTACTTTCAGCAACATCATTTCAGTGGTTTTATATTTAAATCGTTTTACGTAACTACTGCCGCACTCAGTGTTTCATCAACTTTAATGGTTACTTAGAACAAAAATTAAACACTTATTTTAATACACATAAAGACGATTTTTAAATTTAACATTTGGTAAATATCGTCTCTAAGTGCGGCCGTAAGCCTCTTCCTGATTTTAAAGTAGTCTATTTTGGCCTGTGTTAAGAGACACAATTTTGATACTGAAAATTGAGTCTACCCCATACTACTTAAGGCTGAAATTTAACTGTTCATTCCTTTGTTGTGCTGAAATAAGCTGTGATGTCACTAACACTTCAGTGCTTAGTAAACGAGACAAGGTCTCGGTAACTGTAGAGATTAGTCAAAGCAAATAACGAATCGGCTATGAAGTGAAAGGAGATAACTTGATCGTAAAAACCCCAATGTAGTCTTTATTTACATTTAGAACCAAAGATTGAGAATCGCAATAAACATTAAAATGTATATCGACAATGCGTACTTGTATACATAAATGATTGTTGTTATTATAATAATGTTTTACATGTTGTATCATACAATAAATTTAGGATCGTGCTCAAGTCGTTTCATTTTTAAAGTATTAATTAAATATATCCTCAGAAATTCACACCTATCAATGTAGTCCGATTTTAAGAAACTAAATGCTGCTTGTGTTACGGATACAGATGACGGACAAATATATTTAATAGATAAAATATATATAAATATCCTAAATATATATAAACATCCAAGACTGGAGAACAAATGTCTGAAAATTCATCACCCAAACACTTGCCTCCCCTGGGATCCAACCCAGGACCTCGCGAGATGGCGACGCCTTGAGACCGGCGTAGAGACCACTCGACCACGGAGGTCGTCAAATATTACAGCCAACCTGCTTTAAAAATATAAATCGTAATAGATTTTCAACCTTAACGTGTTTTACATAAAGCACAAAAACCATGAAAGAATATAGATAGTTTGTGGTGCCCTCGACCAGGCCATGATCGCACTAAATAAGAACACTCAAATCATAGTCGAAGGAGATTATAACTAGAGGTGAAAACTTCGGGGTAAATACGAAACTTCGGAATATTTCAGGAAAACTACCGGAAGTAAAGTATTAAGTCTTAATAACTTCCAAAATTACCAGCACAGCAACTTTGGATGTTTTCAATATACGAGTAGATTATTGACTTAGACTGGGATACTTTGAACATTACCTACTAACTGTATTACTATTGTCATAATCTTACTAAATATTTCAAATTAGGTACCTACCTATTTTTATTGTCATCAATCAAAATCAAACGAAAGTCACTTCTTCGTTGTTTTATTTTACATATCTAAAAAATTATAAGTAAAATAAGTATAACAATTATTATTTCACTAAATTATTGTAATATTTCTATTAATGTTTTACTACCTAATTTTAGGTAAAAAAATATTTTTAAAGCTTCTAAAGTTTCCGGAAGTTTTGAATACTTCCTTAGAATTGGAAAATTTCTCGAATGTTTTCACGTCTAGTTTCTACACTCCCTACTATTATACCCGTGTTCCCTCGGGTCGCCTCTTGGATTGTGGAGTGGCCTGAATTGGTTGTGGCAAATAAGTTCTAATTTAGTGCGATCATGGACTGGACTGGTCAACTAGTCGAGAGCATAAGACTAATATTCTTATTTAATTAGCGCGATCGGGGCCCAGACCCAAGCAACGCCCTTCTCGGCTCCTCTAACATCTCTTCGGGTGTATACCGCAGTGGGTGTCAGCACACAGATTTCGCCCGATATGTTTAACAAGATACGAGCATGTTGCCATGCACGAAGCTGGTGATTGTGGTCTAAAGTATCGAAAGTAAGAAATAATGCCTTTGTTCTCATAATATTACATTAGCAAAATATTGTATTCGCGAATTATATGTATTCTCAAAATATAGGCAGCGGCAGCCGCGTTGGAACTTACGGGGCCCTACTCGTTCAAGAGGCCGCGGGAATCGCGGGTTCGATTCCACCGCCTGTACCACTGAGTTTGAATAAAACTTATGTACAGTTCATTGTGAATATCGCTTGCCCCACATTGTGCCCGGTGCATGGCAACAGGCTCGCCACCTGTTACATGGAGACCTAACATATGTGGCGAAATGTGGATGTTTTTAACACTTCTGCCTACCCCCCGGGAAAGAGGCGTGATGATATCTTTATTGTTATGTCAAAATATAAGTAGAATAACAATCATACACAGTAAAAACAAAAATAACCTGATTTGTGATATTTATTTGTTATAAATAAGGAAAAGAAGATGGCCAAAAAAATTTCAACAAAAACTTATCAAGTTCGTTTGTATTTTTTGCTTTAGCTACTGGGATTTCATAGCTATTAGCTAGAGCTACCTTTTTTTGTCGAGGGGGAATGCTGATGCATACCCTGCCGCTGGGGGGCGACAGGGTTATGTGCAGACTCTAGCAAGACTGCCGCTAGCCTACCCAGTAAACCTACCCCGGGGTTCCGCGTCTCGTCATAGAGCAGGAAAGGAGGAGTCGCACTTAAGCGCATTTTTCCCCGACAGACCCGTTCGCGCTCGCTTATACTGCTGAAGATGGAGTGCAGTGTAAGCCCACCTCTGCCGGGGGCATGGGAGATCCATAGAACCCATGTATCCCCCACCATCGCAGGACATCGACGACTGTCGCCCCTTAGACAGTCCCCCGCAGGCCCCCACTAGGACGGGAAAGCCACCACCTCCTCTGTCGCCCTGTCCTCCGACGTCTCCTTGCAAGCAAGGGGATCCTCCTCACGTCGACGTGCGGCATCTTCCTTCAGGGTCATTACAGTCTCGCTGAAGGTGGCCATCGCCTGCCATGCCCTCTTGTTTTCGAGCATCGCCCGGATGACTGCAAATATGACTATTCATAACTCATTAACTCATTTGTGATTTTTTTAGGTTTTGGTACCTTTAGATTCTGTGTTTTATTTTATTCCGATTATTTTGACGTTATTTTAAACTGGTCTGTGGCCTTTTTTAAGGTACTGCTTGCCTTGTAAAATATCAAAGAAAGAACTTACCTCTATCTCTATAAATATATTTTGGCAACATATAAAATAATATTTGAAATAAAGTACGTCTCAATCCAAGTTGTAACAAATTCGGTAAGTCTACGTTTTACGTTTTTAGTTACTTTTTTGGCAACTTGGATTGAGACGTACTATACTCGTACCTGCGTGTGTAGCCGCACTCGTACTTACCTACATGTGTAGGTACCTAATTAAGTCATCGCTTTAAAATTTATGATGGTTAAGAAATTAATATTTATGCAATATTATGACAGCCGTTCAGGTTTTTCACCATCGCACCTATTAGTGCGTTGATAAAATAAATAATTTAAGCCATACCTATAGTCAGAAACACGTCAAGGTGTTTCAAGGCGTCAACTGAACTACGGAAACAGGCTCTATTGCATAGGAAATAGAGACGGCGACAAGATCAACATGTGCGGTTTGACTTACGGCTATGTGTACTACATAAAGGTGTTTCGTTATCATACTCTTTCGTTAGTTCTTTAGTAGTGAGCTTGGAGTGGTGACATGCCCTTGATTGGGAGGATTTTAAGGTTAGTCTTACCATTCATATTCGGGCAACGGATAAACGTGCAAAATAGTATATGGCCCCCGTACAGTCGACTCTAAAAATGTGTAACCACTTATGTAAATAAATGACTCTTATTAGAAGGAAATAAAGATTGTCACCTCTAAAATGTGTGTATACATGTTTTGTACTCGACTGTTCCTACACAATGTATTGGTACTTACCTACATATATACTTTTTTACCGTCTCTCAGGTCTAGTGACTAGTGGTTGACACCACGGCTTGTTGATCGGGAGATCTGAGATTCGATTCCCCACGGGGCAGGAGTTTTCCGTGCTTCGGAAGGCACGTTAAGCCGTTGGTCCCGGTCGCTATTGCGACCGTTTCTACCCACCAACCCGCATTGGGCCAGCGTGATGTCACGGCCCATACTCATGTGTTTCTCCATGAGGAAGGCCTGTGCCTAGCAGTGGGACGTATATAGGCTGAGGACGAAGTACCTATAATACATTAAATAGGAATCTTCATCACTTGCCGTACAGTCACGAAGCAAATTATTTTGATAACGTTATTTCTGCAAGTCAGACAAGCATGAGTTGACCAGACACCGACAGTGGTACAGTAGCACAGAGGCCCCTGTTCATAGGCCTGCGTTAATCAGCGATCGCTTCGCTCAACCATATTTTAGGGAAAGTAACGACGCACACGACACAACAGCAGAGTCATTTTAGTGAGCACCCATGTTTTCCAACGATTATACAAAATATACATAAGTTATTTAATGAAAATCTAGTTCGAGTGACTATAGGACACAGCATTTCCAAGACAGAACTAGTTACACGTAATGAAAATTATTGCCACGCATTTTTGTCTTCTAGTTAATCATTAACAGAGTACCATTTAGACATTAATTTTGTTTTAATATAAGCTTTGAATTTGTGCAAAGGCAGTTCTATAATTTCTCTAGGGGCCTTGCTAGTAGCGTTTACTAAGGCCCACAAATGAACTATTGATTTTCTGCAGCTTGTAGGACTGGTTGGTAGAGCTCGTAAGCCCGCCTGGCTTGCTATTATCACCTAAATCTGTCGTTGTTGTGGAATACCGGTGAAGCTAGCTCACCTTCGGCTTTATCGTCACATACGAGGGTCAGGAGTTCGCTTGTCAAATGTAAAAAGAACACAAATTTATTATAGGCCCTTAAAGGTTTTGTAGGTAACTAGGTTATCTACTGTTTGATAGCAGGTTCAAGTCCTTGACGTAGATTATTTATCATATTGTGTAAATAATGACATCGAGAGCAAGGTCAAGGCTGACAAATGTCCTCTTCCACTCTCTGTTACTCATCACAATATCAACACTAATTATTGAACGAACATTCATTGAATCAATTTTAATTATTGTTGAATGACGAAAGTGATTTTCAGTACAAAAATATTACCAATAAAAAGTTTATGAATAATAAATATTTTATTAAACATCAAGTCCCCGTGTATTTGCACATGTAGCTTAAACAATAAATACTTACCAGTGTAGCAGGTGCTGGTTGAGTGTAATTAAAATAAGTAAAACATTTTATGACATTTTATTATATAGGTTTTTTGTGGAGTGAATAAATGGTGTCTTGGCATGAGTATAAAGAATAGTGTTGATCATAAACAATTGACGAACGGTTAGCGCCTTGCATGACAAGTACACAGTTGATTAGTCGGAAAAGTAAACTTTCGGAATGTGCTCACTTTTAAAATTGCACTTTGCGCCCTTTCTAATTTATGTTATTATCTAATATCATGAAGTATTTTTAATGAAGTGCTTCGTCGTGTCTCGTTAATACGTTTTAATTTTTATTCTTAGTCATATAATTTTAAAGGCAATGCTTAGTAAAGAGGTCATAAAAATATTGAATGTTCATTTTCTACTTTCACTCGAACTAAATAAATTGTTTCCTCTGCTTTCGGTCTTTATTTTCCTCTAGGTCCTTAATAAAAAAGATGATCCATAATACGAGATATAGTCCAAAAACCCAGAATCGATTGGGAAGAATTAATTGTATGCCATTTGTTTAATTATAATGCACGTTTTTTTACCTCACTGAAAGGTCAAGGTTTAAATCAATAGGGTGTAAAAATTAAAGACTGACAATGTACATACATATCATCACACCTCTTTCCCCGAAGGGGTAGGCAGAGGTGTTAAATACCCACATTGACAATGTATTAAGAAAAAATCATGAGTTACTTTTGATTTTTACTATTTTTACATTGTATTATAAGAACAAGATTACTATTTCATTTATTCGTCGTCATCCTCAGCTTGTATACGCCCCACTGCTGGGCACGAACCTTCCTCATGAAGAAACACATGAGGAGTATGGGCCGTAACACCACCACCTAATAACGGTTGCAATAGCAATCGGGACGGAGCACGGAGGATTCCAAGATCACAAAGTTTTGGTCATCCATCCACGGCCTAACCATGGCGAAGGTAGCTTTGTTTTCGATATCGAAAGCCAAAGCGTACTAACCTCTACGCCATCGAGTTCCTCCTCAGTGTTGCCTCTCATCGGCAACTATTGTTTCCAACTATTGTTCATCATTAAAAAAATATTTTAGTTATTTTGAATTTTTGTGATTTATTTATTTATTTGGCACAGTTACAAGATACAAATCATGACATTTGTTACAAAATACTTCTTGGGTGTAAACACTTACATAAATTTATATATCCCTATAACAACTATGCACAACATGTAAATGAAATTTTGGAAAATATGTGTGGCGTGTATGAGAGCAAGACACATTGTTAAAGTAAAAAAAAGAAGTAACTAAATATTAACAAAACTGTTGAGAAACAATAAAGATATAATCTAAAAACCCAGCGGATTGCATAAATACACAGTTGATAGTATGTAATTGCTTCTACAACAATCCTATCATTATCATTATTTAGGTATCATGGTTTTTGTAAAAACTGGTAAAAGTCACCAGTAACTCACTACTTTTTCATATGTTCTTTATCGGCTTATAACATCTACACGCCATCGATTTTGTAATTATGCTTTGGGTGTGGTAAATTGAAAATAATAATGCATCAATTGATAACAATTTAGTCTTAATCGATTTTGATCTTTTTTCATTTGTATTTATTTATTTAAAAAATTAACGACGTTGCAGTCCGGTCACGTCCGGCGCTATACCTGTATAGACTAATTATACGTACGTATCAACAACAACTCGAACACCTGTACAAATTATGATAAAAGTTTATAGATATTTACGGAACGCCTCGCCATATTTTCAAAGATATGTCCAAAGTTGGTTCACGCCGACCGCCGCCGCGCTAATCAGAGTAATGGTGCCTCCGTAATTGGACACAAATCTTGTAATGCGGCAGTTTATCTGCCCTTATATCTCTTCGAAGAATAAAATATATTTCCAAATTGATGAAACAGATAGCAAAACAATCGTTTTTGTCCACGCGTTTGAGTCGTAAGAGTGTAAAAGAACCTAATAATGACATCCCGAAGAGTTGGTTTCGTTCGCCGAACAAGCCTTACGTGCTTATTAGTCGCTATACATCGAACGCGATAATCAGGCCGTTCCTCGTAAAATCATGCTGGTCTGAGGGCACACTGAGTCTGAAACTCACGCGCTGAAAACCACACGATACACCATCGTACTTAATGAATATCTTGTGATAGTGAGACAGAACTAGTTACACGTAATGAAAATTATTGCCACGCATTTTTGTCTTCTAGTTAATCATTAACAGAGTACCGTTTAGACATTAATTTTGTTTTAATATAAGCTTTGAATTTGTGCAAAGGCAGTTCTATAATTTCTCTAGGGGCCTTGCTAGTAGCGTTTACTAAGGCCCACAAATAAACTATTGATTTTCTGCAGCTTGTAGGACTGGTTGGTGGAGCTCGTAAGCCCGCCTGGCTAGGTATTACCACCTAAATCAGTCGTTGTTGTGGAATACCGGTGAAGCTAGCTCACCTTCGGCTTTATCGTCGCATACGAAGGTCAGGAGTTCGCTTGTCAAATGTAAAAAAACCACAAATTTATTATAGGTCCTTAAAGGTTTTGTAGGTAACTAGGTTATCTACTGTTTGATAGCAGGTTCAAGTCCTTAACGTAGATTATTTATCATATTATGTAAATAATGACATCGAGAGCAAGGTCAAGGCTGACAAATGTCCTCTTCCACTCTCTGTTACTCATCACAATATCAACACTAATTATTGAACGAACATTCATTGAATCAATTTTAATTATTGTTGAATGACGAAAGTGATTTGTTGTTGAAGCTTGTTCGGCGAACGAAACCGAAGAGTTGGTTTCGTTCGCCGAACAAGCCTTACGTGCTTATTAGTCGCTATACATCGAGCGCGATAATCAGGCCGTTCGTCGTAAAATCATGCTGGTCAAAGGGCACATTGAGTCTGAAACTCACGCGCTGAAAACCACACGATACACCATCGTACTTTATGAATATCTTGTGATAGTGAGGCTAAAACTTGTCTTACGGTGCAAGCCTTTCGCGGGACAATACTTGTAATTAGGAGTTACCTGCGCAGGTGGTGTGTGCTGGCGGCGGCGTGCGCGGCGGCGCGCGCGCAGGACGACGGCTGGGGCGGCGCCTCCGACCGCGGGTACAAGCTGCCGCGGGGGATCCCTCTCAAGGGTACTACGGGACTTCGCCTTTCCGCTCTTTTCTCACATAAAGAAAATCAGCAAACTTACTATGCATACACACATATATTCACGCCTCTTTTTCCCAGTGGGGGAGGCAGGGATTACAGATTTCCACTTGCTACGATCCTGGCATACATTTTTCGCTTCCTCTACTCTCATTACTAACCTCATACATAACCTTAGGTGGATTTGACCTTTTTTAGAAAGCTGCCGATTTGGTGCCGATTGGCTGCCGATTTGGTGAAGGTGCGTTCGCCTAGGTCGTTTACCTCCATCTTTCCCATCAACATCTGCCTCATATACTTGCCTCGTGAGTCTGATTTCTCTGAACTCGCCCACCAACTAAGCATCCCCTTATTTTTGTCACTATGTCCTCTTTCACACCACACCTTTTTCTTATCTCACTATTTCTAATCTAACGCTTCTCATTGCTTTCATTCCAACAGCTTTTATTCTACTCTCATTCATCTCCAGCCATACCCAGCTTTCACTGCCATACATTAGCGTTGACAATAGCACTTTTCTATGAACAGCCAGCCATGCTTGCTTGGACACCGTCTGGCTATTCATAAAGACATGCAGCGTCCCGTTCACTTTATTAATAGATATTGAAAGAAGAGTGAATCTCTTTCAATATCACGCTCACACTTTTCATTTGTTCTACTTTCTCTCCACATATCATATTGAATTCTTAATCAATATTGAATTCTGCTATAGTTTCATTCCTTTCAAACACCATTACCTTTGTTTTACTTGCATTGACTTTCATTCCCTTTCCATTCAAAGCTTAATTAATAATTTATAGTTACCATACATAGAGTATGGACAGAACTCGCCCACTGACGACGCAACAATAACCTGGTCGTCAGAATTTAGTAGGTACTTCAAGACCAACTCATTCAGTCCTCTTCCGCATTAGCTTTATTTCAAATGTTTTTCATTTCATTTAAAATCTTTCAGACAGTTGTCCATGAATATGTTGAACAGCCACGGCGAGGCCACACATCCTTGTCTTACACCTTTGTCAATGTGAAACCATTCAGTGTAAGCCCCGTTTATCCTAACACAAGCACTAGAATCCCCGTTAAGTAAATTCAATTTCAACGGAAAGGTCTTCGAGGAGCAACCTCGCACTGGAGGTGCAGTGGTTGGTGTCAGCCCACGAGACCAATCGAGGCGATCGCAAGATTCTGGTGAAAGTCTGGATGCCGATGCATGCGCCTTGTCAGGCAAGCTCCAGCCGATTTTTTTATTTATCTGCAACAGTAATAAACATTGCCAAAATTATTAACAGATTCACCGCATCTTGTAACATTAATATACCTGTTAACACTCAAAAGCATATGATTGGCGGTAGGTATACTCATAAAACTTCACCTGAACAAAAATTATACATGAATTCGCTATTCTTAGTTGGTACTGTTCTGGTCGGACGGATGATAGATGGCCGAAGTTTGGCCGCGAACTAATCGCCGCAGCTCCACGGCATTCATCAAAAACTTAACAAAATTGAACACAACAAAAGTTTACCTATCAGTTTGCTTTCGAGCTACACGCCGTAAATTATGATTGCTCAACACGGAACTGTTGTGCAGAGACTTGGATATATGTTTGGGGCTGGTCTGATTTGGAATGAAAATGGATAATTTCATACGTTTGACGACCTCCGTGGTCGAGTGGTCTGTACGCCCCGGCTGCAAGACGTCGCTATATCGAGACGGGTTCGATTCCCATATGTTTATGTCTGTAACTGAGGCATTAGGTATATTAAACAGGGTGGCACAAAAGTGACGGATCACACCAATCGGGTAGAGAGGGTCATTCGTATCAGATAAACACTACAAAGTTGGACCCTCACTTAAAAATGAATTCGAATGAGTGAGTGAAGGAAAGGGTCAGTAAGTTAGTTAGTGAGCGAATGAATGAATAAAAAAGATGTATAATTTAAGTAAGATACTTTGTCCAGATGGTCAGCGGTTCGAGTACATCGTGGTGGGCGCGGGCGCGGCGGGCGCGGCGCTGGCGGCGCGGCTGGCGCTGGCCGGCCGCCGAGTGCTGCTCGTCGAGGCGGGCGGCCAGCCCGGCCCGCTCTCCAAGGTCACACGCCTACACACGCACTACCGCTACACACTCATGTTACTTATTTATAGTATTGTTAACCTGTGTTGTCATCGAGGAGCATGCACATGCCACGCATGCGGGTAGTATCTTGTCGCTTAACCCCAGTTTGATTGTCCTATATGTTATCTCAATAAAATTATTATGATTAACTTAAGTGGTTACTTTTATATGATTTCAGATTCCAGGTGCAGCATTGGGCCAGTTGGGCTCGTCCATCGACTGGAAGTACGACACTCTGTCCAACAACGTGTCGTGCCTCGCATTCCGCGGCAGACAGTGCCGCTTCAGCCGCGGCCGCTGCCTCGGCGGCTCCACCAGCTTGAACCTCATGATCCACACGCGCGGCACGCCCAGCGACTTCGACGACCTCGGCATACCCGGCTGGGCCTGGGAGGACGTCCGTCCTTACTTCTTGCGCTTCGAGGGCTGTAAAGACCTGGACAAGCTACCGAGCTCCTCCGCCCCTTACCACAACACCACCGGTACCATGCGTATGCAATTTTTCAAAGATCCAAGAAATCCTTGGCATTCTCGACTAATCGAAGGATATGAATCCCTTAATATACCATTCAATCCTGATCCTAATGGGGAATCAATTATCGGTGTCACTAAAGTCATCGGCTACGTTTACGAAAATGAACGCATGAGCAGCGCTCGCGGCTACCTCGGCAGGAAAGATGTCAAGAAACGTTTGAAAGTTGCTACTAATACAAGATGTACCGGAGTCATTATCGATGATGACAATGTTGCTCGAGGAATCACCGTGGTCCACGGCCTGTTCCGCCGTAAGTTGCGATTGTATGCCGATAAGGAGGTGATATTGTGTGCCGGAGCACTCGCTACTCCACAGATACTGATGTTGTCGGGGATAGGCCACGCGGACCACTTAAATGAATTTAATATTCCAGTTCGTTCCGACTTGGCCGTTGGCGACGATATGACTGACCATTTATTACCACTCGTTTTTGTGAAAGTAGATCGCGATCAAAATATTGTCAAGAATTTGCTAAAAACTAAAGCGTTGCAGCTCGCGGAACTCATTCTGCAGAATGAAGGACCTCTAGGATCCATTGGCCTCACGGATATTTGCACTTTTCTTAACACGAACTGTTACGACTTTGAGAAGCGACAGCTGACGAACGACAGTCCTGAATGCCAACTACCAACACTGCAGCTCATACACGCATACGTGGACAAGGGCTTGTTGTGGATAGGGTCGTCACTATTTCAGAAATCGACGAACTTTAACGACGCAGTCACGAAGCAGCTCAAAAAACTGAGCAAAGACTATGCGTTAATCTTAAAATCACCATTAGTGTTGCAGCCGTACTCTAAAGGGACGGTGCGGTTGGCGAGCCGGGATCCGCTCGCACCTCCTGCTATTCTGCCCAACTACCTATCAGACGACAGGGACCTGGAAGAGATGTTGCGGGCGATCGCAATAATCGAGCAGGTAATGGAGACGGAGCCATTCGTGAAGGCTAAGGCGTCCATCGTCCATTTGGAGTTGGAGGGTTGTCCCGCGTACGAAGACGGGGCCCGGGCCTACTGGCAGTGCTACTGCCGGCACCTGACGCAGACGACGCACCACGCGGTGGGCACGACGGCGCTGGGCCGCGTGGTGGACGCGCGGCTGCGCGTGCGCGGCGTGCAGCGGCTGCGCGTGGCCGACCTCGGCGTGCTGCCGCGGCTGCCGCGCGGCAACACCGCGGCCTCCGCGCTGGCCGTCGGCGAGCGACTCGCACATTTTATACTTAACGGCGACTAATAAAATATCAATTTGTTAGAAAATCTATATATTATTACCTAAATATCATTTTCACTTCAAAACGACTGCGTACATTATAATAATATGTTCAAAACGACTACGTACATAACTACATCATATAGAGAGTACGTATGATAAAGAATAATAAAATTGATCTTAAGTAAAATATAGGTCATCCCTTTTTACGAGCTTTCATTTAACTTGCAATATATGTTCGGATTAAATCTTGCAACTCAATTTTAAAGCGGTGGTCTTTAAACGATTGAGCTGAAATTCTGCATGCATGTGTAAATCGGATGATATTGCAAAATGATTATGACTTGGAGCTGATCTCATGACGGAGCTGGAAGGTGGTCATAGGAACTCAGTAATTAAACAACAATATGCTATCAATTTGGGCTCGTTTGATTCCGTCTTGACAAGTGCGATGGTGCTAGATGGTGGCGCTGGAGGCCATAGGAAATCAGTAATTAAGCGACACAACCTCGTTGAGTTCGATGGCGTACTACGGGCTACATAAAGTAAAAATACTGCTGCGAGCTACGAACTAGTGATTCTCACATAATAAACACATAAAAAAATTAAAAGAAAAAATCTTTTTTCAAAACAAGCTTTTATTACTGGAGAAAAATACCTATATTGCAAACTATAGCCCATTTTTTCTATAAATAAAATCTTGTTACATTTAAATGCACATCGAAGAACATCTTTACACTTTCTTTATGCAACCCGCTTTTATTTATAGCAATGAAGGTAATTTTCATATCAGGCTTTTGTTTTTTAACCTTTTTATTATTTTTATTAGCAAAGTAATAAAAGCTCTTATTTCTTTTAATTCTTCTCCATATTTATCATCTCCACAGTCTTTACTAAACGTTGATTAGTCATTATGTGTGAAATCTTGTCCTACGGGATGTAGGCAGAGGTGGTAGGCAGAGGTGTTAACACGTACATTTCCCCTTTTATGTCCAGTCCCTATGTAAAAGGGGCAAACCTATTTAGAATATGCTTAATTATACAAATATTATTATGTCGCAGTAAGATAGATAAAGCCCTAATATAGTTATATCCTAAGAAATATAATTGTATACCAGAATATAGTTATACGAAAGCGTCAACTACTATTGAAGACATTGAAGTATATCGAACCATTTTCATTGCAGTTCAATGTAGATTGTGACCACGATTGTGACCCACAGTACACTCCTGCAATTATATTCCGGCCTAGGGATATCTATATTACGGTTTTATCTATCTAACTGCGACACATAGATATTTAAATAAAATATATAACAAATAGTAAAAATAAATGAGACTGAATTTCAACATTTAAAATGGGTGTATATATGATATTTTGATGATATTTTAGCTGAAAATATAAGATTTTATTTATTTGTGTGTTTAATTTATTTTTTATTTTAAATATTATTACCTAAGTGACAGCATGGACAATGGTAGACCGAAGATCTGGTCAAGGTCGGAACAGTTTTCACTGATTTTCACTCGCTTCGGAAAATCGGGTCTTGTCTAGTAAGAACTAGTTATAATTTGTTCAACAATTTTCGTAAATTCTAGTTTTAACGAAAGCATTTAGTATGAACGAGTTCTAACTGGGGAAAACGTGCTCTATCTTGAAACTGTACATACAATAAAAATAATTAATAAATAAATATCTTCAGACATTCACACCTATCATCTAGCCCCATTTTAAGCAACTAATGCTGCTTGTGCTACGGAAACTAGATGACGGATAAATATATTTAATTAATAAATACATATAAATATACTGAATATATATAAATTTATATAAACATCTTAGACTGGAGAACAAATGCCTGAAAATTCATCACCCAAACATTTGCCCCTACCGGGGATCGAACCCAGAACCTAGCGAGATGGCGACGCCTTGAGACTACGGCGTACAGACCAATCGACCACGGAGGTCGGCATATCATACATATTAATGTATTGGACCAAATGTTATATCTTTGTTTTGGACCAAATGTTACAAATGTTGGTTCGGGAGCGTTCCAGAATTAGCAATTGCGAATTACATTGATATCGAACGAAACGGAACTCAACTATTTTGCGTTACAAATGTCAATTTCTATGGGAAACGCAAGTAAAAAAGTTGAGGTTTTTATAATAAAAACTTACAGTAGGGCTGCTGTACACACCTCAGCACTGTTATTACAGTGGGCATTTGTTATGTTATTACAGTAGCGACGCTGTATTCACACCAAAACAGTTATTAGTTACAGTAGTGGTGCTGTACACACGATAACACTGTTATTACTTTGAAAGTAACAAATTGCTTTGATGCAGATTCATTTAAAGAAAAAGATGTTTATATTTAGGACCAAGTAATTAATTGGGCATTACACATAATGCCCGGTCATTATGAAAAATGCTCAATATGAGAGGAGAGCGCAATTTGATAATAATTATCATATACACCTATTTTCTGTGACCTTTTGGGCAAAGTAATAAAAACAAAGATCCTGACACTGGTACAGTGGTTAGTACCTACGCTTTTGATATTGAATTCAAAGCTACTTTCGCCATGATCCGGCTTTCAGGGTTTCTTACCCCTTTCGGGGACATAGGCGGATAGGTGGATTACTCACCCACTCTGTGCCAGTGATTTTGTTGGTCTCATATTTAAAGGGCACGCCTATTGTCATTACCATAACCGGGCTGTATAGGAACTCCATAGCATCCTGTTATCCAAACTGAAATTCTAATAGCCATTACACCATGATACACACCACTACATAAAATCTCGGCAGTTGAACGGAAAATCATATGATAAATACAAGTTTTCAAATTGGCCAATTGGCAAGGAGGAATATGATTAATGATCGTGCAATGTGATAAATAATGAAGTTAAGATACTTATTAATCACTAAGCCCGATAGAGAAAGAAAAGAAAGAAAGAAAGATAAGCTTTGTTTGGTATCATAGAGCTAGACATTACTAATAATGCTCGCACATTTGTTATAATGCCCATATTAATCACCTGGTCACTATTATTATAATATAATAATATATTTAATATCAATGGTACCTATTGTAAGAACCGTGTATCAAACGACATTGAAAATAAAAGAACGCTCTTTTGACGTAATATATTATTGTATTGCATATTATTTAATTACAGCTAAACAACATAGGTACGTACTGGTAGGTATTTGTGTAAGCCATGTGTGCAAATACCACGGACTTTAATGTCATCAATAAGTTTTATTATGGTTTATCAATTAACATCGGTCAGAAAACGAGATATAATATAGAAACGTTCATTGCTCGCACCGGTGTTCGCTTGACCATCTTGACCCTCAACGAGTTAATGAATCTTATGTATTTACTGAAATGAATTAATTGAGCAATAATTTGAAACTTGTTAATGACCAATCATTAATCTAAAGAAGGAACGCACTTTATGAATAAGGAATGGCTAGCAAAGTAGTAAGAGTTGATATGACGAGTGGCAGAGAGAGAAAGAGCAAGTCAGGTGTGTGTGTGTGTGTGAGTGTGTAAGTGTATGTGATGATAGCCTCAAAATATTTTAAATTTAAATCGACGGTGGAAAGGAAAATCGCTAAATCGCCTTACACTCAGTAATAAAAAACTACAACAGAGCTTCTGAAACCTAGTTGATATGTATGGTAACACAAGCGTATTTTTAACTCTGTTCTTTTCTCTAATAAGACTAAGCTGTCATGGAAGCTTAGTCTTACTGTTCTTCAAAAAGGCGACCTTATTGTTTGACCTAATTGATGAACTATCGATATCACTTCTGAGTGATGTCGTTTTCAATAGAACGACAATAGACCAAAGACCACATTCACACAGTAAGACAAGTTATACAGAATCAAATGAGTATAACCAGCCCTGGGTCCGTATTATGAGCTCTTAATTCTAGGTAGTTTACGCCGTAAACTGAACTGCCTGGATTTTTTGTATTATGACCGCCTATTGCCAGCCAGTCAGCAGTCACGTGACCCAAGGCCGACTTCTGCCTGGAATTAGGCAGGCAGTTTCCTATTATGAACGCCTATTTGACATATTTGAAACGTTGTAACTGTCAACAATATTGACAAGTAAGCTTTTCAGTTTACGCTAGTTACTGAGTAACTTTTATTGACTGGATTTGTGAAAAATAAATTTGAAATATGTGGCGAATATTAATTATTTGAGTTCAAGAAGGTGAATGCTGCACAATTTAATGATATATGCATAAAATTAACGTGCTTCTGGGATCAATGCAATGTTTGATATTAAAACCCAATTTAGCAGAATTACTTGCTGCAAAAACATTGTTCGCATTTTTGTGAGAACTTAAGATCTCATAATGAACTTGAACTCAAATAATTAATATTCGCCACATATTTCAAATTTATTTATCACAAATCCAGTCAATAAAAGTTACTCAGTATCTAGCGTAAACTGAAAAGCTTACTTGTCAATATTGTTGACAGTTACAACGTTTCAAATATGTCAAATAGGCGTTCATAATAGGAAACTGCCTGCCTAATTCCAGGCAGAAGTCGGCCTTGGGTCACGTGACCGCTGACTGGCTGGCAATAGGCGGTCATAATACAAAAAATCCAGGCAGTTCAGTTTACGGCTTAAACTGCCTGGAATTAAGAGAATTAAGAGAGATTTCTGTATAAATACATTTTATGTATATTTTGATAAGATAACACGCATATCATTTGTAATACTCACGGAAGCGATTGTTCTTTACCGATAGGTCGAAAACTTTCGCTAAAGCGCCACCTATCTCATAAATCATACTAGTAAGTGGTTCTAGATTACTGAGTGTTATAAAAAATCCATTTAAAATTATGTAGTATTAATTTCAAAAGTATCGTAGGTTCCCGTATACATAACTCATCGCCAAAATATGAGGACCGTTACGTAGCTTGATATTTTTAATAGACGGAGTTTTTTGTTTTTACCAAAAATTTTAAACTATCGACATTAAAGCGCAACTCTATTATAGGTTTAGTTAAGTTTATCAGTAGAAATTACTTCCTGAATTTTCAACTCTGTTCCTACTCCTGGTAGGTAGTACTAGGCGGTATTTAAAATTTTTTTTAGATACCGTGAATAGGAAAAAAAATAAAAAATATATATGAATAAAAAAACATTTATCCTCTCCCTGTAAAGTTACCAAATTGGCGCTTCAGCGATTTTACCCTTCCACCGTCGATATATTTTTTTACAAGACAACAAAAGGAGTAGTCTTAACAAAAAGTCTTAAGAGTAATTAAATATCATTTTATTTTAGACCAAGAGATTAATATGTATTGCAACCGGCGTACCTATTCAGTTCTGCCATCATCTATAATCATTAATAATTTTACTAGAATACTCCTTTTTGTGCGTTGTTTAAATATTATTATTATATGTCATAAGTCAGGAAACACGTCAAGATGTACATTAATACTATGAAAATAGCCTCTATTAACTAGGTCATACTGGCGATGACTAGGTCAATATGTGTTGTATGACTTGCAGGCATGTGTGTATGTTTAGTGGCAGAAATAAAGGTGTTTCGTTGTCATGCTGTTAGTCATTAACTTGAACGGCGGGAGTAGTGAGATGCAATTAATTGGGACGATTTTTAGGTAAGTGTTGCTCTTCATTCGGCCGGTTCTTTACATAATGGTGCGTTCAGACTGGTGACACCTTACACGCAATGTAATAGTCTACCTTTCATTGCATGTTCGGTGCAAGCGTGGACGCTGCAGCCCCGAAAACCCTTTTGTGTTCTGTTAAAAAACTGTTCGCGGCGCGCGCCTAATGAAATGAGATGCAAGAGACTAGTCTTTTAAAACCTTTAAAAAGGACTGGGCTCATTTTTGGATATTCACGAGTTGAATAGCCTTTAAATTCATAAGTAAGTCAAAAGACTAACGTGACGACTAATTTGAGTCAAAGTAGTTTAACCTCAGACATTAAAGAAGTAAGTCGCTACTTAAAAGGTTTACAAGATTAAAACAACTCACGCCTCAGCGCCTCTTGAGTTGCGAGTCTCGCAAATTTGAAAATGTTTATACTTCACAAACCAAGTCATTACAATATCAAAAAGGTCACACTCTCGGTTTTGTATGAGAAACAAAATGTCCACACTATCGGTTCGATTCCGTAAGAGGGTGAATTTATGAATGAGAGGTAATTAATTGGGCAGCCATTCAATAATTTTTCAGCAACAAAAAGGTCAAGCGAAAAATCATTTGGGCGGCAAACAAATATTTTGACAGCAATATAAGTATTTAATCGGCAATATACGTATTTGGGCAGCAAAATAATTTGTTGGTCAGCAGAATAATAAATTGGGCAGTAATATACATGTTACCGGAAAAGTATTAAGTCTAGGAAAAGGATCAATAAAAGATAAAGGATGTATTCTAATAGAAATTAGGTTAAGGTTATTTTTTATGACCCATAAAAACAATATTTATGTCATCAAAACATAATATATTAAACAATTTGGCAGCAGAGAAAACATTTAAGTTGATGCCCAGTTAGTTATTTTGCCGACAAATTAGAAATATCTGCTGCCCATAAGTTGCTGACCAATTAGTTATTTTAGCTGATCAATTCTATTTTTTTGCTGACTAAATTATGCGCTAAATTATACTTATGGGTAGTGTCCGGCTGAAACACCGAAACCAAAACTTTCTGACAAGAATCACGTTTTAAGGAAAAAATGAGGAAAGCGCAATTTTTGATGATTATACTAAATTACATTAGAATCTATGTATTAGATTACATAGATTGATGGATTGTGCGAATGAGGACATGGCTAGAACGGGAGTGAATGTTGATATGGCGCGTGATTGGGGAGAATGGAGGAGAAGGACTCGTTGCGCCGACCTCAAAAGAAATTGGGAAAAGGGCAGGCTAATGATGACTGAAATCTATGTATTAGTTTGTTATATTGAATTATTTTTTGATGTTTATTACCAACTGTTATGCTATATACTGAATTCAAAATGAATTACGTGACAAGTAACGAACTGCAAACACAAGCCTGTAACGACATGATTAACAAAGTGGTCGCGACAAAATGTTTTCGTCGCAGACGGTTGTATGGAATTTAACATAACTGACCACGTGACCACAGCGCGAGAACGCCCTTGCAATTTGGGCCGTAGTTCCGGCGCGAATACCACCGAAACTAAGCATACCTCGACTGAAAGCATATTCGATTCGACAGTTTATTTCGCTGCGCAGGTGGTGTGTGCTGGCGGCGGCGTGCGCGGCGGCGCGCGCGCAGGACGACGGCTGGGGCGGCGCCTCCGACCGCGGGTACAAGCTGCCGCAGGGGATTCTACTAATGGGTACTGTCCACAGAACTTCTTTTTCCAGTTTTCAGTTGAATTTGGCATAAACTTAGTAAACGTTCCATTCCCCGTTCGTCGCTCTGACTTATTATTTTGTGACCTAGTGCTTTTTGTAGGACAATTGATGCAATCAGTCCGCTCCTTTTTTTATACAAAAATCGGTCACCTCAAGCCACCTATTCTTGGACGTGGGTCTTAACTTTTTTCAACTTGTGTGCAACCAAACATTTAATTATGACACAGATGGGCAGCGGTTCGAGTACATCGTGGTGGGCGCGGGCGCGGCGGGCGCGGCGCTGGCGGCGCGGCTGGCGCTGGCCGGCCGCCGAGTGCTGCTCGTCGAGGCGGGCGGCGAACCCATCCCGCTTTCCAGGGCCAGTATTAATAGACAATCACCTTACATGTGAATGATATAAGTAATTTAAGATAAAAGCAGACTTTTCAGTAGGACTCAATGTCGATGGCCAAACAGACAATACTCGAACGCTCAATATTTGGAAGATTCGTTTGAAAGTACTACATTAATCGGGAACGTTCAAGCTTTCCAACGATATTTGAGCGGTTTACAGTTATCACTTCCAGTTTGAATTCTTTATCAGTGTCGAGTCTGCGTCTTTCCGTTCTCTACAAGACCAGAACTCAGCCATAGTAAACTGATCGAGTATATGTTTGATCGAGAGTAATGTAATTTTTTTACATTTTCAATACAAGGTATACACGAATTTTGCGTACTGCTAGTATATAGTTTGTGTCAAGAATACGTATGTCTCGGTTCCGGAATATACTACATCACTTACCTTACGTTTGACAAGAAGTAAAAGTAACAAAAATATAAGAAATATTATCTTTTTTTTTACATTTTATGTAATTTGTGAATGAAGTGGTATATGAAGTGTTATGTGGAGTCAGTGCTTTTTTAAAGTTGTTGAATATTAAATTCTTAGCCTGTTGGTCCGTCGTCACATTTAAAGAGATTTTTTTTAACATTATTAATTGCTATTAAATGTTTAGAATAGAGGCGCTTATATGAATTGGCGTGCAATAGACTGAAAGGACAATAAATGAAAATGGGGAGCATGCTTCTGGTCGCGTAATTATAGTTTGCATTCGGAACATAAAATTTTGCGCGCTTACTTCGACCTATACACGATTTAGTCCGTATGCGTATTGGCGTTGTATATTATGGAGCAAATAAATGAGTTAGGTCATTTCGAAGTATACGCGAATATTTGCGTACTAGCCTTGTATAGAAGGGAAGGCAAAAAAGAGAATAAAGTAAGAGTAAAAAAGGGATTTCCAATCTAAACTTGATTAATTTCAACCGCCTGCGTTCTGGCCTTTTGCAGAACGGAAAGACGCGACCCCGCAGCCACACCACCATTGAATTCAATAAGACTTATGTACAGTTCATTGTGAATATCACTTGCCTCACCTTGTGCCCGGTGCAAGGCAACGGGCTCGCCACCTGTTAGAAATTTAATATATCTGGCGTAATGTGTGTGTAAACACTTCTGCCTACCTACATAATAATGTTATCATAATGTTATAATATTAATAATGAATACTTTATTTGCTTAAAACATGGTAAGTTTATTATGATGTTACAATTTGTATAGTACTCATGTCTTGCTTATTGTATACAGCATGCAAATATATTTTGGGTTAATGTAAAAATATTATTCAATTAGCTACAATATTAGTCATGTTTGAAATGTCACAAACAAGATAATAAAATTCATTTGAACAATAGAAAATATACAATGTCAATATTATTATCGAATAGTCTTGTGCAATATCTTAAAAGTTCATGTCAATAAGCCTTTTACTAAACATATGCCCATTATGTTCTTTTATTTCATTTGGAATGCTATTGTAGATTTTAACATCATTATACAAGATACTTTTATTAAATTTAAGTGAATGCAACCGCAACCAGGAATATATATATATACAAAGAAAGTATTAGATCAGGCTAACATAGACACAGAATCATCATTTAAATGGATTAAGAAGCAACAAATATCACCCAACATAGAGTCATCCATATTTGCCATACAGGACAACGCCATTATGACACGGCAGCACCAACGCGATATACTCAAAGAACCAGTAGACGGAAAATGCCGTCTCTGCGCGTGTAAGGACGAAACCGTGCAGCACATTATATCAGGATGCGAGAAATTGGCAGGAACTTATTACGTCAAGCGTCATAACAACCTCGTCCAGTATGTCTACTGGTGTTTGGCTAAACATAAAATAGAAGTCTCAAACCTCTGGTGGAAGGAAACAATGATCCAACCACAAGTTAAAGAAAATGATTCCACTAAAATCCTATGGGAAATGTCCGTACACTCTGACATCACTGTAACACACAATAGACCAGACCTTATTTACATAGACAAAATAAACAACAAAACATATTTGATAGACATAACAGTACCATCAGACTACAATATAGGACCTAAAGAAATAGAAAAGCTAAGTAAATACCACCTCTTAAAAACTGAAGTCAGCCGCCTGTGGAACACACAAGTGACAGTCGTCCCAATAGTGGTTGGCTCCACAGGAGTGGTTGCCAAAAGTATCAAAAGATATATAGATAAATTAGACGCAAGTATAGATATCACCATCCTACAAAAACAAGCAGCCTTACACACAAGCAAAATTCTCGGAGACTCGGTATTTGTAAACAACACGCATCAATCAGGCTCATTAATACCGTTGATAAGACATCGGGCGTTAAGGTGAGTGTGGAGAAGTTTCTTAATACGCTTAAAAAATTCTTTCATTAAATGATTTTTAATTACGCTGTGTTCTATATATAAATATTCTATATATATATATATTAGGTCCTTACCTATGAAATTGGTGCTTTGTATGGAGATTTTGGGGAATTCTGCATTTTCCATACTAAATTTTTTTCAGTTTTCTTCACAACGACAAATCCAAAGATAATAATATCTTGGCATCTATCATTAGACAAGCTTTAGTAACATGTGTAATATCACACTTCATAAAAATTATTTATCGTTTTTAAGTGAATGCAAATAAAATGATGTACTCGGGAGGCACTTAAAAAGAGTTGTCTCCGTGTCCAATTGTAACACAATTAAACTTACAACAAATTATCAAAACAAATCAAAAGAGCTCAAAAATATAGTCTATTTTAGACGCGGTAATTATTTTTTAGGAATACTCTGAATCTTAATAGTTACAGACAAAATACTAAGAGAGAAAAAAAACACCAATTTCATAGGTAAGGACCCAATAATGTATATATATATATATATATATATATATATATATATATATATATAATAATAATATATATATATATATTATAATGTAGTAAGGTCATGATTTTATATTATAATATAGGATAGTTTATATTATAATGAGAATAGGTGATGGAATTCTTACTTACACTTACAAACACTCGACCAAGATTGCTTGAATTTATGTATGTTTTCAAAGTCGTAATCTCCCTTACAAATTAAAAAGATTTTGGTCTGAATTCCATGTTTTTTCGGACAACTTAAAAATTTTGCAGTTTCATGATCGGATAAGTGAAGTGGCAGTACTGTGGCGACTGCTCCATCAATATTACTTATAATATGATCGATACAGGATTCGCGCCTGGTTGGGATATTTATATGTATTCGAAGCTTATAATTGCTACACAAATCAGATGTGTAGCTTTCAAAGGACTTGGCTGATGCATATTTTTTATTTTTGTCAAATTATTATACACTAAACCCTTTTTAGTCAAAATGCAAGTTCCTCCTCCTTTTTCGTGTCTACTAAAATTTGCTGCTAATTCAAAATTATTTAATTGAATATGTTCAGATTCAAAGGCATATAATATCTGGAAAGTTATCATCCTCCCTTAAATCAAGAAGTGTTACTTTTAATAGTTCCTTTTTATACAGTAAGCTGGTAATTCCTTTTACATCTCTCATGTTCGGAAAGTAGGTCCTTAATACCCCCAGATGCGGGTTGTAAGTGATCAATTACCGCCCTAGGTTAATAATGTAGCTAGAAACGCCCTAGGGCGGTAAGTAATTTAAAAAAAAAATCTTTCAAAAAGTTCGCGTACATCTAACCATCTTACTGGCACTAGACATCATGCATTCAGCCCAATGACAAAAGAGGTCGCTTCGCTATTTTCATCAATTTTGAATATCGAACGGCGAAGCTAAATTTAGTTCTTGAAAATAAATTTATTTATTCTTGTGACAAAAGAGGTCGCTTCGCTATTTTCATCAATTTTGAATATCGAACGGCGAAGCTAAATTTAGTTCTTGAAAATAAATTTATTTATTCTTGTGACAAAAGAGGTCGCTTCGCTATTTTCATCAATTTTGAATATCGAACGGCGAAGCTAAATTTAGTTCTTGAAAATAAATTTATTTATTCTTGTGACAAAAGAGGTCGCTTCGCTATTTTCATCAATTTTGAATATCGAACGGCGAAGCTAAATTTAGTTCTTGAAAATAAATTTATTTATTCTTGTGACAAAAGAGGTCGCTTCGCTATTTTCATCAATTTTGAATATCGAACCTTTTTTTCCACTTACCTCACAATCGAGATGTAAAGCAGAGTAGTCAGCTCGGGTGTAAGCATCAATTGCACCCTCGAACTATAAGCGCCCTCGCTGCGCTCGTGCGCCTAAATATCTCGGGCTGCAATTGATGCCTTACAGCCCTTGGCTACTAATCTACTATTAATACTGCTAACAAGGTTACAAATTTCATACAAACTATTTACATTACAGTTAACATAGCGGATATATTTATATTGATTACACAAACTTAGGATGTTATTATTCAAACTTTTTACGGTAATATAGTTATTTATAAAAATATTCAAAACAATTATGTCATTATTTGTAACAGTGTTCAACAATTTGTATTGTTGTGACGTCACAATTTCAAAATCAATCGTTTTCTCCTATACATAATATAAGTTTGTCACAGTCACATCGTGTATTTTTTAACACTTCGCTACTCAGGGCATAAGGTTTGATTTTCATACTTAGACTTATTTCTTATAAATATACATGTTCCTTTCTGCGCCAGCCACATATTTTGTATTCGTTGTTGTTTCCTGAGATCCCTTTATATCAGGTTCGTTTTGTTTAATCCTATTCAGTTCACTTGCAAGGTTCAAAATTAATTTTTCAGCTTGCTTTAAATGTTCTTCTGACTCCCGTATTTTTATCTTAAGAGGTGTCAAAATAATATTTTTTTCAAGACTTATTTTTGCTGGGTGTATACAATAGGTCATAACAGGTATGAAGAGTGTTTCTCTTCTGCTTAGATTTTTGTGTAGGTAGTGCTGTTTTGTGCAGTTTTAAGGAATTATTATCATTTCTGGCTCTTTCCAATTATCCTTTTAATTCATTATTATCAAGGATGGTGTTATCTAGTTCATTTTGTGTCGTATTTAAGTCTTGGGTGTGTTGCTTTATTTTCTTTCTTTTCCTGTGCTGAAAATAAATCCGAAAACTGAGAACTGAAAAAAAGAACGGAATAAGGTATCACGACCTAGCATTTAATGTTTCTCAAAATATTAGTAATGCTTTCTAACATGCATTATTAATTCGTATTTTATAAACATCTATTTGTTCTTTGTGCAATTACTTTTTATTAAATAAAAATATAATTTAACCTCTTGGCGGGCACCGCGAACACCGGGGTCCACAAACAATAGACGTTTCTATTGTGTCTCGTTTTGTGCCTGTTATCAAGTTACCAGCCGTTTTTATTTATTTAATCCTACAATAATAAAGTTCATATACCACTTCATTCACAAATTACATATTTAGTGATGTAGTATATTCCGGAACCGAGACGTACGTATGAATACGTCTATACACTAGCAGTACGCAAAATTCGTGTATATTTAGTATTGAAAATTTTAAAAAAATCATTATAACATATATTCGATCAATTTACTATGGCTGAGTTCTGGCCTTCTAGAGAACGGAATGACGCTGGCCCGTCCATCCCAACCCGGTTACTGCTGCCGCTGTAGTAAAAACACCCAACAATTTAAATACATAAATGGCCTTTAGGTGGCCAGATGTTCTGTTCGGCCACGCTGGGCCAGTGCGGATTGGTGGATAGAAACGGATGAAGTAGCGACCGGGACGAACGGCTTGTCGTGCTTTCTGTTCGAGTTCACAAAGTTTTAGTCACCCATCCAAGACCATTCATGTCTCATTGTCTGAATATACGTAATTATAAGCACTAACTTCTAACTTTTGTACTATTTCAGATTCCAAGTGTAGCGTTGGGCTTGTTGGGTACATCCATCGACTGGAAGTATGAAACAATATCCAACAACGTGTCGTGCCTCGCATTCCGCAACAAGCAGTGTCGCTTCGGACGCGGCCGCTGCCTCGGCGGCTCCACCAGCATGAACCTCATGATCCACACGCGCGGCACGCCCAGCGACTTCGACGACCTCGGCATAGCCGGCTGGGCCTGGGAGGACGTCCGCCCTTACTTCTTGCGCTTCGAGGGCTGTAAAGACCTGGACAAGCTACCGAGCTCCTCCGCACGTTATCACAATACCACTGGTACAATGCGTATGCAATTTTTCACAGATCCAAAGAATGATTGGCATTCTCGAATGATTAAAGGATATGAATCCCTCAACATACCATTCAATCCTGATCCTAATGCGGAAACAATTATCGGCGTCACTAAAGTCATCGGCTACGTTTATGAAAATGAACGCATGAGTAGCGCTCGCGGCTACCTCGGCAGGGAAGATGTCAAGAAACTTTTGAATGTTGCTACTAATACAAGATGTACTGGAGTCATCATCAGGGATGACAATGTTGCTCAGGGTATTACTGTGGTCCACGGCCTGTTCAACCTTAAGTTGCGATTGTATGCCGATAAGGAGGTGATATTGTGTGCCGGAGCACTCGCTACTCCACAGATATTGATGTTGTCGGGGATAGGCCACGCGGACCACTTAAATAAATTTAATATTCCAGTTCGATCCGACTTGACCGTTGGCGACGATATGACTGACCATTATGTACCCCTCGTATTTGTGAAAGTAGATCGCGATAAGACTATTATCCAGGACTTGCTAATAGCTAAAGCGTTGCAGTTCGCGCAGCTTCTCTTACTTAATCAAGGTCCATTGGGATCCAACGGCCTCTCGGATATTTGCACTTTTCTTAACACAAAATGTTACGACTTTGAGGAGCGACAGCTGAAGAACAACAGGTCTGAATGCCAATTACCAACACTGGAGTTCATGCACGCATACATAGACAAGGGCTTGATATGGATAGGATCGGAGATCTTTCAGAATACATTGAACTTAAATGACGCGGTCACGGAGCAGCTCAAAAATCTGAGCAAAGACTATGCGTTAATCTTAGAACTTCCAACACTGTTGCAGACGTACTCTAAAGGGACAGTGCGTTTGGCGAGCCGGGACCCGCTCGTACCTCCTGCTATTCTGCCCAACTACCTGTCAGACGACAGGGATCTGGAGGAGATGTTGCGGGCGATCACACTAATCGAGCGGCTAATGGAGACGGAGCCGTTTGTTGCGAATAACGCGTCCATCGTGCATTTGAAGTTGGAGGGCTGTCCCGCTTATGAGGACGGGGCACGGGCCTACTGGGAGTGCTACTGCCGGCACTTAACACAGACGGCGTACCACGCGGTGGGCACGACGGCGCTGGGCCGCGTGGTGGACGCGCGGCTGCGCGTGCGCGGCGTGCAGCGGCTGCGCGTGGCCGACCTCGGCGTGCTGCCGCGGCTGCCGCGCGGCAACACCGCGGCCTCCGCGCTGGCCATCGGCGAGCGACTCGCAGATTTTATACTTAACGGCGACTAAAAAAAATATCAATTTATTAGAATATCTAGATATTACTACTTAAATATTATTTTCACTTCAAAACGATTACGTACATAATAATATTAAGTACTAATTATTAGTATCTGTATTAGTCTGGGACCACGTCATGCCATCGATTTGGGCTCGTTTGTTTCGTCTTGACGAAACCATTCACCATCTCACGGTGCTAGATGACGGTGCTAGAAGGAGACCATAGGAACTTAGTAACTAAGCGATACAACCTTGTCGAACTTTATGGCGTACTGCGGGCTACATAACAGAAAAATACTGCTGCAAGCTACATAATAGTGATTCTCGCACCATAAGCACAAAAAAGTTACAAATAAAGAACCCATATTGCAAACTATACGCCTATTTTTTCTATGAATAAAATCTTGTTACATTTTAATGAACATCGAAGAAAAATGGTCGTAGATTGCAATGTAGGTATTTTTCTTATCAGGCTTTAATTATTTTTTATAGTAATAAAATAATAAAAGCTTAGTTTAAAAAAAAAGTTTTTTTAAATTTTTATACATATAGGTAGATACATCATCTCCACAGTCTTTACTACACGTTGATTAGTCATTATGTGTCCTTGTCCTACATCCCCAAAGTGTTAGGCAGAGGTGTTAACACCCACATTTATGTTAAGTCCCTGTGTAAAAGGGGACAAATCTATTATGAATATGCTTAATTATTCGAGGAATGCATATTATTATGTCGCAGTAAGATAGATACGGCCCTAATATAGTTATATCCTTAGAAATATAATTGTTTACCGGAATATAGTTATACGAAAGCGTCAACTACTAAAGAAGACATTGAAGTATTTCGAACCGAGCCATTTTCATTGTAGTTCAATGTAGATTGTGACACTCTTGCAATTATATTCCGGCCTAGGGATATTTATATTACGATTTTATCTATCTAACGCGACACAGACATTAAAAAAATATAAAAAATAATATAAATAACAAATTTAAATAATAAATGAGACTGAATTTCAACATTTAAAATGGTGTATTACCTACACGATATATTTATGATAATTTTGCTGAAAATATAAGTTTTTATTCATTTGTGAGTATATTTTATTATTATTCTAAATATTATGACCCAAGTGACCCGCGTGGACAGTGGTACACCGAAGATTCGGTGAAGGTCGGAACAGTTTTCACGTGGTTTTCACTGACTCGCCTCGAAAAACACCTTGGACCTTGGGTATGGAAAAGCCTTGCCTAGTAAGAACTAGATATAATAGTTCGGTCTAGGAATGACTCAAAGGAGGGTATAGAGTGCGTGAGCGGGAATCTAAGCAATTTCTGCAGGAACTTATTCAGGGTGCTGAGGGAGATAACATACTAAAAGTCCTGACGTCTAGGAGGGGAGCCGGAAAGGGGGAGGGGTGTACAAAAGGTCTCAATTTTAGATTTCCCTAAAACGCTGTAGCAAAACATTTTCTAAAATGAAATGAAAGCTTATTAAATTCTCCATAACTTTGATTCTATACGTTATAGAGAATTTAATAAGCTTTTATTTCATCTTCATTCATATTTTTTATTTCATATTTTTGCTACAGCAGCGCACCGTTTTTGGGATATTGGCGAAAAATCTAAAATTGAGACCTTTGTTTACATTATAAAAGTTCTTTTTAAGGAGCCACTTATGTAATTTCCTATGGAATAGTTGAGTATTAAGATCTTTTAATACATTTGGAACCTTGTTGTATATTTTAATACACATATTTAGTTTTAATGTAGACTTTGATGCTGATTCATTTAAAGAAAAAGATTTTTATATTTAGGACCAAGTAATAAATTGGGCATTACACATAATGCCCGGTCATTATGAAAAATGCTAAATATGAGAGGAGAGGGCAATTTGATAATAATTATTCAAATATTCAAACTGCCCGGGCCTTACATCTTTTGGGCAAAGTAATAAAAGCTGACACTGTGGTATAGTGGTTAGTACGCTTTTGATATTGAATTCAATGCTACTTTCGCCATGATCAGCTTTCAGGGTTTCCTACCCCTTCGGGGACATAGGCGGATAGGTGGATTACTCACCCACACAATGCCAGTGATTGTGTTGATCTTATATAATAGAGGGCCAGCCTATTGTCATTGCCGTAACCGGGCATTATATAAACTCCATAACTATTTTGTTTTTCAAACCGAAATTCTAAAAGCCATTACAACATATTACACGCTACTAAATATAATCTCTGCAGTCTTAATGTATCCCACGGGAACCCTTTAATCTTCAGGAATAAAAAGTATCGAAGATAATGACCAGGGACATAAGGTATGACCATGCAAAATTTCATTGAAATCGGTCCAGCCATTTCGGAAAGTAGCCCGTATAAACAGACAGAGAAACAATAAATTAAAATAAATATTTTTTTGGGATTTTCCCTATTTTTACACCCATCTGACTTGGTTTGGAAATTTTTTTTTCTATGTACAGACATTCGATTTCTACAGTTTTATTATATGTTTAGATATATAGATAAGTTACCCCGCACCGTGTCACAAGCTCTGTTATCAAATTGGCCAATTATCAAGGAGTTATATGATAATGATCGTGCTATGGGATAAATAATGAAGTTTAGATACTTATTAATCACTAAGCCCGATAGAGCTAGACATTACTTATAATGCTCATGCACATTTGTTATAATGCCCACATTTATCACCTGGTCACTTTTAATAATATTAAAATAATATACTTATTTAATATCACTGGTACTTACCTATTGTAAAAACGGTGTATTCAAACGACATTGAAAATAAAAGAACGCTCTTTTGACGTAATATATTGCTAATTATTTAATTACAGCTAAACAACGCAGGTGCGTACTGGCAGGTATTTGTGTAGCCCATTTGTGCAAATACCACGATTTTGATGTGGTTCATCAATGAACATCTCAAGAAACAGTCAGAAAACGAGATACAATATAGAATCGTTCATTGCTCGCGAACACCGATGCTCGATTGACCATCTTGACCCTCCACGAGTTAATGGATTCTTATGTATTTACCGAAATGAATTAATTGAGCAATAATTTGAAACATGTTAATGCCCAATCATGAATCTAAAGAAGGAACGTGTGTGTGTGTGTGTGTGTGTGTGATGATAGCCTCAAAATATTTTAAATTTAAATCGACGATGGAAAGGTAAAGTCGCTAAAGCACCTTACACTCAGTGATGAAAAACTAAAATATTTATTGACCAGCGACTGGCGTGGAGTGGATAAGCAATTTTAACGTGCTAAAAGAAACTGTTTTGAAAGCCATAACTAAACTTTGCATTGACAAAACCGTCTCCGAACAATATTTTGACGAATACAATACCTATGCGCTTACCAAAGGTGACTTATACCTATATGAAGGGTTTTCTTCCAGATACCGACGTTGAAGATGAAGAGTAAAATTATTAAATGGAAGCCGAATATTTATCTTCTGTTGTTATATCTATAACAAAAAGTTGTCAATCACCTGTTAATAACAAATCTATCAATCTTGCTGTCTCTCTTTCTTAAGTTTAACATTTAGTCAACAGTAACACTGATTTTGATGAATCCGAGCGCGGCAGACTAGCAGTTAAACACGAAGCCTGGTGTTGGCTGGTTTAACTGTGATGTCGTTATCAGCCTAGCCGAAATCAAGGCGGCTCAAGGACAATTAAAAATGCAAAAGAATCGGGAGAGGGCGGAATTTAGAATGTTAAAAAAATTTTGAATGAAATAAAGTGTATCTTGAAAACAATAACAATAAACATTAAATTAAAAACCACACCTGTGTCTTAAAAGTCTTAAGAGTAAATTAATATCGATTTATTTTAGATCAAGAGATTAATATGTATTGTAACCGGCACCTATTCAGATCTTCCATTATCTATAATAATTAATAATTTTACTAGAATACACCTTTTCATGCGTTGTTTAAATATTATATTTATGTCATAAGTCAGCGAGAAGTCGTCAAGACGTACATTTATACTATGAAAATAGCCTCTATTGACTAGCTCATAGAGGCGATGACAAGGTCAATATGTGTTGTATGACTTGCAGGCATGTGTATGTGTATTGGCAGAAATAAAGGTGTTTCGTTGTCATGCTGTTAGTCATTAACTTGAACGGCGGGAGTAGTGAGATGCAATTAATTGGGACGATTTTTAGGTAAGTGTTGCTCTTCATATTCACATTTCACAGGTGAAACATTACACGCAATATAACATTCTACCTTTAATTTTTGTGTTCTGTTAAAAAACTGACCGCGGCGCGCGCCTATTGAAATGAGTGATGCAAGAGACTCAGTCTTTTAAGGCCTTTAATAAGGACTGGGCTCATTTTTGGAGATTCACGAGTAGATAGCCTTTAAAGTCATAAGTTCTAGAGTTAAAAGGCTAAACGTGTGACGACTAATTTGAGTCGAAGTAGTTTAACTTCAGATATTAAGGGCCACTTGCAAGAAATTTTAAACCTAGTTTAAATCTCGATTTTGTCAATTTTTGACATAAGAGCCATAGTAAAATTGTCAAAAAATAGGAAAATCTAGTTTTAAATCTCGACTTAAATTTCCTGCAAGTGGACCTTAAGAACTAAGTTGCTATTAAAACAAAGATTAAAACAACTCACGCCTTAGCGCTTCTGCAGGAATTTCACTGCGCATGTGTGTATCCATGACAACGCAGCAGAATGCGCCTGAGACGAACGGATAGCGAGCGAGCCATCCCATACTCTTCCTTCCTTGTTTTAACTGTATATTTACAATGTATATTTCTTATGTGAGAGTGTATGTCACTAAACTCCTCCTAAAAGGCTGAATATATTTTGATGAAATTTTGTGTGTTCAACACACACACAAAATTATCATCATCCCCTTCCTCATCCTCACCCGCATCCCTACAATGTGTGCTTGATAATTCCTCTACCTACTACTTCCTCATAATCACTTCCTCAACAACCCTTCTCCTCAACAAGTCCTCACTACACGAATTTTGTTACATTGCGTCATACCTACTAGCAATGTCTTCGTCAAATTCGTTCATTGCATGTACGTTTCACTAGTCTCATATCGTCACGCTTCTAGCCGCGAAGAAGATGGCAGAGTGAGAGCTGTAAAAAACCCATATTTCGCCTCCTATGTCCAGTCCCCAGGTGGCGAGCCTGTTGCCATGCGCAGAGCACAATGCAAGACAAGCGATATTCGCTATCAACTGTACTTAAATTTATTAAACAAGTCGTGCCGTCTTTCCTAGCTCAGCTACCGCTGTCTTAGTTCGGTCGGTAGTCTCGGTTTCCAAATCTATTTGTTCTCGGCAACATGTCTTCCACTCTCGGTCACACATGTCAACTCTAACTCCTTTCCTAGCCATGTCCTCATTCACAAAATGCGTTCCATGCTCACATTTGAGTATTAAATTATCCTTAACTTCTTGTCATGAATTCATTTTAATTAATGTTTAGTAAGATCAAAAATATTACTTGAAAATGACAGATAACAATTAATTTTTGAATAATATCAAGTCCGTGTATTTATACAAATGGCTTGCAAATACCTACCAGTAGTTACATAAACGTTGGGAATTATTCCAACAAACCACATATCAACTAAGTATTTATAAATTTTTTATTACAAAGAACATTTAATTAGTTCAAATTGTATAATTTGAACTAATAATCTGAGCAAGCCAAATCTTGTATACCTGTCATATTATGTAAAGAAAACAACACTACTCGTATTAATACAATAGTTTCTTTGTGATCAGACTGTTTGCCCGCCGTCACGTCACAAGTGTCGCACCGTCCTTTGAGGGACGTCTGCTACTACAGCGTCTGCTGTGTCAATGTCTATCGCAATTGCCAAAACTGGAAAGCTCCCGAAGCAACATTTGGTAGATTTGGTCGGATATACATAATTGATTGGGAACGTTAACGTTTAGCTTTGAAACAATATTAATAAAAAATTACCATTGTTCACAATGGTGCTGAACAATGGTGCTGGTGCTGGTTGAATTTGAATTCCTGATGAAAACTTTTAGGTCGCCAAGGTAAATTATACCTATAGGTAGTGTCCGACTGAAACACCGAAACCAAAACTTTCTGACAAGGATCACGTTTTCAGGAAAAAATTAGGAAAACGCAATTTTATATGATTATCCTAAAATCTATGTATTAGATTACATAGATTGATAGATTGTGTGAATGAGGACATGGCTAGAATGGGAGTGAATGTTGACATGGCGTGTGATAGGGGAGAATGGAGGAGAAAGACTCGTTGCGCCGACCTCAAATGAAATTGGGAAAAGGGCAGGCTAATGATGACAAAAATCTATGTTTAGTTTATAGTTTACCTACTGTTATGCTATATTACCTAATGATCAGGTTATGCTTTACCAAGGCCTGTAAAGGCTTACAGCAAGGGTGGTGTTTAGTCGGTAGGAGTCCGACATAACCCCCGGCCGGCCGGTGGGTATCCAATGAGGGATTCACCACCTCCTTCTCCCGCATGAGAAGGTAAGGAGTCCTCCTTCAGAGCCTCGAAAAAAAAAAGTATGGATCGGAATGTTGGGCTATGAAAAAGATGGATGAAAATAAATCGCATGTGGCCGAAATGCGTATGTTAAGATGGATGTGTGGAGTGACGAAGATTGATAGAGTGAAGAATGAGTATATCAGGGGATGCCTGAAAGTTGCTCCAGTGATAGAGAAGTTGAGGGAAAAGCGGCTGTCATGGTGTGGACATGTTTTAAGGAGAGAGAATGAGCATGTAACGAGAAGAGTTATGAATATGAGAGTGGATGGTAATGCAGGGAGGGGAAGACCAAAGAACAGATGGATAGATTGTGTGAATGAGGACATGGCTAGAATGGGAGTGAATGTTGATATAGCGCGTGAGAGGAGAAAGACTCTTTGCGCCGAGCGCAAATGAAATTGGGAAATGGGCAGGCTTATGATGATGATGCTATATACCGAATTCAAAATGAATTACGTAAAAAGTCACTACAAACGAACTACAAACACAAGCCTGTTACGACATGATTAACAAAGTGCTATGGGGATCCACCAGCAACAGCAACATTGACATTATAGAAAGATTTCAGAGCAAATCCTTAGAACAATGCTCGGCATCCCCTTGGCATTAAAACTGTCCGGCAAGAAATAACCAGAAACAGCTTGAAGTACCAGGAGAAACTGGCAACTCATGTGAATGAAATTGCCCAAACACTAAGTGGAGAGTGTGGACTCCAACATACTCGGCCTAAGAGATACGATAACCCAAATCTCACCAAAAGATTCCCAAAATAAGAAATTCGGAGAGTATGTTGAAAATAAATTTTTCAGCATTTGTTGACTCTTGTAGAAAAAAACCCGTCAGTTTTTTTCAAACAGCCAAAGTAGTGGCTTATTGTTCTTAGAACAAATTTCCATGACGCAGAATAAAACAAAAAAAAAATTTACAAAGTGGTCGCGCCAAAATGTTTTCGTCGCTGACGATTGAATGGAATTCAACATGCCGAACATAACTGACCACAGCGCGAGAACTCCCAATTCGGTCATAGTTCCGGCGCGCATACCACCGAAACTAAGCCTACCTCGACTGAAACCATATTCGACATTTTACTTCTCTGCGCAGGTGGTGTGTGCTGGCCGCGGCGTGCGCGGCGGCGCGCGCCCAAGACGACGGCTGGGGCGGCGCCTCCGATCGCGGGTACAAGCTGCCGCGGGGGATTTCACTAAAGGGTACTGCCCACAGAACTTCTTTTTCTGTTTTCAACTATAAAGATGAATCTGGCATAAAACTTTTTTCAACTTGTGTGTAACCAAACATTCAATTATGACACAGATGGACAGCGGTTCGAGTACATCGTAGTGGGCGCGGGCGCGGCGGGCGCGGCACTGGCAGCGCGACTGGCGCTGGCCGGCCGCCACGTGCTGCTCGTCGAGGCGGGCGGCGAACCCACCCCGCTTTCCAAGGTCCTATATTAATACACAATCACCTTACAATTTAGAAGATATAAGTCATTAAAGATAAAAGCAGATTTCTCAGTACTCAATGTCTATCGCAATTCCAAAAACTGGAACGCTCAACATTTAGAAGATTTGGTCGGATATACTTCATTAATCGTTCAAGCTTTCAAACGATATTTGAGTGGTTCCAGTTTGAAATCTTTATCGGTATCGAGCTCTCGTCACTCGCTAATGGTATCCGATATATCGCTCCTCCCTCTAGTTAAACTGTATTTATTCATGCATTCTTTTGTTGACCTCCACTTTTAAAAATAACATCACGCGTCCATCAACGAAGGTGTCAAGACCCATATTTTGCCCGATACCTCTAAGGCCCCCTGGTAACCGGGGCAGAGCTTGTCGCCATGCACGGACACAGCGTATGGCAAGCGATATTAAAATTAAAAAAAAAACATTAAAATTACTTTTAGGCCAAAAACACACAGTCGCTTAAAGATTTTTGAAAATAATGTAGAAAATTGACTCCACTATCTCAAAAATTCTAATAATTTAAGTGAAATGTACGAAAATTTATGTTATAATATAAATTCTGAATTTATAAGCATATTTAAATATAAAAACGGTTTTATACTTCAATAATTCAAAAAAAAAATTCAGTGATTGGGCTTCTCCAGGTATTTCTATACGATTTATATTATGAAAAGTCCTTATCAGTCAGTAAACCAATCGTTTATAAACTACGTCAGAAATTATTCCAAAATATATAAAAAAGTGTGTAATATTGCAAAGGCAACGTTTCTTAGTAATAAAATAAGAAAATCTCACAAAAAAGTTAAGACTACGTGGCAAATTATACATCAAGAAACTGGTAAGAATAATTAGAAATATTGCTCCTTATCAAGCTGATATTTTTAATAAATGTATTGTCGATGGGGTGTTTCCCAATCCATGAAATACAGTAAAATTATTCCTGTATTTAAATCGGGAGACAAATCAGACCCCACTAATTTTAATTTCCATCTGATATCAATATTACCTACTCTAAGTAAAATATTTGAAAAAGTCATTCAGAATCAGCTGAATTCATATTTTAGATTAAATAAATTATTTCACAACATACAATTCGGCTTTACCAAATGTAGAAATACTACAGATGCGGGTGTCCATTTCATGAAGCAAAATTTGATGCCTCGGAAAATAAGCAGGATGCTTTAGCTGTCCCCTGAGATCTGTCCAATGCCTTCGACTGTGTAGAGCATAAAACATTATTAGGAAAATTACAGCACAATGGCGTTTCAGCAAACGCGATAAATATAATAAACTCATATTTGTGTGATCGATTACAAGAGGTGATTATAAATAAAACCGAGTCTTCAGGGCGAATTTCAATGGGCGTACCTCGAGGTTCGATATTAGGACCTCTACTATTTCTTATTTATGTAAACAACCTTCCATCTTATGTTAACAACTTATGTGAGACAGTATTATTTGCAGATCTCTAATTTTTTAAATTAATAATAGAAACAAAAAATCTTTGACGATGTGAATACCATTTTCAAAGTAATGTATTGGTTTAATTTTAACAATTTATAATTAAATTCCAAAAAAACTTAATGTATACAATTTTCTTTGCCCAACGTAAAGCTGGTCAATACAGAAATTAAAATTAATGAAGAGGTTATACAATGTGTGGATTCAACGATGTTTTTAAGAAATCACCTTAGATTCTCGTTTGCAATGAAGAACTTATATTGCGCTATCGGGAAGACTCAGTTTTTCAGTTGCTGAAAAAAAGATTACATTTTGATGTTAAGACAGCGAGACTTGTATATTTTAGCTACTTTCATAGTGTTATGTCGTATGGTCTGCTGTTATGAGGCAAAGCAGCTACTATTCACGATATTTTTGATTCTCATTTCATGCCTGTGATTCATGTGTCATTGCCTGTAAGCAGGTGCCACTGTCGATGTCTGGTCAAACTCATACTTATCTGATTTGTAGAAATAGCGTTATCAATGAAATTTTCTTTGGGACTGTATGGTACGGCAAGAATGGAAGATGACCTGGTTTTGTATATACTACTTTTTAAATTTTCTTTGATTAATCAACGGAACCTTAATTTTATTTTTCTTTAAGTAATATTTTAGAATTATATTTATTATATTTATAATGGAAAATATAGTAAACTTCAGAATATATAGCTCAGATATTTATTTTTACTTCTAAAACTTCAATGAGGTTGTAGTTTATGCAATTTTTTGTTTAAAAAAGCAACCCAAAGGGAGGATAAAAGCTTGCTGAGTTTCTTGTCCGTTCTTCTCAGAACAAAAGGCTGGTAGTTTTGTGAACGGATGGCGTAGATTATCACTTTCACAAAATTTGTAAAATGCTTTTGACGTTCATAAGCATGTGCTATAACGCATCTAAACTTTAATAAACGATATTGAATTTTAAAGTGGCATAGGCGCTGAATATCAAACCGGCTACCACTTGAACGAGTAGTAGCGTTGTTCTAAACTCGATTACCGCTGCTTCGTTTTTAAAATGTTATTTTAGAAACCAAGACTACAAATTTTTCTTTTGACTATTCTCAGAAAATGGCTTTGTGGTAGATAGTGAAGGGTAGCAAAATTTGACATTGTGGTCAACAGGTGGCGAATGTGCCTGTTCCTTGCACCAGGCGAGGCAAGCCATATTCACAATAAACTGTACATAATCTTATTCAATTCATTGGTGGCGACGCGACGGGATCGAACCCGCGAGTCCCGCGGCCTCTCGCAGTTCTCCGTCCGTCCCAACTCGGCTACTGCTGCCGCTTTACTAAAAACACCCAACAATTTAGATACATATATAGGTATCCGTTGGGTGGCCATATATTCTGCTGGGTGCTCAGTTTTGGCCTAAGGAATGTGTAATGATATTACCACATAATATCGAGGTCCTTGTAGGGCACCACACAAATAAAACTCTTACTCTTAATTGTGTTGTCTCAATATCGTCCTAAGCCTTTCTTAGTCCCACTGATGAACACAAGCCTTCATCATGGAAAAACATAATGAGGAGTATGGGCCGTAACACCACCACACTGGCCCAATGCGGATTGGTTGATAGAAACGGATACAGTAGCAACCGGGAGGAACGGCTTATCGTGCTTTCTGTTCGAGATCACAAAGTTTTGGTCACCCATCCAAGACCACTCATGTCTCGTAGTCTGAGTTTACGTAAGCACTAACTTCTAACTTTTGTGTTATTTCAGATTCCAAGTGTAGCATTGGGCTTGTTGGGTACATCCATCGACTGGAAATATGAAACAATACCCAACAACGTGTCGTGCCTCGCATTCCGCAACAAGCAGTGTCGCTTCGGCCGCGGCCGCTGCCTCGGTGGCACCACCAGCATGAACCTCATGATCCACACGCGCGGCACGCCCAGTGACTTCGACGACCTCGGCATAGCCGGCTGGGCCTGGGAGGACGTCCGTCCTTACTTCTTGCGCTTCGAGGGCTGTAAAGACCTGGACAAGCTACCGAGCTCCTCCGCACGTTATCACAACACCAATGGTACCATGCGTATGGAATTTTTCACAGATCCAAAGAATGATTGGCATTCTCGAATGATTAAAGGATATGAATCCCTCAACATACCATTCAATCCTGACCCTAATGCGGACACAATTATCGGCGTCTCTAAAGTCATCGGCTACGTTTATGAAAATGAACGCATGAGTAGCGCTCGCGGCTACCTCGGCAGGGAAGATGTCAAGAAACTTTTGAATGTTGCTACTAATACAAGATGTACTGGAGTCATCATCGGGGATGACAATGTTGTTCAGGGTATTACTGTGGTTCACGGCTTGTTCAAGCGCAAATTGCGATTGTATGCCGATAAGGAGGTGATATTGTGTGCTGGAACACTCGCTACTCCACAGATACTGATGTTGTCGGGGATAGGCCCCGCGAACCACTTAAATAAATTTAATATTCCAGTTCGATCCGACTTAGCAGTTGGCGACGATATGACTGACCATTATTTACCACTGGTATTTGTAAAAGTAGATCGCAATAAAAATATTATCAAGGACTTGCTAATAGCTAAAGCGTTGCAGTTCACGGAGCTTCTCTTACTTAAAAAGGGTCCATTGGGATCCAACGGCCTCTCGGATATTTCCACTTTTCTTAACACAAAATGTTACGACTTTGAGGAGCGACAGCTGAAGAACAACAGGTCTGAATGCCAATTACCCACACTGCAGTTCATGCACTCATACATAGACAAGGGCTTGATATGGATAGGGTCGAAGGTCTTTCAGAATACTTTGAACTTTAATGACGCGATCACGGAGCAGCTCAAAAAACTGAGCAAAAACTATGCGTTAATATTAGAAATACCAACACTTTTGCAGCCGTACTCTAAAGGGACGGTGCGTTTGGCGAGCCGGGACCCGCTCGCACCTCCTGCTATTCTGCCCAACTACCTGTCAGACGACAGGGATCTGGAGGAGATGTTGCGGGCGATCACACTAATCGAGCGGCTAATGGAGACGAAGCCGTTTGCTGAGAATAACGCGTCCATCGTGCATTTGGAGTTGGAGGGCTGTCCCGCTTATGAGGACGGGGCACGGGCCTACTGGGAGTGCTACTGCCGGCACTTAACACAGACGGCGTTCCACGCGGTGGGCACGACGGCGCTGGGCCGCGTGGTGGACTCGCACCTGCGCGTGCACGGCGTGCATCGGCTGCGCGTGGCCGACCTGGGCGTTATGCCGCGGCTGCCGCGCGGCAACACCGCGGCCACTGCGCTGGCCATCGGTGAGCGACTTGCGGACTTCATACTTAACGGTGACTAAAAAAATATGAAGTTGTTAGAAAATCTAGAAACGATTGCCATTTTAATATTATTTGTTTCAAAAATTTGTGCGTATATTTTCTCATAAGCAAGTTTTATGAATATGTTCAGTTTTTCGAGAAATATACAGGTGATTAAATCTATGGTATGAGACTGCATTTGTAGATAGAACGTATTTATTTATTTATGATAACTTTGTTGAAAAAAATTATTTCTATTAATGTGTGTTTATTTTTTTATATTCCAAATATTACCCTGTGCCCTTCGTGTACAGGGCGCCCACGAATTAGACCGACAATCCGGTGAAGGTAGCCGCTGGATGCGTGTAGTGCTGGGCCGATCGTTGTGGAAGTAAAAGGCTACCTCGTTTTATAAGAGCGATGTGTAACAAAAGTGGTGTAATGTTGTCTTTAGTGCCAAGAAGGACGAGCCTCGACTGGTGGAATCTGAAGCGACCCTCTGCAGTGGTAGAATATTGACGGCTGAATGAATATTGAGCGAATGATTGAGTGTTCTTGAACGAAAACTTCTCAGGGACAACGATCGTTAGTTTTTCGAACAACTTGCCGACCCACTGCCACTTGGGGCGCGCAATTCTTTAAACCACGCCGGCAGCTATTTATCCAACGGCACTCCTGGTTAGACTACTAATCAAATAAAGTATTAATTGAGGTTTCATAAAGGCAATGCAAAAAAACTACAGCACCTGCATAAATACCGTACCTAAGGTCTTATAAGCTTGATGACGTGATTAGTTAATTACTATTTGTATTCAGAGCGGCCTGTCGTCGTCGCGTGCATGCTGGTAAAGCGTTTTTTCATTCAACGAGAGCTTTCTTCGAAGAAATTAATATACCAAACTGCATTATTGACTCAGTGTTTGCTTAAATTTTTACCAGTCGTTTCATTTTGGTAGTAAGCGGTAGGTAAGTATACAGTTTTCTAGAAACTATGATGTGATGAACTCAGCAGGCTCTAATACACAGTTTAATCTGAGAAGTTCAGCGTAAACTTGAGCAGTGATTCGATATACACGCTCAGGTTTGCTTGTATGTTATCAAGATAATAATGACATTACGTCGGGGATAGTGCAAGTTTGCGTAAATAGCATTGGATAATTGCGGATATCTAAAAATTTAGTCAATTTGAGTTTTCGCGTGCAATCCACGCTAAAGAGGCAACTTATTATGTGTTAACCATCCCCTGTAAAACTTGATTTATTGCGTAGATGACGTACCTATGATAGATTCGCGGATTCCAGTTATTTTATTGAAATAATTAAATATATATTTTTAAGTAAAACTGATTAATTTTTGTAATGATAACGTATAAAAATATCATTGTTAAGTAACGATATTACGAGGAAAATATAACTTTAGCATGTATCTTCGGTTTAGTTTTGATTTCTCCAAAATCAAAATCAAAATCAAAAATATCTTTATTTTATAGGCTTGATATACAAACACTTAAAAACGTCAATTTATAAATAAGTGAATCTACCACTCGCTCGGAACGCAGACATCCCCGAGAAGAGCGAGCCAGAAACTCGAGGGTTGCTCTTTTTTTCACATTTTTTACAATTCTTGTTTTTTATAAATGTTAGGCTAGTACAATTAATTGGGTGAACATAGATATTATGAACATAGATTTTTAGCATTATAATCCCATTAAAGATATGCTATATTTTATACACGTTCGTCTCCTCGCCCGTTCTGCGGTTCGTTAATCAGAGAGTTTGCGTAAACCGAAGCAGAACCATCACATGCCATTATTTCATCCCGGTGGATCTGAACACTGCGGAGACGCGTTCACTCCACGCGAGTGACTGGAGCGCCTGAAGCTCTGAACAACACAGCGTCCAGTGCTTGAATAAAAGCATGCAGCTTCTGCTGCTGTGCATCTATCAATAAAGGTTTCTAGTATAATAATAAAAAAATTTACACACAACAGTAACTATCATAAAATAACAGCAAAATTGCAAAATTGTAAGTAATTGAAATGAAAAGTTTATTAAATTAACGAACACAACCCTTTCATACAAAACCCTTTCTTACATAATGATCAACATGCAGCAGCGTGGAAGGTGCTGCACGAGATGTGGGACTCCAAGAGGCAGAGCGGCGACTGCCCGTCGACAGAAGACCCGTGTTCACACCTCAAACTCAACCAAACCAAAACATAGTATAAACGAAATCCAAATGAAATTTAAACCAAACTTATCACAACCTGAACCTGAACCCAACCTAAGCCAACAATGGGGCCGGTAAAACCTAAACATAGGTATTCGCGTTTCCTCAGAAGATGTTGACTTTTGGATTAAGATGGGTATTGTTATATTCTTAGGAATGTCTGTAATATTCTTCTGGAAAGGACTACGTAGCCTTTCATCTCACCGACCTTAGCGAATTTGTGATTTCTCCATGTAAATTATAGTTCCTCTGTTAGCCCCAGACTTACATCCGAGATGGAATATCATTGAATAAATTCGTAGTAGTTTGAAATGAATAAATAAAGAATTATAAGTCCTGTTCAAGTGGCAAGACTGAACGCCTCGCCGCACACTCAATTAAAATGGCGTCTCCGAAATAACTGCGCGAGTTTATCGTCACGCGAAATACGATGCCTCGTTTGATGGATTATTTTCTTGTTCATCTGAATACCGGCTTTGCTTCGTGTAACACGTATTGGCACGTGCCTGATAATTCTACTCTCTTTATGTAGAACAGAAATATTTGTTCTCTTAAGCTTAGCGAAGATCCAGCCAGATTCAAACGACTCTTGTTTACGAATCGGTAAAGTGTAAATTGAATCTTAACTCTCATTCAAACTTTGCTGAAGTGTGAGCCAAGTTCAAGTGAGTTAAAATATATTACGCGTAGGACATCTTTTAATTCTATATAACTACAATAAGGTATAGGCAAGATTTATGCAGTTTCTAGCACGGTTGGTATTTTTTGAAGTTCTCGAGAGTGTTATAAAATGCCTCGTCCTCAGCTTATATACGTCCCACTGCTGGGCACAAGACTTCCTCGCGGAGAAACACATGAGGAATATGACCCATAACACCACAACACTGGTCCAAAGCGGATTAGTACGTAGAAACGGTTGCAACACGGGGACCGACGGCCTAACGTGCCGTCCGAAGAACGGGGGAGTTCAAGAGCACTAAGTTTTGGTCACCCATCCAAGGCTAGGCTATGGGGAAGGTAGCTTTGTTTTCGATAACATACTGACCACTATGCCACCGAGCTCTTCATAATAATAAAATGCCTAGATTGTAATAATTACTTTAGTATTTGGGTGCATTCAGCCTGTGCTAGGTTAATTTTAACACTACGCTGGTCCGTGTTTAAAGGACAAAAGTGAGTAAAAATTAAGCGTTTAATGAGCTTCGGCGACGATAGTTCCACAGCAAGACCACACTGCATATTAGTGTTATTTGTTTGCGATATTCTGTGGGTGCTATGTGCTAACCCAACGCGAGATAAAATTCCGGTGATACATTATTTTAGCTCGTTAAAAATAATCCAATTAAAAGCACTCAATAAACATTGCAATACTCTACCGTTAGGATAACCACAGCTTGGTTATTCTGATAGAATGATAAAATTTTTCTTAAAAAGTTGAACATTTCGACGCCCCCCTGCTGCGTGGTCTATTAACTCCCCGCGGAAAGGCTCCCGCTGTTTATTGGCGAAAAATTCCAGCCCTCGAATTTTCACCTCTGGAGCTCTCGATTTAATTCAAGTCGAGCCCTTTATTAGAACAAACGACTGGTTCGCCTCCCCTCTCCTTTGTCCCACATTTGTAATGGCTTCTAAGATTTTTAAAGATAAAAATTTATTCAAGCACTTCGGCAGAATATCAAATTGGTAAGAATGGGTTAGCTTGTTTAGAATTGTATCGCAATGCGGTTACAGAACTCTCGATGCTCTCGATGAGCAAAATATGGCACAAAAAGGTTAAACAAATCACAGACGAAAAAACGTTATAGTCCATCCACAACTCCACCCACATAGAACGAGACTATCGTTTCGTCTCGTGCGTGGAATGTGATTAAGCCATAACTTTTTCGACTGTGATTTAGTTGTGGTATAGGAATAATTATAGACTATCACGCCTTTCTTCCGTTGGGGTTGCCAGAGGTTACACTTCTCTCCTTGTTACGATCCTTGCAAATATTAAAAATGTTCTACATAATTGTGCTTATTCATCAAACAGATAAATAACAATTACATAAAATTTGTTGCTATGTCCTCAGCCTATATACGCCCCACTGCTGGGCACAGGCCTTCCTCGAGGTAGAACACATGAGGAGTATAGGCCGTAACACCACCACGCTGGCCCAATGCGGGTTGGTGCGTAGAAACAGTCACAATAGCGACCGGGACCAACGGCTTTACGTGCCTTCCGAAGCACGTAGGAGCTAGAGATCACAAAGTTTTGGTCACCCATCCACGGCCTGACCATGGCGAAGGTAGCCTTGTTTTCAATCGAAAGTCAAGGCATTTATTCCTATGAAATACCGTATTTTATGTTGATGCACGATTTAAGTAAAGCTTGCCGTTTCGAGACACAACCTAATTATAAAGTTGTAAGTTCGTTTGTCCCAAGTCGAGTTGAGGAAGGTCCCTGGTTATCAATAGAAGTGGCTCATGAGTGTCTTTGTATTTTATTTTAATATTTTACAGACGGCGGACTCTGCACAACTCACTTTCACATTTAATTCTAGGAATATATATTATATTAGCATACGCTGAAAAATATGAATTTATTGCGAAATATGTGAATTGTTGCACTTGGTTGATATTTTCAAGTCAACGTCAACAGTCAAGATGCATTTTTTTACTAGTAATAGTAATATTGAAATAAAACACACATTTAGCATGACATAAACGTAATGACAAGTTATCGCTATCCATAAAGTAAATCTAACGCACGTGAGGAGCTCATCACAGTACCTGTAATATTTACACATTCTCCCTAGGACAGAAAATCCTGAAAATTTTGCGTATGTTTGGCGTAGCATCCTATATAATATAACGGATAATGGCTAAGTAATATACAAATGTCATTACTATTCGATGTGCTTATAATACCTACTTTTTCTTGAAACTCAATAAATATTTGCCTAACGCCCGGAGAGGGAAACATCATAATTAAAAAGTTCCAGTATTTGCACAGATTTAAATTGGACCCAACACGGCCCATTGAGCTCAAAAAGTTGTTTTAAGCATGTTTTGCCAATAATACTTATAAAAAGAACAAAAAACAGGAATTATTAGTGAGGTTATGAGATCCCGTCCAAAAGACTAATTTTATTGGTTGTTTAGTTTGTTGGCTGCTTTTCTTGCCTAGCATGTCGTAAAAGGCGACTAAGGGCTACTGGGTCCTGGGTCTGTGATTGTGTAGGCGATGTGCTAGCCACTTGTTACTACTCTTTCACGATTTTTCATCTGACCAAACCGAATTTTTGTATGGCTAAATGTGGTCTTAAGGAACACAGTGCTCCTTGGACTCTGCCTACCTCTTCGGGGATTGCACCTTTCAAGGAATAGTATGCCATTCGTCCTCAGCCTATATGAGTCCCACTGCTGGCACAGGCCTTCCTCATGGAGAGCCTGAGGACCATAACACCACCAAGCTAGGCCCAATGCGACTGGGTGGGTAACTGGTAAAAACGGTTGCAATAACGACCGGGACCAAACGGCTTAATGTACCTTCCGAAGCACGGAGGAGTTCGAGGTCACAAGGGTTTTTTTGGTAACCTATCCAAGACCCGACCATGGCAAAGGTAGCTTTGTTTTCGACATCGAAAGTCACAGCGTATACTTACCACTTTGCCACTGAGCTTCTCAAAGGTCACTACGTACAACTTATTGTGAAGGACGCCAAGGGTATTGTGGCTGTCCAGCGGTAAGTGCGGTTTTAATGAAAGTTTAAGAGTTGACCAAAATGGAACATTACAATAAAAATACAATTTTTTTGTATATTAATTATTAACAATCCTTCTCCCGCCAGTGAGTTTGAAGAAAACTTCCCTAAATATTTAAATATTGTATTGAATATCACTCACATTGCACTTTGCCCGGTGCATGGCAAGGAATAGAATAGGAATCTAAGAGTAAATACATAAATATAATCACGAGTAAGTAATAAACCCTAGGTGTTAGTCAGAGACTAGGGAAAAGGTAGACGTGTCAACACCGACATTTCGCCAGATAAATAAATAAATAAAAATAATGTTTATTCTCAATTCTCAGAATAATAGCGGACTTAGCGCTTAAATTTGTAGCTGACCGAAAATCAAGGTGTTTGAATATACTGGAAACATAATTGGGTAAGTATGTATTTTTTTCTTTGATTTTATTTTAAACTAGCTGTTGCCTGCGACTTCGCGGTTACAATGGTTTTTTAACGGCGGCGGCTCAGGACCGCGAGTTGTGGCGATCATTGGAGGAGGCCTGTGTCCAGCAGTGGACGACAATAGGCTGATAGATAGATAAGTAGAAAAAACTGACGAGTGACAGAGGAGATGGAAGAGGAAGCTGTGCCGACCCCACCTAGAGTGGGACAAGGGCAAGAAGAAGAAGAAGACCGAGTTTAAGTAGTTTTGGCGCGCAAATTGTCGTATGTTTTTTGCTCTACTAATACTCATACAGTATTGCTCGTGACGTAGCCAAAAGTACATTGTCTTCCTGTTCGTTTAGAACTATATCGTTTTCATGTAGAATAAAGCATTATTCTATTCTAGTTATATCTCTTCTTCTTCTTTGTCCTGCCCTGTTCCCCATTCTATTTGGGGTCCTCGAAACATGTCTTCTGCTTCGACTATGTTCTATCACTCGCCAAGTCAACACTCACTTCCACCCTCATCATATCATCATTCAGGCAATCCATCCATCTTTTCTTTGGTCTTACTCTCCCCACGCGCCCATCCACTTTCAAATTCATAACTTTCTTGGTGACATGATCCTTCTCTCTCCTCATTACAGGTCCATACCAAGTAAGTCGTTTTTCTCTCAGTTTGTCAGCAATCGGGGCAACTTTCAGACTTCCCCTAATATATTCATTCTTTACTCTATCCATTCTCGTCACACCACACATCCACCTCAACATTCGCATTTCAGCTACATGCAATCTTTGTTCATCCATCCGCTTTACAGGCCAACATTCTGATCTATACATGATGACAGGTCTAATTACAGATTTACAGATTCTACTCGTAGTTATATCATCAGAGAAAATTGTCATTTCTGATCAAACTGATAAATTTATGCAAAAATAAGTAATTAGTAAATCTGAAACACATTCACCGATGTTGCTCGGCATTGTGGCGCAAGCCGACAGCAAAACTTATCCGGCGGCAAGGCCATCCCAGAATCCCAAGTCACACTACGTTTTTTGCACTGAGTCTATACTAACATACAGGCCTGCAGCTGCTTGTACTTTGTCAGATGGCAAGTAATTGTTTACAGATGCAGTTATAGATGATTATATTTTTTGCTTGAAAACAACTACTTACCTATGATTGCCTTTCCTGATTTTATGGAAAAAATAACGGGTTACTTACCCACACGCCGAACTCCTTAACGTAAAAATATGTAAATAGTATAAATTAAGCTCGCAAATTTCAAATTGCGTGAATATAAAAATCCTTTATCTCATCAAATTAATTGGAGTCAAAGGGGAGCATTGTCCACTGAGTCAATCAGACGGTAAGACTCATTGTTTACACGCGCCGCCGCGGCGCACGGATTTTTTAGGGGTTAAGGGAAGCTTTGTTTTTAGATCCAATTATTCTGAAGCCTGGGAGAAATATGGGTATTATTATTGAAAATATTTCATAACTAAAGAGGAGGTTTTCTTGTGACGTGACGCACTTTTATTCTCTTCAAAATAGCATTTACTATTACATAGAGTAAGTGTTTTTGGAGCCTTCACCACTGCAAACGTTGGCAATGCGCGGCATGTTTTGCAGGAGGGCCGGCGCAGGCGAGCCAGGGCGCATACCTACTGTTAAATATTAGCGGGCGGTCCTCTCACTACCAACCGTCATCCGCGTGATGGGTGCTAGTGATACGTAACTCTTTTGTGCTAGTGAGGAGACTTGACTTGACCCCACATACACAATAAATTAGAGTGCAATTAAATAGTAGATTGTAACTTTTACAAAAGTAAATAAACACAGAATTGCAATTTTCATGTTATATTTGAATGAATTATGTCCATATTTTGTAACTGCAACCCAATTGAGAAAGCCATAGTAGATTTCTAGGTTTTACTTCTTTATCAAGTAATAATCACGATGTTCCTATTTTATTTATTTGTGAACACATAGCAATAAAACAATTACATCTCATAGGTGAAAAAAAAGTTATATCAAATTATCTTCACTTGTTACATTGTTATAAATTGTCGTAGCCGTAGTTCAGTGGGCCGGAACGCCGGGATTGCTCAGTGACAACAGGTCTGAAACAACATTAATCAGTGTGGTTTCATAGGTGGGCTTATTTCATAACGAATAGGATTATCAATATATTTTATATGGAAAAGAGTGCATATGACAAGCGCTGGCCAACGACGCCGGCCGCCGTTAGGAATCTCTTGTCTGGTTTCTTTGGTGTCCAGCTTACCTATGAAACCCTAAACAATCTCTGTGACTCTGCCGATGCTGCCTATGCCGTGACCATACCAAGCTCTCGTTTATTATATCATAAGAGATGCGGGCGCATCCTGCAACTTTATTTGATGAATGGAAGAAAGAAAATATTATGTTTAATTCCCAAATACAATTGCGATCAACTGCACTGGAATGGCAGGCCAGCTCAGTGTTTTGTCAGACTCGAAGTTGTTTAGGTGCTAAAAGAATTATTTTCTATTCTTTTCTATGTTGGTCAAGAAGTAAAAAGAAAAAGAAATCGTATACTGTGTCGCGAGCAGGTAGCACCTTGACAAGAATCACACATAAGCGACTGTTGCTATTCACCATCAGATTTAGGTTGTTAGGGTTGAATATCAATTAACCTTATCACAACACGAGACCTAGTAGAAGCAAATTGTTCGCGAATGCCGGCGTTCGCTTGATCCTCAAGAGGGTATAAAATTAGAGGTTTGGGTACTCCGACGCGACGCGGCACCTAAAATGTAAATCATGTAAGAACTAAAGAGCTTTAGCAAATGTCTTACGGGTCAGGATGATCGGCCCACGAAACATTTTGGTCCATATTGTAGTATCCGTTGAACTTAGACATCTTGTCGCAGTTCATAGAGCTCCTGCGGCCAAGGGTCGTCATCCAGTATCTGTTCAACAGATAAATAAATATGAACTTGTTTTATTGCGAAGCTGGGGTAACAGACTTAGGGCCGGTATTTGAATGTTGACTTATCGTAGGATAAGAAATACCTATATACATTCATTGAAATACCGGCCCTTTAGATAAGTAGTAGTACTTATCTTAAGTGCTAGATTTGACGTAAGTGTCACTTTTGAAGGTAGACTTTAAGTACCACTTTACATTAAACCTGTTTTGAAATACACTTAAGTCAAACTTATTTTCAATCCTAGATTAATCCAAGATAAGTCAACATTTGTTACTTAACGCTCAGAAAACCAAATGTGTTAAGTTTACTATGCCAAATGTCAGGCAAGTTGATGTGGACATTACCGTGAATGGAGAAGTCTTAAAATTTACGAATAAGACGGTATTTCTTGGCATCACCTTGGATTCTAAATTGCAATGGAGCCCGTATATCATGACCTTGGCAAAAAGACTTAGTTCTGCTGCATATACGGTTTGGAAAATAAGGAATCTGACTGACGAAGGCACAGCGAGATTAGTCTATTTCAGCTATTTTCATAGCCTTATGTCATATTGTTGCTGTGGGGATCGGCTGCAGATATCCAAACAATTCGTATTACAGAAGAGGGCTGTTCGAGCCATCTAGGGCCTTAGAATGCGCGAATCTCTGCGACAGTTGTTTAAAGAAATTAACATTCTAACAGTTCCATCCCAATACATTTTCGACTGTATAATGTATATTTACAAAAACTTTCATCTGTTCCCAAAAGTATCTGATCACCACAGCATTAATACCAAAAAAAAGACAGAAACTTGCATTTCCGAATGTTAAACTTCACAAGGTATGTAATTCATTCATAGGTTTAAGCATAAAAATATTTAATACATTACCGCATAGTCTTCTGGATTTACCTACACACAGGTTTAAATTGCACATTAAACATTGTTTAATGAGCAAAGGCTATTACAAAAAGACGATTTTTTTAATGATAGAAATGTATGGGGTAAATCTATTCTTCATTAGTAATTGTAAATCTTATTATGATAACGTATTTATTTAAATAAAAATAAAAAATCTATCGCTGAGTTTCTTGCGGCACTTCTCAGTGATACGAGTTTATTGTTTTACATCGAAGTGCTGGTAGGGTATAAATTGACGTGCGAAAGTATTTCTAAGAAATCTATTTGCAATAAATTATTTCATTTCATTGAAATACCGGCCCTAAGATACATTATCTAAAGTGCATTACCATCTCGCTATTGCAATCTCGATTGTTTAAAGTAGCCGGAACTTTCAATGCGTGTTGCCGTCGCGAAGTACGGCGCCGAACTGAGTAATGACAGCAAGCGTCCCCGCTTCTCCGTCCTACCGCTCACATACCTAAGGCGCGGCCAACTAGTTCCGCGTGCACTACAATGTAAATGATACACGCGAATATGATAAAATCGCCCCAACTTTGTTTGGATACAGCGTAACATTTCCCCCCTTTCCATTCGACTCCATCGCTCGTTTACAACATTATAGTTATTACTTTGAACGATTACAGTTCAAGAATTAACAAACTTTTTCTTCGGCCTTCCTTTCTGCGCTTAATTATCGTTAATCAGTAATTTCATTGGTCGTAACATGGGTAAGCCTATTGCCGTTACCGAGTGTTGTGTATTATTTGTAATGGCCACACTGTGCTGTATCTGTGGTTTTGGTATGCACTGTTCTGTCTAACTTTAGTTCCCATTGTGGTCCACATGGACCCCCTAGACTCGACGGGAGCCTTGTTGTCTTTACATCTTTACATTTTTGTCGAGTTTTGGGAATATGCTAGAAATGTAGCTGCAGGGGGTCTACCGGAACCAGATAAATTTTGAATGTGGTCTATGAGAAAAATAAGCCTGGGAACTCTACAGTCTTTTATAAGAATACATATAAAACACCGAGCACTATATGAAATCTATGACCACTATAATTCAACCACTATAATTCACTATAATTCAATATAATTCAATTCAATTCAATATACCACCTTTCTCCTAACCTGATACGTGGTCATGACTAATTTTTCATTTGAAGGTTGTACCGCAGTACAAAATTAACTAAACAGTGTTTGTGTGCACACACAAACACTATTAAGTTAATTCTACAAATCAACAAATGTGTGCAAATTAATGTTTGCAGCCAAACACACAAGCCTCCTGGGATTGGAATCAGAACGCTGATCTCATCGGCATCTTTCAGCCTCTGGACAAGCACTCGGAATACTCACTCCGGGTAGATCATGCAGGCAATGAATCGGTTGAAGCAGTGCGTGGCGGAGAAGCTGAAGGGCGCGCGGCACTCCAGCCGCTTGGTGAGCGTGTACGTGGCGGCCACGCCCACCAGCACCTCGCGCCCACCGCGGAATGTCGTCACAGGCCCGCCGTGGTCGTTCTCATCATATAAACAACATACTAAACACATCATATTTAACACAGCTCTTCCCCTGGTGACGTAAAAGACAACGAACGGACTTAGAACTGCACAACCATCCAATACTCGTAGCTTATAGCGGCGATTATCGGATTTAACGTCTGGATGTTCTTAGCTCTGGCTCATCGCGCGCGCGAGCTGCGCACGAGTAAAGAACGGGCAGAGGAAAAGCTTCTCAGAACTGAGCAAAATTTTTAAATGTTGTCAAAAGATTATGAAATAAAAAAACTGTTTTCAGGTATTCACAATGTGTTTATGTGAGGGTGAGTAAGGTTAGCGTAAGGTTAGCGTGTACGGCACGTTACTGAGCAAAAGGCAATTTTTTTTAAATCCTATAAGGTATCAGTCTTGCGAGGTTGTTGATTTAATAATAGGTGGGTAATAATGTCATTTATGAAAATGTATAGGGCAATGTTAATAAATATTCTTACTTGACATATTCCTGGAACCTTCACAAGGTCGGGGTCGTTCTTGGTCGCCTCCATTCGCAGGATGTGCTTCATGCACGCCTGCCAGAACACACAAAATCATTTTGCAGTTACAGTTTAACTGCTAGGACAATCGCAGACAATGTTGATGAGTGATTTATTAAATGTGAACTGACAAAAATGTTGATGAGTGATTTATTAGAAATGTGAACTGACTTTAGTTCACATTTAATAAATCACTCATCAACATTTTTTAATTTGTGCGCCATGGTCATTATAGTTATGTTGATTATATTAGGTAAACATTGTACAGTTCACAAGCGTCATAAGTATTTGATTAAGTTGAGTAATATAGCTTCCGTACGAAAGATAACGATAGGTATCGATTTCAAGAAAAACATAAACTTGACCACTGCTACGGATTAAAGATGCACATCATACATACAAGATGATATTATTGTCTACAATATGAAGGTAGGTAGATTATTTTATTATTTCTACGTCTTACTGGTTTAATGGGTCTTCCGTGCAATGACTTAATGTACGTGAGCGAGTCGTTGAACACGCTGCCGCAGTCGTCCAGGATGTCGTTGTAGCCCACGATTTCGTCCCCCCTCTCATCGATGTTGCCATGCTCCAGTACACAAGTGAAGAACCTGAAAATAAAGATTATGCAATTCAGCTACATAATAAGTGACGTACTGAAATTTTAACTACATGTGAAGGTGAAAACATAAAAAGTTACTTTCTGAAACTATAAGCGAGGTAATAGAAGACTTTAGGCGCCACCCGCTCGCAGTAGTCCCTGCTGGTCGTCTTGCTGCTGCTGTACCGCATGTATTTCTCGTTGTAGTTTGTTAAATCAAAATCCTGCCGATACACAAAACATCTTAGCTAACAAAATGTCAAGTTTTAGTTTAATGGCCGATCACAAACACCCCTGCCGTCCATGTGCTGAATTTAGGGTCAGTTTTTTGATCCATTGTAATAGTTAAGCCAATGGTTAAAATCTAAACGAATGGCGTCATCGGAAACACTAAAATATGTCAGCTTTACTAATGGATTTTGTGATGAAATGTCATTTGAGAATGCATACATAATTGTAGATATACATATCAGCTATGCTGCCAGCTGTCACTTGAATTAAAGCAGCATGGAGTTAAATTGTCTATAATTAAATTGGTTAAATTGTTTAGATTGCCTATAATTATTTAACTAAAGGAATATGTTGCGAACTCAACCTCTTTTTAGTTTTCTAGTAATTTTATATATTATTATATTATATTTTAATTTCTAGCCATACAGTCCACTAGTTTCCTACAGAATAGCTGAAAAGGAAGTGTCAATTTTACTATGGGTGCTGGTCAAAATGTGTTGCACATATTATTATGCAGTGAACTTTATATTACTGATCCAAAGGGCATAACGTTGTGTAGTTATTACTGAACATATAGTTACTAGTATATTTTATGTTTCTACATAAGCTAAAACATATGTAAAAATCTCAGCTTCTCTGGGATATTTTTTTTTTGCCGCCATAACCAAAAATGTTTCTCTCTTTAAGGCCACTCATATAAAGTTCATTGCATATCTTCAACACATTTGGACCGTGAGCTGACAATCTCCTTTACGATTAGTCAAGCTGACGTATCGTATCATGATATCGTACATTTACGCCATTGATCAATATTTTAATCAACTGGGTAACCTGATCACGAATCAAAAACCCAACCCCAAGTCGCTTATCTTTGACTACTGTGAACAGGAGCCAAAAAATAAAGATTTTTTTTTATGTAAAGAGGGGGCAAACGGGCAGACGGCTCACCTGATGGTAAGTGATCACCGCCGCCCATAGACATCTACAACACCGGTGGAGTTGCAGATGCGATGCCGACCCTTAAGGAATACACTCTTTTTTTAAATGATGACCTAGGTGACCTTACAGATATACATATCCACAGAACGGCTGATTACACAGTAGGTATGTTCGAGAACGTCGGAGACGTGTAAAGATTATCAAAATATGAAAAAATATGGTGTTAAAATCTTCTAAAGAGTTTTGACTCCTTCATCAGCCTATAGTTCGTCCAAGTGCTGGGCTCAGACCTTGCTGCATGAAAAAACTCATGAGGACTGTGAGCCGTAACACTACCACGCTAGAATATAATATATATTGATGGGTAGTACTGGTGGGTATTATAATACAACATCACTGGTGGGTATCATCACGCCTCTTTCCTTGAAGAGGTAGACAGTGGTGTTAAACACCCACATTTCACCAGATATGTTAGGTCCCCACGTAAAAGGTGGCGAGCCTGTTGTCGTGCACCGGGTACAATGTGAGGCAAGCGATATTCACAATGAAATGTACATAAGTTTTATTCAAACTCAGTGGTATTATTAACTAAGAAACATTTAGTGAATAGAGATAAGCGGTACTTCACTCCGTGGCAAAGACTGCAGCTGTATAAAGCGCAAGTCCGACCCCATCTAGAGTACTACAGTCATCTCTGGGCGGGAGTACCAAAATACCAGCAGGGTATTTTGACTCGGTACAGAGACTAGCTGCAAGAATTGTCGATGATCTCATACTCGCAAGCGGTATCGAACTTGAGCCTGAGAAGAGATTTTGCCTCGCGCTTGTGTTCGAGGAGGAGTTGTTTGTCATGATGCCAACGGCTACATTTTATCATCGCTTCTCGACATCGACAGGGCGTTCATCCTCAGACGTTGAAACCGAAATGGTCGGAACAGTGCGGTTTAAAAGAAATTTCCTCCCGTGAACGCTTGAGCTGTGAAATAAATTCCCCGCCGACGTTTTCACAAGGGACTACAATATGGGGTTCTTCAAATGGCAAGTTATTAGGTTTTTTGAGGGTCGGCACATGCCGACCCTCTGGCGAGGCCGGCGTTCATAAGCAACGGTAACCGCTTACCATCAGGTGGACCGTATACCTGTTTCCACCATTATAGTATAAAAACACCTGAAAACTACCCTACCGGTCTTCGATACTTGATGTGTCCCCATCCATACATCAACACACTTGTTCCTGGCTCCGTGTAATGGTCCAGAAAGTTTATTTCAATCGGTGACGGGGGATAGTTGCAGAATTCGTAGTACGTATTGTCGTAGAAATCAAAAGCTTTGTCGACAGTCGCCACCGTAATGTCGGCATAGCTCCACATCTCTCGGTATCTGCCCAGGATGCCATTTGTAGATCTGTCGAAAACTGCAAAGAAACAAACTTTTAAGTTCTAATGAAATGAAATGAAATTCTTTATTTAATCATTTCGGTAACAAGTTGTTACACTTATGACGCGTCAAAAACAATCAAACTTAACAAACAAATTATATTTTTCTACTTGTTACCTCTACATTTTTTCTTCCTGTTCTAAAAAGGTATATTTTCGAATTTTGGTCAAAATAAAGCACAAGTGGGCTGTAATAAAACGTTATTCATTTTTTGTAAGGATAGGGGTAAAAATGAAACCGACGTTGTAAATAGCGCCGTTTCGGGAGTATTACATTGGTTTTCAAATATTAACTTATTACAAAATTAAAAGAAGACTAAATGTGTAAAATTTCGCAACCAAATGTAAGAAATGTAAACTTAAATATTAAAATCAATGGTGAACAAATTGAGTGTGTAGACTCAACTGTATTTCTGGGCATTAAATTAGATTCTCATTTACAATGGACTGTCGGACGACTACCATGTTCCTAGTAAGTGCACAAACATTGACGTAAGTTTGTCGGAGTTCCGGAGATTCTTACCCAGCCTTGACGGCATCAATTCCGCTTGGTATCCATAAAGGATCTTCCCCTACCAAAAAAAGGCGTGAATCTCTGAAGATACAAAAATGACGGTGTGGTTCTCACCTGTCGGTGTACAAGTTCTTATGATTCTCCTGCGCTTCCTCACGATGCACTCGTCGTCCATGGCGCGCTCGCCGGGCACGTACTTCTTGTACCCGGACACGACGTACACGTGCTGCACGTCGATCGCGCACGACGCCGATGTCAGGATGTTCAGCGGCGTGATGATGGCGCCGCCGCACACCCAGCCCGAGTAGTTCCTTATAGCGTTTGTGGCCGCCAGCAGGTACACCTGACCCATAACATACCACACGCCACAACATGTCATCACGCCTCTTTCCCCGCAGGAATAGGCCGACCCACATTTCCCCACATATGTTAGTCCCCATGTAACAGGTGGCGAGCCTGAAGCCATGCATCGGGCAGAATGTGAGGAAAGCGATATTCACATATATAGGTATTAATCCCCTTATTACAGAACTAAACTCAAGCGCAGATCTCTGCTTGAGCGCAGTTAAAAAGGGATGGCGCCGTGTGGGATCAATAGCGCCATCCCTCTGTAACAGTGCTCAAGCAGAGATCTACGCTTGAGTTTAGTTCCGTAATACGGGCCTTAGTTTTATTCAAACTCAGAGGTATAGGCGGTGGGGTAGAGCAAGCGAACTCCGCAGCCTCTCGAACGAGGAGTGAGTGCCGCGTGCTTCCCAACGGTTAAACAACTTGAAGTTTTATTGCATTTAAACAATATTTATGAAATAAAGTTACCTACAGCGCATAAAAAGCTGTCAACCTCATCTGTTTCAATACGAAATTGTATGAAATGAGCAAACATTAGGCACGAAAAATTTGTAAACTTCAATACGATCTTGTTTGTATCGAAACATTTTTCAAAAGAAGCTACTCAATCAATAATATAAAATATCTCTCTATTTCACCGTTTTAAATAATAATAATAGCAATGAAAAAGTCAAAGCCTATTTAAAGTTGGCATCATGTGCCTGATTGCGTCGAAATGACCGTATGAGGAAAATTATGGCCCATTTTTTTATTGAGTCCAAATAAATGATAAACTTACAACAAATCTTTTTTCAGTCTCGACTATCCTCCCATTCGTTATACCCTCAGTAACTGTAACATAATTAATATAAATAAATAAATCATTTAGGTAACAAGTAGTACCTCTATGACGCATCAAAACATTATAAAATTAACAAATTTTGTTTATATAAATATCGCTCTTAGCGATAAGGCCGCCCATTGTACATTTGAGTTTTATAAAATTGTCTATTTTTTTTCTTTAAATATGTTGTATGTACAATAAAGTATAAATAAATAATAATAATAAATAAATATAATTCTGTTTTATTTAATATATATTTTATGTGTTACTAGTTGTTTTTATGTATATATTTTTGGCATTTATTGCGACACTATGTATATGTATTTATGTACACCTGTGCACCTCAAATGCCTTTTCTCATAAATATTTTGGCACTGCCAAATCCATCCAAAGGTTGACAGGAAAACATCGCTTTCAGCGATAGGGCCGCCTATTGTACTACGATTGTAAATTTCTGTATGTATATTTAATGGTGTACACTAAAGAATATTTTCATTTCATTTCAAATTTAACTTAATTATACAATTTTATTTGTTCACCTCTCGTTTTTTTCTTCCTGTTCTACCGGGAGGCCTTGTCAAGAGAAGATTGACCTTTACATAAAATTGTCTAAAGTTCTATAATATACAAATAACAGGCAAGTTAATATGCAATGAAGAAGATGTCTTAAGCTTCCATGACAAAATGACGTATGAAAATTATCGAGTTCCAGAAAATTTGAAAATCCCTTCATGCAGCTAATGACATCATCCATTACAGTATTAAATAAAAGTTTTAATTTATTATATAATTGCCTTTTTTTAATATGTTTTACAAATAGTTTAAATTTATTTAGAGCCATTAGGGTTTGTTTTACAAATAATTTTAATTTATTTAGAGGAAATTCTATTATGTTTTGTGGCCGATAATGAAAATTTTCCTGCCTGATCCGATTGTAGAGTTTGCAAGTGTAGAATAACAATTTTACTTCTTTATCTAGCTTATTTGGATTAATAAAAAAAAAATGTTTACTTACATTTGAAAGAGAACGACAAAATCGCGCAACAAATAAATAGCATTTCCTTGGAGCTCTAAAGTGGGAATAAAAATTAATTGAAATTATGACGGAGTGAATGCAATCATGTTATCGCCGTTCACGTGAGCAGCTCGGTGCCAGTGATTCGTACGCTTTGACTTTGATAATACGGAGCGACTTTCGTCATGGTCAGGCCTGGGGTGGGTGAACTAAGCTTGTGTTCTCGAGTTCCTCCGTTCTTAAGGCACGTTAAGCCGTTGGTCCTGGTCGCCATTGCAACCGTTTCTACCCACTAATCCTTATTGGGCCAGCGTGGTTGTGTTACTGCCTATACTCGTCGTGTCTTTCTCCATGTTGGAAGGCCTGAGCCCAGCAGTGGGACGTATATAGGCTGAGGACAATGTGGGGAGAACGTTCTCTTGTTGACCATAGAATTATTCCTCACTTTTTGTAACTAAAACCAGAGATACGGGAGCAGCTCACACACAATCGCTAGAATTGGACCAGTACCAGAGCAATAAGGATACTTCAAAATAAAATAATAGAAAATATAATTTACTAGTGGTTTCCCGTGGTTTCATCCGTGCGGTACCCGTTCCGATGGGAATATCGGGATAAAAAGTAGCCTATATACACTGCTAGTCTAGAGCCTGAGAAAGGATCTCAGGCTCTAGACTAGCTGTGTACCAAAGTTCGATTAAATCGGTTCAGTTTTGACGTGAAAGCGAGACCGACAGACAGGCAGAGTAAGGATACACCACACAGGTGATAGGCCACATTTGTAATACTAGTAAGGATTTCCTAGTCTGCTAGTTAAATTAGGCTAATCACAACAATCACAATCACAAGTTTTGAATGAACAGGTTATAAAATATAGTTTTAGGACTCGTAGCATTAAGTCTAGAATACATCGTTCGTAATGCCTTAGGGTCAGTTTATTAATCCATAGTAACCTCAATAGTTAAAATCTATACCAATACGTCAATGGAAACGCCATAATGTGTGACGTCAGCTTGACTAATTGTTTTGTTTGCGATGAAAATTCGAAGCAATATACACTAGCTGTGCCGCCATTTTACTGATCCCAGCATCGTATCTATGATTATTTAAATAATCATAATAATATAATTTTGAAAATTCGACTATTGGACGAGCTGTCACATTACGACCTGACCAGACTCCGGATCAAGAAACCGACCCTTCGTAAACCAGTATTAAAACAAAGCTTGAAAATGTTCCCAGACAAGAATCAAGATCTCGCGGCCTCGCTTTAAGAGTTACTCAACTTATAATACGGTTGAAAGATTTTGTTTGAGAGAAAATAAGCCCCAAGACTGACATTGTGCCGCGCTTGGGCGAAGTTGAGGGTACAACGGCGTCGAGGACGCTTCTGGCGTTGAGGGTAGGATGAATGGTCGTTGCGGCTTTCTTTTGGTGTAGTGACCTAAAGAATTCCTCCATTTTTCGAAGTTGCCTTTCGCCTCATGCAATACTTTGCTGCGGGTCTGTGAAGGAAGATTGTAAATCACCAAATATTGGGTCGCCCCAAAAAACTACAACGCTATTAGATCGATAATACCTTCTCGTCTGTATTATGTATCACATAATTGGTAGTACTGATAAAACCTTTCTTCTAATAATTTTCCATTTTTAGGTTAGGTTAGGTTTCATAGGCGGACTGTGCGCGTGCTTATTATTAAAAGAAATACATAACATCGTTTCACAGCCACACACGCGCCAAACGCGCGCGTTGTTACATACAATCACGCCTGTAATCCCCGAAGGGGTCGGCAGAGTCCAAGGAGCACTGTGTTCCTTAAGACCACATTTAGCCATACAAAAATTGGATTTGGTCAGATGAAAACGCCTACATAATCACAGACCTAGTACCCAATACGCCCTTAATCGCTTTTTACGACACGCTAGAAAAAAAAACAGTAAGCACATTATTTTTGCATCCCGGACCAACACGGCACTATATAAATAACATGTTGTTTGTATTAACTCGTTGAGGGCTAAGCGAACGCTGGCGTTCGCGAATAATATTTCTATTGTCCTTAGTGACCGTTGAGAGGATAAACATTATTTTAGAGTGTTACTATTTATAAAGTAAGTGACTCGCCCCCGCCCCGCGCACCGTCTTTGGGACTTTGACCTTAAAGCTGCTATTCCCGTTTTAATTCAAAAAGGTATTTATAATAACCTCTGATAAAAGTTTAAGGTTAATTCTCTACAGGAGTTTTTCGATTATCTTAAGCGAAGATAAAATGGCAAAGCTACCTTCGCCATGGTGAGGCATTTGATGGGTGACCAAAACTTTGTGATCTCGATCTCGTCCGTTCTTCGGCCGCTTTTAAGCCGCTGGTACTGGTTGCTATTGTAACCGTTTCTCCCACTAAGAAGGGCACGATAATGATTGAGTAAAAAAAGTATAATAATATATTTTATTTGCACCGAAAATTCAACAAAAACCTCTACCTGTTATGAAAATGAAACCTATAAACTGGACTAAAATGTCCCCAGCCAGCCAGTATCCAGCAAATATTAGGTCCTTACCTATGAAATTGGTGTTTTGTATGGAGATTTTGGGGATGTCTGCATTTTACATACTAACATTTTATCAGTTTTCTTCACAACGACATATCCAGAGATAATAATATTTGGCATGTATCATTAGACAAGCTTTAGCAATATGTGTGTGAACACGCTTGATAAAAATTATTCATCGTTTTTATGTTAATGCAAATCAAATGATGTATTCGGGAGGCAGTTAAAAATAATTGTCTTTGTGTCTAATTTTAACAAAATTAAACTTACAAAAAAATATCAAATTAAATAATACGAGCTCAAATATATGGTCTATTTTTAGAAGAGGCAATTATTTTATAAGAATGTTCTGAAACTTAATAGTTACGGACAAATTGCTAAGACAGAATAAAAACACCTATTCATAGGTAAGGACCCAATACATTAAAAAGTATTATAAACATTGTTGGTTCCGTTTGGTACCACCTTAACAAGCATAATTGTTGTTCTGCCTGCAACATGCCCGGCGGAACTTCCGCCTGCGGCGGCGCATCGCAGATTGCTGATAAAACCAATAGCTATTGTTTTTAAACTACAAAATGTTTGAGCTAAAATCCGTCCCCTTGTAATTTTTTCCATTTATCAAAGTTTAATAAACGCTCAAGTCCTTCAATTTGTAATAACGACAACACCTCAAGCAATGCAATGGAATGAAATTCAAATTATTGAATACTAAGTAAAATAATAGTTAGAGTGCCAGTGAAAAATTATAAGACATCTATAAGTTATAATGAGACTATATAATGGAGGAGCTCGGTGGCGTAGTGGTCAGTGCGCTTTGGCTTCGATCGAAAACAATGCTACCTTCGCCATGGTCAGGCCGTGGATGGGTGACCAAGACTTTGTGATCTCGAGCTCCTCCGTGCTTCAGAAGGCACGTTAAGCCTTTGGTCCCGGTCGCATTTGTGACCGTTTCTACCCACCAACCCGCATTGGGCCAGCGTGGTGGTGTTACGGCCCATACTCCTCATGTGTTCCATGAAGAAGGCCTGTCCCAGCTGTCGGACGTATATAGGCTGATGACGAAGTTCTAATGAAAATAATAGTGAAACAACCAAAAAATACAATTATTATGTGGTTAATGTAACGGTAAATAATGAATTGCTATTGTGTTTAAAGAAAATGTTCTTGAACAAAATTTCCCTAATATCACCCAATACGACCCAATAAGACGAAAAACGAGAAAATAAAATTGCAAATTCCCTTCAATAATTATAATTTTAAGTTGTATCTGCCTCCGAAGGGATTTTAGTTAGTCAAGGCTCACCACGCTACGTTGGCTTTCTAAACCAACTTCAACTACTGTTACCAAATATCTCTACTGTGCAGTGAATGCCTGTATGTATACCACAAATAAAGATGTAGCCGACGTGTTTGAATCTTTCTTTTCTAATATAGCAGTCACAACCACAAAACTCTTAAATTCTAGTACTGATCATGCTAAATCATTACTTGAGTCAAGTATTAAAATATGTGAAAATACTTTTAACTTTAATTACGTAACTCCACTTGATATTTGCAAAACCTTTAAAGAACTTAATATTAAAAAAACAAAAGATCTATGGGATATATCAACAGACCTTTTAAAAATAATAATAAATGAAATATCACCTCATTTAGCATATATATTCAATAAATGTATTGATGAAGGACAGTTCCCTGATTTGATGAAACATAGTAAAATCATTCCACTATTTAAAGCAGGCGATAAGAGTGATCCATCAAACTTCCGACCAATTTCTATTCTACCTGCACTTAGTAAAATCTTCGAAAAAATTATATTTAATCAGTTGCTATTACATTTTAACGTAAGCAAATTATTACATGAAAAGCAATTTGGTTTCACTAAAAATAGATGTACTACGGATGCGGGCGTCGCACTTATCAAACATATATTTGACGCATGGGAGAACAAGCAAGATGCAATAGGTATTTTCTGCGATCTTTCAAAAGCGTTTGATTGTGTGGATCACCAAATTTTGTTAGTAAAATTGAAACATTATGGAGCTTCGGAAACTGCTATACGCCTTATACAATCATATCTTACGGATCGAATACAAAAAGTTAACATAAATGGTACTAATTCTTCCGGCGCGCCTCTGCATATGGGAGTGCCCCAGGGCTCTATATTGGGCCCCTTATTATTCTTAATATATATTAATGACTTGCCTTACTTTGCTAAAGACCTTTGTGAGATAGTTTTGTTTGCTGATGACACTTCATTGATTTTCAAAACTGACAGACGCAATAACGTATCTGACGAAGTAAACAATGCTCTCTCGCAAGTCTTGCATTGGTTCAATATAAATAACCTTGCACTTAATTCTAAGAAAACAAAATGTATTAAATTTTGTATGCCTAACGTAAAGCAGATTGATACTCAAATTTGTATAAAGGAGGAACGGATAGAAATAATTAAGTCTACCACTTTTCTTGGAATTACTGTGGACTCTAAACTGCAATGGGGTCCACATATTACGGCTCTAGCAGGAAGACTAAGTTCAGCTGCGCATGCAGTTAGAAAAATAAGGCAGCTCACTGATGTTGAAACGGCGAGATTAGTTTATTTTAGCTATTTTCACAGCGTAATGTCGTATGGTCTACTGTTGTGGGGCTCCGCTGCTGACATTCAGACTATCTTTGTACTTCAAAAGAGAGCCATTCGTGCCATATACAACCTTAGACCACGTGACTCGCTCAAGGAATTATTTAAGGAAATAGATATATTAACTGTGGCGTCTCAATACATCTTTGATTGTATTATGTATGTACGTAAACACTATGATACTTTCCTTAAAAATTCTGACTGCCATAGCCTCAACACCAGAAATAAGCATAAGCTCGCCGTTCCAAGCCTCAGACTTCACAAGACTGTTAAATGTTTTATAGGAATCAGCATAAGAATGTATAATAGGCTGCCACAAAGTTTTATTGACTTGCCCCTGCATAAATTTAAATCAACTGTTAAAAGCTGTTTAATGAAAAAGGGGTATTATAAGATAGAAGATTATTTTACAGATAAAAATTCGTGGCTACTATAATTTGCTCCTCTGCACATACTTATTTTACAATATTTAAAATGTTCCATATTCCTTTTGTTATTATGGCTGTTTAAAAAAGGCTAACTGTTGAGTTTCTTGCGGCACTTCTTCTCAACAGGCCATTCACGTCGAAGTGCTAGTAGGAAAAAAAAATATTGACGTGCAAAAGTATTTCATGTAAATCTAATTGCAGAATAAATGATTTCATTTCATTTCATTTCATTATATAATATGATACACATGATGTCAACCACAGGTAAGGTACGCATCAACTAACACATTACACTGTTTCTGGATTCGTATACGTCGTGGTCAATATCATGGAATCATTAAAAACAGCTAAATAAGAATTCCCAACATCGGCATACATCCAAATTACAGAAATAGCCAAAAAAAGTTTTGACTGTGTCATTCCGCAAAGTGTATTAGGGCCAGCAGCAAAAAATTCCAGGCCTCCATTTGTTATGCTACGAGAAGGCATTTCTTCTGAAGATAAGCAAAAACCTTTGCCAAGATTTCGTCCTTTTTCCACAATAGTGTGTTTGACAAAAGTTAATGTACAAGAACTTCATCAGTGACCTTACAATATTAGCTGGCAAGTTAGGTCGAGCTCGTCCAAACATGTCAATAGATTATATACATTCACAGCTATCAACTAGCCCCATTTTAAGCAACAAATGCTGCTTGTGTTACGGACACTAGATGACGGACAAATATATATTTAATAGATAAATACATATAAATATTCTGAATATATATAAACATCCAAGACTGGAGAACAAATGCCTGAAAATTCATTACCCAAACATTTGCCCCCCCCCCGGGGATCGAACCCAGAACCTCTTGAGATGGCGACGCCTCGAGACCGGCATACAGACCACTCGACCACGGAGGCCGTCAGTCATGAATACTGCATGCCAATTTTTCTACAAAAGAAGTACAAAACAAATAAAGTTCTGATGGAAACGTCAAAATAAAATGTACCTATGTAATGTCTTGTTATGGGCCCCAGAGCTGAGCTGCTCAACAATTATCGGAAGCAGGCTTAAGCCCCGAGAGTGTCCCAACTTACAACTCGCGAACTGACTCCAGCTCGCGCAGGATTATGAAAGGTTTTGTTTGTTTAAATAGGTTTAACTTCAACTTTCATCGCTGAACGTTTATTTAAAGCTAAGGAAATTTATCACGAAACAGTTTAGAGGATTTCTATTTGTTTCATTTAACAGAAATTATTTTATTTATTTAGGTAACTTGAAATTGGTTTCCAACGAATTTTCATCGTTATTGAAACAGCCAATGCTCTAGATAGCTTAGCCTGATTGGATAGTGACAAATACAGGGTGACAGGACCACAGCACCACCGATTTATAATAAGGCATAAATGTTAAACTTGGTACAGTAAACAACAGATCAACACACGTGTCACCGTGACTACAGGGTTGTTATAGTTTGTAACGACACCGCGTGTCAGGTTGATGGGTCTAAAGGAGAGACCCCACAGAGCGCACACTTTTCATTCACTAGTGGTTTCAGACAGACAGGCAGAGTTACTTTTGCATTTATATTAGGATAAATATAGGAGACGAATATTTTTTTAATGTATTTTATTTTATTGAGGTTCTTGTGTTGTATTCTATTATGAGTAATTGAATTGTCTGAAGTTGTTTCTAGAAACTTAAAATATTTACAAACAGAAAAATATGGAGATCATCGAGATATTGAAAATAATCAAGATCTTTCTGTCATCAACCAGTTACTGAGCATCATTTTTTTTTTTAATCTTGACTATAGACAAACATCAGAAGAACATTAGTACCTATTATTTTTTCGAAGTCTGACACTAACAACTATAATATTATGTTAGAGTGGATTCCAGGAAGAGGAATAAAAACGAAGAAGTTTAATTTTACTGAACGGCATCGCTGAGTTTCGACGCGACTTTCTCTGTGTGCCCCAACCCTTACCGAGCACCCGTCTCCGCCGAACGGGCCCGGATTATACCGAAAGGCCTCCTTAGAGAAATTAATGGAGCATCGGCTGAGCCCTTCCCAGTAATTGAACGAATTTCATTAAAATGTCAATTATGCCCTGAGTTACTCAAGATTTAACTAAATCGAATCGCTACAAGACGGGCACGGCATCAATCAGAAATTGTTTAAACAAAGAGTGTTTGCTTTTTGACGTTGACGTCGGGAGCGATATTTTGAAACGACAATGTTATTGACGGATTAATAAATTGACTTCAATTTTTTTTTATCACACTCATTCCTGCTGAAAAGTCATAGCACACTCACTCGACAGGTGTCCATGACCTTCCTGAAGAAAGTAAAATGTCCAGAAAACGATAGATAAGTATGTAAAAATATACAAAAAGGTACATTCCAATCGTCATATTTTAAACACCTAAAAATACTTTAGTTTAGTATAGTTATTTATAAAGAAACGTTTTCATATACAAGGCTACTTATTTTAGGCGTCGGCAGACCTTTGCAGGGTCCGATCGGAAATTTTTTATCAGTTTGGATCTACCGTCTTAAAATTAAGGATCTGACATCACAGTAGACGTTAAAAATTTGATACGCTTGGATTCAACAAACAGCTGGAGTTTTTGGCGCCATTTAACTACGCAGACCTGAATTTTATTTCAATGATTGTAATATTGCCTCGGAGTGGATCTTGTTGCGTAAAATCAGTGTAGTTTTGTGTAATAATAAGTGTCTGTGTTGACGAGGATTATTGAAATAATCGTCAAGTGGTGTGAAAAGTGATGGGATTTTTATCATGACAATCCACCTCATCGAAGTAACACCACAGTGTCTGCCAACGATCGTTTGACACCAAACTCTCCCAAGATGCATTGAAATGCATTACACTTGCATTTCAATGCAAATACTGAAGACATAAAAATACCGAAGACTTGGCTGTTATGAGCTCAGTCCGTTGTCGTCCCTAAAGGGAGAATTTTACAAAAAAAAATCAACAAATTCTTGCAATTCATCATTTGCGTTAGGTATATAAGTAAATGTATATCTGTATATATGTATATCTGTGTTACAAACACTGATTTCTTTAGTGTTTTTGTAGCGCTTTTTGATAGTGAAACTGATTTATCTTATAAAAATAAGACTTATGAGCAAGACTTACTTTATGAATGCTCGTACGTCCTCGAGAGATTATTAAAAGAAGTTGGTATAATGACAGTTCTCAGTTCGCTACCATAATTTAATTTATTTACAACTAAAATGAGAGCCATAGCAAATTTTAGACGAATGTCACTACTAACTCATGCAAAAATTCGTTGGATTAATCCCCACCACTCAGTTTGAATAAAACTTAAAGGCAACAAGCCCGCCCGCTGTTACTTATGGTAATGTAGGCGTTAAACACCTCCTTCGGGAGTAAAGGCGTGATAATAAAAAGCCTATTTATTGAGGGTGGCTATAGGTTACATACGATCACACTATCTCAAAGTAACTATTCTACGCGGACGAATTCGCGGTCAAAAGCTAGTACATGCATAAATGCATTAATGATATTCGCAAACTAAAGATATACCTTCACTTTATCCTACATTATCTCCTAATAAATATATAATTCTAAATTAGAAGATAAAACCTTCCATCACAAGTTAATTATTCAATAAAAACTGCCATAAAGCATAATTTTACGCGAATCAGATTACACGCTCTCTGCTCGTATCTTCCGAACTAACCCGAGCGTCTCCGACGGGGAACGTCGCGACGCTTTTATAGGAGCGACCACGTGACCAGAATTTCTCATTGAAAATATGCCCGAAATCCTGCTTCAGTGCTTGACCATAGATACAGCTGATTATGTAAATTTATGTGGCAGTACTGAAGGTGGTACGACCAGGTACGACAGTATTTATTACAGTTAACGGGTATTAGAGGAGCTCGGTGGCGAAGTGGTTAGCAATGGTCAAAGCCAAAGCGTACAAACCGTTCTAAAAAAACAAGTCTAATTTTAATTGTTACTTGTGGACTGTTAATCATTCCCACTTGAATACACCGTGACACAGAATATCCAGAGATACGGCCTTCTGCGGGCACAATGCACGCCGCGCCTACACGCGAAGAGTAACTGTGATTAATGAATTCTTTTTACTTAAATATTATATCAGAATCACTCAATTAAGCAATTTTATCAGGGTAAGGAAAATTCGCAACAAACAAGCACCTCAGTGCTTGTTTGTTCATCTTTGCATGCGCAAATGCACAAATTTTTACAGACTTCCGCAATCAATCAGGGTCCTGAACTCGCCGAGGGCTTCGAAGTGTAGCTGAAGGTCAGCATTGGACACGAGGGCAGATTGGACGTATTGACAACAGGGCCCCACAACAAATGACAAGTCACGCGGCATTTTTGAGTCAATATAGCCTCATAGGCAAATTCTGTGTTCGCAGATAGTACACAGATTACTTGTTTACAGTGTAAATAAGTAATATTAGCTTTGTCACACAACAAATCGCAACATTTTACGTTGGCCCGACACCACCGGCATTAAGTATAAAATATGTTAAGGCGTATATTTTATGAAGCTGCAAAGGTTTATGATGTGCTGAGTGTGTCTGCGGCCCGCGGAAGGCGCGGGGGGGGGGGGTGTCGGTGCCGCTGTAACACGATTGGTTACGATAATCGACTCTATAATATTGAATACAGGGGCTTGTTTTCTTTGCTGTAAACATAACTCTGATTTTCACAGCATAATTTAAAGTGTTTCGACTATCTTGGTAACCTTTTATTCAGAATACTTATAATATTTTAGTTAAACATAAGTAAATTAAAGACAGTATTCAGTCAGACCGCATGCACGTTTGACGCGTTATCGCAAAGACAAATAGGCATCATGATCAGTCTGTTGCCATAATAACCCGGATGTAATAAAATAAACAAATAAAGAAAGAAAATACATTTATTTCGACACTGATACGAGACATTGAACCAACATCTAATCAAAAATAATTTTATTTCATAGGCTTAACTAAGCACATAAAATCGTCAACATAAAACATAGTCACATTTTTTTGAAGTAAATTTCAATAATAAAAATGACAAAAGAAACTAATAACAGCAAACCTATTCCATTGTGTTGTGTTTAGATTGTAGCCGACACTGCAATTTAAGAATGTTTTTATAAACGGACTTAATGTTTTCATACACATTAGGGACGCAACTGTCAAAACATTTATTTCAAAATATTAATACCCAAGAACCTATCGCCATCATCATCAATATCAGACAACAATGTAATCTTTTTTTATAGCATAAGCAGCCAAACTGAGTCTTGCCGATAGGATGCTAGGTCTCAATTGCAAACAAGAATCCAAGGTAATCCCTAAAAACACCGATGTATCAACACTTTGAATTAAAATTGAAAATTACAGCATTATTGCGCCTCAGAAAACGCGATAAGTATACTAAACTCATATGTAAGTAATCGATTACAAAAGGTGATTATAAATAATCAGCGTCTTCAGAGGCTCCAATTCTAATGGGCGTACCTCAGGGTTCAATATTAGGACCATAATCTATTTCCTTATTAGTATAAATGACCTTTCATCCTATGTAAACAGCCTATGCGAGACGGTATAATTTGCAGATCATATATCTCGTATCTTTTAAATCAATAGAAACGTAGAAGATGATGTAAATAATACCCTTTCCAAAGTACATACATAATCACGGCTATTATCCCCTAAGGGTTAGTCAGAGACTAAGCAAAAGCACCGCAAAAGCAGTCCATTGCCATAGTCAGCGCTTCACCAAGCAGTGACTACACTCAGCGAGACAGGTGGTGAGTCAGTCGTCGCCGCTTTATGCTATTGGATGGTTCTAAGTCCATTGGTCGCTTTTTACGACACTCAAGGGAAGAGATGTGTTGTGTATTTTGTAATAAAGGTGGAGGTAAAGTGAAGAGAGTAATTTATTATTATCGTAGATTTATTATTTTTATAGCGGAATTACATGAGTCACAGAACATAACAGGTTGGTACCAAGGTAAGTGTCATAGATTATATAGTGTATATTATAACGTAACAAGGCGTTCCGTAGTATGCATGTGAATGCATTTTGTAGCTAGTAGACGGATGTAACACTCCCCCATGTTGTAGACATAAAGTTACAGGTTTAATCGATTTGGTGGTCTTCTATTCCTGGTGCTGCGACGTGGTGTAATCTCTGTAGGTCTTTCTATTGCTTCTGTGGGTATTTGTATTTCAGGAATTTGTTGTTGTGTTATAGGTTAGAACACATTTTGCATTGTTTTACTCTATTCTCAATATCTGAATCTATATTTTTCCACCACACATAGCTTCTTGCTAGTGCTTTCATTTTTACCATTCCTGTATGAGCTGTATGAAGTTCATCTAAAATCTTAGGTTGTAAGCTCTTAGGTATGACAATTCTTATGCCATAAAATATGCAATTATTTTGTAAAGAGTATTCATGTAATTTTGTAGGATCTGTAGTTCCAGTTTGTATTTCTAAATATAGTTTACGTAGTTCTGGGTCTTTAGCTGTAGCTTTTCTAATTTCTTGTAGTGTGATTGGCATTTCTGATATTTGATTTAGATAGAAAGCATCATCATCTGTAATATTATCTTTTTCAGCTTCATTTGTGTAAGGTATTCTTGATAGGTAGTCTGCATTTCCATGTTGTGTAGTTTTTCGTAGTTTAATTTCATAGTCAAATCCTGCTAAAAAATTTGCGTAATGTACTAGTCTTATAGCAGTAGTTGCTGGTGTAGCTTTTTCAGGATGTAATATTCTCGCCAAAGGTTGATTGTCAATAATCAAAACAATTTTTCTTCCATAGCAGAACTGAAAGAATTTCTTTAGTCCCCAGATCAGTGCAGCTGCTTCTTTGTCTAACTGGCTGTAGCCTTTTTCTGCTTTGGTTAATGATTTAGATGCAAACGCTATTGGTCTTTCCATTTTATCCGGCATGATGTGTGATAACACAGCTCCAAATCCTGTAGGTGATGCATCTGTCGCCAAAGTTAGAGGTAAGTTGACTTGAAATGGAATAAGTACTTTGTCACTGCATATTTCAGCTTTTAGATTTGTGAAACTTTTCTCACAGTCACATGTCCATATAAACTTTACATCTTTTTGTAGTAATTTGTAAAGGGGGCTAAGTTTTGAAGCAAGGTTCGGGATGAATTTCTGATAATAATTTATCATCCCCAAGAAGGTTCGAAGAGATGATACATCTGTAGGCTGTAGTGCATTTTTGATGTCATTAATTTTATCTTGTGTAGGGTGTAATCCTTTCTCATTTATTTTGTGTCCAAGATATGTAATAGATTTTTGAAAAAATTGACATTTCTTTTTGTTCAAATGTAAACCACAAGATTGCAACTTTTGAAATACCATTCTAATTCTTCTGAGTAATTGTATGTATGTATATCCTTGTATAGCAATATCATCGAAGAAACAAGCAGTTCCTTCCATATCTTGTAGTGTCTGATCCATGTAACGTTGCCATATATTAGGTGAAACTTTAACTCCGAACATTAGTCTTTTGACATTATAGGTTCCCTTGCATGTACTAATAGCTTGCATTTTTGCCGTCTCCTCATTGGTTTTCAAGTGCAGGTATGCTTGATTTATGTCAAGTGTGCAAAAATATCTACCTCCACTTAATTTTGAAAATATTTCATCCACTGTGGGTATAGGGTAGTTATCTGTTTCCAAGTTCTTATTTAAAGTTGCTCTGTAATCTGCACACAATCTCAGTTTTCCATTTTGTTTCACCACCGGGACCACGGGTGTACCCCATTGAGAGTAGGTTACTTTTTCTAGTATGCCTGCTTTTTCCAGTCTGTCAATTTCAGCTTCTACTTGATTTCTCAATGAAAATGGAACTGGGCGTGATTTGAAAAATACTGGTATTGTCCCTTCTTTTAGCTTGAAATTTGCTTGGTAGTTTTTAATTTCTCCAATTTCTTCACTGAATAGATTAGTATATTCTTCAATTAACTTATGTAATTTATTTTGATATTCCTTTTCTGTCAAGTCTTTCTCTGTATTCACTGAATTAATTTCAAATGTTAATTTTAATTTTCTTGTCCATTCTCTGCCTATGACTGGTTCCACTTTTCTGTTGATTACAAATATTCTTCCTTCCATTTCCTTTTTATTGTATTTTATTTTTACTAAACAGGTCCCTAATGTCTCTATGATTTCCCCAGTGTAGGTTCTCAGTTTGACTGAAGTTGGTTGTAATTTAAGGATAGGAAAATTTTTGTAGAAATAATCAGCTGAACATGTAGTTACTGCGGCACCTGTATCAAGTTCCCATGTTATGAATTTTCCATTTACTTCCAAATCTAAGGTGTATTTATCATTTTGTGTATTATTAACAATAGGTATTTTATGTATTTCATAAATTTCCTCTTTACTTTCATTTGACTGTATCTCAATTTCAATTTGTTTTTGGTCCTTAAAACAAACTGATTGTAAATGACCTCCAATTTTACATTTCTTGCAAAACAATTTCTCCTTTAATCTGCATTCACTTGCTTTGTGATTACTTTTTCCACATCGGAAACATTGTATTTTCTTATTTGTATGTAGTTTAGTTTTATTGTAATTTTGAAATTTATTTTTTTTATGTGTATTTATATTGCTTTTCTTGTATGTATCTCTTATAGAATTTTTATTGTAATTATTTGAAATTTTATTTATATTCTGTGTATCCGACCCCATTTGCTTTGTTTCTGCCTTTGCGGTCTCAATGGCTGTAGCAATGTTTTGAATCGTTTCAAAGGTTGTAGTGGCAGATTGTTGTAACAATTTCTCTTTTGTTTCTGAACAACGGAGACCCCTTATAAACTGTACTCTTATGTGGGTATCAAAAGTAGATTTTTCGCAATGTGTACATATGAAGTTACATTTTCCTCCTATTTCTCTTAAGCTTGCCACATAGTTAGCTATGGTTTCATTTTCAGCTTGAGTTCTTAGGCAAAATTTGTGCTGTTGAGCTACTTCTCCGGGCTCCGGAGCTATGTGATCTGATAATATTTTAATTAAGTGCTCGAAAGATTTACTTTCAGGGCTTTCAGGAGCAGTAATGTTTTTCAATACTTGATAATATTTCGGCCCAATGCAATTTAAAAAAATCTGTATTTTCGTTCGTGGATTTTTAACTCCTTTTAACGTTATGTAGTTTTGTACTCTTTCTATGTAACTAGAAAATGATTCATTGATTTCATCATACTGTTGTAATGAAATACCACTCACCGGGCTAGTACTTTGACTTAAAAGTGCATTTTGTAGTTCACTTTGTTGTAGTTGCATGCCACGCATCGTTTCTAACATTTGCGTCAAAACTTGTGCTAATTGAGGTTCCATTATTGTGAAGTAATTTGGTTAGGAAAAAGGAATTTGCGAAGCGGGCAATCATCACAGGACTGGAGGCCCTTGGAACAAGGAAATAGGTACGTAGGAACACTTGGAAAGAGAAAAAAAATTTCTTGTTTTCAGGTTATTTTCCCACGAGGTAATACGATGTATTTTCCTTTTGTATTTGTATCACTTTTTTAACACTGTTGATCCGATTCTCGTCGCCAGTTGTTGTGTATTTTGTAATAAAGGTGGAGGTAAAGTGAAGAGAGTAATTTATTATTATCGTAGATTTATTATTTTTATAGCGGAATTACATGAGTCACAGAACATAACAGGTTGGTACCAAGGTAAGTGTCATAGATTATATAGTGTATATTATAACGTAACAAGGCGTTCCGTAGTATGCATGTGAATGCATTTTGTAGCTAGTAGACGGATGTAACAAGATGGGTTGGTAGTATTGTTTTAAAGAGCCGCGACCACACGGCTATGTTCATTATGAAAACAAAATATTCTATTTTGTCTTCTTGACGAAAAATAAGACCTAGAAATCTACTAAATTGTGTTCTCAGTTTGATTGCAGTTAAAATATGGACATAATTCATTCAAATAATACATGAAAATTGCAATTCAGTGTATTTTTTATTTCTCAAACAGCTACAAGTAAATTTTATTGTGTACGTGGGGTCAAGACAAAGTCTCATCACTAGCACAAAAGAGTAACGTTACACTGACCCCCATAACGCGGACGACAGCTGGTTGTGAAAGGTCCACCTGATAATATTAATCAGTAGGTATGAGCACTGGCTCGCCTGCGCCGGCCCTCCTGCAATGCATGCCGCGCATTGCCAACGTCTGCGGAGGCGAAGACTCCAAACACAGAGCACTAGTTTATGTAAAAGTAAACGAAATTTTGAAGAGAATAAAAGCGCTTCACTTCACAAGAAAACCTCCTCTTTCTTAATAAAATATTTTCAATAATAATTTCCATATTTCTCCCAGGCTTCAGAATAATTGGATCTAAAAACGGCGCTTCTCTTAATCTATTCCTTTACCCCCAGAAATGCGCGAGTAAACAATGAGTCTTACCGTCTAATTGACTCAGTGGCAATGCGCCCCTTTGACTCCAATTAATTTGATGAGATAAAGTATTTTTCTATTCCATGAAGACTGAGATCCCAGACGCTAAGACCTACCTACCTAAAAATCGAGCTAAGCTACGTTGTAGTAGCAAAGCTAGATTTTCACATTTTTATGTTTTGAAGGATACAGCCTAAAACTGATATTCATTATTCTTAGGTCAAATGTCAAAAAAATCAGATTTTCGAGATTATCTCGGCTTCAATAAATCCAATGATATTAATACATATGGAAGAAATGTAGAGCTCAAAATTTGCGACTTTGTTATTTAATAACGCGTGGCATAAATACTTTGGACTGCGATTAGAAAATTATAAAATATTATGTCCAAGTATTTTTATGATTTATCGCTTCGACAAATTTTGTTTTCTTTTTTCGGGATCAAAGTAACGTTACCTATTGTTTAATAATCCGGTGGGGCTCTACAAAAAAGGATGGGTATCCATATCTGGGATTTATAAGGTCCGCAAAGCCTCTTGCGAGGGTATTTAAAAAAACAACAAATACAACCTACATCTGGTAGGGAAATACCTACTAATATGTATGCACGTTGTAACGACAGTAAATAACTATTATTAGAAGGGAATAAGGACTGTCGCCTGTCAAACATAACAACGTAAAATATCGTCGCGGCCCGATCATTGAAGGGACATCCCCATTTTACTAAATAATAATAATATACATACCAGCCATTCATACCATATACATACATACCATATACATACCCTACGTAACAGGTTGGTTGACTGTTCGACATAGGAAGCAGTCTTTAATTGTTTACGTAATTATAATTCGGTGTATAATCGTTTATTGTTCTGGCCCCCTACTACTACTGAACTTGAAGTTGAAGAATTTAGTTTAATAATGTAAGCAAAGAGACAAAGAATATATCATTGCTTTTTTCTATAATCTGCATAAAACAAATTTTAATATTTTATTATCTACAGCAACCTAAAAATTATGACCACAAACACAGAATGAAACATGAAAATCTTAGACTGATATTGATCAGGAAATATTTTTGTTTTATTACATTTCTCAAAGAAACGTTTGTCAAGCCGTCCGAGATCTAAAAGTTGTCGGATCAGGAAGGGATGGATACCAACTGAAGTGTCCAGAGTGAGGTAATTACAGGTACAGCGAGCGGCCACACGCGATGTGGGTACAGTAATTGAATCCTTATCGGGAGCTGTGGCCCGCCCCGCCCCCGCCCGCCACAGGCGGTATATCGATTCTAAAACAATTGCTGCCGGCAGATTGAACCTACTCAGACACATTTATGATGATATATTAAGTTTTGTTAAAAAAACTATGAATTAAAGTAAGTTTAGTTTAAGTTTTGAACTTTATGATTTTTTTAATGAATAAATTGACGGATTATTCTAAACTGTCGGAAACTAAACGAATCACGGAATCTCTATTCCTGTCACTTTTTATTGCGGCGAATTAGAGCGAGATGAGACGTGACTTTCCGAATCGAAGCCGTGAACCGACAGTAGAATAAGGGACAGGAAATCCGCATGAGAACTAGAGGTCACCGACATAGCTCATAAAAATGCACACCTTATGAGGGGCAGGGCACACTGCTGGTAGAACTGACAGCTGATAGCGCGAAAATGGGTTTCGAGTGGCAGCCACGTACTGGGAGGAGCAAAGTTGGGTGGTATCCAACGAAATACACCGACCAGCGATGTGGCGATGGTCGGAGGAAATAAATATGGTAGACCTCCTATTTATTAGGTTAGGGAAAAAGTCTTTTCGCATTATAGTATGTATAAACTTGTAATAAAATCTCTTTGGCTATACTATTTGTATCTGGCTGGTTTTGGTATACTTGAAAGTTTAAATTTTAAAGAACATAATTCCAAATTCAAATTAGGAAATGTGTGATTTTCATTTGTTTTTCGTACCGCCAAGATGAGTGAATCTAATGAAGAAATTCGATACATTTTAAAATTTTACTACAAAAAAGGTAAAAATGCAACGCAAGCCGCGAAAAAAATTTGCGATGTTTATGGACCTAGTGCAGTGTCTGTGAGAGTAGCACAAATTTGGTTTAAGCGCTTTCAATCCGGAAATTTTATGTCAAAGATGCACGTCGCTCTGGTCGCCCTATTACAGATAAAATGGATGCCATTTTTGAAAAAGTGGAGCAAGATCGGCATGTCAGTAGTTACGACGTAGCTGAAGAACTGGGAATTGACCACAAAACAGTTTTGGCGCATTTGAAAAAAACTGGGTACACAAAAAAGCTCGACATTTGGGTACCTCACGAGCTCACTGAAAGAAACCTAATGAACCGTGTACTCATTTGTGATTCTTTATTACGACGTAATGAAACCGAACCATTTTTGAAGAAGCTGATAACTGGTGATGAAAAGTGGATCACGTACGACAAGATTGTGCGAAAAAGGTCGTGGTCAAAGGCCGGTCAGGCTTCACAGACTGTGGCGAAACCCGGGTTAACTCGCAACAAGGTGATGCTATGTGTGTGGTGGGATTGGAAGGGCATTATTCATTATGAGCTGTTACCACCAGGCAGCACCATCGATTCTGAACTCTACTGCAACAACTGATGAGATCAAAGCAAGAAGTTGAGAGAAAGCGGCCGGAATTAATCAACAGAAGGGGTGTGGTTTTTCATCATGATAACGCTAGACCTCACACATCTTTAACCACTCAGCAAAAATTAAGAGAGTTTGGCTGGGAGGTGTTAATGCATCCGCCGTATAGTCCTGACCTTGCACCTTCAGATTTCCACCTGTTTCGGTCTCTTCAGAATTCTTTAGGCAGTGTCAGGTTAACATCACGAGAGGACTGCCAAAACCACTTGTCGCGGTATTTTGACCAGAAGTCCCAAAATTTCTATAGCAATGGGAGCATGTCCCTACCTACAAGATGGCAAAAAATTTTCGAACAAAATGGTACCTACATACTTTAGTTAAATGTAAATAAACTATATTAAAAAATGTTTTGAATTTTCTTAAAAAATGCGAAGAAACTTTTTCCCCAACCTATTATATTTTTTAAATTACAAATATATATATATCGAATGCTTTTGAATACTTTAGTATAATGTAGATGACTCTTTAATTTTATTATATAATTTTTTTCGTTTTTGTATGTTGCTTTTACACATGACTTTTCAGGCTCGCCGTCTCAAACACGTACTTAGGAAATTCACCCATATAATGTTTGCCTTTAATGAATAAAAATCTCTAAACTCTTGCAAGCATATTACATATTTTTGGGGGACAACCAACCAATCCCCATAAAGCTAGCACGGTGGTGGTACAGCAAGACTCCTTCAGCGTGTGCGTGTCATAAAACAGCAATTTATTTGCTTTTATATGTCATTAATAACTGTCTATTTCGTTCCAAAACACAATTACCAACTACAGTCTTAGCAGATTATTTACTCAGACTCGATCCGACATTAAAGGAATGAGAAGTGTTTCATTGACGTTGAATCAATTTGTATTTATTTGCACTGAAACCCCGGAGTACATGCGACAGGCACATGAATTAGCACTTGGGCCCAAGAGGAGGGATAGGGGGCCGGTCTCCACTCACAGCCGATGCGGAAAATCTGAACACAGAATGATTTAAAAAAAATTCTAACAGAAATAAAACCGGCTCTAAAAATAGTCCAAAACATAAAGCACTCAAAAGTATAAAAAATAATTGCTGCCTTTGTAAATACGAAAGAAATTTTGTTGTTGTTACAATTAATTTAACTTACTAAATAGGCCGAGGACGATGTAGGCATAATAAAGTATTATTTGATCCCATATTTTAGAATTACCGTATGTAATATGCTAGATCTCATTACAAACTGGTTTTTTTATACACAAGGAGGAGAAGGATGAATACAAATAATTATTTTATAAAATTTGCATGGGAATCAGTCTGAGCGTGTTTAACTTTTAATATGAGCTAGGTTTCATCAGATCGTATCTCTGAAATGCATTTATATCTAACGAACTTCCATACTTCACGCGCATCGCTTAATGAGATGAGAATAATAATTATTCAATTTGAAACTGCTGCTTGGTTATTTTGCATATCCACATTCTCATCTCGAAATGCCAAAACTTTCCTTAGATATGGTTTAACTCAGCAACTCTGCAGCGAGGCAGTGCTGGCTGAGTTGGCGAAAATAACACCAGTCATGCAAGAGTACGCTTCTATCTCCGCCTGGACTAAGGAGTTTGAGAAAATAACTAAAAGCTTAATATTAAAAGTATTACTTTCCTTATTCAGTGATCGGAATAGGTAGAGCTTAGGTTCATTGACCTTGAGCTTTGGCTTTGGCTTTTTTTTTGGAGCTTGTTCACCTTATCATGTACCATATTTCATGTGAAATAAAAAGTCTTTGTCTTTGTCTTTGTCAAACTTTGATGTTAATATGGATATTCCTCGGGATTCCGACTGATACTCTGGGATTCCATTATTATAATTCTTTTATCAATAAGTATAAAAATACTAGAATTTTGGTTAGAAAAATATACAATTGATCAGCTAAAATAACTAATTGGTCAGCAACTTATGGGCAGCAGATATTTCTAATTTGTCAGCAAAATAACTTATTGGGCAGAAACTCAAATGTTATGTCTGCTGCCAAATTGTTTCATATATTTGATGACACAAATATTGTTCTTAAGGGTCTAAAAACAACCTTAACCTAATATCTATCAGAATTCATTTCCTAGGAATTGATCCTTCATTAATCATTTTTCTTAATTTTATACATTTCCGGTAATATTATATATTGATTCTCAAATAATTATTTTGCAGTTCAACTAATTATTTTGCAGCCCAAATAATTTTCTTGCTGCCCAAAATATTTTTCGGCTGACCTTTTTGTTGCTGACCAAATAATTAAATGGTTGCCTAATTAATTACTTCTCATAAAGGTTTTCATAAATATAAATATTCAGAAAATATGTAACACATATATTTAACACCCAAGACTGGAGAATCTAATGCCTGTATTTATCACACGAACATTTGCCCCCACTGGAGATCGAACTCAGAACCTCTCGAGATGGCTACGCCTTGAGACCGGCGTACAGACCACTAGACAATTTTTTTTACATATTATTATTTAGCGGATTTAACGACCAAACTTCGCTCTCTTCCACTTACTCTCAGTCCACATCTGCAATATTTTAAGGTATATCTTTCAAGTAATTAACATAAAAATACTCATGTTTCAAGCAAACACAGCAACTACGAGTAATTTAATCAAATAACGTCTAACTTTAAATGAAAATTGTCCTCCAAACATGTGTTTGCGGTATCTCGTTACAGTGAGCAGCGGTTTTTCAGTTCAGTGTTCGAGCTGTAAGTAGACTACTTATGAAAATACATTACATCAACTTAAATAAACTACATGAAAATACATTACATCAAATTAAATCCGTTTGTGTTCGAGAGCTTATTTTACATATATCTTGCGATGTAATTAGCTTTGAACTGAGCACGAGAGCGCAAACGGATGGAACCTCTAAATGGTCAGTAAACCACACACAATAAAAACATCTATATTTGATAGCAAACACCGATATTCGCGCTGACACTCAAGGGGTAGTAATAATAATAATAAATATCTCCAGACATTCATACCTATCAACTAGGCCCATTTTTAAGCAACTAATTGCTGCTTGGGTTACGGATACTGAGCGTGTTACTGGGCCATTGAACAGAAATACACATATACTATTATATTTTTCGACAGCAAATCTTGTTTACAAGAAATTTCGAACTGCAACACCACCTGCCCCTTAGCAGTAAAAATACTGGAGCATATATATAACAGTTGTCAATTAGGCATTCATATTGAATTAATTTGGGTCAAAGGCCACATCGGACTGCCTGGTAACGAAGCTGCCGACTGTGCTGCCAAATCTGCTGCCAATCTTAGGACAAAACCGACATACGACTGCATACCTATCAGTTACATAAAGCAGAAAAATAAAACACTTACAATAAAAACAGCTAAGCAACTTTACAATAAAACAACTTACACTAAATCTCTCTTCCCACAATAGACCACCTTAATAGGTTTTTAAAACGTATTGTCCCGTCATTTGCAGTTACCCAAGTCATTACCAATCACCGTTACCATAAGGAATATTTGCACCGATTTAAAATAACTGACAACGATCTATGCCTGTGCCGCACTGGCACACCTTTTTTAAGGATCCTTTATATTTTTTATATCTTTACTTTGTTAACGATTTTGTTTATGAATGTCACGTCAGTCGTGGTCTATTATACGTCAGAAAAACAACAGGATTTTTATTGAATAGGCAATACGAAACGTTATAATTATTGGAAGCACGATCGTTTACAATGCCCTTGTGACGATATATCCACACAGTCCCTAAATCATTTAATTAAGCACTGCTGTAGATTTGCAGCTATGAGACAAGAATATGATATGATGATGATATGGCTTCACAAGATGTCAACGACCCGTTTGATCTAAATGAAATGATTAGTTCTGAGTCTGTCAGCGAATCGTTCTGTACTTATATAAACTACATAATCAATAACTTAAAGCAATTCAAAGGCACCTAATTTAATATACACTTACAAACTACACACTTTCTTTCACACTTCACACACACACACACACATACAGACACACACACACACACACTTCTTCATACTTTTCACTTTTACTTTACACTTACACTACTTACACTTTATATATTAGGTTGGGGAAAAAGTCTTTTCGCATTATAGTATGTATAAACTTGTGATAAAATCTCTTTGGCTATACTATTTGTATCTGGCTGGTTTTGGTATCATTGAAAGTTTAAATTTTAAAGAACATAATTCCAAATTCAAATTAGGAAAATGTGTGATTTTCATTTGTTTTTCGTACCGCCAAGATGAGTGAATCTAATGAAGAAATTCGATACATTTTAAAATTTTACTACAAAAAAGGTAAAAATGCAACGCAAGCCGCGAAAAAAATTTGCGATGTTTATGGACCTAGTGCAGTGTCTGTGAGAGTAGCAAAAATTTGGTTTAAGCGTTTTCAATCCGGAAATTTTGATGTCAAAGATGCACGTCGCTCTGGTCGCCCTATTACAGATAAAATGGATGCCATTCTTGAAAAAGTGCAGCAAGATCGGCATGTCAGTAGTTACGACGTAGCTGAAGAACTGGGAATTGACCACAAAACAGTTTTGGCGCATTTGAAAAAACAGGGTACACAAAAAAGCTCGACATTTGGGTACCTCACGAGCTCACTGAAAGAAACCTAATGAACCGTGTACTCATTTGTGATTCTTTATTACGACGTAATGAAACCGAACCATTTTTGAAGAAGCTGATAACTGGTGATGAAAAGTGGATCACGTACGACAAGAACGTGCGAAAAAGGTCGTGGTCAAAGGCCGGTCAGGCTTCACAGACTGTGGCGAAACCCGGGTTAACTCGCAACAAGTGATGCTGTGTGTGTGGTGGGATTGGAAGGGCATTATTCATTATGAGCTGTTACCACCAGGCAGGACCATCGATTCTGAACTCTACTGCGAACAACTGATGAGATTAAAGCAAGAAGTTGAGAGAAAGCGGCCGGAATTAATCAACAGAAGGGGTGTGGTTTTTCATCATGATAACGCTAGACCTCACACATCTTTAGCCACTCAGCAAAAATTAAGAGAGTTTGGCTGGGAGGTGTTAATGCATCCGCCGTATAGTCCTGACCTTGCACCTTCAGATTTCCACCTGTTTCGGTCTATTCAGAATTCTTTAGGCAGTGTCAGTTTAACATCACGAGAGGACTGCCAAAACCACTTGTCGCGGTATTTTGACCAGAAGTCCCAAAATTTCTATAGCAATGGGATCATGTCCCTACCTACAAGATGGCAAAAAGTTATCGAACAAAATGGTACCTACATACTTTAGTTAAATGTAAGTATTAAAAAATGTTTTGAATTTTCTTAAAAAATGCGAAGAAACTTTTTCCCCAACCTATTATATATTCACAATAAAATCAAAATTGTACACTGAAAACTCTACAATTTAATGAATAAATAAATATTACAACGGATTTTCAACAATGTGTAGTAAATAGCACCGCGTTGAAATTAGTAACAAAGTTATATCATTCCAAGAAAAAAAAATGACGGACAAATATATTTAATAGATAAATACATAATATATATATTCAGAAAATTTACAATACATATATAAACATCCCAGACAGAAGAAATACAAATGCCTGTATTCATCACACAAACATTTGCCCCCACCGGGATCGAACTCAGAACAAGATGGCGACGCCTAGAGACTAATAATAGAGAGAATAATAAAGTCGTAATTTTGCTTTTATTTACACTAGGCTAAGGGTTGTACTATACGAAATATATTTTTGATAGAAAGTATTTTTTCTTTTTTAAATCAACAACTGTTTTAGGAACTTGAATCCAGAACCTCACTGTAGAATATTATTTCGATTACTCACATTTGCCCGATATATTTCGATCCCCTCTAACAGCTTACGACTTACGAACCTGTTGCAAGTTGATATTACAACGCACCGACCACTGTGCAAGTGATATCTTTAAGAATTATTTTTTAATCTCTTTAATGCACCGAAAACCTTACCTTACCTTTTCTTTCTTTCTTTCTTTAATTAAGTATTAACGAGGCTACAACGCGACATGTAATCTCTCGTGCGTGTTGTTCGCACTTACGCTAAAAATGCTTATTCTTGGATGAGATGCACAATGCAGCTTGTTCAAAAGCTTGACATTTTACGAGCATAATGACACCTTTGGAGTTAATCAGCCCTCCCATTTTCGGTCCCAACGATTAATTACAGGCAGCATTGGCCCGCATTTTCGGGCCGCGTTCGCAATATGTTCTGCGAGATGATCCGCATATGAACTACGACTTTGCGCTGATTAACTGGTAAGTACCTAATTTGTGCCCGGGACGAGACGAGCTTTGTCAAGGAACTGTTTTGTAAAATAATGCTCCGTTCCAGCTCTATTGTCTTGATTTAAATAATTTAATGCTTTTACAGTTTAAGAAAGAAGAATATGTTGTCAAACTTCCTAGGAAACCTTTACTCTTAACTGTAATTACAATTGGCAATGACCGAGATAGCACATGGCATATCATTCAAGATTGAAAATAATGAAATGATTCATTTATATTGAAAAAAAAAAACACTAACATCCATCCATCAGCCTCTAGACGTCCACTACTGGACATAGGTCTCCCCCAATGATCTGATTTCTTGGAATTTCTCTGCGTGATCCAATCAGAAACGAGGAAAACGAACAAAGGAGGACCTTTTTATGAAAGTCATATGACGCATCATATTAATTGTACTGCCATTGATGCTTTACATCAATATAGGTATTGAACAGTTGAAAAATTTGCCGTAAGGATGTAAAAAATTATCCACTTAACTACCTTCAAGTAAATACCTATATCACAAACAACTCCATCGATCAAAACATTAGACAACATTCGTGCTCCATTATCAGGATGTCACGTTGTTGTGGAAAGCGTGATGAATATGATGTCACGTAAACTGTGCTATTAATCGCGACAATCAATTTAGTCATCTGCTGAACATACTGAATTAACCAATTCAATATCTATCAACATTTTAACAGGTAAAAGGCCCTTTAACTAAAATAAAGGTATGTTGGAAGTTACTCGAAACCAGCGGCTTAAAAGTTCAAATTGAAGCTTACCAGTGGGTTTAGTTACCTATAGAAATTTCAAACTAATATTAATACGAGTATGTTCAAACTAACCACCACTGGAATATCTCTCTCTCTCTCTCTGTTTGTGCCTATATGTGTATTCAGGCGCATGCTCCTTAAAATTCTTTAACGCTGTAAGTTTTCGGCGATCATGCTTGTAATAAGTCCAAAAAAAAAACATGTTTTCTTCCATTACTAGAATGGACTTGGTAATCTTGATGTAAACAGTAAACATTTTCCTTTCAGAGACAATAAACTAACCTAAGTTACTGAAGAAAAAATGTTCTCTAAAAACAATTTTCAATAGCCGAAGTTGTTTAATTCCGCTGAAACTTTGTTATAACTTAACGGAACCTTTGCCTGTGGGATAGAAACATTTTTGCAAACTGCCACTTGGCCAGCTGAAGGATTTAGTGGATCTCCAGACAATCACGGCGGCGCTCGCTCGTTTAAAGCCGGAACGCAATATTTTTCCCAGAAGACGTAAAATTGTACTATAAGCATTAAGAACACGATAAAAATCGTCTATTAAAACCTATTGGTAGTTCAAACAAGTATAGCAGACATTGATCAAAAGTCGATCAGCCAAAACATTCCCAATAATTGTTTAGAAGAAGTCAAATAAAGAAGCCCGTCGCGATCCACAAAAGAGAAATGACATTTTAGTCTTACAAGGGTCTGACATTTTGCGATACTGAATATAATGCGGGCTAAAGAACACAGGTGCTCACGTAAGAAATGACATGACGTTTTTCTGTTTATAAAAGTATCGGGTATGCGTAGCAATGACGGGATTGCAGAATGTGTTTAATACAGAGCTTTATTTAAGGTCTATTTATTTAAGGTTCACTCTTGTCATTGGGAGTAAGAGCTAGAAATATCGGATTCAAGAGCTATTTACAAAAATCTCAATGTCTTCCAAAATATCGAACATATTGAAGCGAGTTCTATAATATAAAAGAGAATGTATCTAATGTGATTAACTGAACACATTTTTTAAGTAAAATCCTTGCAACCTTACCTTGCTCACTTTGGAAGAAGTCAAAGTTTTTCCAAGTAACCCGGAACTTTGCTCGCCGGTGTTTACCGGGGGAGATACGGGAGCTAGTCCCTCAGCCCGTTCGGCCTCCACGGAGGCTTAACGACATTTTATGTTTTTAAGTTTCAATGCAGGCAGCGGTAGCCGCGTTGGAAAAGATGGCACCACTCTATCAAGAGGTCGTGGGATCGATACTCACCGCCTTACAGCTGAGTTTAAGGGTCGTTTCATAGGTACGCTGACCGCCAGCGCTGGCCAACAGATTTCCATACAATTTGATGTATAGAGCTCGCGTGGCCGGCGCTCTGGCGGCCCGTGTGGCTGTGAAACGATGTTAATAGCTCCGTGTAATTGTAAAAGCGCGCGCGAGGCCGGCGCTGGGCGCCAGCGCACCTATGAGACCACCCTATGAGACCACCCAACAAAAAAAAACATAATATCATCACGCCTCTTTTCCCGAAGGGCTAGGCGGAGGTGTTAAACACGCACATTTCGCCAGATTTGTTAGGTTGTGACAGGTGGCGAGCCTGTTGCCATGCGCCGGGCACAATGTGAGGCAAGCGATATTCACAATGAACATAAGTTACATAAGTTTTATTCAAACTCAGTGGTACAGGCGGTGGGATCCAACTCGCTTTTCCCGCGGTTACTCTAACGAGTAGTTCCCCATCCATCCAACTCGGCTACCGCGGCCATAATAAAACAAGACGGTAAACAGTTGATTGTGAATACGCTTGTCTTTCCTTGCCTTGTCCCGCATACATTGGAGACATGTGAGGCGAAATATGGGTGTTTTAACACCTTTGTCTATTCCTTTAGGGATAGAGACCTGATGATTTGTTTCCTATTTTCAAATAATTTTTGCTTGATCTAAATGTAAGAAGGGCTACTCTTATTACTGATCAAAATTCGAATTCAAATTTTTAAACTGTATTGTTTAACAAGTGCACACACTTGTTACTTTCTGTAATTCTGCACTGAGAAAATTACATTATTCTAGCCATTGTACCGGTTGTAGTACGTTTCATATAAAACTGCAAATAATAACTCAGTTTCTGATCCATCTGGTATTCTGTTTCTCGAACAATCAAGCCGCAGCAGCTGACAGAAGCACGTCGTAGCGCTCAAAACTGTTGAAGATGACAGAAAGACGCAAGGCAAGCCTACCTCGCAACACCAACAACATATAATTTGTTCTGGACACGTCTTCACAATGGCTAGTTATTCCGCCACGTTCAGTACCGAGCCGTGCGTGCGAAATTGCCACCAGAAACGCCTTGCCTAAAGTGGCTTTTAATTACTAGATGCGATTGACTTGAATACTAATGTCTAATACAATATTAATGAGAACACACACCAATATTAATTTATAACGGACTTCAAAAAAAGGAGGACGTTCTCAATTCGTGGGAATCATTTTTTTTGTATATTCCCCGATTACTCAAGGACGCCTGAATCGATTTGGGGAATTCTTCTATTGTTTGAAGGGCATACTTCAAAGGTGGTCTCATATTCATCAGGTCAGAATCTGATGATGGAATCCAGGAGAAATTGAGAGAAATCTTCAAATTTTAATCTTTTAATTAATTATAATCTTCAAAGGCACACTTGAAGCGATTTGGGTATTTTTGGCGTATGTACGCGTTACTAACGCGTACATTCGCTTGTCATGCAAGCATATTTAGGTTATTTATATTATAAGAATAACTAAATATATATATATATATATTCAAAAAACCACCAGGAAGAACTGAATAGAAAAAAAATAATTGGTTACGATATTTATAATACTCCAGTATCCAGTCAATTTTTAAAAGAAAAAACACATAGGGCATCACTAATTATTTATTCATTTTATTACCGAGGTATTACGATATTGAAGGCGGTTTTTTATTCATACGAGCGACATACATACATATATTATAATCAACACAATTATCCCTTAAGGGTTAGTCAGAGACTAGGCAAAAGCACCGCAAAAGCATTGCCATAGTCCGCGCTTCACCAAGCAGTGACTGCTCATGCGAGCTATCCGCATAGAATAATTCGATGTTGTGATATACTCGTATGTGTCAAATAGGACGTTTAATAGTATAATTAGTGAGTTACGTGACGCTGATTAAGACGAGCTCGCGTCGCGCACACGCGGCCTATAATTATGATTAAGTTGGAGGTGAACTAATATGGAACGATTATGCGATCAAAGAAACAATCTGTAGATTCGTAACATTAGAATATAACTTATAATCTGCGTTAATTAGGCCACCGATGGCTGTCAGGATTAATTATGTAGTTAGTACACGTTTTTATATTGTTTCCTTAAAAATACCAACTACGTACTGTTTTATACCCAAACGTCTCATTTATATTGTCCTTTAATCTGAGGGTAATTCGAAGGAGCTTGGTGGCGTAGTGGTTCATACGCTTTGGTTTTCGATCGAAAACATGCTGCTTTCGCCATGGACAGGCCGTGGATGGGTGACCAAAACTTTGTGATCTCGAACTTCGGAAGGCACGTTAAGCCGCTGGTCCCAGTCGCTATTGTGACTATTTCTACCAACCAACCCGCATTGGGCCAGCGTGGTGGTGTTTCGGCCCATACTCCTCGTGTGTTTCTCCATGAGGAAGGCCTGTGCTTAGCAGTGGGACGTTTATAGGCTGAGGACTGGGGGTAACTTAAGATAATTTTAGGTAATTTACGATCGATCTCTAAAGAAGAGGCTATTCTTGTTATCGCTCATTCCAAAACCTTTTCTCCTTTATCCCTTGAGGGTTAGCACGAACACCGGTGTTCGCAATCAATAGATGTTACTATTGTGTCTGGTTTTCTGACCATTGACAGGTTAAATAAGTAGTTTTACTTTAGCTTCTGCCTGACTATGTTGTTCCAATATAAATCATATTCAAGAAAAACTTAATACAAGCCACAACTGGGTATTTCCAATACCCACGAACACAATTGCCCGACAGTGTCGCAGTGATCGACGGTGAGTTAATGAGACCCCAGTGCTCTGGATTTCATTAAAATATAACATATGGAGGAATAATAAAAAGAGCGTCCATAAAAAAACTTTGCGACTGATTATGGCATACTGTTTTAATAACTTAAGCGTTAGGTTAGCCTAACTAACGACGAATACTGATTCATAATAAAATCCAGAAGGAGCTGACAAAAAGTGGGATGTGATTAATCCATTTCAGGATGGAGCCTGGCTGACGAGGGGTTAAAATTCTATTTGTGCGACTACTTTATTAAGTGAGCGACTAGAAAACATAGTAGGTAGTCATAATTTTCTTGAGCATAATTTGCCTTACACTAGAGTGTAATTTAAACCCGCGTAGGCGCGAGGCGGCCTGCGAGCTGAGGAGCAGGTGGCTTGAGGCCGGCCTGCAAGCCGAAGCTGTGGTGCTGAGCGAAAACCATCTGCGACGATAAGCTCGCGTGGGACCGCCGGAGCCACGGCCGGAACCGTCACAGAAGCCGTTTTGAATTCGAAACGCTTCATTTATAATAAAACGCCGCTCAGATAAAAAAACATTTGCCAAAAATTGAAAAAAATGCAGGATGTAACGTCGACAAATATAAAGCCTCACATTTTGTACTTTATGTAACTAAAATTAATGTTTGTTGTTAATGTAAACCTAAATTAAATATTTTTGACACGTGCAAAATTAATTTACAGTCACTCGTTTAAATACTACATAAACATGTAACGAGGCGCTATACCACTGTTAGCGACTCTTTGCTGTTACTGCGCACCTCTCTGGCCGTTTTCTGTTTGGTTCTGCCTTTTTATTCACTGTCTGTCTGAGTTGTCATTTTTTTTTGTTCTCCAGCTTGCAACCAAATGTTATATTATTGAAATTTAAGTATTTGAGCAGCTGAAGTAGCTGAGCAGCTTTATTATTACTATATATTAGTTGTAAAGGCACTAGGTATTGTAAGTAGCCCTATTTTTATACTTATTTGTTTATTATTTGTGTTCCGTGTTTTGTAATTATGTTTTAAAATTACCTTGTTCCAGAGTGCCTTATTTTGCTATAAAATATACCCCAATAAGTGACGACCCAGCGCCTTTCATTTATCCCTGGCTTCACCCCGCCACAAACATATTCAACTATATCACATAAATAAATAAATAAAATAAAATAGCCTCATTATTTCATCAAATTATTATGTTACAGTGGTTTTTTTGATTCTAGGGTTAACCATAATGAATAAATATTCCCGTAGATGGGTTTTCCTATATTACATAGATGCCTAATTCTAATTCTATGTGTAGATAATATATTCGGTACCGTATCAAAAATGTGACGTCATGTTAGTCCATTTCATTGGTCTGGGCACGTATCGGTCCTAAAGATTACAAGTGCCGATCTACTCATGTATGCATTGTGAATGTTGACTACATAAGCAAACTAGTTTTTGCGCCTACAATTTAATTATCCTGAGCAAAGAAATCTCTATTCCAATCGGCACTAAGCCCATGTATATGCCCATGAAGAGTGTGAGTAACGTTGTCGTATATAGTTTCATTTGCAAACAGTAATGTTTAGTAAGGGCGCGCCTCCGCGGCCTTATGATCAATTAACTGATGCTTTATATTGATTACACCAATTCCATTAGAATCGCAAGTTTGTTAATGAATTGAAACAATTTCCATGCGGTAACGAGTGATCCAGAGGTGGGGTGACGAGTTGTGAACATATTGGTCACACCTAATAGTCTAGCAAACCGAATTGAAGTGTCATTGGATTGGTCATACTTACCGTACCACTGATGGCTGTTAAAATACCAAAGTTATACCTCTATAAAACTTAGTGCGCGACGGCGTAGATGGCTGGAGAAGACTAGATGAGAGGGACCGATGACCAAGGGTATGAATTAGGGAAGACCTAAATACAAGACGACAAGCGGACCATCTTATTAGCCGTCCGCTCACGTCCACGTGTGTAATAGCAGACCAATCGAACGCATATCAATATATCTGGACCGTATATTTAAGCAATGTGATGATCATGTAATCGCCTGTTCAATAAAATTATACCGTTGAAGGGCTGGTCCGTTGAGGCTAAACAGAGAGGTGACATTTTTTTCTGTTCTTAAAAGCGATAATACCTATTTTTTGCCCCTAGACTACGAATATTAAATACTAGTGGCTTCCCGCGGTTTACACCGCGCGGTACCAGTTCCCACAGGAATATCGGGTTAAAATTTTGCCTATGTCAATATCTCAAGCTATAATAATAATAATAAAAACCGACCACCACTGGTCGAACTATTAATAAGGTTAAACAGGAATAATAATAACAATTAAAGCGGTTCAGTAGTTTTAAAGTCAAAGCGAGACTGACAGACAGACAGAGTTACTTTCTCATTTATAATATTAGTGGGTATGGATTACGTTCAGAAAGTTATACCTACCTAATAATTATCTCTACTTAACATTACCTGTAAGTCTGTTTATCATTTTATAGTGTCTCGTGATTATTAGCACGGTTCGCAGCGCTGATAACCATGTTATCGCTGCCAATAATTAAGCCAGCATCAATATGCTATATCTTCTAATTCAATCGGTGCCGGGCGAGCGCGGGGCGGGCGAGCGGGCGGGCGGGAGCTGCGGCTCTAAAATTGCCTTGTTATTCATCTCCAGAGCTCTGAGCCTCTGCTACACACCCTTAATTTGATTATACTGTTTTTATCAACAGGTACAAATTATTTGATCCATTCAATCCATCCGTCCTCTGCCCCACTTCTAGGCACTGGCTCTTCCTCATGGAGAAACACATTGGGAGTATGGGCCGTAACACCACCACGCTCGCGCAATGCGGGTAGGTGGGTAGAAACGCTTGCAATAGTGCCCGGGATCAACGGCTCACGTGCCTTTCGAGTCACGAGGATTTTTAGATCACAAAGTTCTGGTCAACCATCAAGGCCTGACCAAGGCGAAGGTAGCTTTGTTTTCAATATCAAAGTCAAAACGTACAAACCACTACGCCACCTACCACATATATAGCTCTGCTATGTAACATCTGTCCTGACTGTCGGGATTTTGGTTTCTATTCCAGAGTGGTCATGGATTCCCATAGTGCCCGGTAGAAGGTTTCCCCCATTAATAGCACCGACCAAATTACTGCAATGGTAATGGCTCCTTCGGGGATATCGGCGTAATTATGTATGTATTTACCATGACAAGAGAAAAAAAGATGTGGATGCTGAGCTGACGGATTACAGAGGAGAACGAAGGAGGAAGATTAAAATGCCTAAGTTGACTCTTGTGTGTGTGCATGGTATTATCGCACACACACGTAAGTAGCCTAGAGCTCTGCTGTGTAAGGCCGCATCCCCGCTGGTGACACGTTGGTTACCAAAACTTTGTGATCTCAAACTTCTTCATGCTTCTAAACCCCAAGTATATGTTATCAATGGAGAAAACTTAAGTTTGAGGAAAATTGAGCTTCTTAACGCAACTAAAACGTGGCGGAGATGGAAGGCTTTACGCGATGGTCGAAGGCTGCGGCTGGGATCAGGTCAAACAGCCCTTCAGAACACTCTCCATGGTTAAAGCGATAAAGAATGCAGAGTGGAGCTACATCTCTACGAAGGGCCAAAGATGTCGAGCCGATCGAAGGGAAGTGATATGTCAGCAATTCGAACTGCTCTTCGCTGGATGCGGTCCAGAGAAATAACTTGGTACTGGGGTGCCCCTGTCCAAAGATGAGAGCAGTATTCCATATGTGGCCGGACTTGTGCCTTGTAGAGTTGTAGGCAATTATACGATGATAACCTACAGTCGGGGTGCGGAAGGCACGTTAAGCCGTTGGCCCCGGTCGCTATTGCACCAACCCGCATTGGGCCAGCGTGGTGGCTTCGATAAAGGCTTCTGCAACTCACTAAACGATATTACATTTGACCAATTCGATGTTATTGTCACTTATTTGATTCTTATGTAAGCAAGATGGTTCTATTTGATTTTGAAATGTGAACATTTATTAAACAGATCAGTATTCGCGATTCGAGACACACAACCTACGTTATCGCGATCGTCGCGACGTCACAATCAGCATATTTATTGGTTCCTGCCGATCTGTGCGGCGCGGGGCGGCGCGATACGTCTGTGTCACTACTGTTGTTTATATTATATCTAGAGGTTTTATATTTCAAGATGACAAATTATAACAAATTGTATCCGCCTATTATATTACACCTCATTAACAACAAAAGACAGAAAATTGATTTGATGAAGGTGAGTCCTCTGTGCGCCACCACACCACAGACTGATACTAATGAGACTGGCCGAGCACGTGACCGCCGCCATTGTTTCTCCATCATATCCGGCGATACGGGCCGCCTGACGTCGCATCCGCCCGCCATTGACGAGGGTACTAGTAGAGAGGGTAGTCTATTATAGGTAAACGCTTAGTTGAAGAATATCAAATAGGGTAATTATAGAGCAAAATATGGGTCATATGGGGCATATAAAAAATAAATAAAAAATGAAATTGTTTATTGGACATTAACAAATATTAAATCTTAAGCAAGTACCTTAAGTATCCCCTTTTAAGCCTATATTGGCCTGTGTCAGGGTAATACTGCTCTTCCTTTTAAGTTCTTAGATACTAATGAACTTATTGTTAATAGCAAAAATATATTCATTTATTTTTGTTAAGGTACATTTATTTATATTTATTATATTCTTAAATGTTTAAATTATATTCGAATATGAAGAAGTGCGTGATATTAGCCGTAGATTTGACGGCCATAGGGGTCGTAAAGTTCTCGAGTGGAGACCGCGACTCGATAAACGCAGTGTGGGACGCCCTGTGACAAGATGGGATGACGATATTCGTAGGTTGACTGGAGTGGGCGCGATGAGAACGGCCGAAAATCGAGAGCGGTGGCGTGCACTTGGGGACCTTTGTCCAGCAGTGGACAGGAGTGGGATGCTGGTGATATTTTTTATAGATAAATAAATATCCGTTTTGACTAATGCTACTTAAATTGATACTTGAGACATTCACACCTATCAACTAGCCCCATTTTAATGCTGCTTGTGTTAGATGACGGATAAATATATTTAATAGATAAATACATATAAATATTCAGAATATTATTATATACAATACGTTCATAGACATCCAAGACTGGAGAACAAATGGCTGTATTTATCACACAAACCTTGCCCCCACCGGGGATCGAGCTCAGAACCTCTAGAGATGGTGACGCCTTAAGACAGGTGTACAAACTACTTGACGAAGAAACGTTTTGTTAATATTTAATTGAAAAAATAAATTGTGGTTTGTAGCAATTTTGTGGTTTATTACTAAAAGAATGGAGTTGTCACAAACACAATGTCAGCTTGCTTGATCAACCTTATTAAAATTCTTGGCTAGCTTATTTCTTGTGGAAATAACATTGTATGCGGGCTCACAAGCACCAGAGTAAGCAATATGTAGGCTTCATTAAGCACTAATTTGTTGTATTTGTCCCATATTGACGGATGAAATTACTTATTTCATTAAGTATGTATCCAGGGTCAATCTGCGGACATAATTGATAAGAGACGTGACGTATCGTGCGTTGAAGGCGGACGTGACCGACAAGCCGTGTGTGACGAGGTACGAGGATCGATTATATTACTTATTTCTGACATAGTTTAATTGAGAAGAAAATCGTTCAGTGTCCTGTCTTATTAATATGTGTCGTTGGATAAGAATAGGGTAGCGATGTTTCTACTTCTTATTTTATTTGATAAAAGAATAGCTATAAAGTAAGCCACATTTTTACAGTGATTAAACATGAACATAATATGTATAAATTCATTAATATAAATAACAAATTAGGAATTTTATTAAAGACGTAGTTAAAGTTTAGTTTATATTCTTGTATTTTTTAGTGTATTTATCATTATTTATTTGGTAGTATTATTATATATTATTGTTATTTCTATTATACGTTTTACTTTAGAGTAAGATTTATATCTGATTATTATTATTTGTGGAAACTTCACTGATTTATGCATTTATTATTGTGTTTTGTCCTATAAGTTTTGTTGTAATTGTTTGTTTCCCACAAAAATAAATAAATAAATATAAAATTTTGGATGTCAATAAGAGAAAATATCAAACAGAAAATAATAAATGGTTTTTCAAGTAGGTACCTACTACTATAAATATGCGTTATATCATTCTTATTTTAAACTAAATTTAAGTACATACATATGGAGACTCCGGAAAGTATGAGGTAAAACAGAAGACTAGAAAAAAAACGAAGTTCATACAGGATAAAAATTGTACAGAAAAATGTATTTCAAGAAATTATTTAGGAGCATAACCAGCAACAAGTCGCATCAACATGAGGACGTTAACACACCTCATACGAAATATATTGGGTCCTTACCTATGAAATTGGTGTTTTTTTACTTTTTTCGTATTTTGTCTGTAACTATTAAGATTCAGAGTATTCCTAAAAAATAATTACCTAGTCTAAAAATAGACTAGATTTTTGAGCTCTTTTGATTTGTTTTGATAATTTGTTGTAAGTTTAATTGTGTTAAAATTGGACACGGAGACAACTCTTTTTAAGTGCTCCCGAATACATCATTTTATTTGCATTCACTTAAAAACGATAAATATTTTTTATGAAGTGTGATATTACACATATTACTAAAGCTTGTCTAATGATAGATGCCAAATATTATTATCTTTGGATTTGTCGTTGTTAAGAAAACTGAAAAAAATTTAGTATGGAAAATGCTGAATTCCCCAAAATCTCCATACAAAACACCAATTTCATAGGTAAGCACCTAATATAATAATTATAGATGCCCAAACACCTACATCTCACACTCTGTTGTATACTCTCTAAACTATACTTTCTACTCTCAAAAGAGTTAAAGTCATAATTAGATTTAAATTTTATCATGGAGCTAATTGCTTTTTCCTTTGTTAGAAACAGATTACCTATATAATATATAATAGTTGGTCGCGAAACTCGCCATCTGCGAAAATACAAGGAAAATTGTATGAGGTAAATCGGGAAGACCTATAAGGTAAGTTTATTAAATTTATAGCTGTTTCCCGGGAAATCAAGGGTTTTTCATATGAGTATAAAGGTAAGTTTCATATCTGTTCATTTTGAACAAACCTAACAAGACAATCGCTGTAGAAAAAAACAATGGTATTCCCGAATGCGAACAAACATAATTCTCCTCTACGGCCCCATTCCTAATTATATTTGTAACATAATTATGCACATACCACGCTCTCCCTTCATGTCACACAATCTACCTGTCTTTCTTCGGTCTTCGAAGCCATTTTCGTTTCCATGATCTTCTTCTTATAAAAGGAATAGATAACTTTTTTCCTTACAAACACAAGATTTAAAGTAATTAAAATCGTCAATATTTTTGTTTTATACGTGTTAATTTTTTTCCAACCACCTCAAAATTTTTAACACCGATGTGAATTAAAAATACATTAAGGTATCTTCCTTTGTTTAAGAAAAAAGTCTTAGAATTCTATCTTACCTTTACCCCCCCTTCCCTACTAGTGTATTAAATACTAAACTATCAATGGTTCTTTTGTGATCATACATTTATTGTATGAAATATTGTATTTATGTACTTGTAGATTATGTATTGCATTTTATATAGATATATTATTTATTAATATAATAAGTAAAATGTGTATAGTATTTGCATGTATTTATAGTGTACATACACGCGACAATTATGTTTCATGCCATAGTATCTCCTATCGCAGGTGGGCTGGTAGAGAATTTTTTAGGAATAAGCCACACCTTATGTAATTTCTATTCAATTTATGTGTTCTGTGTAATTGTTCTGTGTACTGTGTAATATTTTATAAAAATAAATAAATAAGTTTATATTTTAATTATAGTCAAACTGATTTGACAGTTTAGAATGTCATTTAGCCTTAGTCATGCCTTAGTTATTTTGAATCATCTAAGCTAAAATATGCTATTAAATTCAAATCTAAAATCAAATCAGTATGAATTGCCATTTAGCCTAAGTTAACTCAAAATAACTTGGGCAAAACGACATTTCATATGTCAAATCACTTTGAATAATCTAGAAATGGACTAGGTACATGAAAACTGATCGCATACATATTGAATGTGTGCAAAAATATGTATTTATTTAAAATAATACTGTTATAATACTAAATGTCGCGATTGCGAAGAGGCACTCGATTGCATGTGATTCATAACCCTACGGCCGCCGAGAGAGCGCGCGCTGTTCCCCGATGTTTTGTGCTCGTCCGCGAGCTAATTGAGTTTCTACCGCTCCATTACATATCGTTATTCTTACCAAATGAGGTTATAAATATGGCGGATATATGAAATAAATATGTTTTTATGAAAATATATGTACTTAAGAGTGGGGGAACCAAAAGTGAATTGAAAAAAAATATAGAATTGTTGAATATATAATGTTGCTGTTTTTGGTACAATAGACAACAGCTCAACGTAGTTTAAGCTTTCCACCCACTAATCGGAGCAAACTAACCGAACCGGACAGTTTCTGGCAAAAAAGAAGCTCAGTGGCGTACGCCTTGGTTTTCGATACACGAAAACAAAGCTACATTCGCCATGGGCAGGCTGTGGATGGGTGACCAAAAATTTATGATTTCGCACTCCTCCGTGCTTTGGAAGGCACGTCAAGTCTCGGTCGCTATTGCAACCGTTTCTACCCACCAACCTAGTAATTTTACGGCCCATATTCCTCACGTGTTTGTTTCCATGAGGAAGGCCTGTGCCCAGCAGTGGGACGTATAAAGCCTTAGGACGAAACGGTCCTAGGACTGCCATGGTATGCTCTGGTGTGTGGCGGATCCTTGAAGGAAAGCAGATTGTATTCAATGCTTCCTCTTTGGCCTCGTGCATGCAACACTGCACATGCATTATGCAGCGAGATGCGCGAGCCCCAAAGCGACGGCTCGCTCGAGTTAGAAATGAACTCGAATAAACGACTCCCATTGACTAGAGTTTTTAAGCGCTCATTTTAATTTCTAACCGCCGCTCGGGGTGTTTCAGAGTATAGTCATGGCACAGAGGTGGTTAGTTTAGAAAAGATATTGCAATTTGAGGACGCTTAAATCATTCAACTTCACACTATCCCAACGCATCATGAGCATTGACAGTCGCCGTCGTAACATGTATCATCGTATAAAAGTACTTTTGACAAACAAAATCAGTCAAAAGTACTTTTGACTGAACAGATTGGTCAAAAGTACTTTTGACTGAACAAATTGATCAAAGTGGTGTTTCTTGCACAAAAGAAATTAAACTAAAATTTTGGTATGGAAATTACAAATAATAATAATAATATCCTCAGACATTCACACCTATCAACTAGCCCCATTTTAAGTAACTAATACTGCTTGTGTTACGGACACTAGATGACGTATAAATATATTTAATAGATAAATACATATAAATAACCTGAATATATAGAAATATATATAAACATCCAAGATTGGAGAACAAATGCCTGAAAATTCATTACCCAAACCCCCACTGGGGATTGAACCCAGAACCTGTCGAGATGGCGACGCCTTGAGAGCGGCATACAGACCACTCGACCACGGAGGTCCTCAAAATTCAATATCTTTGCCTGAAATGTAAGCACCAGTTAGCCGATTAAAAAAATTTGTGAGGCATTGTGGTAATAACACTATATTATTTATTTATGTAAGTTTGCATGCACACATAAAAACGGGCATCTTTTCTACCAGTCAAGTGGGCTATACGCCCACTTACAGAGAGTAAAAATACCTACGGCCGGAAATATTATACAAAAATGAGATATAAAAGCAAGATAATTTACTGTTTTTGTACTCACGGTTCTGAAGAGATCAATGGAAATCAATATATTGTCAGTAGCTCTTACCTCTCAATTTGCGTTCAAATTGGCGTTCGCGTGGCCCTCAAGGGAAGCGGCTGTACCCTCAAAAATATTATTTTGCTTTTATATTATGTTATGTTTTTTTCTCTTCTCTTATTCTTCTCTTATTAATTATAATGACCATACAAGTCAACAGACCAAATAAGTCAAATCTCTCCCCGAAGAGGTAGGCAGAAGTGTTAACAGCTACGTTTCGCCAGATATGTAAAGTCTCCATGTAACTGGTGGCGAGCCTGTTGCCATGCACCGGGCACAATGTGGGGCAAGCGATATTCACAATCAACTGTACGTAAGTTTTATGTATCAAACTCAGTGGTACAGGCGGTGGCGGTGGGATCGATCCTGCAACTGTTGAACGGGTAGTGCCGCCAACCCAAACTCGGCTACTGTAGCCTCTATTTTGAACAAATAGCGCGAATTGTGCCTCTCAGACAACAAATCGCAACCGTTTAAGATTGCCCATTACCACCGTACAATAAGTATAAAATATTGGGTCCTTACCTATGAAATTGGTGTTTTTATTCTGTCTTAGCAATTTGTCCGTAACTATTAAGTTTCAGAACATTCTTATAAAATAATTGCCTCTTCTAAAAATAGACCATATATTTGAGCTCGTATTATTTAATTTGATAATTTTTTGTAAGTTTAATTGTGTTAAAATTAGACAGAAAGACAATTATTTTTAATCTCCCTCCCGAATACATCATTTTATTTGCATTCACTTAAAAACGATGAATATTTTTATGGAGTGTGATATTACACATATTACTAAAGCTTGACTAATGATAGATGCCAAATATTATTATCTTTGGATTTGTCGTTGTGAAGAAAACTGAAAAAATTTTAGTATGGAAAATGCAGAATTCCCCAAAATCTCCATACGAAACCCCAATTTCATAGGTAAGGACCTAATATTGTATGTTAAGTCGTATATTTTGTAACTCACAAAGGTACATTTATGGTTCGTCTTCGGCCCGCGGACGGACAGCGCTGTGAGACGACCGTTAACAAAAATCAACTCTACTCCGTGCAGATGAAGTGTATACTAACACGAGCGGTGGAGAGAATAACTGATATTTTAAAACACCTTCTTATAATGTTCTTGATAATTTAAGAACCTTGATTGTAAGTGTGGCAATCCAAAGTTACAACAAAAACGGAATTAGTTAATAATGATAAAAATACCTTCAGAAAGAAACTAATGCTGCCTAATTAGTTTATTTAAATTATAAAAACTGAAAATGTGTTCATAAAAGTAATTCAAATAATTATTTACAAAATCTTCGAAACCTACGTGCGGCGACTACGGACTCGTAGCACGTCTACGGCGTAGCAAGTAGATGCCTACAAACTACAAAGTCACATATCGGCAAATTATAGAAATGTTCCCATTGAATCTACATTACATTAAACAAGTAAAATATTATTATGTATATCGATAAGGGTAAAATTAAATATATTTGTTTACTCTAGGACATGGCCCTCATAGGGATGATTGAACCCCAAAGGGATAAACAGAGTCGAATCCTATGCTTGACTTGTTGTTTGAGGCACTGCCGATTAAATCGCAATATCGCAAAACTAGAACTTCCCTTACCTAAACATAACTCAAAAATTTTCTGTGCAATGGACAGGCAGAGACGCAGACTAAATTAATAAATTATGTTTCTCGCCTTATATGTCTCTCTCAAACACCAAGAAAGCATTTTGCACATTAAGCACAGTAATACATACATACGCACAGTAGTGATACATATCATCACGCCTTTTTCCCGTAGGGGTTGGCAGAGGTCGTTAAACCTGTCGTAATGCATGGATCTGATTGACAGAAAACTGCACTTGGCAGAGATGCGAATGTTGAGATGGACGTGTGGAGTCACTAGAATGGACAGGATTAGAAAGGAGGCATGTCAGAGAAAGCTTGTAAGTAGCACCAATGACAGAAAAGATAAGGAGCAATAGATCAGCGTGGTGTGGTCATGTGATACGCAGGGATAAATGCCCCATAACGTCAATCTAATTTTTAAACAACTTAACTCCAAAAAATCAAATTGCAAAATTTTGAGATCTATCGATTGGAATACTTCTTAAGTCCGATAAATTGATAATTTATTAGTTAAACGAATTGCAAAATTTCTTCGGAATCCCTATGGATTATAAACAGATTTTACTTCCTTTTATTTGATGATGATTTTACTCCTGTACAATTGGCCCAAATTGACATAAACAGCTGGGAAATTAGGGTGACGATTACAAGAAGAATGCTGTACATGCATGGGGCTAGAATGAGAGGAAACCCAAAGAAGTGATGGAGTGATGCGAGAAGAATGATATTAGAGTAAAAGAAGCGGATGCTGAGCTGACGAGTGACAGAGGGGAATGGGAGAAGAAGACGTATGTGCCGATTCTACATAGCGTGGAGCAAGGGCAGGAAGAAGAAGGCTTAGTAGAGGCGTTTGGCACAGTTAATACTAGCTATTTCAGAAGGAGTGTACTGACTTGAGTTGGTAAACACACATTATATTGCTTTAAACTTATTAAACTTTTATTGTCTTGCAATAAAAGTTTACATGTATACACTCGTATGATTGCGATAAAAGTAAGTTGTATCTGCGCCCGTAAATTCTGGGTTTATTATGATCGAGTCGAGGCCGAGATATGGAATTAAATATGAGGGAATGGCGCGGGCGCACAATGTAACCTTTATGGGCGGACGTGCGGGCGACGACGGACTGACTAAGGGTCGGTTTTTTGATCCGTAGTCAAGGTGACCAAGTTGTTTGTTCAGCGTCATATTTGGGTAAACATGGATCACTCAAAAGGTATATTAAAATGGTAAATGCAAATTTGCTCGTATACTTATTCATTAAAAATGGTATTTTAACTGTGTAAAGTTAAGATATTGATGATCGCTCATATGACAAGCATGCGTAACTCCATATAACTAGTAATAACTTTAGAACGGCTCGTGCCAGTGAAGTCCAAAATTGTAAGTGGCTTCTAACAAATATTTGCAATTTATCCACATAGAAATTATAATTGCAGATGCTGTAGATGCCGAGATATACACATGCCGTTTTCTTAAAGCTTGCGGTATGAGTGATCCACTTTATGGGTCATATCTTTTTTATTTGTCGTTGTCGTTATTTACAGAAATTCTTTTGTACTATTGCTAGGGTTTGAAGCAGTAACACACATACCACATGCAATATTTTAGAACCATAATGGTAATTATAATAATTGTAGAAAACTATAACCAGGACAACGGCTAAAATACAAGATGTATTCAACGGAAAATCAACTTTAAACTTCACTCATGGAAAACCACCTTACTCAACTCTGGGTATATTTAGACTTGGCTGGCTTTATTCTAAAAAGCTAAAAGTACTGTTTATGTGGCAGTTGGTCTAACAGCACTCGGAAAATCATCGAAAATCAACAAGAACATCATCTGCTCATGCAAAGGACAGAAGGCGTTCCCTACGGCCATAACATCTGGCACACCACCACCTACGCAGAACCAGCGCGAAAGGTAAGCCGTATTTGATCTCCATTCTGTCCCGCACATGAATTCCTGTAAAAATGGTCTAATGGCGAAAACAAATGTATGATACGAAAATATGTTACGTCAGCTTGACTAGTAGTCAAATTTTCTGCTATTAGTCAGATAAAATAAAACACGATGTTGTATGAAAAATGGCGGGCATTGAAATAGGACATTAGATTTCTCAGCTGATGTATACTGGTTTCGCAAATATGGTACATTTCATTGCAAAATTTAATCATTGGTTAAAATTTTAGGTGCTACGCCATTGGGAAAGTTATTAGTTGAGTTAGCCTAACTAGGATAAAAAAATTGGCCCTTCAAAACAAGATTGAATACTTGTTATAAAGATACTAACAAGTGCCCGGCCAACCTTTTTGTTTCGTTCTGAGCTATCAAGTCCTGACGTAGCCCATCCATCACATCTTCGCCTATTTTCTTAATAAAAACGTCATAGAAAGAGGTCATTAGAATAATGTCTATGCGGAGCGGAGGAGGTGCGACCCTCGTCACGCGCTGTCCGCGGCCGTCACCATGCGATCGTAGATAGATTCACGTCTGCTAATGACGCCAGAAAATATAATTATATTTTTTTTATTTTGAGCAAGTGCAAAATATTTTTAGAGGAGCTCGCTGACTTACTTATGTTAAGCCACGTTTAAATCTGGCCTAGAATATCAAACTTTCTTTGCACGGTATGATGAGTTAAGGCTTATTCCACAATGGAGTAGAGTGGTACATTTATAGCTGTTTGATATTATATACATACAATCTATTAGTTTTCAAAGGTGAAATAAAATTTTGGAAAATTTATTATTATTTATTTATTAAATACTACAGCAAAATTTCTAAGGTGGGACCTGGATAAGTGAGAAACCCTTATTATTGAGAATTCCAATGAGGCCTCGGCATTTGGGACTTTCGAACCTGGTTAAATGAGATTTGATTTTAAGGATTTTTTTTGCTGTTCTCCTCTATAAATGGGACTCGCGTGTCTCAATTCTCTGTATAAGCGAGGCACTGGAAGTTTATTAGTACGCGTCTTTTCAAACATTTCCACTTAAAGAAGTGAAAATGGAACTGCAGAAGATTTCGAGCTCATAAGCCCTAAGGTCTCTAAAACACCGCATCAGGAATGAATGATCCGACAGAGAACTAAAGTCATCGACATAGCTCACCGGATTAGCAAACTGAAGTGGCAGTGGGCTGGTCATATTAGCCGTAGAACTGACGGCCGTTGGGGCCGTAAAGTTCTCGAGTGGAGACCGCGTCTCGGTAAACGTAGTGTAGGACGCCCTGCGACCAGATGGGATGACGGTATTCGTCGGTTGACTGGAGTGGGCGCGATGAGAACGGCCGAAAATCGCGAGAGGTGGCGTGCATTAGGGGAGGCCTATGTCCAGCAGTGGACAGGAGTAGGCTGAGGATGATGAAGTGGGAGGTGTCTTAGAGTTCTCATAACACATGTAATGTTAAACCTGTCTAATTGGGTAACTGGAAAGAAAACCACTTTTAATGGTACAAAATCCTTGTTCCCTTGGGATCCCATGTAGCTTGTTGTTTGTTTTGGATAATTTATCACTTAATACATTTCAAGAACACTTACTCCCTGAAAAGGGACCTATATAAATCGATGAAGTAAGAAATACTGCTTATATTAAATATACCTACTAAGATCTTACATTACGATATCGTAAACCAATTCATCGAATGTTCAAATCAATAAAGGCTCGAGCCTGGTCGCTCATGAAGATATAATCCCTTATATTTTATTAGGCTGTTCAATTCTGTTTCCCCAAAAGGTACCTACCTAAATTATGAGCGCGAACCATCGGCCTGTAAATATGCGAGCGTTAAGATCCCGAGCTTATATTATATTGTGGGTTGTTTAAACCGCGATGTTTGTAAGGAGTCTTTACAATGTTTACCTGCGGCATTCACTTTTAAAAAAAGTTATGAATATCACGAAAATTCTACACTTAAGCTTATACAGAAACATTTCTTTAAATACAGTGTATGTCATCGGGTTTTTCCAAATAAACGATTGCAGGACTGCCAAATTATATATGTATATTGAATGTTACATTTTAATTTTATGTCTCAATATATTATTGTAATCGCATTATTGACATTGATTGTTATTTAATTGTATTTCGAATTTTAATTAGGTAATTTAAATTCACCGTGGTCAGGCCGTGATGTGAGACCAAAACTTTGTGATCTCGAGCTCCTCCGTGCTTCGGAAGGCACGTTAAGCCGTTGGTCCCGGTCGCTATTGCGACTATTTCTACCCACCAACCCGTATTGGGCCAGCGTGGTGGTGTTGCGGCCCAAACTCCTTATATGTTTCTCCATGAGGAAGGCCTGTGCCCAGTAATGGGACGTATATAGGCTGAAGACGAATTTAAATTGGATTTTTTACTATTTGTAATTTTATTTGAATGTGGTTATAAAACCTGAAATAAATGATTACACATATATATATGGTCCTTACCTATGAAATTGGCGTTTTGTATGGAGATTTTGGGGATGTCTGCATTTTACATACTAACATTTTATCAGTTTTCTTCACAACGACAAATCCAGAGATAATAATATTTGGCATGTATCATTAGACAAGCTTTAGCAATATGTGTGTGAACACGTTTGATAAAGATTATTCATCGTTTTTATGTTAATGCAAATCAAATGATGTATTCGGGAGGCAGTTAAAAATAATTGACTTTGTGTCTAATTTTAACACAATTAAACTTACAAAAAATTATCAAATTAAATAATACGAGATCAAATATATGGTCTATTTTTAGAAGAGGCAATTATTTCATAAGAATGTTCTGAAACTTAATAGTTACGGACAAATTGCTAAGACAGAATACAAACACCAATTTCCTGTACAAAGTTTTATTTCCTGTAAAAAAATTATGTCTCTTTGTGTACTTTTAAACTGATTGCCTCTTTTGAGCGTGAATCCAATGCAGTCACAATGTAGCTTTAAAATCCCAATAATAAGCCATTATTTGACTGAACACTCAAAACACCAGTAACATTTATTTTTAATGTGTCGCTACAAAAAGTCGCAATGTATATGAACCCTTAGATGCCTAGATACATTAGTTTCTAAGAAATCGCGCCTGAGAGAATGTTCAAATAAGTGAAAATTATAATTTGCTGCTAGCACAAACACTATTTAAATTAACTTTACACAAACGTATCGACCGATATCAAGTTAATGTGCTTCTTGTGTTATACATAAAGTGTTTAATCGTGGAAGTAATTGGTTGTTCGCGGCACGCGGGCGGCGTTTGACTCTTGAAGCGGCATCATTGAAAAATGAATCTGCTCTTGTATCTAGGCCGGGGTTCGATTAAAACCTATTCTAAGCGCCTCTCGAAAATATCTTGTATATTTTAGGAATAACATAGGTACTAGATGTAGTTACTACTTAGTAAGGTTTCTTGATGACGGTCGTCTGACGGCGGATGGTGTTGAGTTTTCTTTTTGACATCGGTACAGGATACTTCTTAAATGTAATGAATAACGGTTTAACCGTTAACGGTTTTTAGCTCTTAAGTTATACACCCCCAATATTTTCAACGCATTTCTCTATCGACAGGTTGTTTTCAAGAATTCGTTGCCGCGGCATATAATATTATGCCAATTCTGGACTAAAAAACAACAAAAAAAAACTTTTGCTGTTGACTAGTCCCCTTAAATAATCAATTCAATCATCGATTGTTGAAATTTCAACTAACTATCACCTTTTATGTCGTACAGCGGTAAATAACTAATGTCTTATCACAATATATTGACAGAGTTGAAAATACAAGTAATGCGTTGTGCGTGAGCTTTTACAAGACACATGTGAAATAACTTGTTTGAATTTGATATACCTAACTTGAGTGTACTCACTCCAATCCACTTTTTCCTTAACAGTCCATAATCGGCATGAATAAATTCAGTACAGTCGAATCCATCCCGTTCTTACTGCGCTACGTGATCAGTGTGAGATGTTCGCCAATGAGTACACTCGCGAGCAAATGCTGAGCTTTTTACCATTGCAAATACTGAAGGTAACTGAAGATAGATTGGTTAAAGGAAGATGTGTTCTACAAGTGACACAATCGGGTTGATTTTATAATAAGCTATTGATAAATTCAAATTGAAATAATAGAGTTAAAATTGACAGAGAAAAACTAAATTATGAATGTTCTCATTATTACACAAAAAAAAATAGAAAACATTACAAAGACAATTATAGATGGCAATGGCGAAGTTTTCCCTTAAAGAGATATCTACCAATCAATTCAAGACCCCAGTCATAAATTACGCGTTAGCGGGCATACAATAAAAGATCAAAAACATAAAAGGTTTAATGTAAGGAAATTAATAAATGCCTTTGATAAAACTTATTGTAGAACAATGCCTCTTGGTAGCTTATCGAACTGTTACCGTAATTTTGACATTATTATTGTAACATATGAACGAATATTTGCACTTGAATGTCCGCAATAGACCAGCGTGCTGGTTTTGCACTGTAACTTTTTTAAATCTATTCAATATTGATAACTTATATTTTTTATAGCTAATGTAGTATCTTATCCTAAGTTTATAAAAAGTTAAATATAGGTTAAGTCTCTAATAAATGTCGGTTAGAGTTGTAATCTTCTACGCCGATCATCGCGTCGATATTAGCGTCGTCGTCGGGTCGATACATTCCCTAAAACATGGTTGAGCGTAGCGCCACCAACGGGTGCCCTTGCGGTGTCTGCTCAGCTCATGCTTCTTTAATAACAAGTGGTCTGAACAACGTTCGTGTAAAGAAGGATGAAACCTTGCTGAGTTTCTTGCCATTTATTCTGACAACAGGGCCTCCTGGTAGTTTTGCGAATGGATGGTGTCGCATATTCTTGACGTTGTGTATATTGTTATAGATAAAGGAATACATGATTTTTTACTTTGACTTTGAACGAGTCTACCTCTCGGCCGGCATAACACCCGGCGCGTCATTTACATAGCGACCAAGATGTTGAAGATGTTGAAGGAATAGTGCATGATCCCGTTAACACTCTGTTACTGGATATATCTTACTTTACTGAATGTAAGTTGAACCTTTCACAGATTCCTTTGTTGGAATATGTTTTACGTTTTTATGAGTGCTGACTTCACTTTTTATTTGGGGTATGATTATACTCCATTCATCTGCACTTTCAATAGCCTATACTCGGCCACTATACAATTGCAAGTAGTAATCTCTCCTCAGCTGGGCGTCACCGGTCTATCAATCGGAGACACAAAAACGTCTTGAGACGTCGCGTCGGACAAAGCAACGGGCGCGGCTTTTTCATTTCCCAGCTGTAGGCTTCAGACAATGGGGCCTTGAGCACTGTCACTACTTACTGAGTTTCATTCACGGTTTGTGACAATCTACTTACTAAAGAGTGGACAGTCTATGATAGCAGGAGATATGACAAAAAATCAGTTTTAAATCCGTTAAAACAGTCTAAGGGACATTACAGCTACCGTCGCTGGCCGCCGGCGCCGGCGCAGGTCAACAGCACCAGCAAGATTTCCATACATTTTGACGTATATAAGCGCGTGCGTGCGATAATGAAACGATATCTCATTATAATATATCTCGCGTAATTGTAAGCGCGCGCGCTTGGCCGACGCGGGGCTGCTTATTTTAAACTAGCTGTGCCCGCGACATCGTTCGCGTGGTTATTCATTTAACGCCGATAAAAGTTTACAAAAAGTTTTTGTGTGTTTGTTAACACTGCATTGTTTTTTTACGAAGTGCTGAACATTACATTCCTACTTCTTATTAGCAAAATATTGATTGTAAATAGTTGAACTAAAGCCCCTAATTATTAAATTATAGTGAAAATAACATTTCTTGTCAGTGTCTTCTGATTAATAGTTGTCATGGTGATAAATCTCTGTTGTCGTGTCATTATATTACAATGCCGAGAAATTTTAAAATTTGAAATGAAATTACATTTTGATGGCATGTCACTTATTACTCAGTCGAGCAGATATTAATAACCACGGTTACACCCGCGCGGTACCCGTTCCCATGGGAATATCAGGATAAAAAGTAGCCTATGTCCTATGCTCTATACTATCTGTGTACCAAATTTCAATGGAATCGGTTCAGTAGTTTTGACGTGAAAGCAAGACAGACAGACAGAGTTACTTTCGCATTTATAATAATATGATATAGATTGTGCTGCGTACGCGTAAGTACTAAAGGTTATACTCATAATGTCGATATCTTAAAATAATGTTTCCAGTGAAACTTTACAAGACTTTGTATCTTCGAATCCTCAGTTCTATCTTCTGTTAGACCATTTATTTTTCATTACACATAAACAGCTAATACTATTGCAGTAGTCCAGAATCGTTCGCGGCCGAACAAATGCCGCGTCGGCTGAACGAGCGCGGTGAGGCATCGGCGCCATTACCCGGGCTGGTAATGGTAATTACCGGGGTAATGACTGCTGGGCCGCAGCCGACGCATTACTCTCGGATCATTCTAGGCTTGCTTCTTTTCTTATGTTATGCGTAATTAATTACAATTAGTTTTTTTTCAAGAATAAGCTGACAAGCGCTTACAATATATTAGGTCCTTACCTATGAAATTGGTGTTTTGTATGGAGATTTTGGGGATGTCTGCATTTTACATACTAACATTTTATCAGTTTTCTTCACAACGACAAATCCAGAGATAATAATATTTGGCATGTATCATTGGACAAACTTTTGCAATATGTGTGTGAACACGCTTGATAAAAATTATTCGTCGTTTTTATGTTAATGCGAATCAAATTATGTATTCGGGAGGCAGTTAAAAATAATTGTCTTTGTGTCTAATTTTAACACAATTAAAATTACAAAAAAATATCAAATTAAATAATACTAGCTCAAATATATGGTCTATTTTTAGAAGAGGCAATTATTTTATAAGAATGTTCTGAAACTTAATAGTTACGGACAAATTGCTAAGACAGAATAAAAACACCAATTTCATAGGTAAGGACCCAATATATCACAATGCGGATATTACTCAAAAATTACTTATAATTATTATGATCATGCCTTACAACGCAAACCTATGTAATCTCCATGCTAAAAACGCAGGGCCAAGCTGTCGAGCCGATCGGAGGGAACTGATATGTCAGCAAATCTAGTGTAACTTATTTAAGATCTAACATGCGACTCAAGTAGGTTTATATTGATGCGTACTAAAGTTCAACATTCTAAATATGACTCTTCATACAGTTCTCAGAGCATGTCTATATCGTAATATACGTGTTTTACGGTCCTCACGTGACGTACGTGATTGTAAAGGCTTCAATCGGATCTTTCGTCGCCTCGGTACGAATCTGGCGGGAATTGGAATCTATTTATATCGAGCTTCTTAAGATGCAGAGGCGGGCTGCGGTTACAGCGCTGACAGTGATTTGTCACCTTGCCCTGCACGCCTACTGAATGTTGGTCGGTATACAACTACGGATATAGGTGATTCTTTTCAAACTTTTTCATTCTGATAAAAAATCCGTGGAGTCAAGGATTATCACACCTGATTCCTCAGCGTGGTAAATAGATGTTAGCATCTACATTTAACCTTTGGACTGACACTAATCCTGTTAAAGACGAGACGCCCTATTCTGTCTACAAACGTATCACATGATGAGTTAAATATGAATGTTTAGATCTTGAACATAACACATAACATATCATATCATCACACCTCTATCTCCGCAGGGTTGGGCCGAGGGGTCAACGCCCACATTTTGCCAGATATGTTAAGTTCCCATGTCTCATAAACTTGAAGCAATAGGATGAAAGCCCGTTGCTTTATTACAGCGATATTTAGAAGGAACTGTTCTTGCGATTTTCTCAAACTACTTGGCATAGACGGCATTGACCTTGAACAAGTAATGTTTTTGTAACCAACATCAAAAAAGGACATGGTTATGTCCACTTATACTCGTAGCTGTTCTCATTTTAAATATTTAAGGATATCTCGTTTAAAATCTTAGCAGTTCTTTACCGTTAAGTCTGGTATAACCGTCATGGCCAGCCGAATCATTTGTCCACCCGTCGGCGTTCATTACAACAACTTATACTAATTGTTTGCCGCCCTCTAACTAATTTACAACACAAACAACGATTAAAATTGGCTTTAGACTTTGACTAATCTGTACGCCCTCCACAATTGAAAAGGGTTAGGGACCTTTTATATTTATTGGCACTACAATGGTAATTTTGCCTCTGCTTTATTTACGTTTGCCTGGCAAACTGACCTTCATCTCACCTGATGATTAGTGACGATAAGGCCTCCACAATTAATGAACTGCGTGGCTATCTTACCTATCTCTAATTGGCGGAACACGACCGTACTCAATAACATTGTTATTATGGCGACAGTCTTAGGCAAGATGATAGTAGCCAGGCGAGCTTTCCACTTCAGGGATAACGGCGCGATGAATGTCTGTTACAGGGACGGCAACTCGCCTTATTTGTAGAAAATCAACTGGAAATCTTATGGCAACAGTTTACGCGCTTTCTCTATGAGCACTGGCGATCTCATTGACTGCGGAAACACAATAAGAAAGAAAAGAAGGAAGAAAGATGTTTAACGGTTAAACCACACTGACGGGATTATTCCCACTGGTGGGGCAAAGTGGAACGCTTCAAAGTTTGCAGTGGAATTTGCGCCACTAAATCGATTTAGTGGGGATGATTGCCTTAAAAAATTGTATTTTGTCCTACTAGGGTCCGCACTTTAAAGTATTGGTGGGTTAACTCATATTGTAATATTTGTCTATATAAGTTTTATGTTACTTTAACAAGAATTATTACATATGGTATATATTACTTAGTGTGTTAAATGAAATTATAATTAACGTTCTCAGAAAAAATATTATTTGTTTTTTGAATCACAGAGCAGACACCGTATATATATAAGTATATATTCATACACTTTGTACGTAGTTAAGTACAAGATAACAGGTATTTTGACGTGTATACATATGTGTGGTAATAGGTAATTAACATTAACTTTAATTATAGATTAGCTACTCTGCAGCTGACTAAACTTTTTTAAGATTATAATCGTTATGAAATATGTAAATACTTCAGTAATAATTGTAAGATTATTAAAAATTGTAATACGAATAATTAGTAACAAGGAAGTGGTCTTTACGTGTACCTACTGGTCAAAATGGAACAAATAATTACACAAGCAATACATTTTCTGTAGGACTCAATAGGCATTCACATTCATACTCACACACAACACTGTAAAACATTCCTCGAGGTCAAAACTATGATATTTTTGATTAATACAACAGTAATTTCTCAAATGTCCCAAGGAGATCCATTCGGAAATACCTATTAAATTAAATTCAACTCTAATTCAAATATTTATCGGTCCATTTCTCTGAAGAATGTCCCCATTATATCCAAATGTAAGTCGGGTTGACGTAATGGCTTTTGAATAGAAAATAATGATTTAGGCGAGAGATGAAACAGCCCGGATTTGTGTAAACGGCTGACGCGATAGATGGCGCCGGAGAGACAACAGCCGCGTGAAAAATGAACGACGAAACGAGAATAAACGTAGCTTAATATTGTTGTGAACGGCTTTTCCTGAATTGTCAATGGCTTGGCTTCTGTCATTTAACCGCCTCTCTGGTCTAGTGGTTCACACCAACGGGTGTTGATTGACTTCGATTCCCCATGGGGGCAGAAGTTTTTCTGCTCCGTTTGATTGGTGGTAAGGCTTCTGAGCCCGCCTGGCTAGCTACCACCGTCTTACCTAAATTTTTCGTCATAATAACCATGTTATAAGCATTTGTTGTGTTCCGGCAATCAGAGGTAAGATGGCCAGTTCCTCAGTTGTTGAGGATTACAGGTGAAGCTCGCTTCCACCTTCGGCCTTATCGTCACTTACCATCAGGTGAGATGAAGGCCAAGAACTTACCTATCTCTTAATATGTAAAAAAATGTCAATTCTGTTAATGTTTAGCTCGAAAAGTACTTGAGTACTTACCAAAGCTTACCGGGCTACCTGGGGACAAAACATAAAACAACAACTAAACACAATGCGCGGGTGTTCTCAGCTTACTGAATGTTTTAACGGACTCAGCTGCATGTCACCCCCGCCCCCGCCCCCGGGACTCCGAGTCCCGCCACTCACTTCCAACTCAATCAAGAATTTCTCAAATTCTTGCAAAACTAAGTAACATTTAGAAAAACGTGCTCGGGGATATTCTTAATTCCCTCACCAGTCATTTTTGGAAATTTTCAAGAATTTACTGTAGAAAATCATCTTTAACTAAATTATTTTGATGGAAAGGAGAATAAACGGTTACTCAGTACCACTCGAGTTAAATGTGTTAAGTAAACATTTTATACTCGATGCATAAAATGCTTTGGCGCTGCATCTCAATGATGCTTCTGTGAATAAGGTCAAATAGCTCTTCAAGTATACGCGGTGGTCTACATAACAAGTTATAGTCTTAAACTACTTTTAAATTTTACTACTTAACTACTTTTAAAATTATTTTTTATATTTTGTAATAGAATTATAGTGCTCACTTACCTAATAGGTGATAATTATAAATTATTTCCCACTGATAGCAGAAAAACTAATAGAAAAGAGATCTAGGATTGAATACGCTTGTCCAAAATAAATAGAAACAACAGGTTTTAAGACCATTATTTGAGAGAACACTTACAAGTTATCTAATATTTAGTCTACTCACTATAACATACTATGAAAAGACAATGCAAGTATCTACCTATTTCGCTTTGCACAATTTAAGTGAAAGAAAATTTCCCTTACCATAACTGATTTTGGTTTAGCGAGTAAATGAAGAGCAATGTCTACTAAAAGTCGTATACTCTGCTTAGCAATCGCAATGCGTAGTTGTGTGACGTAATTCTTAATCCAACATAAAGGAGCTTTTTTATGATATAAATTAAAACTATACGTTGTAAGTACCTACCTAAGTATTAGGAACATCTATTTTATTCCTTTTAGGACATTTTAATAAAAGCTTGCTAAAAATCTTTTTGTTGTTGTTGTCCTAGGCCTATATACGTGCTGGGCACAGGCCTTCATCGTGGAGAAACCCTTTATGCCAGCTCGCTCGCTTTATGCCAGACACGCGTTAGGTCAGATTCGCGATATGACGGATTCGCTTAAAGACAGATACGGTATAGTCGGGTAAAAAAGGTTCATTTCTTAATAAGAAACATACAGAGAATAAAAAATCTTACATCATTGTGTACTAAGCAAAATTAAATTAGAGAAAGATAAGAAAACCGAACAGACATCGTTACAACCAAAAATAAATCATGTATTTTTTAAAATCTGTATCACTTATATTCGCAAAATATTTTAAACATTCCAAAGTTGAAATTCGCTCTTGCAGCGCATTGATAACCAGTATTTCAATATTTTTATCCTTCTTTAAGTCTTCTAGCCTTCGTCTTTTCCCTTGACTGCAAATACTTAAATTTAATTTTTTTTCTTGTATTTCAGTTTCTTTTTTTAACATTTGGAGAAAATAATATAAGGTAGGTTTGGGCGGTATTTTTGAATTTAATCTACGATGGAATCCTTCTACCCCATTGGTTGTTCTGATCTTTTCTCCGTAACAAGAGAACTGTTCAGATGTAACTTTCTTTAGCCATTGGATCGAAAAATAATTTTGAAACTGAACAAATTCCTCTGTATTAGGGCCAGTTACTAATAAAGACAAGTACGCTTCAGGAATTAAAATTGGAGGTAGCACTGCTAATTGAGTGAACATTCTTGTTATATTTTTGCCCTGGTTTGTTATATCAAGCCCAATTTTTTTGCTCATTTTCCATATTGCATTTAAATAATGATAATAACAGCCCTTTATTTGAGCATTAGGATATATAGACTTTACCGCGTTAATTGTAGCCATTTCAAAATCACACTTATATTTTACAATGTCTAATGAAAATGGTTTTTTAAAATTCTAAACATTCTTTCGATATTTCTTGAGACTTGTTTGGTAACAAACAGTAAATTAATGGCACAAAATTAAGAAAATCTTCATTTGATGTATTAACATGCAAAGAATAAATTTGATAAAACGGTTTCGGCATCGCTTTAAATGTACCATCACCATAGTATCTTGTATAAATTTTCAAATTTTGTTTGGCTAAACGGGAACCCAATATTAAAACTTTTTCTTCTGCACTTTCATCAAATAAAAATAAATTTTTCATTATTTTTTCAGGCCATCGCATATCTTTAACATTTTGAAATATAGTTTTCTCCATGTCAAAAAATTTACGACGAGCCCTGTACAACGAATCTTTCTTCTCGGAAAATTTAATTTCAAAAGTCTTTAAATCTTTAGATTAATTAAATAAGACTATACACATAATCATCGAATAGCTTTGGAACGGCTTCAAGTTTGACTTTTAAACTGACTTTTAAACCATCCATAATTGCATCAATTAAATTACGAGCCATATTAGGACAACATGCGTGGTTCGCTCAGGTGGTTCGCCTCCTTTACTATTTTGTTAGAAGCGTCTATTGTTATCGACGCGTTACAAATTTTCCTGTTACAACATCTCCAATTGAGATTTTCTTTCTTTCTTTCAATTCGATGTTCCCGATTGATTTTTCTGTACAAAATTGTATCTGTGCCCACCATGTAATAACACTTTACCTCCCTTTTTACTAATGATAAATTTTACGTCCGACACTTCACTGCTTGTCCCAGTTCCCTCCATTATTTTAAGGAAATCTAACAGCTCACCAAAAATAAAATTACAAAATAAACAGAGATTATATTGCTACAAATTAGCATGTCACAAAACTATGACAATTTGGATTTTTATTTGTCATTTACATAATATGCAGCCAGTAATTAATAGAATGTTAGTTGCAGTTTGTATATCAATGCGTGTTTTCGATATTGAAAGGTTAAGGCCACTGTTATATTGATAGACTGGTTTATTTCATAACATTTATTGATAAAAAAACAAAATTAAAAGGAGTATTACTTACTTACAGTAATTCTGAAAGCACTAAGGTCATTGCAATTAAAATATCACGAAGAAACGACTTTATATTACTATCTGTACATCTGTCTTTAAGCGAAACCGTCAGATGGCGAATCTGTCATTAAGCGAATGAAGGTGGAGAAACACACGAGGAGTAAGGGCCGTAACACCACGTTGGCCCGTTGTTGCGGGTTTCACCAAGAAACGGTCTCAATAGCGACCGGCACGCAGGAGCTTGAGATCACAAAGTTTTGGTCACCCGTCCACGGTCTGACCATGACTACGCCACCAAACCCTTTAAAAATGTTTTTGGTTTTTTAAATGCTGTTTTTACTTGCGCGCGCACCGGCGGAGGCTGGTTGTTACAACGAGTCAATTATATCTGAACGAGCGCGAGATTTTTTGGTTTGCGTGGTGCATTGGAGTGCTCAAAATGTGAGTAGTAGGTACATGTTTTCCTATAGCTGATTTGTTTCTAAGACCATTTCATTTTATCGTAGAGTTATTTAATTTGCATAGCACTTAGAATGCCGAATATCGTGGTGGATACAAGCACTGCTATAAATTAATTAAAAAATAGCTTACAGTGGTAATAATTTAAAACACTTGACAGCTTTATTGCCTATACATTAGTCCAAAGCAGCTTGATCGCAAAGACTAGTAAACAGAATGAAATGTAGATGGAACAATCAGGCAGACCTGCACAACCATCCAATAGCTTATAGAGGCGCCGGGCTCACCACCTGTCACGGTGAGTGCAGTCACTGCTTGGTGAAGCGCTGACTATAGTAAATGGACTGCTTTTGCGGTGCTTTTGCCTAATCTCTGACTAACCCTAAGGGGATAATAGTCGTGATTACATGTATGTATGTACAATCATTCTGATTGATGATTGATGATTCACAAAATTCTGACTGCCATAGCCTTAACACCAGAAATAAGCATAAGCTCGCCGTTCCAAGCCTCAGACTTCACAAGACTGTTAAATGTTTTATAGGAATCAGCATAAGAATGTATAATAGGCTGCCACAAAGTTTTATTGACTTGCCCCTGCATAAATTTAAATCAACTGTTAAAAGCTGTTTAATGAAAAAGGGGTATTATAAGATAGAAGATTATTTCACAGATAAAAATTCGTGGCTACTATAATTTGCTCCTCTGCACATACTTATTTTACAATATTTAAAATGTTCTATATTCCTTTTGTTATTATGGCTGTTTAAAAAAGGCTAACTGTTGAGTTTCTTGCGGCACTTCTTCTCAACAGGCCATTCACGTCGAAGTGCTAGTAGGGAAAAAAATATTGACGTGCAAAAGTATTTCATGTAAATCTAATTGCAGAATAAATGATTTCATTTCATTTCATTTCATTTCAATCAGGTTTATTAATGACGCTCCTCATAGTATGGTGCATGCATCTGTCAGACCAACTTTATCCACCACTCTTCCATCAAGTCGTATGTTAGTGACGTGTGATTGGTTCCTAATTCAAATCAATGACAACATATCGCTAGCAATCAAAACGACAACCAAATTGGCTGTATGAGTGGCCCTGTAATGGGGCGGCTCTGCGCCGCTCGTACGGGATGTCGTAGAGATGGGCACAGCTGGGTATCGATAAATCCATTAATATTTGACACACAACCTAAGCAAGAAGGTAAGATAGCGCGGGAGTGTATAACCTATAGTTTGGATATTAGAAACCTTGTTTGTGAAAATTAAAACATTCCAAATGCACATTAAGCCGTTTCTACTCACCCACTCGCAATGTGCCAGCGAGCAAGGTGTTGCGGTCAAACTCCAAGTGATTGTTATCAAGAATAAACTGGACTTATTGGGGTTAATACAATCTCATTGTTACAAGTGGGGATAGGAGCCAGCGCGGTCACTGTAAGGCGTGGGTGGTTCCTCTACCAAATTATACTATGGTGACAACTTTATTTATTTGATTTGGTTTTTTTAATGTGCCTTTGTTATAATAGTTTCCTATAAATATGTTTATATTGTAAATGTTTTAATCCTTTTTTGTTTTTATTTCTTCTCTTTTCTCTGTCCGTCTTTTCGGGACTGTGCGATATTATTGTGATGATAGTGTGTGTTCTTATAAACAATTTAGGTATCCAGCCTGATTTAAGTTCACTTGTTTATCGATATGTTCGTCGACAGTTTCGCATCTCTAGACGCATTATCGGGCTTCTTTCGTTCCCAAATAATATTAATTCGGTGGGTGAGGACGCCCGCCGTAGCTTGTTTCACGGGACGCCGAGCTGTCTTCGCCGCGGTAATGCACGACTCGAACCTATATAAATTAATCTTATATTAAGTCGTATCTCGAAATAACAGTATCCTTACATTCTCGTGTTATCTAATAAATCTGTATGTAAGCTTCTTCTTGTTTATTTATACACACGAAAAGAGCCACATTGTCGTATATAGGCATAAAATATTGGTTTTAAGAACTCATAATATTAATCTTTAAAAATCTGGCTAAGCGCGAGTCGCGCACGAAAGGTATATATTTCCAGTACCTTTCTGTTACCATTGATTAATATCGAGCAAAATTGGCAAAATATGGCGTTTTTTGTATGGGAGCTCCCTTTAAATATTTATTTAACTTGATATTCAGTATTTATTGTTATAGTGACAATAAAAATATATAATTTGTGAATTTCAACTGTCTAACTATCGTGGTTCTTGAGATACAACCTGCTGACAAACAGCGATCTTAGTAACACGAGAAGGGTCCCGTTTTTAACCTTTGGGTGCGGAACCCTAAAACACTATATTATTATATTAAATTCTTTTCTATTAGTAGAATAGCTTCATCTGAACCTTAGTCGTTCCCGAGGCAGGACTCGGTTCAACCGTTATCGGGTATATCGGGAAGATTGAGTGTGTAATTCTTAGCAAGCAGAAAAAAAAAAGACAAAACGCTATTCAGTTCATTAAAGATAAAGAAAAATATATTTATTTGCGAAAACACGTTGTAACATACATAACAAGCCTTTTTTAAGATGTAAGTGAGCTTTAACGTGGATCGTGTTGTGCAATGCCGGCATGTAAGTTTAAGGTCATATAATAAATGGTATGTACCTATGTATCCATAAAATAAAAATTCTACATTATTTTGAAGATAAAGATGCAGTGTCTCCCAAATGTCAGACGATAAACGTTTTTTACAGTAGTCCCAAATTCCAAATCCGCAAAACGTAAGATGAAAAGGAGGAGAGGTAAATAAACAGGCTATTGTTGCCAAGCCAGTAATGCAATAGAATTTTTTAAAAGCCTTTTACGGAAGGGTGGTGAACATGTTGCCGATCCATGATCATCTCTGTCTTAAAAGCTTAGGCAACCTTGTTAAAAATATAGCCAAATGTCATTTTAAAAAATGTTGAACAGCACCATACAATCTGAGTAATGGAATATAAACTAATAAAACTTTGCACCGGCGGCGGACCCTCCGTTTGAATGAGAAATGTAATATCTTTTTATCTGAGTTGACTCTGCGAGATCTGAGAAGAATTTTGTGATAATGCAAAGTGAACTTCGCAGATCATTATATTATGCTTGCCAAGTATTTTTTCAACAACTTTTATTATTCTTATAAGCCTCAAGTCTACAGCAAATAGGACAGCCCAGGTTCGTATCTTTTGGTTTATGTATTGAAGCAACTTTGCGATGCTGCGATGTTTGCCTTAGATTAAGTGACCTAAGCTTTTAGAGTTCGCGTTAATACGTGCTTCGATATTAAATTTTCGCGTTACAGTTTTTACCCGTTAATTCTCCACTCTATCGCTAAAAAAATCTATAATTTCTATCGAAAAACATCCTAATTTATATGTAGGTATTGTGCCCAAACCAACGGTTATATACAATGTAACAATGTAATTCTTGACATGTGCTCCACAGTACTCGCGGCCGTAAGCCCACCTGACAAACATCTGAGCAGTGCGCCAGCCGGTAATCCCCCGCCATTCAAACATTCTATGAATGGCGTCGCTGCCATCAAACTACTATTGCTTCTCGTGTTTTCACCTTTTTGTCTGGAAATTGAACTGTAGGTACTTTTTTTCTTTCGTGGCTTCGTAATTCAGCCAACGTCGATGAGTTTGCCGCAGTACAGACTTTGTCATATAGACCCAGAACAACTGTAACGGGCTACGACAAACCGATGAAGCATTCGTAGACAGCGATAGCAAGTTTGGGAAAAGCCTCCGATCGAGGTTGCTTTTCGATTCTCGATAAAACTTCTGTACAATTTCTAATTTGTTCTGAATACGGCTTGTGTAAACCTGTACCCGATGCCAGGCATCGGCTACTTGATACCTAAACGTATAAGTCGCAACATGGGTGACGAACGAACGATACAAGAGTTTTTTAAACGACCCGAAAACTCATCTACAATACTTACTTACTTTAGATTTTTACAAACAGTATAAAAATTATAATATCGCATATTTTGCGATAATACCGTCGGCTACAGTCGTTATTAGTCGGCTTCAGAAGAACACTTCACTTCCATCTACCCGCTCCCATCATCAGAAGTTAAGCGAGCTGTAGCACCGGCCAAATGGTTTACTGTTTTAATGCAAACATAAACCTAATTACATGAAAAAAGTGCAGAACAAGTATTTATCCCTCTATTCAGCCACGTTGTTACATTTTACGTTAATTAAGCTTTTTTAAGTAACAGCGCTGTATATTATCTACATAGTTCCCGTAATATCAATTTGAGCCCGTCGTATGTACTTACCTATTGTAATTGTTTCTCTGCCAATAATATATTTTCTGAGTAATGTTGTTGTAACGCGGCTTTATAGATTTGGCTCACTTTTCTGGTTTCAGATTGCGACGAGTAATTTCACAAAGATGAAAATTATTTCTTGAACTGGAGCAGATTTTGACGTAAACAAACAATTACTTAGGCGAGCTTCGATCAATATCAAGAAACGTTCTTAAAATATCATCGGGTTTTTTATTAAGTCGGAATTTGTTCCGAGAATATTCTCTAATATCGGCTATGGTCTACACCGAAATATTATGTCGCACTGTTGTTAGGCAGACGGTATGACCATCATTAGCTAAGAGAAGGCTTCCTCTTTCACTGAGTCAAGTACATCCCTACTTATATCTCAGTGGCTTTAGATACCTACTCGACGGATTTTGGAACAGGTCGTCAGGCCATCGCGTATTTTCATTCCCTATTATATTTCGAACTTTTTATTATAATGGAAAATCAGGTATGAAATTCTATCAAGTTAACAAATGACGATTACACGTTCAGTGCAACTAACTTTTTCATTTATCATGGTATTGAACTAACGTTTTTATGATGCGGATGTCTTTTGTATTATTATGGAATCTTAAATGATATAACCGACACCCATCAATAAATACTGACGGACGTAGCACAGTAACTAAACCTAAACCTTAAAGTAAACCAGTATCCCTTTGTTACAACTAGTTACTTTATCAAATTAACTGCTTCGTTATGTTAATTTACTACCGCTCTTATAACTTGATCAATCAGTACTATCTTGTTTGATAAATATGTTAAGTACGCTACAAAGATACTTATCTAACGTAGACGCTAAAAGAAAGAAAGAGAGAAAAATATTTATTTGGCAATAAAAAAAATACATAATTATCATTAGAAAATAATATGCCTAATTGCCCAATTGGTCTCCACACAGCATGTGTCGAGGCATTAACCGCAACGCTGGTCTTCCGTGGAAGATAAATTAAAAGAAAAACAAATAAAAAACTAAATAAAATTATAAACAAAATTTAGAATAACACTAGTTGAACATTTGACATAAATAGAACATTATTTATACAAATTTATATTTCTGCGATTATAATGCTTGATTCTTAAAAATAAACTCTCGCTATTATACAAATCGGTGTTATTTTGCAGTGTAAGATATATTTCAGTTTCCAGTAAGAAAGCTATTCTAGGTATACGTGTACACCGCCGGCGTTCCGGAAGCTCGTCTATTTACTCCGACGGCTCACTTATCCGATATTTATTGTATTTTCGATAAGGTGCGCGTAAAAGGCTCTAAGTGTGTTTGTTCCAGCAATATTTACAGGCGGATTACGTGACAGAATGCTTCTGCGACACCAACTTTGTTGTGTGGGTTTGTTTCCAGGTTTTTGATTCCATATTTTTTTCCTAAGTATTTTTCGTGTATCAATAATATTACCTGTAAACTCTGCTTAATTATTTGAGTTTACCATCTTTCGACACTTGATTAGAATTATACATTCAACAATTCAAATGTCACCGTAATGTGTTTAATCGACGAACTTTTATTTTTTTTTCTTCGGCTCTAATTTATGTCATCACAACATTCCCTTCCTTTTTTCTCATACTGTATTCCACATATTCAGTACCACCCGTTTAAATTTTATTCTAAGTCCATCCAGCGGTATTGAAGAATTTTTAAATACACTTACGATAGTTAAATAACAGTCAATTACAATTTTGAATATAACCTTCATGAAACTGGAACAACAATGTCGGAATTTATAATCTATAACGAGCGTGATTGTTATGTAAACTGCTTAACTTGGTTTGCGGCCGCAGCTTTCGCAAATTAACTTATAATTCGTAATTCAGCGGCGCTCAAGCTTAGAAGCAAATGAACTTTCTAATCAACAATGAACTCGCCTCAGCAATGTGGCGGCGCTGGCCTCTCCTGTTACTGTTACACCGAGGTTTTATTCGACGAGAGGAGGGGGGGCGGTGCCGTAAACCCTGCGGGGTTACGATACGACTCAATAAAAAGATTGGATCAAGGAAAATATTGACTTTAAACCCGGAAGTTGCGCTGTTTTGCGTTGTTAAATTTCTACCAACTTTTATCTATGCTTTGTTTGCGTGGAGTTGTAGTCATTATTGAGCAGTTTCGCATTGATTAAATGCGACCAAGCGACCGCGGGACTCGCGGGTTCGACCGCACCACCTGTACCACTGAGTTTTGAATAAAACTTATGTACAGTTGTGAATATCGCTTGCCTCACATTGTGCCCGGTGCATGGCAACAGGCTCGCCACCTGTTACATGGAGACTTAACATATTAGCGAAATGTGGGTGATAACACCTCTGCCTTTATTCAATTCAAATTTGTTATTCAATAATCACACTTTTTACATGGACATTGGCACGTAAATATAATTAACCATTACAATTGTTGTCCGTTTCAATTGATTTCAATTACTTACAGTCATCACAAAACATTTTAGAGATGAAACATTACCTTTGTTTTGTTTACCTTTCTGTCAACTTGGATTGAGACGTACTATACACAGCTTGGATAAATTTTTTGGTTGATATTTCAAATGAGACAAAGCTATGTGTTTTTCAAACTGATGACGCCGTATGTCAGCAGGGGAATCATCCAAATTGCCCGCGACACATACACTGTCGGGTTGCGGGTGTAAAGAGGGGGTAGGGGAGGGCACACGTACGCGTGTCCGACGCGACGTTTGTTTGTCCAACATTAAGTGTAACCCTTTTGTGAAATGTCACCCCGGAGAGCATTAAACATGATACACGGCACTTGATTACGTACATATTTATTTTAAATTTCTGCTCCATAAATTTTTCGCGGTGCTGTGTATAATTGTTGTCTGTAACTGTTATCGATATCGACAGTTCTGTCCTCTTGACAAATTATTCTATAGTCCTGAAATAACAGTGCTAAGTTTGGTGTTTAGGAGCAGAACCAAAAACTATAAAAAAAACAACAATAACAAACATCACAAATTTTGATCACCCATACAAGGTCCAACCATGGTGAAAGTTGCTTCGTTCTCAATATCAGGAAGAAACAAAAAATGAAATCCTCTGAGCTGTGAAAAGACCCGCGCGTACAATAGAATAATGTTATTGCAATTTTATATACATAATGCAATAAAAAGAAAACAAACGGGCCACAAGACCAAACATGGGTGCCAATAAGTGACCGACTTTGGGAGGACTGTAACTATTAATTATTTATTATAGTACTCCATTCTATATTCGTGTTTTACGACTGACCGTGATAAAGCGATTAAATCTAGCTCAGATTATTACGAACGTAGCACTAGTTATGGATTCTTCCACAGATAACATTGACATAGATGACTGACATAGATGACTCCGACCAAACGTCGGGGTTGGCCGCAGCTTAACTTAACAGTTGTGTGATAATTAACTAATAAAAATAACGGAAGGACATCGGCTTCATTGGTATTTTTCAATCAGTTTGGTCCCGTCTTAAAATTACGGCTGTGACGTCAACGCAGACGTTAAAAAGTTTACCCGCTGTATTTCAATACAAATCGTTGTACTTGCGTCGTCTATGTGAATATATATCTAGGGATTCTACTATAATATACTTTTCACAGTTCTACAGGACTTTAAACATAGAGGAGGAAGACCATACCATCTCACTGGCTCTATGAAGACTCCAATGGCAATAGAATATAGTCAGCATATTGGTACTAAAACATATCAAAATATTGTCATCAATGCCAAAATCAGTCGTTTATTATAAAATGTGTTGTAAAGATTGAAGCTAGAAGACACACATAAACTGAAATTAAGGCCCACTTGCAGTTTTAACAAAATTTTGTGTCCCAAATCGTTATTTTTACAATGGCCACCTAATTCTAGATTTGTCAGATTCAACATTTAAATAATTTTATAACACATTTGCTCGTAAAGGGTCTCTTATTTCACCAATTTCAATATCATAATCTATCACATTACGTACTTGTGCGATAATGTAAAGTAAACGCACAGTTTATGATGTTCCGTCTAAAAACGAACGATACTTTTTTAAATCTTAGCAAAGAGTTTTTATGTCAGAAAGGTAGTCAACATTTTCTTAATAACATTACCTTTGGGAGATGAAATATAATAAATAAAACATTTAATTATTTTACAAAGACAAAGACAAAGACAAAGACAAAGACTTTTTATTTCACATGAAATATGGTACATGATAAGGTGTTCACAATATATATAAATTTCCGTAATATTTCACCAGAAACTGGTATGCAAAATTAACATTAATAGGTACTAACATTATAACAAATTGGGATTAAAGTACTCTTTTAGGGAATAGAAACATTTCTCAATCAACCATTTTTTTAGTTTCGTTTTAAAAATGTTTATTGGTAACAGCTTCATGTCCTCACTTAGCTTATTATAAATTTGTATTGCCATTATGTGAGTGTTTCTAGCACACGAACTAGTTCTTACCAAAGGGATTAATAATTTATTTGGATGTCTGCTGTTAACCCTGGAGTCTTTTTTAAAGAAATCAGGATGTGATCGGACAAAAACACAAATCTCATATATATATAATGACACAACAGTTAAAATTCGCAGTTTCTTAAATAAGGGTCGGCAAGAAGTCCTTACATCTACATCACAAATGGCTCTAATACAAGCTTTTTGAGAGATTAAGGCACGCTCAATGTGACAAGAATTACCCCAAATGATAATTCCATATCTAATCAATGAACCTACGTATCCGTGGTAAGCTTGAATAGCTGTTGATTCATTGCTAATCCTTGCAAGACGCCACAATGCATATGCAAAAGATCTCATTTTACTACATAGTCCTGTAATATGCTTAACCCAAGTGAATTTATCATCCAAGGTGATACCAAGGAATTTTGTTTCAGTACATTCCCGGATTTTTTGATTCCCAGCAGCTATATTCAACAATTGTTTATTTCCATTTTTATTTATAAACTGTATTATTGAGGTTTTACCTATATTTATATTTAACTTATTGATCACTAAATAGTTACATACTTTATTTATAATTTTATTTATTTCATCATTATAAGTTTTAACGTCTTTACATGGAACTATTATACTCACGTCATCTGCGAAAAGAATAAACTGATGATCTGATATATCTGGTAAATCATTGATATACAGCAGGAAGAGCAATGGCCCAAGAATGCTACCCTGCGGTACACCAAATTTATTAATTTTAGTTTTAGATCTATAGCTAATTACTTCCTTTTCCTTATTTATATTTGTTACCTCTACAAATTGTTGCCTATTTGAAAGATAGCTATGAAGTAATTTGTAAGCAATACCCCTTATACCATAGAAGTGACATTTTTTTAAGAGAGTCTTGTGGCAAACAGCATCAAATGCTTGACTCACATCAAGGAACAAAGCTGTAACTGGTTTTCTACTGTCAGTATGCTCAAGTAGTTGATTAACAAGGGAGTAAGTAGCTAGTGTTGTTGATTTCCCTTTTAAAAAGCCATATTGTTCTTTTTTTATAATTTTAAATTTATTTATGAAGTCTATTATTCTCATATACATTACTTTTTCAATCAACTTAGACAAAACTGGTGTCAAAGCTATAGGACGATAATTTTCTTTTTTTTCTTTATTATCTTTTTTATGCAGTGGTTTGATAACAGATATTTTAAGAGCTTCAGGGAATATACCCGTACTAAAAGAAAGATTAATTAAGTGTGCTAAAATAGGTGATATTTCATTTTTACATTCCTTCAAAATATTAGATTTAACTTCATCATATCCTGTAGCGTTAGTAGATTTAAGATTATTTATAATTTTGTTAACTTCATATTTATCCGTCGGTTTCAAGAAAATGCTGGCACAATTGTATAGCTTAGAGTTATCCAACATATCGTTACATTTAATATGTATGTCATCATTTTTCCTACTTGCAATATTGACGTAATAATCGTTGAGCTCATTAGCAATATCCATCGGCTCAAGTAATAATTCATTATCGCTTACAAGCCTATCTATAATTGAATGAATCGGATTTGTAGTAGTTTTATTTTTTATAACATCCCATGTACTTTTGCACACATTAGTAGAATTATAAATGTAATGAATGTTTGACATTTTTTGAGCATGATGTATACATCTTTTTAGAAGTTTTGTATAACTATGATATTTATCTTTATCTTCCCTATAACCATACATATAATACCTAAAACGTAACTTTCTCTTAGTAATAGTAGATTTTTTTATGCCGGTAGTAAACCATCGCTTAAATTTCTGTGATGAATTTATTCTGATACGTTTCACTGGGAAACATAATTTATAAAACAACAAAAAACTATCATGAAATAAATCAAAAGCCGCGTTGAGCTCACTTTCAGCATAAACATTACTCCACGATAAACAACTTAGACATTCCCTGAATTTAGAAATATTTTCGGCACTATAGTCTCTTTTATTTATAAACCAATATTCGGGATAATTTATTTTCTTTGCAATTTCAAATTTAATGAACTGTGCTTTATCATGATCGGATAACCCCAAGTCCAAAACACCACATTCAGTTATTAGAGCTAAATTACTGATTATATGATCTAAGCATGCGTTTTTCCGTGTTGGTTCCTGAATATGTAACTTAAAACGGTTATTCACTGTTATACGATTTAATTCATCAGATGCCTTAGAAGATTTTAAAGTGTCGATATTGAGATCCCCAGTTATAATTATTTTATGGTTAATTTTTTTCTTTAGTCTATTTAATAGTTGTTCAAATTTATATAGAAATATTGATACATTTGACGTAGGAGTCCGGTACATACAAATTATGAAGCACTTCATGGCTTGTATCTCAATACCACAGCATTCAAAGACTAATTCCTCCGTAAAGTCGTTAAGAAAATCTAACTTCCGTACTTGTACGTTTTCTTTGCTCAAAATGCATACACCCCCTCGTCTTTGTTTAGCTCTAGAGAACGAATTTACTAAACGATACCCATTGATATGAACATTTCCTTCGCTACCTGCTTTAAGAAACGTTTCACTTAAACAAATAACATTAAAGCGTTTATTAGTTTCGTTCAGTTCATCTAACGTTATTTCTAATATCTCTCTCTTGCTTAATAACCCAGCAATGTTTTGGTGAAAGACCGAAAATGAATCTAATGTTTTTGTCCCATCATTCCTTATAAAAAATAATTATTAGGTGCACAAACTATAGGTTTATCTATCGTAAAATAATTCGTAATCTGCGTTTGATGCAATCTTACAGGAACATTAACGATAACATCAACATTTTTACATTCTACAGGCATGTGTACAGAACCATTTAAAGTTTTGCTGTTGCGACATTTTATAACTTTAGTTTTAGCCTTATTTTGCTCTTGTAATGATTTTAAATTAGCAAAGTTCAAAAAATTATTCTCGTAATACAAAGAATCAATTACTATATTTATTTTAAAAATAAGATTTGATATGTAATCTACCTTTGAATAAAACTGGCGATTAGTGTTCAGAAATTTAGAATTTCGGAAGTTGTTACAATATAATTTTAACATATTATTCAGCGTATGTTCATTAAGGAATTTACAAGTTTTTGTTTCAAGTAGAATAATTGTTGGATCAGGATGTGACTTTAGGAAATAACTTAACTCGGCACAGATTTTAGTGGGATTGCGATCTGTTTCTCCTATACCTATAATAACTATATCATTTGATGTCGCATTTTTCGCCTCTGAATTATTTAATATTTCTTCACATGTAGCGTTTGGTTTTACAAAAGATGATACTTTGTATTTTTCATACACATAGTTTACATTTTTATAACTGCTTTAACAAGTGGTTACAGATTTATTAGTTTAAGAATGTCTGAGTATTATTTATTTCCTCGCAAATGTGTTATAAAACGTCGTATGACATACGTGCGGTTTGATAATTACAGCCTCTGCCTTCTTATAGACCTCACCTACGGCTCGGGCTAGCAATATCGCTTCGGCTGTAGTTTTCAACTTACCGCACTTATATCATAATGTACTAATACGTATGTGGGCTTAAGAACTCTAGACGAAGACAGATCTATACTAATAATATAAAGCTAAAGAGTTGGTTTGTTTGTTTGAACGCGCTTATAATAGGAACTACAGGTACGATTTGATAAATTGTTACAGTATCTGATTTGATAAATTCTTATTCAATTTTAAAAACACTCTTTTTAACTTAAAGATCAATGATCAAAAAATGGGTCACAGCTGCCCTACCCAACTGTTTTATGTTCCCGTCGGGAATCGAACCCAACCATTACAGAACAACGCGCAAACGTGACGGTGGGAAAGTGTTATTTCCCAGGTTCCTCAGAGAATTGAAACGTAAGTAATGTATGAATGCAGTGGAATTCAGGCGATATTTTGTGTGCGTCAACAGTAAAAGCCGTGGAATCCTCCACGGGCGTGACCGGACATACCGCCAGCAGTTAGACAAAGCCATGTTTTTATGGGACAATAGTGGCACCTTTAACACGTCTACAGTTGCCGTGCTTGCCTCTATACGGGTACACGAGGCTCAAACAACTTTGAACATAATTACTAGTTGGAGTATCTAGGTTTTGGGAATATTACTTAATCAAAGGATTTGTGCAACGAAAAAAGTGTGCTATGGTAAAAAACATGCCGTGTTTTGTCAAGACGCACTGATAGCTACCATCCGTTTGTGGTTCATGAGCCGATTGCTACAACCAAGCGTTTTAGATCTTCATTTGAATGCGCACAGCCGTGAAGTGGAATGCGTTGCCGCCTTCGATGTTCGTAATGGCAAAACCCACTGTTAGTCAAGTTAGGTTGAATAGCCACCTTCTGGGAAAGCTCGCTCCATCGTATACCTCATCTCAGACGTGGCTCAGATTGGGGTCAAGAGCTATTCAAGTTTTTATAAAAAAAAAAAAGAAGTACTTAATTCCTGAGGAGTACGGTTGCGTTGGATAGTGCTCCAAGGGCGGCTCGCGAGGAAAAGTGGAGAGCACACCATCCGTCACCTCGAGGATTTGTTCCACCAGCAGAGACATTACCACCAGGGCACAACCTGCAGTCGCCGATTTGGAAGTGAACCGTCAGCGAACGCAGATCGGCCGCTGTACGAAGAATTTGGCAACATGGGGCTTCATTGACTTGGAGAGTACCAAGTGCGACTGTGGAGCCCCGTCACAATCCATGTCACATTTGCCGAAAGAGCAAATTTCACTTACGACCTATGCATGCTATATATTATAGGGATTTTAATGAAATACATGGCATGCATATATCGTAAGTGTAAGTTACTGTCATGCGCCCCCACGATTTGAGTGACGTCTCATTCGTCACCACATATTTGTTTATAATTATTTTGCTTTTTTTTACAAACGTGGTATTTTTAGATTTTTAAACTTATATTATTATTTTATTCTTTTTAACTACGCACAGCGCCATCTATTAATTGGTGATTTAACACCAATCAATAGCCACGGCGCTGTGCGTAGTCACCAATCTCCATACAAAACATTAAAGTTGAAACGACGATGAAAGTGCTCGTAGAAAGTTGAAAGTTGTTGCTAGTTGTATTGTCACCGGGTTCTGAATTATATCCAACTAGTCCGGAAGTGCCTCAAAATTGAGTTACAAAAATCCAACCGGACAAAAAGAGACAAAGGGACAAAAAGACAAACAAGAAAGTGAGTTAACAAAAACGTGATAAAATAAAAAAAGGCCATTTTACATTTGGAACAACATCACTTTCCAAAATAATATCCAAAGTTTTCCCAATAGTAATTATATTACTTTACTTGATCATTGTTTTATGAAAATTAATACAGAACCAGTGAACTATGTAAAACAACAGAGACTTCGATCTAAAAGGATTAATATTTAGTAGATAATTGTAATTTCAGCTAAGTGGCCTGGAGTTAAGGTCTAAAGTGGTTCTTCGCAAAATATTGCGGTCATTGATAAGAATACTTTATAAGCGCGAAAGAAATTTTCTTGTTATTGTTAAATGGCCTTTTTATTTCCCAGCTTAATGTTAAATTAACTCTTGATAAACCAGATACTTAATTAAAATTAAATTTTTCGGTGCGTGTTTCTTTTAAAATTGCGGCTAAAGGGGATCGGTAACCACTCACCTGTTGTCCAATATTTGGTCTGTAAGTAACAGTGGGCGACTCTTTCTCGAATTGTGATACTTACAGGTGAAGATTGAACCTCTAGCAAGCTAGCAACAGTGTTAAAAATACCTGCCGGCTTCTGGTTATAAGTTTTAAGATATAAACACGGCAAGGGCCTATAACGAGCCTTTCTGTTCTCGAGTCTTTGTTCTTTTTTATGAAATCCGTACAGTGGGTGTTGCTTACTTTATTTATTAGTCTAAAATACCGGGATATTTCCATCTTAATATTGCTATAACAATGGTAGTGTAAACATTCGTTTTAAATAGTGGTAATGACGGCGAGCCGTGCGCGGCGCGGCAGTCGCAGCCCACGGCCCGCGCGCGCCGCTCGCTCACACTCCGCCGCGCCGCTGGAGCCCTGGTACTTACTTGCAACTTGGCAACATCCCAGTGTAGTGATAGTGACATCACAGTCTGCAACTTAATCTGGTGAGTCAACAATTAGAACACTTTCAAAGCCCAATTCCGAAACCGCGTAATTTTCCAACTTGTTGCGCGCTTGCCGCCCGTTTTCCTAAAGTTACGGCTAATTATTTTAAAAGTTTGTTCGCTGAAGACGCCCGCTGGTAACAAATAAACAATACATTAGCGGGCCTGCAACATCCATAACTTAGGTTTTATGTTTACAATACTATTTCGGGATTCGTGTTTCTCTGACTAATAAACGATTTATACTTTTTACAGTTTAACGTTTCAATCTGCGTCGTACCTTCAAAATTGTACGCTCTCACTCACAGCATAAACAGTACAATTTAGACAATGTGTTTAAAGCTAATCGAAAAACAATTAAAAAACCATGCAGGTGTAGCAAGTTATAAAGAAAATTATTTTTTAATCTGCATCGATAGGGAGGGACCGCTACCGTCTAAGATCTGTGTCTTATTATTAATTAATAATCCTATGATTAATCCTAGTACGAGTAGGAAGCAACAGTCCTAAAATTGTTAAAAAAAAATATTTTTTACGCTTGCAGTTTAGCTTAGCCTAAAGTATACACGGCGAAGATTCTGTTCCGAGCGGCCCCTCCCGGGACTCCAACCCGAATCCTCAGAGATTGTCTCCTCATAGAATCGCGCTACATACAAATTTCTTTTATATCGTGTCTATTCTAGTGGAGCTACCATACGACCATCCCAATATTCACTTGCAAATATTGATACTGTTGTCCTTCCTTTTTTTTCATTATCGCGTTTGTAGCCCAACATTTTAATCTAAGACCAATTCTAACAAGGTAAGAACATGGACGACAGTAATTGCTTACCATCAGGTGATCCGTCTGCTTGTTGGCCTCTAATCCCATAAAAAGAGTATTGGCATCTATACAAAAATGTTTTTTTTTCAGTAAGAGAACTAAGGCAAAATTATGTCATGATAAAATAGAATTATACATGTTTACTAGCTGCCCAGTAAGCGCTGGTACGGACAGCATCAAAACTAGATGTCAAATTATAAGAACCTCGTCAAATTAAATGTCGCACATGGAAAATGTGACACAGTACTAAAGTGATGAGCTGCTTCTGATGCTGACTGTATACTGCTCATTCTCTCCTAAACGCCACTCAGAATAAGTCAAGTATTATTATCCCCGTCGTATCAATAACCATTTGTTTGCCAATATCACAATACAATCATGATTGTATTGGATCTCCGAGCGCCGGCAATTCGCGAACACTTCGCTCGATAGTTAGGCTAGAACATCCATCACTGTCACTCATATGAAACAAGAAAGAATCAAAGAATCGAAGTTGAATGGTGGATGGGAATAGGGTAAAACCGGGATAGATGCCCGACTTTTTGAAATTGTCTCCTATTTCAAAAATATTAATTATTATTTGTTTTCTGTGATCTATCGATTACAGATGTTGCAGAATTTAGCATTTTGTGCACCTGTGTGCGTGAAAATACCAAGGGGGATAGATGCTTTAGGTGTGGAATACATGCCCCCTGTACAGTTTAAAAGAAAACCCACTCAAATTTTGTAAGGTCCAATGAAGTCCATAAACGGAAATTGCTTCCAAGAGACTTTCCAATAGTTTAATAATCACAATCAAATAACATTGTATGCAAATTTGATATATGAATATGTAATGGATGTAAGGAGTTAGAAGGAATTAGTTGCCCCGAGATAGCATATATCTCGGGGCAACTATCCTTTTAGGTCATTAGTTCCCAAAGTGGTCTAGGTGGACTCCTAGGGGTCCACGGGAGACTCGACAAGCCTTGTTGTCTTCACATCTTCACATTTTTGTCGAGTTTTAGGAATATGGTAGAAATGTAGCTCCAGGGGGTCCACCGGAACCAGATAAATTTTGACAGCGGTCAGAAAAATTAGTCTGGGAACCTCTGTTTTAGCTTGATCAAGGAATTTAATTATTTTATACATATATGTATAAATTAAAAGAAAAAAAAAGAATTATTTGCACTTAGATCTGAGACTTAGATCGACTCATAATGAAATAATGGATAAATGAACATATGAATAAAGAATTGAATGGATTTTTTTAATACTGACCTTTAAATCTTTTCTATCTTATAGAAGTTCGTCACGATAGCCTTTGGCAACTTATGTGTGGGGCGACGGAGGATCCCACTTATGCTATTAATTCTTAGTTGCGAGTTCGCGAAGTAAGGTATTTTGAAAATGGACATCTATCCCACCGCGGCCTCTATCCCGATTTAACCATAGTGTCCAGTATCTTGGTTCATCCCTGTTACTGACCCGCCGTCTCGCACAATTAAGTCCAATTTAAGTTATAAGTTGGAGAATTCGGGATCTTCGATGTTCGAAGCGTTGAATACTTCAATAATTTATTAAAATTTGTCATTTTACGACACTTCTATAAACGTCAAAAGTTATTGCCATATTCTGTAGCTCTTACCAGGCATTAGAAAATGAGTAACATTTTGTAGGTGAAAATATTTCTCGTTATAAGAATAAAAGCACTCGAAAACATAGTAAAATTTGTCAATAATTGTGTAATTAGAAAAAAAAACATATATATATTTAAGGTGTCAAAAATATTGAATTTGGGTCATAGTATTACTAAATGAGCGACGGACTGCGAATGACGAGAAATCAACTGATCAGCAACATACAAACATTTATTCGAGTTACATGAAATACAAAATGAGCAGCTAATATTTGTTTTACACAGTGATCCTTGGACTCTGCCTACACCTTCGGGGATTACAGGCGGGATTGTATGTATTTATTGGATATGTATGTATGTATGTAATATTTGTTTAGTGTCAACGTTACGTCCTGCATTTTTTTTTCAATATTTGGCAAATGTTTTTTTTAACTGAGTGCCATTTTATCTTAAATGAAGAGTTTATGAATAAGTTTGTACTAAATTAAATTACATGTTCTCGAAAACCAATGATATTTTGCTCCAAGTTAAAAAATTAAACCACCACCTCTACGAAAATCCAAAGATAAGTTATTGATTATTATCGTCTTTTGTTTTTACATTTTATTTTTATAGCTTTCACATCCAAATAGTTTTAATACCAAAAAGTATGTATGCTAATATTTGACTATAAACAGTTTCGAATACGAAAATTACTAAATTAGACAGTGGTTGTTTAAATATTGGGGGGCATTATAAAAAATAACCATTAACTTATCTATGATTATACACTTTAGAGGAATTGAATACAAACAAATATATTGAAGTTGCCCTTTCTGTATTTCTAGTTCTGTGGGATTTTAATATCTGAAATGGATTAATTACAACCCACTTTTTGTAAGCTCGTTATGGATTAAATTATTAATCAATATTCGTCGTTTGTTCAGTGAAATTTTCGCTTACTCTCAAATTCACACCGCTCAAGTTATCAAAACAGTATGTCATCATCAGTCGCAAAGTTTTTTTTCATTCGCTCGTGTTATAATTCCGCTTTATTTAATTTTGTAATATGGCTAATTAGTCGTTTTTTCAAATTTTAAATTATTTATCCCTCCAAAACATTTTGTGCTAATAATTTCGAGTTTGCCGCTCCTTTTGATTCCAGTGCCACTCCTACTCAATTAACTGATAGTTTAATGATCGAACAATAAAACCGCAAGTGTCTGGCCGCGTGTATGCCAGAATCCATATTATAAATGCGATAGTAACTCTGTCTGTCTGTCGGTTTCGCTTTAACGTTTAAACCACTGAACCAATTTAGTCGAAATTTGGTACAGAGATAGTCTAGAACCTGAGAAAAAACATAGTCTCGTCAATTTTTATCCCGATATTCCCATGGAAACGGGTACCACACAGTTGAAATCGCGGTAGGCCACTAGTTTAATATAATTATGCAAATTATTATACCTTGTTGCTCTGCTTGATCTTTGACCGGAATATTTTAATATTCTCGTTGCTCTTATACATAAATGATGTCCGAGGGCCTAATTCATGATGTTTTCAACGTACTAGCAGACTTCAACAATCCTACAAGGAGGATCAACCTGTAATTTACGATATAAATCACAGTACCCTGAAATTTCACTGGCCACATCATTATATAGTTACTTATGCTTTACTGAAAGAAAATTAAGTAAATACTATGCAATGATGTAATCATAAATTAACTAATATTCTAATTCTTCTATCGACCGTTGTCTATACGTCGATTGCAAATAATGTGCTATAAAATGACTTTCTCAAAAACATCGGGAAATACTACCCACAAAAGCTTGCGAGTGAGCCTCGTCAATCGACTAGATCTGCTGTTGAGTTCTATCAACTGTCGACTTGACCTTCACTTGCCATCGAGTGCACCACGTCTCACATCCCGGGCAGCTCGGTGGCGTAGAACTTCAACCATTTTGGTGACGCATATCACACCAGAATGTTTAGCGTTGTTGAACCTGTTTATACCACAATCCACGCAAGGCATACGATGTTACAGCTCCAACTCCTCAAGAGTTTCATTATAATCCAATCAAATCAAATCAAATCTTCTTTAAATTGTTTTCTCACGTGTTCAAGGTTCCATGCTTGATCTATATGCTTTCAACTTATGGACGTTTTATAGCTACGCTTGGCGCCAGCGTCGGCCACGCGCGCCCGCTGCAATAACACAAGATTATTAGTAGCATTTCTCACTACACGCTAACACGTTAATACGTCAAAGTGTATGGAAACCTCGCCAGCGCTGTAATGTACCAGCGCCTGTTTTTTTAATTGTCAGTATTTTAATATCTATTTGAAAATATGTTTGTTTATCATGTTATATTCTTGCTCATTATTTTTAGGTTAGCCAGAATAAGCGGTTTAGTTTACTGTTTCAATAATTATCTTACAGTTTATCATTTAACAGTATATCCCACTCTCCAGCCGTAATGAAAAATCCTGTCAACGCATCGTCAATTAATAACTGCATCATAATCAGTTTCGCGTCTCCAGACCATATTTTATTCTCGTAGCTATTTTGGTAGCTATTTATTTATTTATTTAACAATTTATTGTACACAAAATACAGAACAGGAGAACATTAAAAGACAAAAGTACAAAAGGTAGGGCTTATTTCTAAAAGAAATGTCTAACAACCCACCTGCTATAGGAGAAGTGCTGACAAAAAAAAGCTGAGTCGCGTGTACAAAATAAATATTTACCTAAATATAAATAAAATACATAATAATAATACATACTATTATCTTAATACACACATATAAACATAAACTACATAGACTACATAAACATACAATAAATGAACCGGATGTGGGATGATGATAAATCAGAAATAGAAAAGATAAAAGAGAGAAAAATCATTAAATAAAATAGAAGCTACATTGAAGAGAGATAGTGTTCCTTTAGTCGTTTCTCGTTTATTCACTCATAAAACACTTCCAAAGCAAGCCTTGCTTATTGAACTACAGGCGCCATTTATTTGTTCCTAATACAGTTTAACAGTGGCATAGCACTTCCATAACATCATATTATCTCATTTGCGTGCGGTTCATCCCACAACTTAGATACAACTCGAACTCATCAGTTTAACGTTCTGAATATCGTTTTAGTATCTCTAAGTGCACTGTTTGCCACATTTAGAGGATATAAATTTTTCCCAAACATTACGTATCAAAATACTTACGGTCAAAATCCTTTAAATCAAAATCTCTAATGGACGAGATACCTAAATTCAAAAGCCCTAAAATCAATAAGTTACGTGATTGCAGATACTACTTTTTAAGGGTTATTTATTGGCATTATTGAAATTCATAATGATAATAATCAAACATCTGCTTTATACTAATACTACTGTCATATTAATCTCATAGTCAATTATTTTTAAGGCAATTAATTAGCAACAAATAAATATTCTTGAGAGTAACTGATGAAGTAAAGGTTAAGGAGGGTCTTCGTTAGGTATGTACATGCGAAGACGAGCGAAGCGAGGAGTGTTAGGTAGAACCGCGGCCTCAACGGCCAGAATCAATTTTTTTTTACATTGGGATATTACATATATACGAGTACTAACCACCATTACATAGAACATTTTAATTCTTCCCGAAGGTATTTGAGTTTATTTTCAAAAGAATAAATTCTATTACGCGAGTGATACGTAAGACGTCATTATTTTTCATAATTATTCTTAACGTTTAAGGTATTTCGTTTATTAGGTATTTTGACCCGTAACCTTATAAACTGTGTAAAGGTGCGTACAAACTATCTAACGTAACATGTTATACAACACTGCTATACATATAACATTTTACAGATAATGTGGACACTGAATGTTATATTACATATTATTGATGTGTGCAACAATGTTATATAACTTAGTACCGAAGAACTACAAACGACGATGGTTATAACATTGTTATATTGCATTGTTATGTATAATGTATACAGTATTGTTTTATTTTGCAATGTTGAATAACAGGGTATATAATGTGGACGTGTTATAAAACACAAGTTATATAACATGTTACTGAGTTTGTATGCACCTTTAGAAGCCTACTTTTAACTCACTAGTTAAACAAGATGTTTAGCAAGCAGAAACTAAGAAAAATGACAAAATATCCAGAATGTGTATGTGTATTCTTATACTAATAATACATAGCCTGCGTCTCCGCGTGTGCTGTGGTTTTCGTCTGTAAGTCAGTCTGTAAATGTGTGTGACTATGTAAGTGATATCAAACATAAAGTCTTAAAGCAAGCATTGAAACTTTTGTAGCAGTCCCTCAGATTCCTCGAATTTCTTGCCGCAGCCGGGGACGTATCTGTTCAATACTTGTAATAATTTACCAAATATCCCTGCAAAGTAAATATCATAACTCGATAACTCTGCTCTGGCTGCCGCAAGCACGCGCGTAACCGGATCAGCGGCCTGCGCTCCATGTTGACATAATAAATTTCGTCTTTCACATCGTCTATTCACATACGTCAAAGTTGAATATAAAAAGTTCCCTCAAATATTTCGGCTCCCGAGGAAGCCGCGGGAGTAATGGAGTGTTTGATGTGATATTTAATTGGTTGGGGGATAGGTTCATTTGTATTAGGTCGTAGCGCTGTTTTTTATAATAACTACGAGTATATTTGCTTTCGCGTGGCCTTATGTGCGAGCAATGATTTTAATTATTAAGCGAGTCATTATTATGGTGATCATTGTACGGCACCTTCACCTTCACTTATGACTCTAAGGCTGCATAATGGTGATATAGGTATGATCATAATGTGTCATTACATTAGCGTAGTAGGAAAGGGAAGAAGTGAAAATGAATAATATCTTATTATTAAACAGTAAGAGGGTGGGCAACTAATGTCTCTATCAAACTAGTGTCGCTCTCTGAAAATTGCAATGCCCTCGTAGGGTTTTTTTTTTAATTATTAGTAGAAAAAGTAGTACAATGGTTACAAAATATAATATTTATCATTGACCTATAGTGCCAGTTATTTAAGTATTTTTACAATTCATATTGAGAAGTTTAATGTAAAAAACATGGTACAAACTTGTAAAATATAAGGAGATTTGATTTGATAAATAAATAAATAAATATCCTCAGGCATTCACACCTATCAACTAGTTCCATTTCAAGCAACTAAATGCTGCTTGTGTTACGGATACTAGATGACGGACAAATATATTTAATAGATAAATACATATAATTATTCAGAATATGCATAATATAATACATATATAATAAACATCCAAGACTGGAAAACAAATGTCTGAAAATTCATCACCCAAACACTTGCCTCCACTGGGGATCGAACCCAGAACCTCTCGAGATGGCGACGCCTTGAGACCGGCGTACAGACCACTCGACCACGGAGGTCGTCAATAAGGAAGCTTAAAAGTAATTTCATACGAAAACAACGGTTTTAGGTGCTCAATAACTTACTTATTTTGAATTACATTACACGATCACTCTCTCCCTCTCTTGATATCATCTCTAAGCACACCCATACACCCTTCAAATCATCCATTTACGCTTTCTAAAGATTTTTCGGGATATCCTCAGTATACAAATTGTCATAGTACTCATATTTATTATTATTAATAACTGATAAGTAGTATACCACTTCATATATCAGTAACCCGCCCACCCAGCAGTAACCGACTTTATATTGAATGAAAGCATTGATTCTGCCGAGCGGTTCAATGTTGCAAACTGATAAAGCCGCCGGTGCTGCATTTGCAGGAATGATTCAAATGCAGCATAATCCGCTATTTTATATAATTTTGTATTATAGTATCAGTTATCGATTCAAAATTACGTTTTATTCTTTGAAGAAGTGTATGTAAAAGATAATAAAAAGACAAAGATTTACCGTCTAATATGTTCAATAAAAATGATGATGAACATAACATTTCATGAAAGTAAAGCGCCAAAGTTAATATAACAGGTCTCGAGGGCGAATAAGCATTATGTTTCCCCGATGCCATCAAAACACCACATCCTCATAAACTCTGCGGCGCACACGCGAGCGGGCCAAGCTGCCGCGAAGCCCAGAATGGAAGAGCCCAATACGAACACTCCATGATAAATGACCTTATTTATCTTATTCACAAGTCTTAAGAACTGATCGTTTAGCCGCGAGTGCGTGTGAGCTTACGAATACATTACTCACAGGTTTTCTAATATATTTCTACATGCGGCTGAGACATACAAGCATACGATAACCAAAATTGATTACCGTTGCCAGCTCGCTTGAAACTATATAGGACACGCTTTACTTACTTTTCAGTTTCTCTTCAAAAACAGTTTCTCTTCTTATCTGAAGAACCATATTCTGTCATAATAATAAGTCACTCGTTTCAAAATTTTATAAGAGACTTTAGACCTAGAATTATTAAGGAGTAACTGGGTATTTAAATTGGAGTCTCCTAAAATCTTTGATGAAAACAATTAAAATTGCTGTCTACTAGGTGGGCTACAAGAGATACCTAACATCGTTTCACAGCCACACGCGCGCCACACGAGCGTGCTTTATGTCAAAATGTATGGAAATCTCGCTGCTCTGATGACCGGCACGGCCAGCCTACCTATGAAACCACCTAAAGGTGCTCTGCCCACTATACCCCGGCTCACCATAACCGTGCAAGGACTGGCTTATTTATTGGTGGTAGCAATAGTAGAGATAATAGAAAATTATCTCTTAAGAGGTGTGTTACCTATTGTTACGACAGTAAATCTTAGTAGTATATAATAAAATAGAATAGTTTATTTGTATAAAAACATGGTTTACAAGGTGACATAGGCAAAGGTATAATTAGAGATGCTTGGCTAAAATTTCAAAATATTGGTCCCGATTATAAAATATATATTTGGTTTTTACTTTGATTGAAATCTATAGAGAGACAAAATTTTGTGTTATCCCAAATCACTCACATTTTACTTTGAAAACAATTTATATTGTCTTATTTTGGAAAATGTTCATCAGCTTATTACGCCAATTGGACACTTTTACAGCCTACGATTGCATGTTGGGTCGTTTCGTTAGGAAATTTTATCGATGATGCCCACCATCCTTACGTTTACGACGAAATAAACAAGACAATAAATTAATATCAATAAATTGCCGTAAACCACCCGACCGCAAATGGACGGATCGTGACGTCATGTCCGACTGTCGCGAGAACACGCCGAATCTTGTCTGGGCTTGATTGATTATGACATAGTGTCTTAATACCCGGTTTTATCTTGCTTTTAGTTTACTCTAACATAGATTGACAGAATTAGGGAAACAATACAGTTATTTGTGACATAATATCTTTCTCCTTTTGACCCTTTTTCATCTGCAACGGTTTTTCATTCTTTTCTTCTTCTATAACTGGTGAAGAGACTATCCCGGGTACCTGTGCATACCTGTGCTTTAGTCGTTAAAGCCCATCCTTACCCGTGTGGTCTTCTTGACAGGTTCATTTGGGTAGACTGCGCTAGACTTTCACCAAGTTACCAAGATCCAATTTACCGGAGCAGAGCGGTTCAAGCAATGCCTTACGTCAGAAACAAGACAGGACGTATACTGACAATGTAGCAAATGCGATTATACGCCGAAATCTTTTAAAAGCAACAAACTCCACTATAATAGTAAGGAAATAAACTCTATTATTATTTCCATCAGCGCATCTAATACAGTTTTCTTTAACCATAATTTGCTCCCCACATCAGCCGCCGCAAGTCGCGGCTAACAAAAGGTAAAGCCGAGCTGATTGGTCCAATTCCCAAATTGAAATGGTCTCGGACAAATGCCGCGAGGAAAACGCGAACACACCTCTGGGGACCCTGGCCACGGATTCAGAAATAGCTGTTATAGGAAGTTAACTATGTAATAACCAACTCTTAAAGGTAAAGCTCTCCCATTCCCATTATTTTTTGACAATTTTCATTTATAAATACTTTAGAATATTATATTACACTTTTGTATTAATTGGTAGACTCGTAATGTATTTACAGAATGTAACGTTAGGCGATTCTCACACTGAGCGGCACGACGGAGCGTTGTGCGTGGACGCGTGTAACTTTCTATGAAATTATCTCCATTTGTATAGAAAAAACGCGCAGTCCAACACACTGAAAACGCTCGTGCAGTTCGCGCGCCTGCACGCCGAGGAAATGCACTTACCCGCGTTAGTGCGCAGACGCAAGGTATGCCACTCCGAGTCGTGCGCGATTTTTGGACACTTGTATGAAATGAGTCTGAGCCGTCACAACGCATCTACACACACACACACACACACATCGCGTAGGTGCACTTAAACACACGCGATCATGCGATTGGCACACGCGCAAGTGCGACTTAGTGTGAAAATCGCCTTACTCCGTTGTAGCCCCGGTGCTGTAACAGGCTCAGGAACCTAATTAGATGATGGATTATCCCCGTTAAGTAACAATAATAGACAACGTCTTCTTTGTTGAACGGGAGTTCAACGCCTGACTGACCGAGATTTTCATCAATGACGTGTACGTTCCAAAGTTTTTTTAAATCTATAACAAAGCAATTTTTCTCACTATTGAAATATAAATTAGTAAGATTACTTGCTCATTATAATTCTATTTGATGTGAGCACTAATAGTGGTTGCCTGGATCCAATTAAATTTTATTTGACGACCTCCGTGGTCGAGTGGTCTGTATGCCGGTCTCAAGGCGTCGCCATCTCGAGAGGTTCTGGGTTCGAACCCCAGTGGGGGCAAATGTTTGGGTGATGAATTTTCAGGCATTTGTTCTCCAGTCTTGGATGTTTATATATATATCTATATATTCAGGTTATTTATATGTATTTATCTATTAAATATATTTATCCGTCATCTAGTGTCTGTAACACAAGCAGCATTAGTTGCTTAAAATGGGGCTAGTTGATAGGTGTGAATGTCTGAGGATATTATTATTATTATTATTATTTCTTTTTCTTAAGTCTGATTAAAAAATGTCTGTCTATATTAATTGTACTACAGGTGTGCTAATAACAATAAACTTTTTGTGCTTTCCTTTTAACAATCTAATTGCACGGTGCCTGTTTATACCTCCCAGGGAGCGTCTCGAAACTTACTTCAGTTGAACGGATCAGATACTTTGTTAAGAAATAGTCAATTCAAAAAATAACTTAGCTAAAGAGAAATATGAAGTGTGATCTCTGTGAACTGTTCCCTTGAAGGCTGGAGATGTACTCAGTGTCAGGTCAAATGCACAATACTTCTCATGAATAAGTAACAAATTCAATCTCCGATCTACGATGGAGTTATCGCGCTGGCATCAGGGTCAAGCGTTTTGAACGTAATGAAGAGTGCAAAACTCATAAATATAGGCAATAAACAGAGGAAGCAAACAGGAACAGGCGAGGTGACAACACGCGCTCGGATGAACCCGAGACATCCGGACTTTCCCAAATGGGCCAGTAAATGGGCCGTCAGAACGGGCCATTAATTACGGCCCGGCTGCGGCAGCTCCCGCAGAAAGAGCTTGCTGCACTACGAGGAAAATTCTGATATCAAGTGGAGTGATTATTTACCAAATATTTTTTATTAAAAAATACACCGTTATCCGGCATGTAAGTCATAATTAGGTTTTGTTAATTTCGTAAAGTTTCCTTCTGACGGATTTGATTCGGAGAAAATCACATTCCGTCTTACTTTGATTTGCCGCAATAAAAAGTGATTCCGTGAATCGATTCTTTTTCGACAGCTGTGAATAAGGACAATAGCAAGGACTATATTATTATTGGACACGGACTGACTGGATAATATGAGTGATCAGCCTTTGCTATATGTTAACAAACAACGTAAGTATATCTTTGTGCGAATTGCTAGCATACGTCGTATACATACATTCATACTTGGACGTACTGCTCACTTGCCAAGATGATTAAAAAAATAATATGTTTTTGGGCTGATCATTGATTTTGAGTATTCTTCAAAGTGAATCAATACATACTCGTATTTAACTTAAATTAGATGGTTCATTTTCGATTTCATCGATTAAAAGCCGAAAATAAAATGTCTAAATTAACATTAATGGGAGTGAAGAACGCCAATTTAGAAGAAAACGTTCATCATTCACAATTCATTGCAAAAATGAATCAATTTTGATAAACCGTCTAATTTCACCTTTACACCCATGATCTACTTTGATTACTATGTCTATATTTAAATCGGGCAAATGCTTCCACGTGTAAACGTGTAGTATTGAATAATGTGCAAACAAATCTGTAATTGCAACCATGTGTGAACTTCCAGCAGGTGTTCCGTTTATAGCTATTTAATGAGAGGACCGTGTACTGTAACGTTTAACTTGCTTTGGATTTCAATTCTCCATTGTATCCTATTTACCTAGATGTTTTTGTAAATGAATTTATAAATAAACTGTACTAACTTTTATTCAAACTGTGGTACAGGCGAGGTTAAGCTGGGAATCTTATTACCAAATTTCTCTATCGCCTTTACAAGAGAGAAATTTACAAGGAAAAGGTATTAATTTTCTCCGATAAGAATATATTTCTCAGAGAACACGGGAAATGTTGCTAGTAATTGGACCTACATTAGTAATTCGCACGCTCTCGGTGCAAAGCACTGAATCTATTTACATTTGATTCTGAGTGAGTTAATTTTATAGTAATTTTATAAGTTAACAGAAACTGCTTGAAGCTTTGGTTTATTAGTAGTTAACACACAAGTATTTTATTAACATATTAAAACTAATCCTTTTAAACCTTTACTATCAAAGTCAAATGTCAAAGTCAAAACCTACCATACCTACTTATGAATGTCAATTTGTGAAACCGTTCACTAGCTACCAGGAGGCTTTTATCTGAGAAGATCGGGCAAGTCTGGCTTTTCTGCTTTTACAATATATTTCGTTTTTTTTAAATAATAACACTGTACAAGAAACTATTTTTTATTGTGATCATTAAAAATTGATTTTTGCAATGTTTTTACAAACCTTAAAAGAAACATATTTTATAAGAATGGCTATAATCGTAGGGTGGCTTGAGTGGACTGGGTGAGAACAGATGAAGATCGAGAGCGGCGGCGTGCATTAGGGCCGGCCTATGTCCAGCAGTCTGTGGACGAGCGTCGGTTGTTACTGAGGACGATGATGGGTGGACAGCGAGTAGGGCAGGAAGGAACCCCTGCTGAGTTTCTATTCTACAGACAAGGTATTCTGATAAATGAGAAAGTAAATGAAGGAAGCGCTACTTGCTTTGAACTATAACAAGTGAATATGACAATTATTTGTCTTTATTTGTAACAATGCTTAACATGTAAGTTAAACTTACTATAGCTACTTCATTAGTATAAGTGTACCGTCTGTGTTCAGCTATAAATGTGGATGTATCCAACTAATCTGGATCAACATCAGAAACGAATTAAGCTTAAGTACTAAAACATGGTTTTACATAAATGTCCCGTCGTAACTGAATGAGACAAATTATACGATTGTGTCGCGGCGCCAATCTCGCGCAGACTGGTCTAGACGATGAACAAAAATGCGTTATCTTGTTTGATGTTGGCAGTTCTACGGTAAAAGTGAGATGTTTTTATTAATATTAATTTGTATTCATATGACAAGCTAACAAACAGCACAAACAACAACTAATTTTCACTGTTAATAACGGACAGCTATATTTTGAATTTATTTTATGAAAAATAAATGTTAAACTTCAACTTTAGCTAGCCACAACGCTCGGTTTTGGTATAAAGAACCAGCGCACAAGCAGACAAACAAGTATTATGCAACGTTAAAGAATATATTTTAAAAGACTCACCAAGTGACTGAACACTGCCTGACAAATATAGATGAGCCTATTTGTGCGGATAACTAGGAAATTGCAACAAAGTTGGTCTATTCACCTCCACTTAGCTGGACAATTAGGTTTTTTTTTTTACAAACGACAGGTAAGCTCTTGACCTTCATCTCACCTGATGGTAAGTGACGATAAGGCCGAAGGTGGAAGCGAGCTTCACCTGTAATCCTCAACAACTGAGGAACTGGCTATCTTACCTCTCATTGCCGGAACACAACAATGCTTAAAACATTGTTATTATGGCGACAAATTTAGGTTAGACGGTGGTAGCTAGCCAGGCGGGCTTAGAAGCCCTACCACCAACCAAACCGAGCAGAAAAACTTCTGCCCCCATGGGGAATCGAACCCGGACCTCCCTATCAACAGCCGGTGGTGTGAACCACTAGACCAGAGAGGCGGTAAAAATTAGGTTCTTTTTGACGCTGTCTGCATTGAGCTAGGAATTCCATGTTGTGCTTGTGCGCACAAGAAATTACCCCCTTATCCTGTGACAGTGACGACAAAGATCAAAAGAAAAATTTGTTATTAACTAGTTTGCAAATTGTGGGAAGTTCTACTACCCTTGTAGTCGCCGGAGTCGGATTAGCACACAACCATTTTCTGTGCCTGTTTTGTGTCCAGTCAGTCGTACATACGACCCCGGAGAAATGGACAACTATATATTTGGCTCATTAATTTGAGTCGTGGTTAGCAGTTTCTTATAAGTACATTGGGATTTTTTTGCCGGTGTAATATACTTTACAACGTTATTATAAACGCCTACACAAACACAGCTAGTTAATAGCTATTATTCTAAAAAGAATATTACAAAGGAAGGGAAATTATTCTGTTGAGCCTTCTCTTTATAAAATAAAAAATGTGTAAAAGGCGACTAACTACACAACCATCCAATACGAGTAACTTATAGCGGCGACGGGCCCACCACCTGTCACACTGAGTGCAGTCACGCAGTGAACTGCTTTTGCGTTGCTTTTGCCTAGTCTCTGACTAACCCTTAGGGGATAATAGTGATTATATGTATGTATGTATGTAGAATGAAACAGATTGCAACAGAGTTTAATAGAATAGTATATAACCTCATTATTGGTATACTACTACAAGTAGGTAACACTATTAAAGATGAATAATGATGCAGCAGTCGGCGGTCATATAGCATATCAATATATATAGTGCTAGCCATGTCCACCTTTTTGTTAGACAACCTTCAATGGAGAAATATTCCGTAATATTGACGATACATTAAAACAACTCAATAACTTACTTGTAAAATATGCCCCGGATAAATTTCAGGCAGTAAACAATGATTAATAATGTTTATTTTTAATCTGGCCGCCGACGCTATAATTCGTGTCCCAATGTTATTCCCGAGTTTGCGTCCTAGCAATTACTTGGAGCGGAACGGTCCGGCGGCGAGCGGCCGGACGGCGAGCGGCCGGACCGGACACCCGGAATAATCTCGGGTATTTTAGCAACCCGATCGCAACTCTGTTTATTGTCGATATAAACTGTAAATATTTTCTCTGATCCGAAAATTTGACGGTAAACAGGTATCGGGTTTAGGGAAATTCTAAGAAACCTTACACCGGATTTAAGAACTTTTGCGCTTAAATTGTTATTTTTAACTGTAGAGTTTCTATATAGATCAGTTGCCTTTTTCTATTGGTTATTAAACCGCCCACTGCGAGACGTACACGATCCCCAAAGATATCCATGAGGATTGGTTCTTCGATCCGAGTCCGCATGCGTTCTGCTCGTACTACCAATATACGCGGCCGCCACTCGAAATTTTTTCCGCCCCAAAGGCCGTCACTTCTCCGAGCAATGTGCTCTGCTCATAGCTACTTAAGACTCTAGGCTATGGTTACTTCGCACCATGTGTTTTACTTCTAAACCTAATGCTTTTACGCAGTATAATGAATCAGAGACTCAGGAGCGAAGTTAATGTCTTTTGTCATTCCACGCCTGATATTAGAAATAATTAATCAGAATTGCCACTGTGAACAGGATTCTGTCACTACTATTCCATGCTGCACGGGAAGCCAATAACTAATAGCTTAAAAATCAAGTGACACCATTATCGGAGCAGGTGGTAAGCTCCCACGGCCTTACAGGCATTGATATTATTATTGAAGAGACCGCAATTTACCGCCTCTGACACGACAGCCGGTTCAAGTGTCCCACAAAAAGGTTTGGCGCCCCTTACATGTGTCACGACACCCCTGACTTCGAAACAGCGACAGTTTTAGATCAAAGTTAATTTATTCGTAAATAGTTTTTAATTTTTAAATAAACACGTGCCAGAGATAAACAAGGAAATACGGGTAATGAGCCTGCCATGAATTACGCTGAAAATAATTGGTTTGTGTTTTTCGCGAATAAAATAATAAAATATACCTTTCCCACGGTCTTCAAAAGTTCATATTTCTTTTGTAGGAGTGAATTAAATAATATGAACACTTACATTATAAAAGATAATGTTAGAAACGGAGGATATAGTTGTTTAAGTAAACAAAATAAGATAGAATGTCACCCGGAGTGTTAGCGTATAATGAGTGATACGTATCTTTTATACGGGAGTTACTTTTGTAGCGGAGGATACATTGTATTGTGTATAAAAAAAAGATACCATACACTTAAGCCTGTCTACTATTCCAAATGATGTAGTTCACGCGCTTGTGTTAGGGATAATTATAATAAAAAATCTCCAAGGAAGGACGCTTATTAAAATAATCCATACTAATATTATAATTGCGAAAATAACTCTGTATGTCTGTCGGTCTCACTTTCTCGCCAAAACTACTGAACGTAAATGGCTAGCAATAGGCTAGTTGACTCTTTTCTTATTGGGACCCAAATAATTAATTACTGATTGCCATCATCATAATTATTTTTTTTCTGAAGCCTATAACAACAAATTATAAATCACGTATTTGCTTAAATGTTAAAAACGCCCTCGGTCCTGATGGTCTATGAATTATCTGTGCCGTAGCGTCACGATTATTGTAAACAATTCAATGCGTGACATAGCCGACAGTAATGGTTGATTGATTGCGTTTGACGGATTTGACCATGCGTAGTAATTGTTTAGATGAAGCGTTACGCAACTAATTTCACGAAAATGGTGAAAAGCGTTTTCGGCAAATGAAAAAAAAGTAAAAATAAAACATAATTACTTTAATTGAATTTCTACAGAAATCCCTTATTTATATTTATTGAACTTGATATATTTCGGACCCTCGCACTAAATACTATGTGAATGACACATTATTTTCATTACTTTTGATATGAGTCAACTAGCCTACTAGGTACACAGTCTAGAGGGAACGGGTACCCGCGAGTGAAGCCGCGTGAAGCTACTAGTTAGTAATATTTTAGTCACCGCTCGATGACACCTGCCATTGTCCGCGGCCTCTGCTCCAAACTCCCAACTTTTATGAGGCTGCTTCATAATTACTTTGGAATAATTGTGTCTGTTCTTATCAAGTAAATATGCGCCCCTCGAGCCATTGGAATGACGAGGAATTTAAAATTAATTAATTAAATTTGAATTATTGCGACGGCCACGATTTTGGCGAATCAAATTGAGTATTGGATACAAAGTTATTTCGATTCATTAATCGGGAGTCGAGCAGCAAGCCTACCGTTAAACTGATATAGCTAAAGTATGATAACATTTCTTTGTTATGACGCTAATTGATTCATAAATAATAATATAATTTGTTTGCCATATTATATTTAACAAATGAACTTATTAACTAGCGAACTCTGAACTAAGCTGGGCTTGTACCGAAGAGTCCAGACTAAGATTATCTAAACAAAAATATTTGTTACACAGCTAGAGCAGCTTATTAAGTTTAATCATAGCTGTATTATGTATTATTTTTTGTTATCGAAAAAAATTAATACTTGCCATCCACCCCCCATGAAAAGATTTGAAGAAAGATACTATACCAATATATTTTCGTAATAAAGAAAACATTTGAGACGGCCTTTGGTCCGTGAAATTCAGTGTACCGTTTTTACAATATCCTGTTGCACATCGTGCTCCGCCAAGCAGAAACCAGTCAGTATGTGGACCTCAAAATAAAGTACATTTAAATTGTCATATTTCCTCGTTTTCAACTGCCAGTGTTCGATTCCATTGACCGTGTTTGCAGGGGAGCGTTATCGGCACCGTCGGTGTATAAGTATACCTCGTCTCAAACAAGATTGGAGAAATTGGTTTCGCGTATAGCCGGGATATTTACACGTTTACGTCCATTGGCTTCTCTTCAAAACTATTTTCTTTTGAGATTTTTGTACTATCTTTTTGCAAATATTTGCAGTTGGAAAGTAAGAAAGAAAGAAAATAAGTCAAACAAAGCAGTATCGCGGTATAATATTGGGCTTACCTATGAAATTGGTGTTTTAATTCTCTCTTAGTATTTTGTCTGTAACTATTAAGATTCAGAGTATTCCTAAAAAATTATTACCTCGTCTAAAAATAGGCTATATTTTTGAGCTCTTTTGATTTGTTTTGATAATTTGTTGTAAGTTTAATTGTGTTAAAATTGGACACGGAGACAACTCTTTTTAAGTGCCTCCCGAATTCATCATTTATTTTGCATTCACTAAAAACGATAAATAATTTTTATGAAGTGTGATATTACTAATGCTTGTCTAATGATAGATGCCAAATATTATTATCTTTGGATTTGTTGTTGTGAAGAGAACTGAAAAATTTTTAGTATGGAAAATGCAGACATCCCCAAAATCTCCATACAAAACACCAATTTCATAGGTAAGGACCTAATATTAAATCATACAGTTGTTAACGTTTATATGATTTTTGTATAACTAGTAATATCACTTGTAATTTTATTATACGCAAATTAATTTGAATCTCATATGAACTAGGCAAGTGTGTAGCACGCGCTCATTACAAGTGTACAAGTATCGAACCGGACTACTAATCGCCGCTCTCAGTCTTTCATTAAATGTAATCCGAGGCGCTATATTAGTACTAGCGGCTCTTTGCTGTTATTGCGCTTTTCTCTTGGTTTCTGTTTTTAAATAACCATCTTATTCTGTCTCTTTTTTCATTGATTTTAGTCTCCAATTTTATTCCTATCAAAGTCGGCGTCTGCAGCGGTCGTCTCGACCCCATTAATTATAAAAATTAAGCGTTGATAGTAAAGTTATAATATATACATATTTTAGTTAACAAACTCCTATAACGATAAGTGCTCAAAAGTTTCAATTAACTTTTCCAAGGCACTATTGTAAGTAGCCCTACTTTTGATAATATCTTTAAGTTTTATGTTTAGAGATTTGTGAAATTTAGCTTTTTATAAATTGTTTCAGTTTTATAAATATAATATAATTACAATAAGTGACGACATCTCTGGGTTTTTATTTATTTACATTCCCATCGTCACAAATGGTTACATAAAACAAAAATTAAGCACTTATTTCATAGTAGTTTATATAAATGTCACATAATATGGGTTATTGAAACACGAACGTGTTTTTTACCGAGTTATGTGCAGTTACATACACTACTTAATCTACACTCATTATTCAAAGAAATAAAACAAAAAAATTAATTAATTGTATTTATTGTTGGTATTTGCCATAGTTTTGTGCGTTTTTTTAAAAAAATAAGTGTTGCATAATCAGTCCAACCTGTTGCATTATGGTCATTATGTTACAGTTTCAATTTTTAAATTTTCATTTTTATCATCTGTGTTAAAAAGTATGTCATTATGAGTTCGAGTCTGAGTTCATAATTCGAACTTATAACATGAGTGTAGCTAAATACACTTAAAGTCCATTTTTAAATTCGGTAATGAACATTAGAAGTGGTACTGGGCTGATCATATTAGCCGTAGAACTGACGGCGGCTGGAAAGTCGAGTGGAGACCGCGTCTCGGTAAACGTAGTGTAGGACGCCCTGCGACCAGATGGGATGAAGGTATTCGTCGGTTGGCTGGATTTGGCTGGATTTTTAGACCTATAAATTAGGACAGGTCCTACGACGGTACACTAGACCTATACTCCTCATCATGTTTTAGAGTAACAATTTTTTTTAAATAGTCTTTTTATGATGTCGTTTACTCACTAATACCATTGGAATGGTAATAGGTTGTTCATACAATGAGCCTGCTTGTGTGTCGCGATACAATACGATGTCTTCAATGTGTACACACAATGTTGTTGGATCGTCGCCCTGTCCGCGCCCGCCTCGACGGCGCTCCATCGCAGGACGATCCATCATTCTAATCAAATAAATATCTTGATTGATAGCTGGAGATCGCTCCATTTGATTATTATCTACTCGTTTTTTAAAATAGATTCCAAATCTATTTTGGTTTTGTTTGATAAACACAAAAAGCTTATTTAAAAGCGGTATTTCTATCGTCTCAGCCTATGTACGTCCAACTGCTGCGCACAGGCCTTCCTCTTGGCGACAAATACATGCGGAGTATGGGCCGTATCACTACCACGTTGGCCCAATGCGGGTTGGTGGGTAGAAACTGTTGCAATAGCAACCGGGATCAGCAGCTTAACGTGCCTTCCGAAGCACGGAGGAGTTCACGATCATAAAGTTTTGGTCACCCTTGCACGGCCTAGCCATGGCAAAGGAAGCTTGGTTTTCGATATCGAAAGCCAAAGCGTACCTACTAACCACTACGCCACTGAGCTTGTCGTATTGTAATATTTTTATTTAATTATTGACTTTAGCCACAGTATCAATGATACGAGCGCGTTATGCAAAATTACAAGTTCTTTCTACAAAGTTATACAAATAACAAAAAGCAATAAAAAGCATGAAAATGTATCTACGACTGAAATTGTTCTAGCGGCGCGCAGGCCCACCATTTGTCGCCGTCGTGGACTCCAGCGGACCTATTTTAATTTCCTTTCCTCTGAATTATTCATCATGCTGTAAGGATTCTTCTTAAATAATAATTAAAAAATTTCCTTTTCAGAGGACGTTTGGAGCCGGCGGCAAGACCACTCATTACACCTGGCGAGGTGAGTACCTTACTTTAAATAAGCCTTCTGACGAAAGTGCTCTGTTATTTATGTAGTAACAGCTTTCATATTATCTCAGTGTCCAGTACTCAACGTGGTTCCATTATTTTTAATTAAAAAAACGTCAACATCTTAATCCTTATTGGAAGTGACTCGTGAACTTTCTAATCGTATTTTGTCCTCAGCGCTTTTAAATATCTTTTCTTTGATGCTGAAGAAAATAATAAGATTGTGATTTCGTTTAAATAAAAGGCCATTGTTTAGTTTTAAATATAATTCTGACATCACTTCTGTCATTTACTCGTATTAAAATATCTTGGTAAACTGTAAAATATTGCCTTTTTTCTTGCACCTTGTATATACACGTTTTTTGAAGAAAAAGGTTAAATTGTTGAGCCAGCAACATCTTGCAAGAAAAGTCACTCCCACCTAGGCTATCGTTGCTTAGCATCCAATGTAATGTGAGTCCATTGGGTCTTATTCTACGTGATTGTAACGGCCCGAGATTCGCCAAACGTGACCAAGCTAGCATGTTCCCAGTAAGCCGCTGTTTGCTCTCTCGCCACTGGACAGAATTAACTCACACTTCATCTAATGTACTCGAGTACTATGTAAATGTCCCTCCCCGAGCCCACTACCTGTGAGGTACAGGAGCCAGCAACTAGACAAGGAGCAATTGAGCTACGAAAACAGTTTTTCTTACGTAAGAAATAGAGGTCAACAGTGTACACTGATTAGCAGCGAGACTCATATTACGAGCTAAATAATCAGGATCTCGGTGCTGTAGTGGTCTAATTTCCGTTTTGATATTAGATCCTTACCTATGAAATTGGTGTTTTGTATGGAGATTTTGGGGATGTCTGAATTTTACATACTAACATTTTATCAGTTTTCTTCACAACGAAAGACAAGCTTTAGCAATATGTGTGTGAACATGCTTGATAAAAATTATTCATCGTTTTTATGTTAATGCAAATCAAATGATGTATTCGGGAGGCAGTTAAAAATAATTGTCTTTGTGTCTAATTTTAACACAATTAAACTTACAAAAAAATATCAAATTAAATAATACGAGCTCAAATATATGGTCTATTTTTTTAAAGAGGCAATTATTTTATAAGAATGTTCTGAAACATAATAGCTACGGACAAATTGCTAAGACAGAATAAAAATACCAATTTCATAAGTAAGGACCCAATATTAAAAAGAAACCATCTATCGCCATGTTTAGACCATGGATGGGTGGCCGAAACTTTGCGTCGGGTACCCTCGAGTTCCATTGTATTTCTAGACGCGCCCTAAGCCGTTGGTCTTTATCGTAGCCTTATCACATAGCAACCGCTCCACATTGCCGGCTTACACTCCTCACGTGTGCCGTGACAAAGTAAAAAAGTGTAATAATCTACCAATTGATATAGCAATAGATACTCTTTTATGTTAGCAATCGCAGAATAGTCCATAATATCCGTTCCAGTTAATTGTAAACGTTATTAAAAAGACTTAGGGTCAGTTTTTTGATCCGTGGCCAGGTTGGCCAGTAGGTTAAAATTTGGACAAATAGCGAAAACGTATGATGTTGTGATATGACAGCTTGTCCAATAGACGACTATTACTAAAGTTAAATAATTATAGAAAATTTAACCAACACTATGCTGGGATTAGTAACATGGCGGCTGGCGGCACAGCTGATGTATGTTGCTTTGAATTTTCATCGCAAATTTAACAATTTGTCAAGCTCACGTCACACATTTTGCCATTTCCATTGACGCTATTAATTTAGAATTTAACTATCGTGATTACTAAGACTACGGATCTAAAAACTCACCCTTAGTATTACCTTGCTAAGTACACTGATATTGTATGAAACAATATCTGCCAGCCCCGCACTAATCACTAGATGGATACCTTTATGGCGCTTGCATAATGACGGCAATTAAAAAGTTATCGAAGACGTTCCGTTCGTATCAATTAACTAATTACTAAATTGTTCAAGTGTAAAATTTTAATTATTAAAGTCTCGAATATAACACAGTACCTCCATTTGATATTACTGCCTGTTTTCTCTAGAAATAATTGAGAGCGCTGCATCATGTTCCTCGTGTAATAGCGTCTCTACGTAACGGAAGAGCAACGTCTCAGTTACTTGTATGAGTATGTGAAAGTTTCGCTGGCTTTTGCCTGGTACAAGCAACAAATAGATATGGTAAGTAGTTTACATGAAAGCTGCATAACTGCCCGTGAAAGATTTTTAATAAAGATATAAACTTTTCTACAAATAACGACGATCTCCGTGGTAGAGCGGTCTGTACGCCCAGTCTCAAGGCGTTGCCATCTCGAGAGGTTCTGGGTATGATCCCCGGTGGGGGCAAGTGTTTGTGTGATGAATACTTGTTCTCTAGTCTTGGATGATTGTATAATATGTATTGTTTATAACTATTAAATAAATTTATCCGTCATCTAGTATCCGTAACACAAGCAGCATTAGTTGCTTAATAAAATAGGTATAAATTATAGGTGTGAATTTCTTAACATATCTATTTATTCATTTATAATTGAACAGTAGCAAACGTTTATCGAGGCCTTCAATGTAGAGGCTCATAGCAGCTTGGTGCCCAAGGTATTCACTACAGGTATTTACGTGTTACCGGCCCTAACAAAATATATAAATATATATATCATGATAAAGCATTATGTTGACCTAACATAACAGCATTAGAAAAAGGCCATCTGTCCAGAACAACACTTTCTTTGTGAGCTCTGGCGACCTTACTCACTGCAGGAACACAACACTACACAGTAATGTCATTCAGCTGGGATGCTTCACGTTATTGAACGCAGTCGAATACTGTATCAACTGGTAAACTGCACGAGTACCGTTTTTAAGGTAATATAGCCGACTGCTATGGATATAATATGCTATGGATAGTGAGGAATATAAGAAGTCGGAAAGTTGCCCCGGTTGCTGATAAACTAAGAGAAGAACGACTTTCTGGGTTTGGACATGTAATGAGGAGAGGGGATGATCGTATCACCAGAAAAGTAATGGATTTGAATGTGGATGAGAGTGTAGGGAGGGGAAGACCGAAGAAAAGGTGGATGGATTATCTGAATGACGATATGATGAGGAAGGGAATGAGAGTTGACTTGGCGAGTGATATGAGAGAGGAAAAAGGCGACATGATTCGCCGACCCCCAATAATGGAATTGGGAACAGGACAGGACAAAGAAGAAGACTATAGCTGACTGCTGTGTAATACCGCGCATGAGACCTCATGTTACGTTACCTTCTCTTTGCGGTCGAATGCAAAATAAATGTAGTTTAGAGCCAATCACAATGCCACCTGGTTCCCATACGGCTCTCGTCATAAAGCCGTTTGTTCAAACCTCTATAATATTCCATTGTAAAATAATCGATGTTTAATATAATCCTGATTATATATGCGCAGACCTTTAGCTCCCAACAAATACGTCTGACAACAAATACGGCCTCGCGCCCACAGAGCCTCGTTAAATAAATAATAACACGGCTAAATACATTATTACTACTTACGTTCCCACAATTATACGATATACGATGCTTGATTTAAATCCCACGAGGCTTTTAACTATTTGGATTATTTGTACACGTGCACGAAAATTTAGTAATACTTTAACAATTGGCTCAAGCATTGGGATGAACAACAAAGTCTTAATATTATTTTGAATATGACCATTATTATACCCCCGAAGGGTTAGGCGAAGGTGTAATACAACCACATTATCGCCTATGTTTGTCCTATTCAAACTTAGTGGAACAGACAGAGATGGAACTGTAGACCTTATGCACGAGTCTTGCTATTATTCCACTCGCTCCTACTATTCCACATCTTCCAAGTATTAAAACAAGAGCAACGTGTCGCCTTACAACACACAAGTATAAATAATTTTAAGCAACTAATGCTCCTTATGTTACGGACACTAGATGACGGATAAATATATTTAATATACAGAATATTATACAATAAATATCCAAGACTGGAGAACAAATGCCTGAATTCATCACACTAACATTTGCCCCCACCGGGGATCGAACCCAGAAGCTCTTGAGATGGCGACGCGTTGTGACTGGTACCACCCACTCGACCACGGAGGTCGTCCGTATATATAAAAGTATCAAATATGATCTTGTTACCTTCGCTGTGATGGTCTCATCCTCTGCTTAGTTTCAATCATTTATCCTTAAAATATTAGCTAATTCTATGGCTCTAGAGATTAAAACATTTATATAACACATGAGACCCGGCGTTGCCGGAAAAAATCTCACCTCTCCTTGTTTGTCTGATACATGTTTTGATTATAATAATACGCCTTTTATATTCCACGTCGCTCCGACCCGCCCCCCCACTCACCCCTCACATCGCATTAGTATCCATGGCATTTTTAATATTTTTGGAAGACTTCCAGAACATGTTCAAAAACTTTTATGGACTGCCAGGAAAGTATCCACTTGACTCAATAATAGCTTATTAAATCTAATCATCAAGAATTTTTACTAAAATAATCATGATTGATTTTATAATGAACTTGATACTATTCAATAATCGGAACTTAAATATCATGCAAGACCTAAATAATATCTCTAATAATTTACTTGAATGCAGATTCCACTCCTAAAAATGTACTGGTAGACGGAAACCAAAGACTAATAATAATGGCAATCGCCGCAATTATTTTAAGCGAACTGTCTCAAGCGACTTAACCTCTTTTGTGCCTTTAGATAAATCTTCATTTCTATTCCATATAAGACAAATGAAAATCACCCAGTGTTTGTTCAAGACCAGGAGATTTTCATTTGCCGTGACTACAATAAATCTATTCTTTCCAAATAATCATTTGGAATTCCGCGGAGGTCCTGAATTTGTAATGCGCTGTATAAATTGTAACAAATTGGACGATCTGCTCATGGATCCTGCACTGAAAGAACTGGGATAAGCTGGACTCGCTCGATGACGGCGTAACACCCGCTCTTGACTAGCGCTGATAGGTGCTAAGCTTTCGGGTTAATTTGTCTATTTTACAGGTTTTTGAAACCTTCCGTAAGAGTAATTTTATTTTTAATTTGAAATGTTTTCATCTGAGCCACAGACTACGTTGAAACTGAAACTGCAACATGGAATGGAGGTGCCCAAGTACTAGCATTCAGTTTCAGCTTAACAATGGCTACTACTGGCGTTTTCTAACTAAAAGTGGTCCATTAATCCATCGAGCTCCTGGAATAAATGATTATATGTTTTAGCAACTGCCTAGTCTATTTTGGGATATTTTGGTCAATAGATTGCAGAAACATGCTCTTCGTGATGCTCTCAGAGATTTCTAATCCAATACCCTTGAGTCTGCAACTGCGCGCGAAATTGCATCGCTAAGCTCCCACTATCAGCTAATATGGAGAGTGCTCTGAAAAGCCTTTCGACCTAAATTAACATCTAACACATGTTAATTTGACCAGTATCTTATAACAAGGATGGTCACTGTCTGCAATTATACGTTCCATTATTTTACCATGACACTTAATTTATAGAATCGGTAAGTTTTTTTATAAAGCTCAGCAAATGACTCCACACTACCTGATGATAAGCAGTAGAGGAGTCCATATGTGTATGTGTGTTTTACCTATTTTCCTAGCATTAATAACGTCGTACTTACTTACGATATCTTTTGTCTTGATCAAATGTAAGTTACGGTAATCGCTTATTTGTACGACAATATTGTTTGTTTGTTCTAGCGGTGTTTAAATAATTCTGAGCAGTTAACTTGAGCAGTTGAGCACCCCTCGATCTATCTTTCAAGGTCTTTCCTCAAATTTTGTCAAAAGTTTTCGTTTAATCGTTCTTGTTCCGAAGGCTTTCGATCAGTTTCTTCTGATTGACTGTGATTAGAATACTAATTGCTCGTGCAACGCGAGCCTTAGACGGGTCACCCCCCAACAAATTTTCTTGTAACTGAAATTTTGGAATGGAAATATAATCGAGTAAAAGAGCATCATTGCCTTGTATTTTATTGCCTGTAGATTAGTAATGTCAAATACTGACAGAGGTGGTGTTCTAATTCTCGACAATTCAACACAGTTAGATGATTCCTATGCGCCTTTTGATACAGGCTGGTGGCAAAGATGATTTATATTATTGTTGCGATATCGCAATAATGATGATTTATTGATAATAATAATAATGCTTTTGGAATTGGATGGATTTGGAATTTCACAAACATATTTACATAATCAACAGTATTGCCTGTTAATGTCTGTTTTAGTTATAAAAACTGTGTTACAGTCATTAACGCCCACCTCCTTGTACATAGGAGACAACATTTCAAACACTGAAAGGTTACAATAGCTTACATTGGTTCATTTTTCATTAGAAAAATATCAAGAAATATGCGAAAATAGTCCAATAATTAATTTAGTGGGAAAAGATGTGTGTGCGTGCGCGTGCGCACGTGTGTGTGTGTGTGTGTGTGTGTGTGCGTGCATTTGTGTGCATGTGTGTGTGAGAAAGATTGAACGAGTGAGTTTGTGAAACATGTAAACATCCAACATCACAAACAACTCCGCAAGAATTCTTCTGTATCATGGTAAGATAAACTTTTAAGCCATGTTGTTAAACGACATTTGCATTCTCGTAAGGTTAATGGGTGAATCTGTAGAATTGTGTTTATCTTATTATATAAAACAGGGGCAATATAATGAAAGTATCTTTTACACAGAGCGAGTCTACAAAAGTGTGACGTACAGACCAGGTACTTTCTACGTTTGTTAATTTTGCTGTTGGCACTAATACTAATACGTGTACATGCGTAAACACGCAGGATTACTTGCAAAATGTAGATCTGTCTCACCGTCAATACATCAGCAATTATATACAGCTCGCTTGTGGGGAATAACATAGGTTTAGACGTAATTACCTTTAGTACTGCTCTTTGCGCCCTTTCAAGCCGCAGGAATATAGTTTAGCCTGAAACACCCCACGCAGAAATGCAATATGACAAAACTGACTGAGCCAGTGCACTATAAGTAGTCATAAGAGTTTTTTGGTCAACTACACTTCTTAAATTTTAAAATAGATAGATTAATTTTCTCACTTTATTCACTGTAGCATTAACATGCACACTCCAGGAAAGGGTATGATCTATCCAGACACCAAGATATTTAATGTTGGACGTACGAAAGATTTTTATGCATTGGCAATCGATATCACTTTTAGGGTGCATTTGATGAGCTAATAGACTGAATGTGTCTGATGGAAGCGAATTAATGTTAGGGGCAAATTATTACATTTGCCGTATTTCGTTTACTTACATTGAGAGTTAATAAGTTAATTCATCAGTGCCGCCAGCCGCCATTTTACTTAAAACAGCTTCCTGCAGTGGTTAAATTGTCTGACAATCTTGAAATCAAAATTGACAATCTGACATATCGCAACATCATACGTTTACTCCATTGGTCAACAATCTAACCACTTGGTCAAGCTGACCACGGATCAAAAAAAAACAATACGAATATTTCTATAGGAACTGAGAAAAGTTTCTGAAACAGCATCCTTCAGCTCTCCGATATCGGACGAACGCAGCGTGGACCCAGGTTGTTTTAGATTACAATTCATTCCGAACTTTACAGCAGTTGTTCGTTCTCTAACAGTTTACGACGTCTGTGGAGTGTGGAACACATTGTTGCCGCGGAACTGAGCTCACTGCATGCCTCGTGAGCCATGCGCACTAATAATTACTGAACCAAGGAAACTCTTTATTTAAGTCTAATATTAGTGAAATCTATTAGTAAAATAGGGTGTTTTCTCTAATACACCTCATGCTGTTATTGTATATTGTGTTGTTCTAATAATCTTTATGAAAACAAAAGCACATTTTGTTACGGTTGGTTCCGTTTAATAAAATTTTCAACTTCATAATATTTCTTTTTAAACGTGATTTAATTATTTTCAAAGATTCAAAAGTAATTTCTTTTCAGTCTCTGAATGAGATAAGGTTTTATCTCGACTCAAACGAAATATCTGCGCTTCCGCTCGGAGACGAAGCAGATACTGCTGTAGTTAATTACTTATACTTTATCAGTGTCCTATCTGCAGGGGGATATTTCTTGTAACATTATCTGTCATCACAGAGACTATCAGCAGGTAAATAAATTAGCTACTCAACAGATTTTTATGGAAATCAAGAATAAGAAACTCCTTAAGGATACTGAACTTGATGGCGCATATTTAGCATTTATTATTTAAATATTCTGACGTGAGGGAGCAGATTTATGTTTTTAATATCACCCAAATCCATTATGTTTATACTATGACTTGACGACTTCAGTGGCCGGTGGGGGGTACCTACCTACGATGGATTCAAATAGTCCTTCTTATCTCTCAGTTCTTGGATTGAATCACGAGACAGTATTTATGCTGAATACGATTTATACCCTGAATCAATGGTGTTTAAAATTCTATAAAAAATTTCGTAACCCTTGATTCAATCTCTCTCTCAGTGGGTTCGGGTAATTGGATGGAGCTTAGGTGTGTCTAGTTTTGCGGATGGCGCCGCTTATAGCAACCTGAGCGCTTTAACTCGCATGCGGCGAGTCTACGTTTCGTACACCTCTCTTGTGAAATGTGAAATACATCTTCGTCAGTTCTAGAGCACCTTTTTTGATGAAAACTCCACTATATACCCAGTCCTGGCCTTGGTTTGGAGCACTATTTCGCAGCTATTCTGCGAGTCGTTCAAAAAATATTAACAAAAACACAAAACATCATCACGCCTTTTTCCCAACAGAGGTGTGAATTTGAGAGGCTTTTTCCCCAGAGATGTGTGAATGTGAAACCCACATAAAAAAATGAAAAAATAATATCAATTAATTTTTATGACGACTCACAATTGTTAAAAAGGCTAAGTATAATAAGAACCAATTTTTCATAACAAGAACCTTTTAGTAGGCTACTAATGGATTAGTCTTGGAATGTTCGGTGTCATTCCGTACAGTTCCGCACTGAATGTTAAATTGGATCCCTGGTGAAGTGATACGTGAAACTGGTAAAAGGAGCACATTTTACTTAATGCTTATATTTTAATGATTCTTTTACACAGCGAAATGGTTTTGTCTCAAATATATCTCAAGCATTTTTTCCATTCTACTGCTACTTTATGTATTTAAGTATTGGTTGTAAGTATATTATTGCATAGAAATGTAGGTAGGTATAGGATCCAATAGGTATAGGAACCAATTTGAGTTCCCCAAATATCAAACTCTTAACGGACCATTTAGTCGATAAAACTTAGCCAACATACTCGTAGCCAAGTTTTCCGGTCCCTGCTCAGTAAAATTACCATTAAATGTCCAGTTTATTGAAATATCTAGTTCAGATAATTGTGGTTTCAGATATTTTCATTTGAATGTCAGTTTTTAGGCAGAGAATTTTTAATTTGATACATTTGGCAATAATGAAGACTACATACTAGATTATAATAAGGCTATAGAACCCACTGAGAGAGAAGTTTCGCCAATAGCAACACTTAAAAAAATTGCATCTATTCGTAAGAAATTCACAAATACCACTTTCTTATTGATGTTTTTTAATTTTAAGATTACAGTGAACCTTGCATTTAGATGGACGCGTGTCGTTTCCGCATCCACACTGTACGCGATGCACTCTTACACAGTCAATATTTTGAGCAGGTTTACAATTCTGGGTAATTAAAGCTTGTAGTTGTTCACCCAATTACCTGCTGCTAATTGGGCCCGTCAACATGGGGATGTTCCTCGCGTCCGGCGGGGCGTGGGGGGAGGTCATCGCCGAAGGAGGTGGGGCGTTAATCCGCGCTCAAATGAAGTGGCGATTAAGGGCCTTTATCTGAAGTTCCATTGCTTTTCCAATCATGTGGCCCTGGATCGTGGCACGTGATACGGGTCACTTTATTGGTTTATATTGAAGCCTCAACAAATCGGTTCCAATGTAATTGAATAAAATGTTCATCGGAATTCCAGTATTCAGACGAAAAGGGAAAACTATACCTTTTATACCTTTGCTGGTGTGCTTCGCGGGCAGCGCTGCAGATATTATTAACATGTTAGAAGTTTTGATATCTACGTGGAATGCCTGCTTGGTTTTAAATGTGTAGGTTTTGAAATCAGTTCAAATGACGATTACTAACATTCAAAATCTCAGTCTGAATCTTCTCTGTTTAAAAGCACCCGCAATTACTGTGAAGGTCCGATATTTTTATATATAATGGTTTTTCTTCTTACACAATCGTATTTTATTTCATTTGGAGACATTATAATATGTTCTTTGAGAGTTAAGTACATAAAATAGCGCAGTAATTAATTGGGCAGACATTTAATTATTTGGTCAGCAACAAGAAGGTCTTTTTCGTCATTTTGGTGCAAGTAATTTTTTCCTAGATCAAAATATTAAATGTGTTCATTTGTTTTATATTTTATGTCGCATTTGCGACACCTATGTATTTATTTTCATGAGATAATCGATATGTTCCATTAATTTTATTGCTTTACTTAATTATTTCATAAATATATTTTACCCTTCAATAGTGCTGATTCTTCCTTGGCACCCCACTAGCCGCACCTTGTTCTCCGATGTATTTCAGTGAACCCATGTTTCAAAACGACCCAAAAACTCAATCGGTTTACGGGAAACAATCACTACTTTGAAGTTGTCACACAAAACCTTTTGTGGCCGATTAAACGCGAGTTCGATACCCATCTGGCGAACTATCCCCATTTAAAATGAAACAACCGACGTTGAGTTAGTTATATCCACATTCGCCAAAAGTTTTACTCGTCGGTCGGCACATCGTAGACTTTTTGTTTTATATTGAGTACTCTTGGGCGTCCGAAATCACTTAAAAAATATCAATTGTGCTTGAGCGTCCATACTGAAACTTAATATGCCATGTATAGTTGCCATAGGCTGCAAACGTATGTTTGGTTTGGATAATGGAATGTTTAGAAAAAGCTGATGTCCAATGTCCAGAAAACCCGCGCACTCTTTATTATTTTTATAGCAATTATGCAAATTGATTTTATTCTGTTAGTCCTGTTGACAATTACTGTGAAGTTTAGAATAGTGTGTTTGTACAAGAGATGTGGTAAACATTGAAAGTCAAGATCTTTAGGACATTAATATTATCTTTGAGTTAATTTAACTTTATACACCGTGCTTTCAATATTAAGTATATTCAGAAGTTTATTAGCATAATGACGGTAAGAGTCTCGCTAAAGCTGACTGGCAGTTAACTGATGAGGTTCGGGCCAGGACCCGAGCGAAAGGTGCGGGGGCGCGGGGACGCGGGCAACAGGTGCGACGTGCCGACCGCAACCCACAATTATCACTCATACTGACCCCGCAATGTAGACGATTGGATCAAACGCTAAACACGAACTGGGTCCCGTTACATCCTCAATGGGGATTGTCTAATATTTTCGACATGCTGTTTTTATAGTTGAAATGGATAAAATAGATCAATTTGAGAAACTAATTTCAATATTTTCGTTATTTTTAAAGTAATAACTTTTATACGGAATTTTGAAAAAACGTGATCGTTTTATTACGATGACGTCACTGTTGGCGTAACATTGTGTAACACCTTTGCTTCAAGGGAAAAAAGAATGCCGCCAAAAAATGTCAACACTCATGTGTCACTCATTCTTTTATTTTTTTTACTGTAAAAATACTACAAGCGACGCGAATTAACAGTTTTCTTATTATTTCGTGAAAAAACTACTATGTCGTGAAATAATTTTGTCAAAGCGGACTCACGGAATCTGCCGAAAGTAGAAATTGTTATGATTTTGGAATATATGTCTACAAATAACCAACATAACCTTGCTGAAATAAGAGGAGCCAAAAACTTGAAGTGAACAGTACATAATAGCTTCAGAGAAAGTTGTTAGCACATACATGAAAAATGAGGAAATAACGGATAAATTAGAACACAAGTCATGTGTTAAATGATGACTTGTAATAAAAATGAGGGGTTATTTTGTCTTTCTGATCCTTTATTTGAAACCACCAAGAACATCCATATTGTTTGGGTGGATTACAATGAAGCCTACATATTATTATTTATTTTTTGAATTACTTGATAGTGTTAAAAAATAAACATCTTTTAAAATATTTTAAAAAAAGAAAGTGTTTTAATAAAAACATTTTTACTCAATAACTTTTTATTATTTCTCCTTGTAAATTGATAAGTCCACTTACTATCATGACTATTTCGTCCAAATATGCTACAAACTGATAGTTCACTACAGAGTGAGGTTTAAATAAAGCATACTCTCTTACACGTCTAATAACTCTCTACATGACCATCCTAAATACATTTTTGGTTTCTTAAATACTGTGTCTAACATAATTTTTCTAGACGGGAAGATACTCTTAGTTGATTCATGCACTGTAGATAGATTCCTCAGTCTCTGTTGTACATCCAAACAAAGGAGTGGTCACAGATGATGTGTCTTGTGAAGATATCACTTCCACTGTAGCAATATTAGTTAGCGGTTTTCTACTTATATAGTTAGTGCTCTGATGCACCATTTTTATTTCATACTGTGTTGCAACATTCATCTGTAAAACAAACGTTAATGTTATTTATCAATAATATAGAGATATAAAAATATCTTCGCGACTATTAATTATACTGTTTCTTTAGCATTGTTTTTCTCAGTGAAATAAACTTTACCTTTGTGGGCATGGTAGGACACGTAGAAGTACTGGGCATTACTATTTCTTCACGTTTTCTTTTCAATGGTCTGCTACTGCTTGTAGGTTGTTCAAGTAACTTGTTCAATTCTGAACAGTCTTCGCTTGCATCTTGAGCAATTTTACGAAGTGTAGCCGACGCTATGAGTTTGAGTTCTTGGTTCATTAACTTACATTGGTAATAATTACCTTCCTGGTAGGAACAAAGCACTTTCTATATTCCATAATTATTAAACGTTTGTTCATTAAAACAATGAGAACAAATCGTATTTACCTTACAATGAAAAGTTATAATTTTTTGTTTGTGACTTATGACACTTGTGTTTGTAAATGTCATTTCTGTCATTGCTGTCATAGCAAACACATTACTGATATTCAGCCAACAGTGACGTCATTTGAAGGGCAAATGAAGGTTATTCATTTAAAGGCTAAAATATTAATAATCCATGATTATTTTCGCATTCTAACTAATAGGCTACGATCAGCAACCTTATTCCTCGAAATGGTTTTCACTTTATAACAATTTAAAAAAATGAGACAATCCCCATTGGCTCTGTTATATTGTTGTAGGTGTTATAGGAAGGTAAAGTCTATAGGGATACCTCAAGGTTCTACTATTGGTCCAATTCTGATTCAACATACATACATTCAATCACAACGCAACGCAAAAGCACCGCAAAAGTAGTCCATTGCCATAGTCCGCGCTTCACCAGCAGTGACTGCACTCAGCGTGGCAGGTGGTGAGTCCGTCGCCGCTATAAGCTAATGGAAGGTTGTGTAGTTCTATGTCCATAGGTGCCTTTTACGACACCCAAGGGAAGAGATGGATTGATAGTATTCTTTTAATGAGAAATACTGCCAATCTATGGCAATTCTGATTCAATTTGAAAATAAACTTTAAAAAAATATTTGGAACATTGTTTAAATTATAACAAGACCTAGGTACTCTGTGAAGAAATATCTCACACACACACCTTTTCAAAGGACTAATTTTACACAAAACTACTGTAACTCCCGTTTCGTTCCGTATTCTATTCTTCTTATTAGGTAGACAGATAGACCTGGTGGATTTATTTATTGTGTATACTTTTATTGTGAGAAAATTAAATCAGAATTCTGCCGAGCTGATGTAGAGGAACACGTGTTCAAGCCTCACTGAAAGTGAGACGGGGAACGAGAGGGAATGTGTCTAAATAAGTAACACTGTTAAAGCAGCAGCAGCGTCCAGCCGTCGGGCCGGCCATGAGTCCACATGGAGATCTAAAAATAGAATTTAATTGCGTAAATTGGATCGCGGAAAAATTATCGCTCAACAAACAACTTAAGTAATTAATGAAATTCAACCCTCGCGGCTTAACGCGTGTACAGCGGGCGCCGCGCAGCGTGAGCCTGAAGGTGTTTTAATTGCCTGACATTATATATGAACTACACAAAATCCCATTAACGAGTAGGCATTTGTACTTTATACTTTTTGAAAGCTTTAACAAAAGGTGCTAGTTGGTTTCTTTCTACGTTAACCTTCTCCTTGTACGCTAGTTTAATTCTATTTCCATTTTACTGATTTGAGAAAGCATAGAATACAACAATATTAATTTTCATACGAAAATATTAAGTACGAATGAAGATTTTTTATCCTATCCTTATTGTATTTGAAATATATGACTGTTCGCTTTTCAGTTTTGTTCGTTTTCTCATTTGTTAGTCAGTCATGCAATTTCTCATATGCCTTGTACTGTACATGGTTCGCATTTCTATGCGATAGGTATATGTATTCTATGCTATCTATTGTATCCTTTTCAAGTAATCCTTTCAAGGACGCAGCTCCCACATCGTGGGGCTTACAAGGCTTTTCAGGACTATTGACAATGGTCATACTATAGTTCGTGACATTCGGGAATGTCTCCCGGTTTATGGTTCACCCCGCCCTCCCCGCTCAAGCGGCTATTAAGACTTAAGCTCCACGCGACGGTCGCCCCGAATTATAAAAACTTCCATTTTATGTTATAATTCGACGCGAGCTGGAACTTTTATTGGATCCATTAAAGGTGAAGGCTTTTTTACGAATTCACGATTGAACAGCGTCCTAAAATACTTCGCGTTAAACTTCTGATTGATATTACTTAGAGTCTGTCCACTTCAAGGTTGAAACAGGAAAACAATTAGAATTTCCAATTGATTCCAAGTACAATAGTCCCCGATAGATGAGTGACATCCTTCATGCATCAATCTTAGTATAATAATATAAATCTTACTTTCAGGAGCTTTTGTGTTAATTAATTTTTTATGTATAGAAACAAGGCGAAATGTAGGAGTTGAACCTCTGCTTATAAGCTAAGTTTGCTACAGAGATCTTGACTTGATCTTCACTATAAATATTCAGATAACTTTTTTATTTAAAAGGGGGCACTCGGCTCACCTGATGGTTAGTGATCACCGACGCCCATAGACATCTACAACGCCATAAGACGTGCAGGTGCGTTACCGACTCATAAGGAAGGAATACGCTCTCATTTTGAATTTTTGAAGGTCGTATTAATCTGGGAATATTTCTGGTGGCAGTTGATGTCATAGTTCGAATGTACACAGCGAAAATGACGCAAGAACCGAAGGATGACGTCATAAGTGTAACTACTTGTTACCTAAATGATTAAATAAAGAATTTCATTTCATTTCATAATTTATTTCATTTCATTTCATTTCATTTCATTTCATTTCATTTCATTTCATTTCATATCATTTCATTTCATTTCATTTCATTTCATTTCATTTCATTTCATTTCATTTCATTTCATTTCATTTCATTTCATTTCATTTCATTTCATTTCATTTCATTTCATTTCATTTCATTTCATTCCATTTCATTCCATTTCATTCCATTTCATTCCATTTCATTCCATTTCATTCCATTTCATTCCATTTCATTCCATTTCATTCCATTTCATTCCATTTCATTCCATTTCATTCCATTTCATTCCATTTCATTCCATTTCATTCCATTTCATTCCATTTCATTCCATTTCATTCCATTTCATTCCATTTCATTCCATTTCATTCCATTTCATTCCATTTCATTCCATTCCATTCCAGTGCTGCAGCGGGAATTAAAACGGGTGTTATTTAAAATGACAGCAAAATATTCGAATTTTGGTCAGCAAAAAGGTACAATTGTTCTGTTAAAATAACTAGTTGGTCAGCAACTTATGGGCAGCAGATATTTCTTATTTGTCAGCAAAATAGCTAATTGTCCAGCAACTCAAATGTTTTCTGTGTGTTGATGACACAAATATTGTATATAAGGGTCATAAAATAAACTTTAACCTAAGATCTACCAGAATACATTTCCTACGAATTGATCCTTGATCTTTCATTGATCCTTTTCCTAGATTGTATTCGTTTCCGGTAACATATATATTGCTACCCAAATAATAATTTTGCGTCTCAATTATTTATTTTGCTGTCCAAATAATTATCTTGCTGACAAAATATTTGTTTCCTGCCCAAATGTTATTTTCGGCTGACCATTTTGTTGCTGACCAAATAATTAAATGGCTGCCCAATTAATTACTTCCCAATTTACCCACTTGCATGTACCCATTACTGGCTATCACTACTTCGCCATCACTATCACTATATATAACTCTATATTCAATACTACTTCCTGCCATTGTGCATTAGAGCCAGGGAAATCCTAGCTCATGCAAATACTAGTGTCCATATAGTACCGAAAACTAGTCTGAGTCGGTTTATGCATAAAATAGCGGTGACCCGTCCGATATTGATTTATCTATTTGTGGAATTATATTAGGAGAGTACCTGATTAATAATAGACTGGGACGCGTATAGATGCGCCGTCTGAAGGGATGTAACACGTCTTAAGTCTATTGTCCCTTGAAGTTACAATTAGGACTTATTGATTTTGACGTATTTGATGGTTGGTATGTTATCTATTTACTGACATTTCGAGTTTTTTTTATCTAATATGAAACGAATCCATCACATCTGATGTGTAGTCGAGGTAACTTTTCTGTTCAAATTATGCAAAACCTATTTTACGTAAATAGTACATGCAAACACCTATTTTATTCCGTTACACGTTGCATAATATTTCTTATTGTATTTGTTAATTAATCAACAATTATGTGGGTGAGTGTGAACACCTCTGCCTACCCCTTCGGGGAAAAAGGCGTGAAGATATGTTATGTTACTTATGTGTCTTAATAAATCAATACCTACCCTTTTCGGGAGAGAGACGTTGGAATAAATATACCATGATAACAATTAGTATAGTGATTTAGGTAATCGAGGGCGCTATCTTGTGGCTTTATTTAAAAAGTTTCTACTAGATCTCCTCACGAGATGGCGCTAGCTATCTCTACCAAAGCCAGGGTATTTTTCATGTTTTTCTCCGGCTAACCGCCAAAAACGACATAATTGAACAATGAACTCAAAATTATTATTTTTTATAAATAATAACTGTAATTCTGTTCTTAAACAGTTATTATCCCGCATTTTCTCGAATATACTAAACTGTGCCGGAGTATATTATGAAGACAAAGTTGTCCGCGTACACACAGATTAATAAACAGTTACCTTCTTACCACAAGGAGAACAATATAATTAAATTATGAGTACGATGACTGCATTGATTTATCTTTACTGTTTTTTTAGTGTTGTGTGTATTAATTATATTGTGGGTATTAATTTTAAGCACACTAAAAGCTGAGGTAGTATTGACACGCTTCACGACCATACATCTCGCTGAGATAAAGATCGCTGGATAGAAATGGATAAGAAGAGGAAATAATTGGAAATGGGCCTTCCGTAAACAAACGTAAAAATCCCTCACTTACCTCCAATTTTGATTCAAATGATGTCCTGTGACAATAAATATTGTAAATTACTTCTAATGACTACTGCCATCTCTGCCTTAATCTATCTTTACCAGTAAAACAACCGCCCAGCCTCTGGCCCCCGAGGCCGCCCGTAAACCACATAAAGCCACTAATAAAACCGCTAAAACAATTTTATTTTGTATTCACGACTTTAATGGCCGCTCTCGCTCTGAGACTCGGCTCGCTTCAGATAAGTACATTTCTTTAAAAAGTCCAGCGTCGCAATACAATGATCCGGGCGCAACGTCGTGTCACGCCCAAGTTGAAATAAAAAAGTCTCTCTGTGACAATAAATGATTGAAAAAAAAAATTATATCCCTCCTTATTCATTAACGCTACTTATGTTTCACAATGTGGAAATATGACTTCAAAAACCCGTATTCTATGTTTATAATATGACATATCTGTCAAATTAGACACCCGCTGAGAAAGTATGCTAAATAACCAAAATGGGGGACGATAAACATATGTTATTTTTGGACGTAATTTCAACCAAATGGGCCGTCAAATTGAAATATAAATAAAAATTAAAACTGTTATATGAAAAAGAAAATCTTAAGTATTGCTTACAACTTAATCAGTTGATTAACGTGTTTTTATGAATAAGCGTGTTAGTCTATAAGCTGGTAACTTGCACAAATGTGTGATACGGGTAAGACACCGCCTGAAACAAAATTATGTATTCCAATAAAAAAAACCGTACCTCCATGTGTAAGTCGTCGCGCGATAGTAATATAATGTTTGTAGATCGTAGAACAACTCCCACGAACCCCGCGTCTCCCCACGCCGGTTTAAAAAATAAACGTCGACATTCCTGGTCGTTACGAAGATATTAAATTCTTCAAACGCGAGTGTTTCATACGACTACATCATTGCCCCAAGTTTCCGTAATAACATTCTTCTTTATCCTTAACTCCGCCCGCCTCTACACAAACATTAGTCAGAAAATTTTAAATCTACGCAGATTTGTAATAGACTTAACATTTATTTGCACTGAAAACTGTGTACTGAGTAACCGTGAATCACTGAAAAACCGCCTAATTCTCACGTTAAATTCTAGGGCAATGCTCATCTCTGTTATTTCACCGCTTAAGAAATAAGTAAAGTCAGTAAGTAAACGCCTATGCGCTTAATGAAAAGTCAGGTAGTAGATAAAATCTACCCCCTCATTCATAAACGCTTTTTAAGGCGAAGGGATAGGCAAATGTTCATAATGAGGTGTTTTTGGTACAGTAGTCTGGCAAAAATACAGCACATGGGATGATCAGATTATTTGATGTTATGACATATATCATAAACTTGTTCGTGACGGTCCAAAATACTAGTAATTATTTATAGCAACATATGGAGAACATTCAATTTATCATAATTTATTGAAATTTCTTTTACACTTTTTTCTTTTAACAACTTTTCTGTTTATTATCAAACTCAGTTTACATATCCGTTACATTAATACCTAGTCTCCGACGGTGAGTTTTTTTTTAAATGACCACGAATTTATTAATTGCAATGATTTTCCTAGTAGCGCCTACTAAAATATTATAGTTGCATAATTGTACATTTGCTGGCAAAATTTCGTAGGCGCTTTTGCAAAGAAATGACATCGTTGCTAAGCAACGGTTAATTATTAAACATTCTACATAATTATTATTTGTCTAGAGCAAAATATTGATAATACACTAGAGTAAGTACCACCCTCTTTAATTACCTTGCCTATCCTCGTCATATTGTAGATAATTGTACCTACAGATCTGTGTGCAACAACAATCGGGCTACCAAAAATTACTTCTCACTACTAAAATGCACAGAGTAGTGGCCGATACAGAGTCTACGCAGGGAAGATTGTATTGTTAATAGAAATTGGTTTCTCTAATGTTTTCTTTAGACGTATGCTCTCTAATCACTGGCTGATAGTGAAATTGTCACATAATTTAGTGTTTATAACAAACGAAGAATTATGATACACTTTTACTACGTTTTTCTTAGCTTGCCTTCTTGTCTGTGGAGATCATATCTGGCGATCGATTTTCGACCACTTCCCGACATCCGATTGAGTTGAATTTTTACATACAGGCTTGCTCCCAGTGACAATACAATATTAAATAAAAATATATAAAAATAAAATAAAAAAGGGTTACATAAATACTGTATTAAACGTTTTACTAATGGCCTAAAAAGGGGAAAATAAATATTTTGGTTAAAAGAATTTTCGAAAATGTTACTTAATATGATAAATAATTATATCACTAGGCAAATCACTGATTCGCACCACGTTTAAATTTTCTAACATCATTTTACGATAATAATTTTATTTTATGAAATAATCGCTCCGAAAGTTAAAAAAAAGTTCCCCCCCCCCCCTTTAACTTTTGAACCATAAGTTCAAAAAATAAAAAAAAGTTCTAAAAGGTAAAACTTTATAAGTACTTTCTATGAAAATTATTTTGAACTTTATAGGTTGAACAGTTTTTGATAAATTTTACAAAATAATTTTTTGAACTACATTTGTGACTTACGATATATGCAAGCTTTTTTTAAATCTCATTTTACATATTTTATGATAAAGAACATATTATCGTCTTTCAAATAAAAAAAGAATTATTAAAATTGGTTCACGCAATCAAAATTGTGACGGATGAAAAAATACGGAACCCTATATTGAGCGTGGCCCAACACGTTTGGTAGGATTTTATTATAAAATTGTTAACATTCTCCCATAAATGCACAGCAAGTTCATTTTTGCTTCTAGTATTTTATTTATGGCATTCATTGTTTATCTTAAATGTGTGGTTATGTTTATAAACATATAAAATATTTTCACAGATGTATTCGGCTACAGTTAATATATCAATTTCCCTGAATAACTCTCTGAGTGAGTCTCGTGGTTTAAGCTTGTAAATGGCTCATACAGCTTGTTTTTGTAAAATAAAAATATCCCAATATCAGCTGCTGACTCCCATAGCAACAAGCCATACGACATCACACTATGAAAATAACTAAAGTAGACAAGTCTTGCCATTTCAACGTCAGATAATAGTCTGATTTTCTTTATTGCAAAGGCAGCAGAGCTATGAATTTTTTTTTGCAATTAGATTTACATGAAATACTTGCACGTCAATATTTTTTTCCTACTAGCACTTCGACGTTAATGGCCTGTTGAGAAGAAGTGCCGCAAGAAACTCAACAGTTAGCCTTTTTTATACAGCCATAATATCAAAAGGAATTTAGAACATTTCAAATATTGAGACGCCACAGTTAATATATCAATTTCCTTAAATAATTCCTTGAGCGAGTCACGTGGTCTAAGATTGTAAATGGCACGAATGGCTCTCGTTTGCAGTACAAAGATAGTCTGAATGTCAGCAGCGGAGCCCCACAACAGTAGACTATACGACATTACGCTGTGAAAATAGCAAAATGAAACAAATTTCGCCGTTTCAACATCAGTGAGTCGCCATATTAGATCGATAAAGTCATCCGTTCTTTTCACTCGTAAGAGTTATCTGTCAAATTTACCGAATTTTTCGACAATATTGTCAATCATAGTCGTCAAATTTGGCTTATCGAAAGTTTTATGCTCGTAGCGAAGGGCAATATGTGTGGATTCCACTGTAGGCGTGAATATATCGTAATGCCTAGAAATAATAATCATTTACGTTAATTAGTTTAGCCACAGTGACTGTTATTCAATTTAATTAAAATTTCGTTACAAAATGCTCTTTATTTCCTTATTGGTATTAATCCTTATCAAAATAAATAACTTTATGTTCAAGACTGGTTCGATACCTTTATATTACTTTTGAATCATTTAATGACAGTCCGTTCGATAGTTCTCGCGATTTTAAAAATGTATACCTACGTCCCAACCGGCCTGCGTGTATATGATGACGTCATACGATGTTTCATGCTTGGAAGCGGAACTAAGACTTTTAGATAAGTCTAAAATCAAAAATACTGATTCGTTTTGAATGAAACAAAAACTGGCTTGTATTCATACAACCTATACTGTAAAAAAATTGAATCGTAACATTTTCCATTATTAAATGTATTTACTTGAGACGTCATATTATTTTACGATTTTTATCAGTAAATATTATGTTTCTATTGACAAAAAATAAAAAAAATCGGACAAAACTATATAATGTAATTTTTTCAGTTCTGATCCTAGTTGCACAAACAATTACAGTAATGATGATACAAAAAAAGAGACACTAAAATTCTTTAAAAAGAAAACACATTTCAGAGACAGATCAGCAAGATACAGTACCTAAAAGACAAAAAAGAATTGTACATGTTCTTCTGGTTCTGGCTGTATAATCAAATTTTTTTGCGGATAAGAGCACATCAGACTGCCACAAAATAATTTATCGATAGATAATGAACTCAATTCTTACACAAAACATTGAGTTGGAAATCAATTGAGAAAACTTGATTTAATTTTGGATCGTCTGACATGCTGGAAACTGGATACATGAACTGAGGCGATTCCATCACTATCAGGTTATTTCATTTACGAACTATCAATTGTACATTTTAATTTTTTTAGAAACCCTTAGTTTTCTCTGTCGATGAAATTACTCTGTGATAAACACTAGCCGTCATAGCTATCAAAACATGGCGCTACGGTGCAATGTGCTTTGTGACGCACCTCAAGTTTTCAATAGATGTCGCTGTCGCTCAATTTCGATTACGCCAAACGCTGAAAGTCATTTGCCTTACCTTTCGCCTTAAGTATTAAGCAAGACTTTAAGCAATATTTAGGGAAATATGACTTCAAAAACCCTATTCTATGTTTGAAATGGTCACATTTCAAACATAGAATAGGGTTTTTGTCAAATTAGACAACCTCAGGGAAAGTATGCTAACAAAATGTGGGAGGATAAAAAGTAAAAGATAAATACAAATTAAAACTGTTTTATGAAATACGGAAATCTTAAGCATTGCTTATAACTTAATTAGTTAATTAGTTGAATAATACATAAGTATGTGAATAAAGTGTTTTTATGAATAAACGTGCAAATGTTGTCGAGTCTGCATGTATTACTGGATACTGCGGCTAATCAATTTTAGGTTATCTACATACTTAGCGGCGAATTCGACCAAATTCCGTGTTACTACACGGGGGCTTCAACACCAATTAATACTTAAATTTCACTCGTCGAATCTGCTGCATTACTGACAGCTAAAGTTTGTATTACTACACAAGCAGTGACGCTAATTGAAATTTGGTCGAATTCGCTTTAAAACAGATAAAAAGTAATCGTGTAAGCATGCTGAACTTCTTGCCAAAGGCCTCCTGGATACAACTTCTAAACGTTTCGCAGGCATTTTAGGCAATCATAGTCACAATTTTTTTGACTTCGTAAATAATAAAAATAATTTTTATTGACGTCGTCAGAAACTTCTACACCAACGCCACACGTATAGGTAACCCACGTGTTATCAACAATCGCTACAGATCATAACAATTCTGTAGGAAGATATTCCTCCCAAATAATAATATTTATATTATAATTGTAAACACACGTCAAACATTAACCGAGCACTGACTCCCGAAATGTTTTAATTTATAAATATATCTGAACTCTGTCAAGGTTTGTTGCCACAACTTTTTACTCGACAACACCTTAATAGCAAAGATACTTTACGAAAATCGCAACTAATCGTATCATCACCTATGCTGTCAGCATAACAGTTTCTCCTTAGTATCTTTAGGCTACGGTAACCGCACGCAAGACGGGCCGTCGTCGGGCCTGTTTTTCACCCTTACCAAAATTACATTCACTGCCTCAAAGCAGTAGGCAGTAGTGCTTGCATCATTGTAAGCTTGAAGGATACGAGTAATCCAGTGAAATGACGGTAATGCCAGATTCAGCCAATAACTCCTCTACCCACCCAAAATCACCTACTTTGTCTAATAATGCATTTTTTTTAATAAAGCAGTTTTGTACTTTATAAGAACCTTGAAGGGAATTCTAGTTTACAGTCTAGTCCATACATGTTGTTGCGCAAAGACTGAAACTGTACCTCTACTGTAATATCATAAATGACACTCCAAATAAATAAATGGCGTAAAACAATTAGAGTCCACTAGCGACTGAATTCCGGGTCGCAATGCTACCGCGATTTATGGCGGGCTGCGAGCGACTGTCGCGCTTCGCTAATTTGGTCATAATGACACGAATGGCCGCGAGCTGCTGAATGAGAGCCTCCATGACATGGGCAAGGCATGTTGTTTAGGATTCTGATACTCTTACACACACCAATTAACATTGTTACTGAAATCGGTGTGTTATTTTTACTAGTTATTTTATGATCCATACAATTATTATAAATTTTACGTAGTGTTAGAAGGGGCGGAAATAATACCGACGTATTTTCTTCAGGTGCGACGCAGGCGACATACTTTTATGTGCGATCGAGTCTGCGGCACACAAAATGTTTGTATAGCGCGCAAAAGATTCTTCGCGGATTTTTTGCACGTCATATGCCTTACATATAGTGACAGAGGCGGTGCGGCGTAGTCTGTCAGATTTCGGATCGGACGGATTTTTTGTGCGGCGGACTTTTTGCGCGTCATGTGCGTTACTGCATATAGTTCAATATGTTCTATTTTCACATACTAAAAAGTCTGTCACGTATAGTCCGTAGTCTGCGCTGCACCTCAAGCGATGTTTATTCTTCCAGATAATGTTTCAGAATGCCGCATAGTCTGCCTTTTACACCTTTTATACTACAAAACTATAGTAAAAGTTAATACAGATGGCGCTACTAAACAAGCTTCCTCCCAGAAATACAGTATTTCAAAACTTTAATGCTACTAGCTCCGTTCAACGGACTTCCGGTTGGTTATTATAAAAACACAAATATACAATTTAAAGTTTGTGTCAGTAATCTACTTCTGGTGTGAAAATTACCTAAATAAATTCATGGTGGCGCTACTAAGCTTCCTGTTTAAAATAAAATTTCTATGAAATACTCCTTCCGGTTTGTTACAAAGTTAAGATGGCACCAGCAAAATAATTTTAAATAAAATCCGTTTCCACTTGAATAACACATTAATTTACAGAAGTCAATTGAGAAGCTTACAAATGTTAAAGATGGTACCAGTAAAATAATTTTAAGCAATTTCCGTTTCCGCTCGAATAATAAATTAATTTATAGACATAAATTGGGAAGCTTGCAAAATAATGTCATATCCTATTAAATATTATTAATTTACTTTACAAAATACAATGTCTAAATGTATGATATTTAGATTTATTATACTATCAGTAGTTTTGTAATAATAGAATTTATAAAATACTCCTAAGTACCGGCTGAGTGCAAAGCGAGCTACACTCGGAACGTCCGTCAGTGAAAAATATCAAATGATAACCAATACAGATACTGTCGCAACCTTTTGTGTGTGAGTCGTTACTTGGCCAATGACGACCAAGAGTCGAAAGATTGGGTCGAACATGCGGGGATTGAACGAGTTTTTTCACGAGTACCATTTTTTTTTCAATCAGCTATCCTGCCTTATAGTGTTATAAGGTATCTATCGGTTATTTTATTAAGAACCAGTCCGGCCTGTGCCTCGGCGTTCGCTGTCCACAGTAATATATTCGCGTATTAATTTCCTGCTGAAAATAGAGTGATAATATTGACGGTATTTAGTTGTGACGGCCGCGAATGGCCCCGTGCTGACCGCTGCGGGTGTTGAACTGGGAAATGACGCGGAGGCCACTTCCTCCTGCATATTGACTTCCATTCAACTCGGCCTGGAGTGAGACGTTACAGTACAATTTCTAAGTAGGAACTAAATGTTGGTTTATTGCTTGAAGATGGAAGTCGTAAAAGATGACACTAGAGATGTTTTGTTAGAATTTTTAATAAATCATATTAATATAGGGAGAGCATTGCTACTGAAACAGTAAATAGCAAAGGAATTATACAAACTGCCAAACGTTGGAAACGAGTTTATGGTCGAAATATTCAAAAATGTAAAACGTTCATGAACTTATTTTATCGTAAATACAATACCTGATTTTTTTACTCTGAAAAGAGTCAGTAGGGATATGGTAAAAGCGTACGAAATTTGTTTTTTTTTTAATAAATATAAATAAGTAAATCAATATATCTTCAAACATTCACGTCTACCAATTAGCCCCATTTTAAGCAACTATTGTATTTTATTATTTATTTAATTGGATAATTTTCACGTGTAATAATGAGATGAGCCTCTTTCGCCTACCTCAACATAATAGCCAACCCTTGAACTCCCAACGACTGGCGCGGTAACACGAGCCCTGTATTACCGGGAGCGATCCCAAATGGGTGGGCAGGCCCGCTCCAGTGTCACTGGATATACCTACTTCCCCGCGGTCCAGCGCCGGCCGCCGCGCGCCGCCGCCGCGACTGCGGACTTCTTTGGAGGTTGGTTTCACCACCTTTGAATCAGTGTACCATTAAAAATTGCATTTACGTTATTCACGCTTTGTGGTTACGATAGCTTTGTGGGAGGATAGTGTGATAGCGATTGGTAATCACTCTATCCTTCATTATTTACTATCCTTTAATCTTTCATTCGTGTAATTTCCTCCCTCCATTGCTCTCAGTATCCACACAATAAAGATTCCTTTTCCAACTTGTGCATATAGCCAGGTCCGCCGCAGGCCGAGCGACAAGTTTATAGGATTCCGATGCGTTTCGCGCAATAAAAGCTGCGCCGGATGCAATAACGGCCGACCCCCCCTTCCCTAGCGCCGCGCCGCCGGCGCTCGTGCAACAATTCTACAATTTTATGTAGCTGTATTTTTTTTTGTAAAATGGCGAACAAAGCCTTTAATAGTTTTAGTTTTAGTCACCGTTATGTCGCTACAGAAATGAAGTATCAAATGACTGAGAAGTGGTTAAACAGCACGATGTTAACAAGCCAGTACAATATTAGGAGCCCCTGACTCTAGGTGTCGAGGCTGGCTTTAGGGATACAAGGGAAATATTTAAAGAAGAAAAGCAAAAAGTAGCTTTACTGAATGCTTCCTGAAGCAGTCATAAAGGGAGGAACCCGATCGTCAAACTCGATAACTAATCAATCACCGTTTGATTTCATTTTGAATTCCACCAAGTTAATTACTAACGCAGAAGCAAAGAGTTTGTAAATACTTGGTGTTTCTCATTAATTCCCTTAATTTCGTATTGAGTGTTCTAATCCTTCACTTTCTCTATAGCTCTAGAATTGTGTTTCCATTTTCTTATATTCAATTATATTTGTTCTTTTCACCTAGCCGTGTTAAATTTGAAACCGGAATACAGTAAAGATACTACAGAAATTATGCTAAGTAACAGACTATAATTATCTATTACTATAAAAGCGAAATACCACTCAATGATTGTAACTCAACTTGTAATTTGGCCTTATAGGGTATAAGGAACCTACCTGCCAAATTACAAGTTTAGGTGTTTTTGTGTCTGTGTAGATCAGCTAACAACAGATTTTTCGAAGCTCCACTCCTAAGAGGGTAAAGTAGGGGTTGCTAGTTAGTAACTACCAAAGAAAAATCCCAGAAAATCTTCTAAGCACTAAAATGACAGCACATACAAACAGACAGGTACGTGCCAAGCCAACTCATGCAAATGAATTAATTGTTTCTGAGCCAGTACACACTGGGCCCGGGCTCGTCCTGTGATCAACTGGGCACGAGGGTCTTGAAGGCCGAAAAGACTCGGCTGACATCAATAATTACACGGCTACTGGCTGATCCATCTATTCGTGTTACTCCATATCGGATAAAATTGGATTAATTCTATTTTAGCAGACATTTGAGCCGCGTATTGAGCGAGCTTCGGTTTACAGCGATTACAGAACTGGAATTACGATTTTGATCTGATTTGTCAAACGAGACCAAGCTGCATTGAAATCAATCTTTTATGTTTTCTGATATAGAAAATGTTTGTCAATCTACCTACAATTTAAATTTAGTGTCTACTACTACTACGATTTAAACAACTTATAAGGGGGCAATTAATAAATTACTTCGACACTCACTAGCTAAAAGAAATTATTGTGTTGATCATACCCACAACACACACTCATCTCACTGGGATTTGAATTCCTCTTGATTTAGCAGACAAAATTACAGACAACCAAGAAAATGAGCCGTAAATCAAATACAACAATGGTGCTCTTCGTGAAATAGTGACTACAGTTGTATGAACGATGCATCAACACATTAATCACACATCGGTGGACCGTCATACGCCTTTTCGGGCACTTCCCGGAGACTTCAGGTCCGAGGCACACGCGCGGCTACGGAAATCGTTTATCAATCAGAGAGATTTATCTGTGGCCACCCTCCAGGCAAACATATTGCATTCCATGAGCTTATTGTGTTTCGGCGTTCAGCCTGCCACAAAACCCAGTACAGAAACAAACCGACAATTTTATTGGACATTATCTATTTTCAACGCCTGAGCGTAGTGCCTATATCATATCGTATTACATTTTTAATAGAAAATCTAACCTCATGTGATATTAATTAAAGAGTGATTTACCTGATGATAAAGAAGCCAAGAAGCCAAGCGCACGCATGATTTTTGCAACCTTGGCTTCTTCCGACAGCGAATGCGAATGACTTTGCACCAAAGCTTAGAAAAGCTTAATTTCTTAGCACGCGCTTGTGAATCACGCAATTTGTAACATCCCTCCGGAGTGGCCGCGGTCGGACGCGAAACAAGTCATTAATTGAAGTAAATACATGAAATTTGCAACAACGATTGTTTGAAGATTAGTTTGAAACAGTTAAGCATACTTTATGGCCGTCATCAAGTGTAACTCCTTTAATTACGGCCGATTGGGGCTAACGGCCAACACAAACATGGCTTAATTGGGGGCGGCGCCTCGCGTCTGATACTGGACGTCACGAGCGTTTGGGATCGGGAGGACCTATTGACTTTCTTAAAAGAGGAGCAGAAATAAACGTAGATCATGTAACACGTCCTGACGAATACCCTCAATGGCTTGCGGGGCATCCCGCCGCCGATCTATCGCGGCTCCACCTGCCTCTCGTCGGCCTATCAATCTCGCTAACAGCCAACACGACCAAAAGCGAGCGCCGCTTTATCTCGTCGACGCAACTCAGTTATTAATGGGACGCTTACTTTTCTTGCTTCATCATCCCGATAACGCCTCCAAAATATGCCTTGCCTATCACTTTCCCAGATAACTATCAGCTACTGATGACGGGTACTCAATAAAATGTCTTAATCATCTGTAATTAGAGGAAAATGTCGAGTTTGTTGACCAAGTGGCCAGACTCTTGTGACACGCAGCCCTGTTAGAGCCGGACGGGCGCGTAATTTCCGAGGCTCGGCAAATGGCTCGTCAAACATTATTAAGTCCGGCTGCCAATTACGCCGGAAGTTGTTCTCCACAAGTGGGCCATAACGAGCAATGTAAGAACGGGTCGTGTCCGGCGCCGGCCCGCCCCAGCTTATGCCCAACATAATAGAGTATAAATTTACCACCATTTGTACAATTTGAATAGTGGTAACCTGATAAAAACGCAGTAAGAGTACCTTACAAATAATTATGTTTTCGTTCTCTTTCAGCATTATTACATCCGTTGACCTGCATCACTCAGCCCCCTCTTATCACAACAACGTCTGACATTTCTGCGGTAAAATACACATTGTACTCTGATTACACGGCGACATATTTTTTAACGAGGGCCAACCCGTGCGCTCGTGTTAAGAACTATCAACTTTATGGTGACGCCGTTAAGATGTAGTTTCGTTGGCAGAGAAAGCTTTTGGTGGATTTATGTTGATAAGGGTAAGAAGTTAAGAGTTAGGTAATGGCATTAGGTGGTGCTAGAGGTGAGTTATGTAGGTCGGCGGACGTCTGGCGCGGTCTGGGCTGCGGTGAGGTGGGGGGACTCAATCGCGGAATCTACCCTCATAAAATTCCTTGATGCATTCCCTTTCACATTACTCGCTTTTATTTCATTTTGTATTGCTTTATTCTCGATATTGAGCGCTGAAGCTCATTTAATGATGCAATAAGCGTTTAAGTCGATAGCCAAGTTGGAAAACGGCTCTGCTCGTTCAAGAGGTCGTTGGAACCCTGCCTTTCCTTCGCTCCAATTCCCACACAGATGCTATTATTGGGTGAAACGTGGATGTTTCCACCTCTGTCCACAAATACGGGGATAGGCGTAATTAATTTTATAACAGTAATTATAACAATAACATCGTATTATAATAATCGTATCTCGTAGTGCCTCACATTACACGCAATTATTGTCAATAATACGATCACCGTATCTCAGTGCTATAAGCGGGGAGCTGATTCACCATAAAGCCTCTAAATGTTGTATATTTATCAAACAACATGAACATGGAGTTGACGCCATCAAAGGTCATCGTACCTCGGTTTCAGTGATGAAAAATAATTACAATTTATTAGGGAGGAATCACATTTACAATGGCAGAGATAAACGTTTGTGAAAAATTACTTTATACAATCTTCGCTTATATTGCTGAATTCTAATAAAACTTATGTACAGTCGACTCCAAAATATGTGTTTTCGAGTTGAAGTTTATTTTGAATATCGGTTACCTTACAGTGTGTCCGGAGCTTGGCACGTCACGGACCACGTTTAAGAGCTACATTTCGCTACCCGTGTTTTAATCAAACGAAATGTCGATTTAACGCCTTTAGTTGTCGAGGGATGCAAGATTGCAAGCGTTATATATTTTTAGGTACAAAAGACTTAGTTTCATTCCTTGATTAGAAACTTCGCTATACCAATTACATACATACAATTTTATTCATAGTTCAACATTCATAGCATCGTTATCTGTTACATTGTAACGTTCTTTCAAATGTTATCGCTTATGAGATGAAAGAAATAGTTATTTATTATACAAGAGTGGAAAGTTCCTTTTTAACCGCGTGCTCGATTTGGATGACCGAGCAAGCGAAGGATTCTTAAGTTGAATCACGAGCGCAGCGAGTGATTCTAAATTAGAATCCTGAGCGTCAGCGAGGGAAACAAACGAGCACAAGGTGAAAAATCTTTCCACTCGAGTGCAATACGTAACTTTTCATCCCACCTCAGCGAGGAAATGACAAAATGAAAAAGAAAACAATTTATAATGACAAAAGTTCTAATCATAAATTTGGCACCATAGAGGTTACATTAAATAGGTTTAATGACGTTTTGAATTTACAATTATATTGAGTACTCATTATATGTGATGTTCTAAATTCAAATCTACTTTGCCGCTCAAGCGAATAAAATAGAATTTTCCAGCCAGATTTCGAAGCGCAAAATTACACTTTCCGAGGTGGTGGGATGAAAAGTTTATTTTTCAAATACTAAAATATTTATTCATTCCTGATGCATGCGAGCGCAAGCTTATGGACGTCAACATTGTTTACAAAATTTGTGAAAGAATGAAATTACGACCTTCATGGTTTACAGGCGTTATAATATAATTAACTATATATCAGCAAACAATAGATGTTTAAATGAATCATGATTCAGAACGACGTTTATTTATTTCTATCATTCTTTAAACTATATTTTTAATCATCATTAGAAATGTTGTATTACACACTACAACCCTTATTCATAGGGTTAAACTATGGATAAGGGTTAAACTGTTGCATAAAACTTAACAAGGTTTATGAATAAGGGCGTAATAGTCATATTTTTCTAAAAACTCTCCAGCCTCAGAAGAAAAAAAACATAATCGCGAGATTTACATACATCAACATGTATGTAAATCTCATCGGCCAGCGTCAACACGTAACGCGCGCGCGTTTGGGTGTGAAACGATGTAAGGTTTCTCTTGTAATTGTAAGCGCGCGCGCGTGGCGCCCAGCCCATCTATGAAACCACCCTTAAGTAAAGCCTCATTGGTACAAGAGAAGAACTGGCAACCTGTCGTACGTTCGTTCGTTGTCCGTTCGTTCGTTGTACGTTCATTTTCCCAACTAGGCTATTGTTGTCTGACAAAAATATGTCATATTTTTGTAAGACTGTTACATCTAGTGACACCCCTGTGGCCACAGACTCCACAGAGCAGGCAGAGTTCAGTGGTCCTGCTGCAATTACGGCCTGACTGATAGCGACACCGTGTGCCGAGCGCTGCACACCGCGCCGGAGCGTCGTCGGGCAACTTCTTGATGAACTCACTTAACTGACCAATATGTCGACGACTTGGTATTCTGAGTGCTTCACTTGAGAGCATAGTTGCCTATCCAGTTAAAGTTGATTATGTTCTGCATGAATATGTGGATGTCTATGTTTACAGTAGTAGCTTTAACTACATAGTGATAAAAAGCTTTGTTACGATTTGTCACAAATCTCTGCGATTACAACACCACGTTATTGATAATAGTAAAATTATTAACAATAATATGAAATGAACGAACCGACTTCCCTAGTTCAGGCCGGAGAGAAAAACTCCCTGGAGATAAAATTACTCATTACTAGACTAAACACAACACTGCGGCGTTCCGTGGATGTTTTCGATATTCGGCCACGAAATGCTGGAATAACATACCACCCCCTTTAAGAGGGTGTTCTTGTAACAGATATTTTGTTGTAATTTTAAAAAATATTAATTGAATTTAATAAAACATATTCAATTGCTGTGTCCGCATGAATGCTTGCATTTCTCCTAATTAATAGCCAGATAATTTTTCATTATGTTGCTACTGTGTATTTTATTATTGTTTGGGTTGAGACGTATATGATTACGCCTCTGGCTTGCCCACGAGATGATGGCGTGATGAAGCTGATTGTATGAATTTAAAATTTTGAAGTTTAAGGTCAATGTATGTATTGCTGTGCCATAGCAGTGCCTCTTCACATTTTATCTTGGCTTCTACGGAAGATCAGTGTTGTGAGGACATTACGTTTTCGCAACAATATACTGAGTAGTAGCCATTTCTGTGGCACATTTTTATTGTATTATGTTTACTAGATATTAAGTTAAGATGTCACAGAATAAATTATTTTTCTTTCTTTCTTTCTTTTATTACCTCTCGCTTCCAAACGAACGAAGAAGGGAGAGGCAATGAGCATTTTTGTCACCGGGATATTTCCTCTCCGGCCCGTGCCTTTTGCCCGCCTATCGTCTCTTTCGAGAAATTAAACTGCTTCCTGACGCATTTATCACAAGAAAAACAGTTACTTCGTATTTATTTCGTTCAAAGAATTTTGGCAATGTCATTTTGTATGTATGCTTCGCCTTCTTAGCATTCTACTGGCGATGCTTCGAGTGTAAAGTTTATGCTGTGTTTACATGTGTATTTGTGTAAACTTAGCTAATATCCCAAGTCAGACAAATTTTAATACTTACCAACTATTGCAGTATGTACCAGACGCTCTTCGTTAGAAGACTCCTATTAAATCTGTCTCTGCAGTAAAGAGTAACAAACAAAATTAACATCACCAACTAGAAGTTATCAACTGAACTTTGAATGCACTTTTTAACTTTAACCGAGTGAAAGTGGCGGGGAGGGGGTGAGGGAGGTACTCATATTTAAAATAACAGTCTCTTCGTGAGATAGTCCGCGTCCGGCTCCATTTTACTAAAAGACGGCACTCGGGCGTCTTCCGACCGTTCCGTTGCCGTGACCCGAGTCGCCTCCAGATGATTTTAATTTACTGTATTCTTTTCTTGGTGTCACACAGTTTTCATTTATTTACTTTCAGTTTTCATCGCTTCATTTGGTGCGCTTTGAGGAATACGTAAAATATTTCTTTTCTTTCGTGGGAAACTCGGTGGAGTACCATTGAAAACATCTTTCGCTATTATAGTTAGTCCTTGGATGGATGACCAAAATTTTGAGATTTTGAATTTCTCCGTGCTTCGGAAGACACGTTAAGTAGTTTGTCGGGTAGACCAAACCGCAATAGGCCAGCTTGTAGCCTGGTGGAGTCTCGTCCGCCTTAATAATCAAACAGTGATTTTCTACGTTGAAAAACTCCAGTTGAGCCCAGCAGCGAGAATATATTTATACAAAAATGACACACAGCATATTGTTTTTAAGAGCTTATTGACATAATTTGCGCCGAATGGCGCAAATTTCAATTTTTTCATGCTCATTTTCAAAGAAACTGTGCAATATTGAATTTTTCAAGATATAAAAAACGATAGTCCCTTTCTTGTTCTTGTTATGTCTGGTCATATTTTTTTATTCAAATAATTTATAATAAATATTTTACAAACTTACATCGCAAGCAAATTTGGTGTCGATGGAAGTTTGACTCCGTAATTCACATCATACAACCAATTCTAGTAATTAAAAAAAAATACTCAAGATATAATGCATACTTTACTAGTTATATCTGGTAACAGAATTTATTTAAATTCGTTCATTCTACGTAAAAAAAATCGCGAGGAAAGCCTATTTCAGACAAAAAACATCTTGAATCAGCGTCCATTAACAGCCAAATAACTACAATTAAACCAAATAAATGTATATATTATGAAACTTTAATTTACAGGGAATATTTTGGTATATTAAAATTATATTTTTAATTTGTAAATCGAAATTATAATGAATTATTAAAAATACTATATATTCCGCATCGAAGCTATGCGCTCTTCAGTATTGCGCGAGCGCTCATCAAGGTAAGACCTGTGTCACCCGTCCACGCGCCGCATCATGAAACACGGGCAGTAGTTAGGTAAAACATTAAATATGTACTAACCAAATTACAAAAAAAATCCTTCTTAAAGAATCAAGATGATATCGCAGACTATATCTCACTTACGCTGTCAAATACGCACACAAGCTTATAGCGCGTTAATAACCTAAAGTCGAGCGCTTACGATCGGTGAACGGGCTCTTAACAAAAGAAATAGATTATTTAAACCACTAAAGCTTGATTTATTCATAATTATCTAGCTGTATCACATAAAGGCTTCGGCGTTATGGCCGGCGAAGTGTGAATGTTGGGACTCCCCACCCCCCACCCGTCACACGCACAAACACACAGCCACAGGTCAGAGATTAGGGTTATTTAATATGCTAATTGTTGGAGCGACAACAGTCGGCTAAGTTTAGACTCGCGGAGATGTGGCCGGAGGCACGTTATAAATATTTAATATCGAGAGGTTTATGATGCTTGTAATAAACTGGTTACCTACAGAACTCAGAATTTATAACTGACTAATGACTCTCCGGTTTCACCCGCGTCCCGCTCCCTTAGGAATATGGGGATAAAATGTAGCCCATCTCACCCGGGGATAGCTTCCCAACGGTGAAAGATTTTTTAAATTGGTCTAGTAGTTTTCGTAGTGCAATATAAACAAACAAATAATCAAAGCTTTTTGTAATAGTACAGATTAAACAGGAACAATTCTACAGGAGCAGCATGAGATCACAATGTTTTTGTACAGAATCCGAGGTCCATGGCGAATACTGCACTGTGTTAAATATGGGAAACAAAGCGTCCATTCAGCTACACCACGCACCACGCAGCAGACTGAAGGAACTTTCTTTATTTTGTTGTTTTCCTCATTTGCATCACTTTTGCGTGAAGCTGAAAATGAATGCCTCATTCCCGGCTCAGTCGGTGTGGTCCAAGCTTACGATATACCTAAGATAGAAATACTTATCAATTTAATATTTTTGTATTTGCAGTATGTATTTTATGCCAGGCATTTATGAGGACTGATAGATGAAGGGATAGAAATATGCAAACAGCAAGTGGAAAGAAGGAAACTCTACCTACCCCTGTGGGAGAAAGTCGTAACTTTATCGTGACACTCAGGGACATATTTAGAGGAACACGAAAAAAAAGGTTCGATTATGTTTATTATGTTCTCCTTACGCACTGGCCACCTATAATCATTATAAAACTTGAAAGAAGATTTTAATCGGTTTTTTTCTGAGTTTTTTTTCGCCACGTAATTAATATTTGTTTGCTGTAAGAAAATTAACAGAATTTAGTTATTTTTGACATTTTTAAATTTTTTGCAAAAATTCATTGTGTTACTTACATATCATTTAAAAGATTAAAGCCATAATGCCGAATTTCAGCGTAGCTCAAGTGTCTAAAGCTGTAGCTTTAATCGAAATCGGTTACACTTACAATCAAGTGACGCAAATGTTGCGAGTTTCCAAGTCTGTTATTTTTCGCAATTTAAAACGATACCGGCAGACGGCAGACAGCAGAGTATACGAGACAATAGGGGCAAGGCTTAAAAAGTAACCACAGCGAGGCACGACGGATTTATTGTAAGCAGAGTGTTGAGAAATCGTACTTTTACCGTTTTACGTCTTCTGAGGTCAGAGCTAGGCTCCAGGAAGTTAGAGATGTGACAGTTAAATACCTTTTGTTCCATACATAGGACATAATTTTGTTTAAATGCATTATAATGCTCGACCCCACACTGCTGCCATGGTTTTGGGATATCGGCAAGAGAAGTCAACATTGAAGATAGAGCATGTCTGGGATAGAAGAGACTGGAAAGACAAATTAAACAACGATTGTCAGCAGTAACTAATTTAAGACAACTCAAAAATGCGTTGGTAGAAGAATAGGACCAAATATCACAAATATTTATTGACGACTAGCTTTTGCCCGCGACTTCGTTCGTACATTGAGATAGTGTGAAGGTATATTACCTATAGCCATCCTCAATAAATAAGTTATTCAACACTGAATGATTTTTTCAAATTGGACCAGTAGCCATTGGTGGAATTGAAAAATTTACTGCTACTCTATTATTAGAAGCAAAGTTCATGGTGGCGTAAATTTGTCCTTCATTTTTCTGGGAGACGATATTTAAATTTTTTTACATTCACCCGCATGGCACCCGTTCCCTCAAAGGTAGCCTATGTCCTTTCTCAGGCTCTAGACTATCTGTGTAGCAAATTTTAAATTGGTTTAGTTGTTTTGACGTGGATGCGAAAGTAACTCATTCTATCTGTCTGTCTAGACAGACAGTCAGAGTTACTTTCGCATTTATAATATTAGGCTGGATTTAATAAAAAGTATGCCAGGCGATGGAGGCAGTTTTGACAGCAAGAGGAGGTAACACTTGGCACTGAATGTGCCGACGTGTGTTTATGTTGCATAACATTACAGGAGAAATTACCTATTTGATAAAGTTTTACCATTTAATATGATACGAAGAGAATTTACCGTATCATATATCGACAATAAGAGATAACTGTCAGTAATTTGTTTTTTTTTTTTCATTTTTTTATATTTAAAAAGGGTAATTTAACTATGGCTGTTTTATTAAAATCTTAATTTACATTAATATAATAAATATAATATAATAGATAATCTGGCCCTTTGTTTTGCGTTCCTCCAAATATGTCCATGAGTATATTTTATTGTGTGCTATAAAATTATCTTATTCATTCCAATCTTCTTAATTCAAAGGTCCTCAACCTTCCTCCTTAACACGCTATTAAGTTGTCGAGCGGCGACACACGGCACTGAACCGTAGTCGACACTAGCAACAGTTTGAACTTAATTAGCGACAATCACGCCTGCCGCAATTACATAAACCGATTTAAATGAGCAAACACCGCGAACGCTACAAACAGATCCCCCCCCCCTACCCCCACTTCCCACAGATGCTGGAAGTTGTGCGCTTATTGAATTAGACACATTACCAGTACTGTGTACTTGGTGTTTCGTTTTAACTGAATTTAATGTTATACATGATAGAACATTTTTGTGGGCCCTGGAGGGGAAGTACTTTAAATATTTAAAATAGCTTCAATTACATAAAGGAAACACATATTTATTATTTGGGTAAGTAAAAAAAACGTGATCTCACGCCGAGTTTAGATCTATTGTGCTTTCATGCACATGCACATAGGGGACTCCCGAGGAGAGTGCTCACTGAAGCCATTAAATCGTTTCCTCAGAGCCGCATCTACTCTTCGTGGTCTTTTGCCGAACCTCAACATCACAAGATCTGCTAGGAAATTCGTTCATTTATTTTAACAATACGACAAAAATTTATGAATATGGGTCTTAGTGGCTGGCGTAGTGATTAGAAAGCTTTGGTTTCGAATTTTGAATTAGATTGTCCGTCATCACTTTTTTTTACAAAAAGGGTGGCTCGCAATCAACCAAAAAAGACAGCGCATTTTCTCCTTAAGGGTCGGCAACGCATCTGCAGCTCTTCTGGTGTTGGGATGTCTACGGGCGACGGTGATCACACTCACAATCAGGTGAGCGTTTGCTCCCTTTTTATATAAAAAAATCAGCCTCTCTGATGATCCAGATATTCGTAGCTCCGCGGACCTCACAACCTGTTTAAAAATGAAGTGAAAATGAAGTGGTTGGTTGGCTTTGCCTGCAACTTTCAGTGAGACGAGATGCTATTCCAGTCCAGCCCTCACATAGCGGACAGTCTGAAGGATTGACATAATTCCATTAAGATTATTGCATGTAAGAAGTGCGTCAATATTCTGCCCGTTGAATCAATTAATCATTAATGAGCAGCAGTGGCATATTCAGACATGAATATTTACAGTGATAATGTGGCTGGCGACAGCGTCCATTTGTATACCTGCGCTCATCACACGCTGACTTGCCAATAAATAGGAAATCTGATTCGGAAAATACGTCTGATTCTGCCCGCCGCGCCGACGCTAAACTTTCTGATCGGATTTAAACTTCGCCTGAGCACTCCAAAACACGAGCTCAGAAAATGTAAATTGAAAAATTAAGAAACAACATTGAAAGGATTTCGGAAGAGAACATTTAGCATAAAATAAACAAGAGTCCGTGACCAATTTAGCTGAAACACAAATTATTCAGTCGTCACGCCTGCAGCCTTGGGCGCTAGACTCGTGTCTTTGAATGGAGGCGCCTCGGCTCATAGCGAATTATGAATATGAGCGGAGGCGCGAGACCACGCGAGGTGGCAGCGCGCGACCCGCCCGACGAGACAATAAATTAGGCGTATTATGTATGCTCATGCATAAGTTATGGTTGGAAATGCTAATACAGCGTTAGATTAAATTATGAACTGTATATATCAAACCTATATTATTAACGGATTTAATAATGTCTGTATCCGCCTCTGAAAGATGGTAAACTCGTTTAGGTACCTATTAGTTAGCGTAGGGCGTTAAATGAGCTCCTGGCGGCGGCGCGCGTCGGCATCCCGATAGTAATGGAACACATAATGGCCACTCCATTAGTTCTGCCATGGCTCTTATGCGGGACAATACTGTGACATTGAGTAAACCTCGTTCCGCTCAGAACGAGGAAATATTACATCTCAATAGAAACGTGAATCGTGCACTGTGAGGATATTAATATATCATGTATATGGGCTAAGAGCGGCCGCGGACGCTGTTAAGGTCCATTAAGTTTCTACGAGTATAATATTTTATCGATACAGAACCTTCATATTTTTTATACGCAAGTAGGTATGTATTTACGACTTCAGACTTCAATGTAGGTACAACGTTTAATTACATTCTTTCCGAAATACAGAAAAAATTCTAAGACAGAATATGTCCGTAGAATATTCAAGAGACAGATACAAATGAACCTCTTTAATTACAATGTTATGAATGAACACCTCCGCTATCTGTCAGAGAATCTCACGCTGGTTCGATCATCACTATAGGTACTCGTAATATTCCTATGTAGAATTTCAATCAATCGAGCAAATTCAAATATCCGCTCCTTTCATAGTTCGTGCAAAGAAGACGGAAATATGTTATTGGTTCGTTCGCTTCGCTGCAGTCGGCAGCAAATCTCCGGTCACTGGTCGTGCGCCGGCGACGCGGCGTCGCGCGGCCGGAGCTGGCGGCGACCGATGCAGGCAAGGAAATGTTCTCATAGGAACTGCCTGCTTGGTGGGATGTGGGCACAGTTGCTCGATACACAGGGAGAAATTGCATTTGTATGCATTGTACGATATTTATTTATTTATAAAGGTATACACAACAGATTACATACAATAATAACGCCGCATACAATAGTACTTATTTCACACACTAGCATGTAACCCAAGAACATGTACACACAGCATCATATAATTTTAGCACACAAACAAGATGGCAGTTAAATAAGTGAAAAGGTATATTTACAACACAAGAAGCCGCGCATGCGCCGTTAAGAGTGCCACCTGAATAGTTATAAGTATATTTTATCGGGGCGGAAACAAACGATACAAAAATTAAAATATAAGCACAAAAATGTCGGGCTTAAGCTAACCAAGGATCCTTCTTACCGAAATTTTAAATGTGGTATGCTTTCTGGTATACGATACTCTTACTTCGTGACACAGGAACAGTCAGACGTGAGAATGATAGAGCTACCTTGCACCTATCAAACAAAAATATTTTTTTGGTTTTAGATCCGCCACCTTCCTCATTTCTTGTAGCATTAAAGTATGTTACAATTTTATTGAATGTTTAAATACTGGTACTGTTGTAATAATTTTAATATATTATAAATTAAAGACTTTTGAAAAAAAAAAAAATTTTGTAATCAAGAATAACAAAGTAACCGTTGCTAGGCAACATACATACAGTTTAGATAATTCACAACAGGTACCGATTAAGAATACACAAATCCTAGAACTGTCCCGTACAGATTCGAAAATATTATTCTGGACGCATTTAATCTGATGTACTTTGCGAAGTAAAATTACAGTATTTTTCAGTGAAGATAATCTTGAAAAATAGATAATTAAATGTTTAATACGTCGTCGGAACACCTCGACAGGTTATTATTACTGCGTCCCCCGAGGCTGCCGCTGCGGGCCCGCGCGCCGACCGTCTGCAGTCTGCAATCCAATGTGCTATTGTCTATTGACTGAGGTGTTTTCTGTCCAGTGAGAATACGAACGAACCTATTTTTATATGGTTCCCTAGCGACTAATTAATACGTTTAGTATGATTTGGGAGAAAATATAAGCGAATTTTCACGAGGTGCCAATTTAGTTCTTGATACTTTCAGAAAGAGCAAAAAATTTCTGAAAGTGGCGCGTTAAAAATAATCTACTAATTGTTTTAGTGGCGCCCAACTAATTGTCTAACGAGATTAACGTTTTTTGTTGACAGGAAAGATTCTAGGGCTATCAATGGATGGATGAACGTAATTGTTGGATACCAATAATAATGCTAAAAATCCCCAATATACTTATTCGACACTATGATCGCCAGACGCTATGTTTCCTAGTTAAAACTTCTATATATGCCTCTTCACACCTTTTTATATTATTGAATTAAAGAAAGAAGGGAACACTGTACTAATAGCGAGTTCCACAAGAATGCGGCTGCTTAGTAAAATATATAGAATGGCGACAATTAAACGGTGGTGACAGATAATTGGAACAGACCAATTTGCTGCGACCGCATTGAAAATTAGCCTGATTTCAAGCCTGTTACAGTCTATGTCGACTTCACATTCAATAACTTTTCTTTTAAAAAAAAGACAATTACTATATCAGCTAATACGCACAGTTCAGTCTAGTAGCCACTTAAGTTAGAAAGCGGTAATTTAACGCTGAGCCAGCCAGTGCCGCTGGTGGTCAGGCCGATACATAATCTCTACCTCCACAACATGTGCTAATCTAATAATCTGCACTAAAATAAATGGGAGCCACCATTCAGTTTAGAATTATCTTCAGAGTTGTTTCTTCTCTTCAGAGATGAACGTTCAGTGAATATTAAATGTAACCTATTTTTCATCAAGGCCTCGCTCGCAGCTAGATGAATTGCTACTGACATTGCTCTCGGCGACGGACAGTGACTGAGCCCGTGTTTACACTTCTGACATATTTGTTTCAAGATTAAGAGACATACTCGTCAGTCAACAATGTTATTATTATGTACTATTTTATTATGCTATTGGATCTTTGAAAATAGATTACTTTATCTTTGGAAAGGATCAATCATAGAATCACGAGGGAAATATATAATGCACATATGAACAGGAAAGTATAATATAAGAAAGTAAAGAACGAATAATTGTGCAATTTCTAACAAAAGATCAGATAAAATCTAGGTCCAGCCAAACGGCACATATGATTAGATTTAAGAATAGAGGAAGCGAAAGGTCTTTGTGGATCCTAGCAAGTGGAGATCCGTAATATCTTGGCGTCCCACCGAGAAGAAGTACCTGTCTGAACGCAGCACCTAACAATCTGCAGCTCCACGATCTGTTTCCGATCATTTAAAGTTACATTGTTCCTCAACTTCTCAGATCATTATGACGAAGGGACTGCTATTCATACACTTAAATCCTTCAGGAACATCTTAAAGTTGAAGCTCTGTACATAGCGAACTTCGCTAATTAATTTCGGCATTACGTGTGTTCCGTGAGCGAGCACGGCGCTCCTCAGATCGTCGAAACTTTTGAAATTCACGGCAAATTTAGATTTAAGCAACCGGTTTTCCGTTCGATTGTTACGAAAGGTCGCCTAAGCGCGATGTGACAATAAACATAAAAGTTTGCAGCGCAAACAAAATCAACAATAAAATTCTATACGTGTCGTTATTGGAACATTTTAAAGATAGTGTGCTCGATATGAAACCTGTCGTTCTGTAATATCGTTCCCGGTCGCTGCTCCGGGACTTTATTACTGTCGAGTGTGTCCCGACGACTGATTAACTTAGCTACATTTTTCCCCTTACCGACGGGAGAACACCATAAGCAACAGTAACTGTAGATTCCTATTGATGTGGCTAGTTGAAATATACACTACACCATGTAGTGTATATTTTAACTTCACGCTGGACTGAGACGAGTTTTTCATTTAAATATTTAAGTAATTACAGTAAAATATTTTCAATTATGATGTTTAAACTGAAAAGGCAGTTCAATTTTCTTACGTGAATTATTGCGATCATAAATGTAGAATCGGACAAAGATGATTAAATAAGAAAAAGGATGCCTCCTGTGAATACAACTAAATGGGAAGGTTGACCTCCCTATTGTCTATGTCGCTATTGTCCTAGTAGTTCGTACAGTCCCGAAGATAAATAATATGTTCCTTTGTCATTTTGGCATCACAAGTTTCTAGTGCCACAACAGCCACTTTACTAAAGCCTTAGAATGACAACGTACTAAAATGGGTACATGTTTTGCAGGCATCAGTCAGCCCGCGGACGACTGTAACACAGTGTAACGGCCGCCGCCGATTTACGAGCGCGCACACCCGCCGTTATTAACAGGGACGCGTCTCCCACACACACTCATTTTGTTACCACACCATTACTGGTGATTGATACGTTACAGCCTAATTAAAATTCTTGATGTTTTTTTTATAACATTTCACTTGCATATGCCAATAATCACATGTCTTGTCACGATTATTTGTCTTCTCTAGCTTAATCCATCACAAGTGAGTGATGTTATTGTACAATAATTATGGCTTAAGCGACTCAGCTAACGAAGTGGTGTGTGGCGATCAAATAAGGGGATTTCACAATACTTTTGTGATTGTCAAAAGTTATTCGAACCGTTCGTTAGAACCGCCTTGTTCTGAGCTCGGCAAGATTAATCCTCTTTTAAATATTGTTTATTCAATTAGATCATCGTGCCACAAGCTACAACAGAGCCTTTGTACCAACAAGTATCGCTCCGCTATTTGTCCTCCGAAAGCCTACTGTTTGTCTTTATTTCTTTACAAATATAGATTTAACTGGAAGACCGTAAGCAGGCGGTGTCGGCCCCGATAATTATTTTCAGCTGATTATTTTATAACCGTGTAACTGCGACCGTAAAAAAGAGTTATTACTGTTTATTCCGGCCAACGTTTAATGGTTCCGCGGATTGCGTTATGCTCACGCGCCGGCTACTACCGGTATTAAACATTAATCATTTAATAAAAATTATGCCTTGAATATGTTATGGATATACTGAATTAGTTATTTATTTTAATTTGAATTATATGAGAAATATTGACGGCAATTATCAAAAATTTGCGAGCCTTAAGATAGGCCGTAAAACAGGCTTATGAACTGCAAAAAAAAATATAAAAATAATAATTATATGGACCTGAGTATCATTATAACAAAAACCAAAATGAAAAATTTTCTGTACCAGCTCACCCTACAGAAGTTATGAGGACTTCGGAGAGTTATAGCTTTCTTAACACAAGTCAAAATATTTATTCATTTTAATGGAGTCTTTCTGAAACCATTTTATGTGACAATCCATTGACTAGTTAATTAAATAGTTCTGTAAGCCTTTGTAAAGATTACTTCTGTTCTTTTTATGAGTCAATTCTTTTATAATTTACGCAAAATGCTGTCTTCGAAGGATTTCTTTTTTTTTAATTTCGTATTCTCGTGTTTTATGTTATTGTATTACTTGGATTACAAGGAAGTTTTGTTCAATGAAACGTCTATTTCCTGCAAGTTCGTGTGTGCGTGTGCCGGGCTCGTTAACGTCGTCAGAAGCCTGTTGTGTGTCACTGTGTACTGATATGACCCTAATATATTCGCTGATGTTTATATCATTAATCTGATAAGCTATAAATAGTATCTACATTTCAAATCACTGATATTTATTCGTACATTTCATTATATTTCCGTTTCTAATTGTTTTATTACAGTCTGTTGTGTCCACCATAACCTGTTCCTGCTCGATCTAAATTCTGTTAAAATGGTCAGGTCATTTGGGGATATTAAAGGCAGGAGTGAACAAGTTTTTTAAAGGTTTTATTTGACGTAAGGTGGCAAACACCTTCATCGTGACTACCATCATGCGAGAGAGGCAAGCGCACTCTGATAATTATTCTTTAAAACATATTAACCCCTTGAGGGCCAGCGCGAACAGTGGTGTTCGCAAACAAATGCCTACACAACATGATTTATTTCCCTTGATTTCTCTTGATTGATTATTTCTCTAGATTAAACTGTTGTGTCTGGTTTTCTGACCATTGAGAGGATAAAACAAGATGCTCTCTACCGTCAAAAGAAGTAAACAAGTATGAAACAAGAAAATAATTCAGACATAAGTCTGGAAACGCAATGGTACAAGAATGATCAAGAAGTCGTTAGGCTGTTTACTGAGCTTTAAGGGCAATCTTGAATCATCTGTCATCAGTGGTTTCTTAGACATGTCCTCAGCAATAGAATTTTAAAAGAGTTGTATTTTTCGGTGTTCGGTGTTTCTCGGCTCGGCGGCCGCGGGGACCACGCCGCGCCCACAGCGCACCGACGCGGCGGCTGACACAATCAAATACAGTTATGGTAACTGGTACTTGTGGTATTGCATTATATTTGCAAACTTAGATAATATTTTTATTAAGTTTTATTCTTATATAACATATAAAAAGTCGCCATACTATAGGCAAAGATTAGAGTTCACCACTTGCAATGATCCTGGCACACACTCTTCGCATCCTCTATTTTCAATCAATGCCACTTTCATGGGTTAAAGATGAATTTGATCAGGCACTTTAACAATTTGGAAGATAAGCAGACTACCCACAATATAGCATAATTTTGTTCACTAATAAATATACTGTTTTTCTGGTAAATGTAATTTTATAGGTTGTCAGATGATATTAATCGCATAGTGTTAGGGATTTAAATAGAAAACCCGAAATTTGGTCTCCTTGTTTGCCCTTTTTCTAATAAAAATAAGGTTTTAATTGATGTTATCTCATGTTAACCCGGTATACTTATTTTTCAGAACACTGTTTGTTTTTCTTTTGTCCGTAAAATATTAAGCTCCATCGCCTACCTGTTCTTATTATAAATTAATTTCCGAAAACTCTCCATTAATTTTAAAATCATGTAACGGTATTATTAGATATCAAATTAGTCGACTGTACGAGCGAGTATTCCTTCGTTTCTGATGAACGTCATTTTTGACAGCGCTATATATCTGTGCTAATGAAGTTTTGGCGCCATTCAACTATGGCGGACGTGATTTTTATTTCAGTGATTGTAATATTATTTCGGAGTGGATGTTGTAGCGTAAATTCAGTGTAGTTTTGTGTAATATGTGTCTGTGTTGACGAGAAATCGAGTAGATGTCGTTAAAGTAAGGGTCGCCCACTGTACAAAACCTTATTCTTAAATATTGTTTCCAGCCCAAAACTTATACAATTCATAATGAATTTCGCTTCCTCACAGTGTGGCCGTTGCATGGCAACAGGCTCGCCACCGTTTACGGGGACCTAACATATCTGGCGAAATGTGGGTGATTAACACCTCTGCCTACCCCTTTCGGGAAAGAGGCATGATGTTATGTTATGTTATGTTATTATTTTATGTATGCATGTGTAGCACACCAAGCACCTTGTATTTTTTTTTACTTTCCTACTTCCATTGAGCGAGCAAAGAAGAAAAATTTTACTTTCATAACCAAAAACTTAGTTTTATTTTTTTTCTGCGTAGTTAACCTTACTGAAGGCAACCTAACATTGCGAAAACATTTGTCCCATGGTGCCTGCGACCTTACAATATGATGATCTAGAATAGGTCACGGCTAATGGTTGTTATGAATAAAAGTGTTCATTAATAGACTTATAAAGACGCGATTGACCTGTTCGACCCCCCTCCCTCGCCCCCTCGATAACTCCTCACGAGACGACAAAATCACAATTTTAGATATTTTCTAATAAAAACGCTTTCAAAATAATTGCTGTTATGAAAAAAAGTATACGTACGAGTACTTTGCTGAAATTACAAGAGACGCAAAAAATTTTAATACGTTTTCTTGGTTCGGCTTCCTCTGAACGTAAAACTAGGTGAATTTTTTAAAGAGTACATCTTCAGGATATAAAGAAGCCGTGATGATATGTTATTGTTAGTGTTGCTACACACAGAACAGCAGCAATAATCCCAGCCGTATCCCTGACCTGCTGCCTGTATCTATTCTGCGGCAATTGAATCTATTCGCCGACAGTTATGACCGCATGTTATCAATCAGTGGGCGCTCGCCGCGGGACCCGCCGCCGCGTTTGTACACACACCCGCCGCGGACGTGGGAACATATTTATTACTGGGAAAATGTACGTCGGGAGCAGTGACGGGACCGCTTGATGCGGGGTAACTTACACAGCTGCTGCGATGGCAGCACCGCAGTGTTTTGTTACCTATCGGATCGTAATTCCATGTCAATTGTTGATACATTCAAATAGAATCTAAATGTAAATCTAGCTGAAAAACCACGGAGTACTTCAAATAGCACGCATTCTTATCAGTTCAAAAGAAACATCTAAGGTTTGTTGGGAGACTTGTTACTGCACTCATCCCTGCTGTTTTTAGAATTATGCCTTCTTTTTTCTATAAATCAAACTGCCCTTTTCCCTTCGCTGACAGATCATGTTTTTCCTTTCCATTCTCTTCTGCCACTCATGAGTTTTAATTTGCTTACATCAATTCTAGCACTTCTTTGGTCTTCCTCTCAATTTAGGTGTATCCAAATGCATACTTAGCATTAATCTTGTTATATGCCATTCATGCCTCTTCATCGCAATACACCACGCTAACCCATGCTTCTCATCTCTCTACTCTCAAACTTCCACTCCTGAACGCTTTCTTATTTTTTTCTATTTTAGAGACTCGTCCATCTCATCATTAGTTCCTTTGCTACGTGAAGTTTTATTTTGCGTACGTTTGTTTTGTTGCCCAATTTCAGATATTTTCAATAATGTTCCTTGCCTATATAAACCTAGAATCACAAAGAAAATTTGAAATCGCTCGTTGCTTCTAAGACCTGTGCCACTTTCATCCATCCCTTTATTGATTTTGACTTATAAGGTGCATTACCAAATAATGTTTTACGTGCTTCACGCGGCGCTCTCGGTCTATAAATGAGATCCATCGCGTCGCGCCGCCCGCTCCCCCGCAATACGTGCTACATATTGTAAGGCTCTCATAATCAGATTGTTCACACCACTTTTACTATGATCATACGTTCTAAAGTATATAAATCCGGCACTTTATACAACATTCATAGCCGCATGAATAAAACAACACGGCGCTTGTTCTTGTTCCAGATTCCCGAGATCTAAGCGTCCCCGAGGAGTGGCCGGGCTGGTACTGTCGGTGAGTTCATAGAGTAAGGGTTAAAAATAAAAAAAAATGATTTGTATTTTCAGTGAGAACTAATTCAATGCATACTCAGTGAATGAAGTGAATACCATTTTTTACATAACATAACACATTTGTTTACATAACACAATCATATAATAGTGCTTAGCTAAAACAAACCAAATATTTGATTCACAATGTGCAGTCTGATCCGGTTTAATATTGGCAAACATTCGCTGAGCAGTTGGTCAAACTTGTCACCACAGTCATTGTCAGTGTCGCACCAGCCCGATGAACTCGCCAAGGCAATTTGGTTCAAGATGAAGCTCCAACTACGATAGATTATTCACGTTTGCATTACATTGCTGGACAGCAAACTATTCAGAGCCTTGAGGCGGTCGGGTGCATTAGCATTCATGACCCCTCCCCCCTTCTCCCCCAATTGTGTGTCCCGCCAGTCGCAGCTCTTGCACATTATTAGTTCCACAATGCTAGCGGAGACTGTTCGCAGGTTTCAGAGCCTTGAGTTATCACTGATTGTGTAATCAGGTGACTGAGAAGGGGAGCTTGCGCTGATTGTGACGGGCGTACTGAGAAAGTTTCTTGAAGTGTTTTGTTAGTGAATGTAATTAACACAACTACCTACAGCTTACAGCGATCATTGCTAGGTTACACATTGCCTGGTTTTGGTTCGACTTTGAAATATTTAATGAAAAATCATTTATTTAAAAGTAAATTTTAGTTGTTGAATGTGTCTGCCCCTGTTACGTTTCAATCTACTAATCTGTCGGAAAAATAAGAGCGATTCATTGTGAATGTATGAAAATAAAATTGTTCTTTTAATTTCACTAAAAATGAAATTGAGCATGAATTGTTTGCTTTAATAATTATAATAATTGTTAGATATAACTACCCACTAAAACTATGTGCACTCTCATGTATATAAATATGTGCTTGCTATACTCTCCTTTTGGCCGGAAGGTCCCAACGCGCAGCTCTTGCGGCCTTTATTATGTAAATGTTCACGCCGCCAAGAAAATCCGGAAAACTTATTTCATTTCATAAAAGGGTCGTAATACGAATGCTGAGTTGCGAAACGAGTTCCCGGACAAACGTCCCGCCGGGCGCGCCGCTCGCGGCTGCAAGATTGGTAACGCCTCAGGCAGCGTGCTGCCACTTTCTCCATGGTCGAAACTTTCAATAAAATGGGCTTGCATAGCTTGTGTACCAGTAACCTCATGTAGTGTCTATAGGAAGTCTCAGCAGGAACAGATTTGAGTCGAAGGAATTTCCTCATACTACAGAAGACAGTTTTGGTTACGAGTAAAACTTCCAGTTGGGCGGTCTGTAAAAATGATATTGACTGTGCAATCTTCGGGACTTCCATATTTTATGTGAGCGTGATTGTATCCAAAATTCGGCCGAACCGAATAAAATCACTGGTGTATGCGCTGCGAGTGATGAACCGGACACACGGGAATTGTATTAGGAAGGTCTATTTATTGAGTGTGAAGCGTTACGGACAGGACTCGTGGCCGGCCTCGGCGGCGAGCGAGGTCTCTTTTCATTGCTCGACTGATGGACACATGCGATGGATATTTCGCTCGCTGTGCCTCTTGAAGTCGTGGTCGGACCGTCACACTGTGGTCACACTGGGCGAGCTGGTTATGAATGGGTGTTTATTAACTACGTTCACTAAAAGACTGATTCAAGCAAAGTAAAGTTAATGAAAACCGAAGACAGTACTCAGACTGTACAAAACTGAGAAAGAAGACTGGTGCTGAGAGAGTAGACGTAAGCCAGTCCGTTCGATAGACTGATACGCGGACTAATATCAGTATAATGATATCGTGATTGCAAGCTGCGTGCACGGCAAGCCTGCTGACGCGGCTCCGGGCAGGGCTACCATTTCGCTTAAGGATTTTGTTGACCAGCGGGTGTTCTTGAATTATTTTGTACTATCACGTGTTAAAAAATACTCTATATAGTTTGGTCCCAAATGAAAATTATTATTGTTAGCACGACGTTACTGGTTCACTCCTCGTCTGTACACTTAATTATCAACACATACCTACATATTAACATTGGATATAAATATAATACCGAATAATATATACCATATAATATAATACTTAATATAATAATGATAGTGTTATCATAAGCATGAGCAGCTGCATACTAACATAACTGTTCTAAGCACGGTCTGTCCACAACATAGTCCGCTCAACGCGGGTCGCTCGCTCAGGTTTATTTATTATTTTTATTTACCTTCCTTCTGTTTCAACTTCACAGTCTTATTACGCTTCCGTGGAACAAATATTGTTATGGCGATAACTTTTATAATGAGAAAAACTTTGTAGGGATTTGTTAAAATGGCACATTGAATCACTTGTTTGCACGGAAGGTTAAATGTTTTAAACGTAAACAGTTTTGAACTCATTACGGTGTCTCTTTTGTTTGCACGCTGACGTGATTCTTAGCATCAATTTATACAACGATCATCTGGATCAAGCGTTTCAAGATCTAAAAAAAATGTGCAATTTGTGTTGTTGCACTACATTCCATTAATTTTAATACTGTTTGAGTACATACACCAACTGTATTTATGCCCCTTATACCAACTAAGCTGATCAGCTGGAAACCTATTAGAATCACTCGTGGCTGTAAATTGTGTCACCATACAAAAGTTTCTCTACCAGAGCGCCGCGGCGACGTGAACAAAACGACTAGAATAAAACCGATTGGTATCACGGTGCTCAATGGAAAAGTATACCTCACATTGATAAAAATACATCTCGACCGATCCCTTTTAAAGCACACTAAAAGCTCGACATTTTGGACGTTTCCGTGAACTTCCTGGAAGTTTTCAACAATAATCTATCTTATAGCATGTTGTTTCCATTATACGCTACATATTTTATTACGATCGCGTCTGATTCACGGAATTTCTTACAAAGCAAAGTTTAGTTGTTTTTGTACCATAAATAAAAGATTAGTTTCGAAATTAACATTAACATGTTGTGTTGCCGAATAAACATTTTTCTATCTTTAAAATTGCTAAGTTGCTAGAACACGTCCCACCACTAAATGTGCGCATTGTGCGCAGACAGAGCTAAGTGAACGTGACACTAATTATTCACACACTATTACCTGTTTCATTAGGCTTAAGGCTTTACTAATAGTCTCAGTGTCAGATCAGGAACTGAGGTGGAAGAAATGAGGTGGAAGTGGACAGTGCATTATGGCTGCAGAACCGACGGCAATAGACGACGGAAAAATTCTAGAGTAGTGGTTACATCCGCGTCCCAGTAGCACGTCCACGAGGACTGACGGTCTGGTCAAGGTCGTGGAGGCCGCGGGATGCAGGCAGCAGGACCACACCGATCGGTCATAGGCGGAGACCATTGTCCAGTATTAGTGAGCGTCTCCCAACTGACCGATCGGTGTGGAGATCATAGGCGGAGACCATTGTTCAGTATTAGTGAGCGTCTCCCAACTGACCGATCGATGTGGAGATCATAGGCGGAGACCATTGTCCAGTATTAGTGAGCGTCTCCCAACTGACCGATCGGTGTGGAGATCATAGGCGGAGACCATTGTTCAGTATTAGTGAGCGTCTCCCAACTGACCGATCGATGTGGAGATCATAGGCGGAGACCATTGTCCAGTATTAGTGAGCGTCTCCCAACTGACCGATCGGTGTGGAGATCATAGGCGGAGACCATTGTTCAATATTAGTGAGCGTCTCCCAACTGACCGATCGATGTGGAGATCATAGGCGGAGACCATTGTCCAGTATTAGTGAGCGTCTCCCAACTGACCAATCGGTGTGGAGATCATAGGCGGAGACCATTGTCCAGTATTAGTAAGCGTCTCCCAACTGACCGATCGGTGTGGAGATCATAGGCGGAGACCATTGTCCAGTATTAGTGAGCGTCTCCCGACTGGCCGATCGGTGTGGAGATCCTTGAGAAACACCTATGTCTAGCAATGAGAGCTTCTAGCCTAAAATGTATTAAACCATCTTAATCTTGAACAGCACTTCACAGTATACTTTCATAAATGTGTCCCAAAATAAATTTTAAACTCGTTATCAAATTAGCATACTTTAGTATTAATAATATTTTCTTTACACTGTATTAACTTACGTTTTAATTCATTTTTTTCCAGGAGGTTAGGGCGTTAAAAAGGTAATTAGTTCAATTACTTAGCAAGGAAACGCCCGCCGTTGGCTTGTTTTTAACCCGCTCTAGATCACGGGCGCAAGGCGCAAACAATCTTAATATAATTAGCAACAATTATTTTTCTTACAATAATTATATTTAAGTATAAGGAGAAGCTTGGCGACGTGGTGGTTCGATTGTTAACACTTGTTATGTGACTGTCATCTGTCAGTTCTTGCGTGTACATTGTCTCCGTATAATAATCAAATTTAATTGTATTCCCGGTAAATTTCGAAAGCGATTCCATGTGTAAGTCGTAGGAAAAGATTGATACATCAAGTGCAAGTGTTATTCAGAATATTGCTCAAGAGATATCATACTTACAAGCGTCAATCTCCCGGCATTGTTGTTGGGACCTAGGACTGGCAAGATCACGAGGAACTTCGGTTAATCAACTGGTTTTGGTCACCAATACACACGGGTGACCGACAACGGCTTGTGGAGCAAGGAAATTCTTATGAGAACACTTTTCACCTCATTATTCAACTTCGAAGGTGAGAACAAATATTTTTTATCCGGTAAAATTTCAAAATCCGGTTTTTTTTTCATTAAAAAGTGGTAAACACTCTCCCTAATTGGCTAAAATAACTAGAGGTTACCTAACAGCTGATTGGACGTCAGTTTGACATACCGGACGGGCCTGTGGTTGTCTGAGCCAGACAAAGGATCACGAGCATACAGCCAATTATAATTGCCACAAATTTTAATTTTTTTGGAGCAATAAGAAATATTTTAAAATAGAAACAAAGCGTAATGAGCAGTAAGATGGTGAACTGCGGGGCTTGCGGCAAGTTCATGGCCCCGACAGGCAGTGCCGCCTGTTCAGCGTGCACCCAAAAATACCACAAGGGGTGCGTAAATATGTCCGAGAAGGCCACACCTTCTAGGGACTGGTTGTGTCCTGGCTGCAAGAAGGTGGAGCGCAAAAGGGACGACACGCCTGTGAAGGGCATAGGCGAGGCAGAGGTTTCTGCGACGGCGGGTGACGCTGCGACCGGTGCGCGTCCCAGCAACGCGTCGGGGGCCGCTGCTCGTCCCGTCGGCGCACTGGAGACCGGTGCAGGTAACAGGAGGACGCATCTCGATAAGGAGCTAGTGGACTTCATGTCGGAGATGCGAGAGTTCCGCAGAGAGATGGCGCAGCTCCGAGAGTCTCTGTCGGCGCGGCTCGACAGCGTCGAGCGGAGATTGGATGCCCTGGAGAAACGCGAGCCGGACGTGAGCGTCGGCGGGACGGTCGAGCTCGAGCGGACTATCGCGGAGCTGAAGTTGGAGCTGAACAACCGGGACCAGGAGGCGCTGCTCTCCGACCTGGAGATAGGGCAACTCCCGGAGGAGAAGGGAGTGAGTGTGGCCCAGAGCGTGTGCGTCCTGGCCGTGCGGCTGGGCGTGCCGTTGGAGGAGCGCGACGTGGTTTTCGCGGAGCGCGTGGGCGCGCCGCCGGCCGAGGCCGGGGGGCGGCCGCGCCGCATCGTCGTGCGCCTGACGCGCCGCCACTTGCGGGACGAGCTTCTGCGTGCTGCGCGCATGCGCCGAACGCTCACTACTGACTCGGGCGCCCGCGTCTTCCTCAACGAGCGGCTGACGCGACACAACCGTCAGCTGTTTCACCGGGCTCGGGAGGAGTGTCGCGGCCGGAACTGGCGCTACTCGTGGACCAAGCGGGGCCGCATTTACATAAGGCGGGCGGACGGCCAGCCGGCCTTCCACATCAGGACGGACGCTGACCTCGATAGGGCTCTCGATGTTGAGAATAAATGACTGGAGGCATTCTGGAATGAAAGACCATTGCTTATTTTATTTCTTTATTGTGTTTATTTCTTTGTTTACTTGTATTTAAAATTGTGTTCATTTAAATTTTTCATCCTGTACCTTCGTAATTTGAGGTTATCACTATTGTACATTTTTATTTATATGTATGTTTATGGCTTGGCTTTGCATACTCTGGCTGTGGGGGAATTCTGGAGAATACTTATCATACATGCACTGGGGGAATTCTGGAGTATACATATCATGCACTGATGATCTTGCCATGTTTGTCGGTGCCCTATTTAAAATTATTACACTTAAATTATTGTTTTTTTATATTATATTTTATAATACCTCACATAGTGACATATGTAAAAGATAAAAAATTTAATATTAATAATGGTCTAATAATAAAATTAATTGCTAATCAGGGTGTTCAGTTTGTGCTCGTACATTGTAGTGCAGGGGTCAATGCATATGACACATATGTTTTCAGGAACGTTTCTGGTACCTATCTATGTAGCTACACTTGCTATATCCACATGGGATCTCCCATTTCATTCGGATTATTTTGGTGCGGACTGAATCAACTTATTTGTTTGCAGAACTTCCTCTAAATAACTTAGTAGTTGGTTTGTACAACGCTGGGTCCTTGAGTACTAAGCAAGAGGAGCTCATGGTGGCCGTGGATGAGATGACACCTGACATACTGGCCATAAATGAAACCTGGCTGAGGGAAGGGGATGATGATAGGGCCCCGAGGCTGGCAGGATATCGGTTAAGACATAAGCCTAGACCGTCTCACATTCGTGGTGGCCGTGGGGGTGGTGTGGGGTTCTATATCCGTAAGGGCCTCTATGTTCGTGCTTGTGACACTCTGTCCCAACCGGAGATTGAACAGATGTGGCTCAGGGTTTGTGTAAACAAGACTAGTGTGGTGATAGGGACTGCATACAGACCGCCATGGCAGGATACTGATTTATTTTTGGGTGCTATCGCTGACTCTATTGCCTCTTTCCCTAAATGTGACGTTCTAATACTGGTTGGTGACTTAAACATCAATCTTCTTGATACAAGCAATAAGACCAGATCTTTTCATCAATTCCTGCATAGTTTTGGTCTCACTCAAGCAGTTACTGAACCGACTCACTTTACTGACCATAGTTCCAGTCTTCTTGATTTGATCTGCACAGATGCCAAGATCCGGAATGTAGTGGTGAATTACAAGCCTGAGTTGGGAGGTCATGCCATACTCGCTGCTGAATTCATGATAAAAAAAGTTAAACCACAACCACAGTGGGTGACATTTCGGCCACTCAAGGATATCATGATAGATCATTTTAGCTCTGACCTTGAGGCTATAGATTGGACTCATTTACATGCAATGGACAACATCGACACAATGGTGAATTCCCTAACATCATGCCTTATTGGCTTATTTGACTTGCATGCCCCTATAAAGATGCGCAAATTTAAGCACCCTCCACATCCATGGATTACTGAAACTGTTCGATCCATGATGCGCACCAGAGATAATTATCATCGCAGATTGAAAAGTAATTATTCTGTACCTCTTTATGAAAGCTACAACACGCTAAAGAGGACTGTAACATGGGCAATCGAGAGTGAGAAGAGAAGCTATTTTAAAAATTATATTAATTCAAATATTAAAAATTCAAAAAAATTATGGAAAAACCTTAGAAATACTGTATTGCCCGACAGAAAGTGCTTGGACCTGCCACTCTACTTTGACAATCCTGACGCTATTAACGCCCACTTTCTGGATGTGCCAGGGGACGGCCATGTACCGGTGTCCCAGTTATCTCACTACAGCAGCCACAGACATAGCTCGGTAACTTTCTCTCTGTGCACAGTATCAGAAGATAAGGTCCTGAAGACTATTAGGAGTCTAAAGACAAATGCTCAGGGTAGTGATGGGTTGTCCCTGGATATGCTGCTTCTGACTCTCCCCCAGACACTTCGTGCTCTCACATCCATTATAAATCTTTCACTGGCCAAGGGTTTATTCCCTCATGGATGGAGGGAGGCCATCGTAAGACCACTGCCAAAGAAAATACATCCTGTGTCATTAAGCGATTTACGTCCAATCAGTCTTCTGCCGTGCATGTCTAAGGTCCTGGAGAGAATTGTGTGTGAGCAGCTCACTGAGTATGTAGAAGAGAACAGCATACTCCCGCATCTGCAGTCTGGTTTCCGTAAGGGCCACAGCACAGCAACTGCTTTGGCAGATGTGGTTGATAATATGCTTGCTGCTCGGGACAGAGGAGAGCTCACTGCCTTAGTTCTGCTGGATTTCTCCAGGGCATTTGACTCAATCAACACCAGGCTATTGATCTCTAAGCTGGCATACTATGGAGTGGATGATGTTGCACTGAGGTGGTTCACAAGTTACCTGCACAATAGGCGGCAGGTCGTGGAGTTGACGAAACCGGATGGGTCGAAGGTACGCTCCTCTCCACTATGTGTTGCTCGCGGAGTTCCTCAGGGATCAATCCTCGGGCCGATTCTATATGCACTATATAGCTCTGATATCATACAGAGCATAAACAACTGCAGATACCACTTATATGCCGATGACCTTCAATTATATTACTCTTTTCGTCCCGCCGACATTGCTTGTGCTGAAACAAAAATAAACGATGACTTACAAGGCATTTCATCATGGTGTAATCTCAATTGCCTTGTCCTTAACCCTAAAAAATCCAAATTGCTTCTTATGGGTTCGAACAGGGGCTTGCAGAAATTTGGCAAAACCCCTTTCAACATCGTCATAAATGGAGAACAGATTGAGCGTGTTGACTCTGTTAGGAATTTAGGTGTGATATTGGACAGCCGCCTAAATTTTGAGAGCCACTTGGTAGACTGTACACGCAATTGTTTTTATCGGCTGAAAATGCTGTACTAAATCAGGCCATACCTGTGTGAAAAGCTGAAGCTATCGCTTTGTGAAGCACTTGTGCTCTCAAAATTAAATTACTGCGACACTGTCTATGGTCCCTGCTTGCTTTCTAAAACGGCTAAGCTTGTCCAGCGGGTGCAAAACGCTTGTGCTCGTTTCTGCTTCCACATTCCTCCCAGAACCCATATTTCTCCAAGTCTAAACCATCAAAACATCTTAAAGATGGAAGGGCGTAGGAAGCTTCATCTGGCTGTTTTATTATTTGGTATTGTCAAAACTGGTAGGCCATCATATCTCCGCGAGAAATTAGTTTGGGCAAAAGATTACTCTTCGTATCCGAGGAGAGCCTGCACTCACTTTTTTATCACCCCAAACCACCGCACTGTAGCATTCCGGGGGTCCTTTAGATTCGCCGCCACACAGTGCTGGAATGATATCCCCCCGCCATTGCGCGACCTGGAAACAGTAACTTCTTTTAAAAATAATCTTAAAAAGCACATAATGACCGAACAAAAGAAAACTAACGCTGACTCACTTGCGGTTTCTTCGCGGCGAATCGGGCATTCGGGGGCATCCCAGCGCTGAACGTGCTGCGGGGTGCAAATATTTATCTCGCAGTTTCTTGCACAAATTGGCGCCATCTTTCTTTCTTGGTTGCACACATATGACTGTTCAGTGTTATTAATATTCCTAATCTAATTAATTTCCTAATTCCGGTTTGAAATTTTATTATATTGGACGATATACGTGGCACTCGTGTCAATGACGTGGCAGATCGGTGACAGGACAGACATGGCAAGATTATTTCATCTATGGTATAAGTATGTTGTTGCAATGTTAAGGCAAAGGGAGCAAAGACCATACAGCCAAGTTATCCAGAACTTTTATTTTCTGTATATATTTTTCTTGTTTTTTGTTTGTTGTGGCTGTTATTTTTATATTGTTTGTGAGAATTTTGTGTCGTCTGTGCTGTTTTTATTTAATTATTATATTTATATGTATTATATATTATATTTATATATATTTGAATAGGCCCGGTCAGAACACCAGCGCTGGGTCAGTCTCTGATTCAGCATATGCTGAGGCCGGGTCCTAATTAACCGTTATTGTGTAGTCTTTTAAAATTATTCACTGTACTCTGTGTTTGTCTGTTCTTTCTTTGTTTTTTATTCTTATTGTGTGTTTGTTGGTTAATAAATGTTTTTCTTTCTTTCTTTCTTTCTTTCTATACAAAGTCATGGTTGTACTTTAAATAAGTGACCGAAAGTTCGTGGTCTCGAAATCTATACTCCACAATGCACGTCCAGCCTCCAATTACAATAGCGTTATAACCATTTCCACCGTCTAATCCGTACTCGGTCAGCGTGGTAATGTACGTCTACTCCTTGTGTTTCTGTTTAAGCAACAGCAGTGGGACGCTTTAATGTTTTTTACCCGTAACAAAAATCAAATAAGCATAAAGTTTGAAGAAAACATTCAATTGTGTTCCCATGCGATTCCACCGCGCCCCACCCCGCACCCCCCGGCAACACGATGTTAACAAGGTCGCAACATACCATGAGTTGTAATATAATTGGACAGCTCTGTACACTTATGATAATGTTCATTTTTGCATGGCGATGTATAAATTTTACTTTTCTCCTTTTCCTTATGCTATTTTTAGCGCACCAGCTCTTGGATCTGAAATCCCGGTGAAATCAAGTCTGTCCACATTACATAATATTATCAATATTACGAACATTCCTCTGCTCCCGAAGCGGTGTTAATGCCGATTCATCTGATATACATTCCTATGTAGCAGGTTGTTGCCAGCAATTTGACAATAAGCCGAACATAAGTTTTATTCCAGCTCAGTGATCCGGGCAGATCTACATTATTTAAATTAAAATTCAATAGGGATATAATTCTCGGCACGTTTTGACCACGTAAAGTAGTTAATTGATATCAAAGTTACCGGCGCATTCTGGTTGTTGTTAACGTAATATCTACCGAGGTGTAACCGTCCTGATATTGACGTCAAGTTTTTAGTCGGGTAAGCTCATGTTGCCAATATTGAAATTAGTTGTTCAAGTTGAAATGTGTTCATAATAAACAAAGCTGTCGTAATCCCTGGATGAAAGTGAGCAAAGGTTTGGGTTCACCTACTAGAATTGTATTATAATACTAACTGTTACCCTCGACATCGTCCGCGGTTACCATGATTTTTAACTATCCCACGGGAACCCTTAAATTTCTGTAATAAAAAGTATCTCATCTCAGATATTGACCACAGATCTTTTTTGGTTTTTCCCTCTTTTTACATTCGCCTGACTTGATTTTAAGCATATTTTTTCTATATACAGTTTAATTATTCGACCTCTACAGTTTAATTATATGTAGGTATAGATTAGTTATTCACTCGTGAAAAACAAAATTTTGCTTTCCTTTTAAGTCTTCGTTAGAAACATCCACACTTAATTGTCTCCGTAATTATGTCTAGCGTAATAACGGGCCAGCATTATAACAAAATATAAAATGATGTTTTTAAATATAAATAGAATGAAAGACAGTAAAATAATTTGACTTGCTTGAAATAATAAGCAACATTTTATTCTGAACTCTGTGATTATACATGTCAGTAACACATGTATTCAGAAGGCACAACATCTTACACCTGTGGAACATAACCTGCGAAGGTATTTGACTTGTCCCAAGTGGCAGGCCAACGTCAGCCCGCTCCTGATCGCCAACGGTCGACATGCAAATGGCCCGGCCTCGATCCCGGATCATCCGGGCCGAGCTGACGAGGTCCCGGATCATCCGGGCCGAGCTGACGAGGTCCCGGATCATCCGGGCCGAGCTGACGAGGTCCCGGATCAGCCGCCGGCTGCGGGTTGCGGGTGCCGCGACGGCCAATACGTAAACATGCCGCGTTTTTATTAGTAGGTACGCACTCAGTGTTTTCAATACGTTCCATAATAACTGTTAATACTAATGAAGTTTATGGGCATTCAAATGCTATGAACATGAGAGTTGATGATTAGGCACGGAAGAAGACCGAAGAAGAGATAGATTGTGTCAGTCGGGAGTCGGGAGAAGACTAGGAATTATTTGGAAATTCTAAAAAAGTTTAGTGGTAAGTCCACGGGCACAAAACGAAACACAGCACCGGTTGATAATATTCAACTAATTAGAGGTAATATTTAAAGCGCATCTTTTTTTGAGGTTATAAATAAAAGTCTTTAGGCGCCAAACCGAGACTATAAGACACAAGACAGAAGGCGTAATAAATAATGGACGGAAATTTTTCTTTCCTCAACGACCTACTACAGTCTACACCCAATTTGCAGGAACAAATGGTCCGTGAAATCATCATACACCAACTGCTTTTGAGTTTCTGGAAATTTATTTTTTTCAAAGTAACAGCTAATACCTACTTAAGTTGGTAGATACTCTAGGTACTACAGTGTTTTTACATTTAATTGGATTGCTCTTGACGTCATTCAGAGCCTCAGCTGGGGTGAGGCTTACGATGGAGCCAGGTTTCTCAGAAGGTGCCTGTTCAACCAATGTATCCCATTGACACCAGCCGGCGCGGATTGTACGCTCCGAGTCGAGGCGGCCCAACCGGCAAAAAGTACAAGAGCAGCTGCTGCTCTTGCCACGTACTTTTCGGCGGGGTAGCTGCTACCCCTATTGTTTCACAATAAACGCGGTCGGATATCCTTTCCAGCATTCCCAAAAAGAAAAATTGCTAGCCTCGCAGCTATCGGCAGTAACAGCTGGGACATGGGACTTGAACATATTCGATTCCATGTTAACACCTACCTACCCTTTTTGGGATGTTATAATTTTTCATCAGGATTCCTCTGAGAACTTGTAATACTGACTCCAGTGACAGTGACTCCAAAAGCAAACAATGACGTATGTATATTCTGTCAACGATAATTTGCACGGGTAATGTGTAGCAGTTTGTAAGATGATCACGTCCCCGTCGCTGGTGGCCGCGAGCGTCGCTGTCGTATTGAGATAATATACGATGTGCCGCGGCTCCGCCCATTACGATGATGTATGGCCGCCGCAAACATCGTTACAAAATAAATTAAATGCAGCGCTCGAGCAGGTCGCAACCCCGACAGCTTCGCACAGTGTACTTGAGGCGCAGTGTACTTTTAACCAGAATTATGTCTTACAATAACTATTATTACGGAGCGATCGAACTCTATGCCGTAAATATCTATAGCGTTTTAGTGGACACAGCAGAGTTTTAGTTTCTCGCTACTTCATCTTAAGCCGAAAGCATAAAAAATTCTCTTATCGGCCGCCCCTGGATCCAAGCCGATGTAATAAATGCATGGTCTAGAACTTGAAATGGCCGTGTTTCGGGCAGTTCACGTGCTATACGCGTTTTTAATCATCCAATCCACTTTAATTATGTTGGTGAACTCGATAATTGTCTATCGATGTGTAAATAAAAAATGAAACAAAGAAATTTGATCCTTATGCAACCTACTCCAACCAACTAAGCATTATATGTTTTGAAATACCTTAGAAAACGCCGCATTTTGAGAGTTCGTAGCGGGAAATTACTACACGTCATGCTAGGACTGCCAATCCTAGTGCACAAATGAGTCTAGACGGGGACGTCTCGTAGAAGCGCTTTGGCAGGTCCGAATCATTCCCGCGGAAGCTTGAGTACCGGAACCGGCACTAGGTACGCTCCGCAAATGGATAGTCAAAAAGAAAGACGGACAAATCCTAGTTTGGAGCCACAGTGCGGCGCGTCGGACAAAGCGCCCGCCGCCGTAATTGTCCGCTCCCGGCATCACCATATGCCAATCCAGTATCAATAGAGTGCGGCTCCCAAAGGAAGATTTATGGCGTCACTTGCGCCGGGACACCCGATTATCTCGCTGGAGCGGGATACTTTTATTTTGTGCACAATGGCGGCTCGTCAGAAGTTCAAGAAGAAGGCAAATTGGATACCCGTTACAGAATATTCCAATTGCAAATTGAAGGCAGTTTAATTGGTTTGCGAGACATTTTTAGGTAAAAGCCCTTGAAAGTGTCATCCTCTTCACCACCAGCCCGCGATAGTTACAAGGTGAAGTGATGTTAGTGTTATAATATTTTTTTATGAACCCTATCCTTTAAACTCTCTTTTAAAGTTTTATTGTCTATTGGCTGTGCCCGCGACGTCGTTTGCGTGGCTATTAATTTAACGCCCATAAAAGTAACACTGCATTGTTTTTTGTTTTAAATCTCGATATCCCTACCACAAGCAGCGTTAGATGCTTACCTAAAATGGGGCCAGTTGATAGGTGTGAATGTCTGAAGTTTATTATTGGCACAAGCGAATTCTTTGCATTCTTGGCAATTGCACACTGTAAAATCTTCCAAAAAAGAAAAAATATATATTGAAAAGGGAGGAAACAACTTGCTCAGTTCTTGCCCGTTCTTCTCAGAACAAGGCCTCCTGGCAGCTAGTGAACGGTTGGCATAATTTGACATTCATAAGAATATGTAAATACCGAAACTGAATAAATGATTTGAGTTTGAGTTTGAAGATCATTTTATTTATACAAGTTTAATCCGGTACATCATCATGTAACAGAATAGCTAATTAGATATCGTAAGCTGTTGTCGTGTCATCCAACGTATCTGACTAAATTACCATTCTTACTGTGAACGTTTGAATGGCGACGACGCGAGAGGCCTCCTCAACAAACACCGGTAAAAATGTAAATAGCCCGGGAAATTTGTAGCAACAGGTCCGCGGGCCTGACCCGGGACATCACCGACAAACTCCGGGGGCATTGTGACGCGAATTGCCTTTACATTCCCTTTTAATGTAGTATTTACCTATTTTTAGGGGCTACCAACCACTGTTTAACCAAATTTTTATATTTTGTTTCAGAATATTTAATTTTTCAAATCATGGATTAAAAATTTGTTCGTATATAACGATTTATTCTACACAACAAAAATATGAGGGAAACACATTAAAAGACTATGTACAAAGGGTAGGGTTTATTGCTATTAGAAGTCTCTTAAATAAAAGAAAGAAAGAAAGAAACTGTCTCCTATCGCAGGTGGGCTGGTAGAGATTTCTTTAGGAATAAGCCACACCATTTGTACTTTCAATTTTATTTATGTATTGTTTCTGTTTAATTGTTGTGTACAATAAACTATTAAATAAATAAATAAATAAATAAAGAATTAGTAAAAACAACTGACAACTGAAAACACACACACTGAAATAACTTACATACCTACCTCTGTTTCACATATAGGTATTTTTGTGGTCTTCCCGATGCATACAGTGATAAACATAATTTAAGCAACACATAATTTGGTAACATTTTGGGGTAACATATGTAACGATGATATTATTATTTAGTTAGGATGTTGAGTTGCTTTGCTTAAACATAGTACTAATTGTATATTACGCAACCCCATACACATGAACACGATCACGCTCTTCAAAGAAGCAGATAAAATTTCCTTACATAATAAGCAAATAATATATATTTCTGTGTTTCGCTGTCGCTTGAAGGGAATTAAGCTCATTAAAATAACTCGAGTGAGGGATAACTGCGCGTGACACGTGGGTTGACGCGTGTTCATGTGTGCGTGCGGGCCCTGTGCGCGTGTTTGTGTGTCGGCACTCTCGTAATAATCGTAACCAATCTTGCGGCTTATCTAAATTCATATTTCTCCTCAGACAAAGTAGTATACGAATTGTATAAAATATTTCTATGTAAATTAATCACGTATGAAATATTTTATGGAGGAGCTACACGCCTTGTTTTTTATATAATATAAAAAAAACATTAATAGCTAACTGAAAGGTTAACTGCGGTATCTAGAGCTCGTCAGTGCTCTGCAAGACACGGTCAGCTGTTGGGCCGGGCTGCCACAGCAACGGTTCGGCCCAGCCATCCGTGTGCGTCTGGACCCATAGTCCTCGTGCGCTTCTTCATACAGGAACACCTAATGCCCAACAGTACGTATAGATAGGCTCACTAGAGTTAAGCGTACATATATTATTTACATATTTGTGATCCCTCTGGTGTAGAAGTGTCCGTGAGCGGCGATGATGAATTTTCCATCAAGTGAACCGACTGTTATTTAATTAAATAAATAGGCTGTTTATTTATTTATAATTTATTTAATCTTAAATGTCAAAAAAAAAACACTTTTACAAAAGGCGGACTTAACTATAATACATCGCTCTCTCCCAGTCAACCTTTGGGCAAAACAGAGATTTTAGAATAACACACTACATATTTACCTAATTCCTCATATCCAACAGGAGGTTGTTACAGAGTTTTATCGCCTTCAACGCAAACGAATCCAACATGAACCCAGTCTGGTGTTGGGGAATCATAATTTTATTATAATATACACAATTAAAAGCACATACATAAATTATTACATAAAACCACTATTAATGCGCGAAAATAACGCGTGGCGTGCGGTAACGTGTTCGCGCTTAAGCCGTCAATAATTTAAACGGCTGTTAATGTTAAACGTGACGCGCGTCAAGTAGCGCTGCTCCGCGCGCCGCCCCTTAGCTGCTGCGGCCGCACAATGTCTAGTTCGTAGCCGCAGCTTGTATAAATACCGCGGTCGCGGCCGCCGGCGCCGGCGCCGCCTCCACCGCGCCGCGATACAGCGCGCTACAGCAACTGTATTGACTCTTGTCACGCCGATTACATAATCATTATAATTATTTATTTCAGACCATAATTAGTCCATATATATGTTAGTAAAAATGTACTTAAAAATTGTGAGTAATTTTCAAAGTTTTACTAAAATTATAATCTGCTAAGCTATTGTATTGTGTACACTAAATATTTTAATAATCAAATCAATCAATCACCGCGGAAAGTACGTACATAATTAAGACCTATTTTTCGCCTTAATATCGCCTTGACTTCAGTAAGCGTAATGGACAGTAGCCCTAAGGCTATTCCCAATCAGCGAGACAGATGGCGCGACGCGTACGCGACATCTTGATGTTAGCGTCGGCAGTTAATAACATCTGTTTACATCACTAACGACATACGCGTGACGTGTGAACGTGTCTTACATCTTATCAGATGGTCCAGTCGTCGGAAGGTCGTCTTGTGTGAACTGCAGACATTGAGCCGGATGACCCGAGCCTGGCGGGCGTCGTGATTGATAGCTCGATCACTTAGTTAGAGACTTATTTAAGCATTCCACTAAATTTAAGGGAGGGATTACGTTTTTGTATATGCGCCAATCTTCTTACGGATTTAAAAACGTAGACGTGAGTAATTAAAGAAAGAAAGAAAAAAATTTATTGACCAAGAGAAAGCTAAATTTTCTTAAAACTAAACATACAATAATGGCCAATTAGGACCCGACCTCAGCATGTGCTACAACAGATTACACTGCTGCAGCGCTGGTACTCTGGCCGGGCCGGTAAGGGTTAAAACAAAACAAATATATAACAAGGTAAATCTTAATAACTAACTTATAATTTAAAATAGGTAGCGAATGGGCTTAGTTGGGTGTAATAACTTACTTAAATAATATTTTCTTACGCCTTAATCAATTAGACTAGCTCCAATTTTAGGATGTTATCGGAAAGATTGTAACGGATAAACGTTATTATTTAACTCTTTATTGTTAAAGGGTATACTCAATGGGCGGACTTATCTCTAATAGAGATTTCTCTCGGCCAAGCGACAAACAACAACGGCATTATATAAGATATACGAAAGGTATATTTTATCGGTACCTATGTATCTGCCCTAACGCGACATAAACACAGAACCTCAGTCAAAGATCGCCACACCTTGAGATCGTCGCACGACCACTCGGCCACGGAGCTCATCCTGGTTTAATTTACTTAAAGTAATTATTCAATATGGATCAATGCGTTCCCGCCATCGCCCAGCTGTCAAACAAACACCATAAATTTTCTTTTTCAACCGCTTGAAAGCGGTATATTTCTTCCTATCTTGCAGTGAATCATCAATATTATAATTAATTAATCATTCGCATTTTGTCTAGTCTCTGACTAAGCCTGAAGGGATAATAGTCGTGATTATATGTATGTATGTAAGTTTGGGGTTGAAATGATTATGACACCCAAATAAAACAATAAAGTTTTACTCACACTTTTTACTTCCTTGTATGCACACAGTTATTTAAGAGCGATACATTTTGCCACACAAAATCAATGAAGGATAATATAAGACTTCTCAACATAGACACCGAACATAAATTGCATGAAGATATTCGAAAGAAACTTAAATTAACTGATAAATTAAAGAGCAAGTGTTTTCGTGCACTTCGTGTTTTTATCTCAAGTCTCTTAACTTGGCGCGCTGCCTGTCGTCCACGATCGGTTCTCCTCGGTGGTCGTCGCACGGTCCGCGCTACTGCGCATGCGTGCGCCGCCGATGCAAGGGTCCGATAAGGGCGCGCGGACGATATTGAAAATATGTATATGAGTTTTTGTGATAAATAATATTAATTAATAAATAATAACAAATATTAATTATGTACAGAATATATATGTATATATAAATATTAATGATGTACAGAATAAGATGTGTAGGTGTAGCCCACATCACTCCCCCCCAGAGACCGTCACTACGGGCGATAGCAATCAGGGAACCTGACGCGTCTACCTGAGCGCGTGGTTTTCACTTCCGGTTCCTCAGGTTTTGTTTTATTAGTGTCCTTGGGACCAGTACTACCACCCCCAACAGGGGCAGGCTCTGAAGAAATTTTGGAACTGGTGCTGCCACCGCCCACAGGGCCTACCCCTGTGGGCGGTGGCAGCACCAGTTCTGTAAAGATGTATGCAGGTTTAAGGCGGTCTATTGTTACCGATATTTCCTTTCCTTTAACCATTATTTTAAAAACTTTGTCTCCCCGTTCAATCACCTTAAAGGGACCGGCATACACGGGGCTTAATGATGCTCTCAGTGCGTCGTCCCTAAGGAACACGTGGCTGGATGAATTGAGGTCTTTGAAAATGAATATTTTATTATTACTGTGACGTGAGGCTGGGGATGGTTTTAATTTCTCCACAAACGACCTGATACGGGATGTAAAGTCAGACATGTCTGTGGTTGTAGCTACTGTGGTCTCCAAGAACTCCCCGGGAAGACGCAATGGTTCACCATACAATAATTCCGCCGAAGAAGCCATCAGGTCTTTTTTGTAGGCTGAACGGATACCGAGTAATACTAGCGGCAATGATTCAGTCCAGCACGTATCAGCGTGGCAAACAATGGCGGCTTTTAATTGGCGATGAAACCGCTCAACTAAGCCATTGCACGCTGGATGGTAGGCCGTGGTTTTGCGGTGTTTGAAGCCTGCTATTTTTGCTAAATATGCAAACAGACTAGATTCAAACTGCCGCCCCTGGTCAGTTATGATATCGGTTGGGCAACCGAAACGAGAGATCCAGCCCGATAAGAGAGCGCGCCCCACAGTTTCCGCGGTTATGTCTACTATAGGAATGACCTCCGGCCATCTCGTGAAGCGGTCGACAGCTGTGAGGCAATAGCGAAATCCCTGCGATGGCGGTAGAGGACCTATCAGGTCAATATGAACCACTGAAAACCGTGCCCGAGGCAAACTAAATGTGCCCAATGGTGCTGACACATGGCGGCTTATTTTGGCACGTTGGCAAGACATGCACGATTGTGACCATTCGCGACAGTCTTTTCGGATTCCCGGCCATACGTAACGTTCTGCTACCAGTCTGGCGCTAGCATTGGGGCCCGGGTGACTAAGACTGTGTAAGCAGTCGAATATTTGCTTCCGCAATGGCTTTGTAATGAATGGTCTTGGTAATGCTCCATTGACGTCGCAAAATATTTCATGGCGACTGCCTTCGACTACCAGCTTTTTAAGTCTAAGAGAAGATCCGTCATTGAGAAGGTTGGCAAGCTCAGAATCAGAAGATTGAGATTTAGCCAATACTTCGTAGTTGATGACTGGTTGCATTTCCTCAATGCGCGACAATGTATCCGCTACCACGTTGTCTCGACCGGATATGTGTCTTATGTCCGTGGTAAATTGGGATATATAGTCGAGATGTCTGTACTGACGAGGCGAGGGATCGCGTTTGCCGTCACTGAATGCGAAACTAAGAGGTTTGTGATCTGTGAACACAGTAAAATGCCTAGCTTCCAACATGTGGCGGAAATATTTTATGCCTTCATAAATAGCCAGTAGCTCCCGATCATAAGGCGAATACTTACGCTGAGCAGTGCTCAATTTGCGTGAGAAAAAGGCTAATGGTTGCCAAGCTCCATCCTTTAACTGCTGCAAAACCGCTCCTAATGCTGCGTCAGATGCATCCGCGACTAAAGCGAGCCGGGCGGTACAGTCAGGGTGCGACAGTAATGTAGCGTTGCAGAGGTCTTGCTTACACTGCTCAAATGCGGTCAGCGCTATTCCCGAGATGTCTACGGGCTGTGACGCCTTCACTGAGCCAGTCAAGAGAGAATTGAGGGGAGCTTGCGTTAATGCAGCGTTTGGAAGAAAACGTCGGTAGAAGTTCAACATTCCCAAAAACCTCCGAAGTTCCCTAACAGTTTTGGGTATAGGGCAGTCTCTTATTGCCTGCACTTTAGCCTCCATAGGTTTCGTACCCTCTGCTGAGATGCGATACCCAAGAAAAGATACCTCGGCTGCCCCGAAAACACACTTTGAGGTATTTACCAAGATACCGTATTGCTTCATTCGCTCAAAAAGTTGCCTCAGATGGGTCTCATGTTCTGCCTCATTTTGGGAGAACACTAAAAAGTCGTCGAGGTATGAATAACAGAAGTCTAGTCCCCTTGTCATCTCATCAACGAACCTTTGAAAGGTTTGGCCTGCGTTCCTGAGACCGAATGTCATGAAAGGAAACTCGAACAGGCCAAACGGGGTAGTGATGGCGGTTTTCTGAATATCTTCCTCGAAAACTGGTATTTGGTTATAAGCCTTCACCAAATCGATTGTGGAGAATACATTACAACCTGAAATACTGTGAGCAAAATCATGGATGTGTCGTATTGGGTACCTGTCAGGTATTGTGCGCGCATTTAAAGCACGGTAATCTCCACAAGGTCGCCAACTGTTGTCCTTCTTGGGTGCTAGATGCAGTGCTGATGCCCAAGGACTCTCGGAGGGACGTGCAACGCCGCTGTCCATCATCAGCTGGAACTCTTTACGCGCGATCTTCAGTTTGTCTGGAGCCAACCTGCGAGGAGCACAAAAAATAGGGGGCCCTGGGGTGGTGCGGATGTGGTGCACTGTGTTATGGCGTGAGGTGTGAAGTGTCCCTGAAGGCCGGGTGATATCGGGATATTCGTTGAGAATTGAATGGTATCGTGAATCACCAGTCGAAACCTTAACTGACAAAACAGATTTAGAAATGCTATTTATCTTTGCAATAGTGCACAGTGAGGTGGTGTTATCAATTAAACAGCGATTGCGAATATCTACAACTAAATTATAAAATCTTAAAAAATCTACTCCAATTATAGGCTTGGTTACATTAGCAACAACAAAATTCCAATTAAAATTACGTCTAAGTCCTAAATCTAAGTTTAAATGCAAGAAACCGTAAGTGTCAATAATGCTTCCATTAGCGGCCGACAACTGGTACGTCGATTTTGGTCGTCGTTCGCGAAGTGCAGTCACTGGATACACGCAGAGGTCGCTACCGGTGTCTACCAGAAATTGGGCTTTAGTAGCGCGATCTGAGACGAACAGGCGACCACTGGATGATGGGCAATCGTTCGTCGCCATTACCGACTGCCTTGATCGTTTCCCGCTAATCCGTAGTCACAGGGCTTAATGCAGTTGGTCGCCTTTGACCCGAACTTGTAGTGGTACCAGCATACAGGGAATTTCCGGTAATTTGAGTTGGATCTGGACGCTGATCGGAACCGAGGATTTTCTTTCGAACGGTGTCGCAGCCGGGGCTCGCGCTCGCGACGGCTGACCTGAAGCGTGAGACTCTGTACAGCTTGCTTCAGCTCCGCTATTTCCAAAGCCATGGTCTCCATTGAACTCGATGATGCTGAGGGTGTGGAAGCGACAGCGACGTGTCTGGTTGGTGTCACTAAATCCTGTACTCTGTCAGCCAAGTCCGCCAGTGCTTCCAATGGAGAGGAAGGTTGTGATGCCAATAACGCCTGTATGTTGTTCGGAAGACGGCTGCTCCAAATGGTGCGGATGAAGTCTTCCGGCACCTCAGATCCAGCTAAGCTACGCAGGTGTCTCAGAAACTGAGACGGTTTCCTATCACCGAGCTCTTCATGAGTAAGTAGCTGGTGCACTTTCTTCTCTTTGGATGCCGTCAACCGCTTGATGAGCTCAAATTTTAACTTCCCATACTTATCATTTTCTGGCGGAGAAATTATTACATCCTTTACCTCTTTTGAAAATTGTGGGTCCAAATGTCTTATAATATAATTAAATTTTGTGACATCTGATGTAATTCCTGATATTGCAAACTGGCCTTCCACCTGAGCAAACCATATCTCGGGTTCTTCCGACCAAAACGGTGGTATTCGGGCACCGATACGACAAATGTCGGATGGTATGGAGACGCGTTTCCTGCGTTGTCGGCGATCGGAGCGTTCGACATTTTGAGACGCTGTGGTTTTCGCCGAATCACTACTGTCGCTCATTGTGTGAAATAATCGTATACAATGTTCGTACGGGGTCACCAGTTTGGGGTTGAAATGATTATGACACCCAAATAAAACAATAAAGTTTTACTCACACTTTTTACTTCCTTGTATGCACACAGTTATTTAAGAGCGATACATTTTGCCACACAAAATCAATGAAGGATAATATAAGACTTCTCAACATAGACACCGAACATAAATTGCATGAAGATATTCGAAAGAAACTTAAATTAACTGATAAATTAAAGAGCAAGTGTTTTCGTGCACTTCGTGTTTTTATCTCAAGTCTCTTAACTTGGCGCGCTGCCTGTCGTCCACGATCGGTTCTCCTCGGTGGTCGTCGCACGGTCCGCGCTACTGCGCATGCGTGCGCCGCCGATGCAAGGGTCCGATAAGGGCGCGCGGACGATATTGAAAATATGTATATGAGTTTTTGTGATAAATAATATTAATTAATAAATAATAACAAATATTAATTATGTACAGAATATATATGTATATATAAATATTAATGATGTACAGAATAAGATGTGTAGGTGTAGCCCACATAATCATTCGCAACCTTTTCTAAGTTTCAGATTAAACTTATGTAACTTAATAGTATTGTCACAACTAACAAAAGGATGTAATAATTGCAAACCTGGAATCTTGGGCATTTGGAATGCGCCCAAATATATTTTTCGCATAAACGGAATGCCGGGATTAATATTTTGTACCCTCGCATTACCTCATTTCCATAGGCTTTGTTCGCTGGCGGTAATTAACGAGGGGCGGTAATCGTTTTACCGGACAGATGTAAATACGGCTTAATTGGCAAGTTCAAATTATTCGGTTTGATTTCCTTTAGTATTGACCGGCGGCGGGCCTCCGCTTGATTTCAGCGTTGCGGGCGCCTGCTCTTGACGTCAACGTAGAAATGGTAAGGCACCTTACAATTAAAAATAATAATGCCTTGTGTAGATTTGCACTTAAGATCTTAATTAGTTTTTTCTAGATTATGAATTGTTAAGAATGGTGTCTATTTAAATAAAAAAATTTGGTTCACAGAATATTTGTGTTGCATTCCATGCGTATCGCAGATTCTTTTAGAAATAAGAAAACCTTTTTACGATTTGCTTTTATACTATTTTTCTATTCCTTGTAAAGTGACAACTTATAAAATAGTTTTAGTTTTTATTATCTTTAATTTTTTTTTTCGCACTGGCGTCTCTTCCCTTTCAATACAAAATCTCACACACCTGTGATGGGTTGGCTGGCAGAGATCTCTATTAGAGATAAGTCCTCCTATGCATTATTTTGTTAATTAAGACCTGTATTTATGTTTATTGGTGCAATAAAGAGTTTAATAAATTGTTAAAAAAGCATAGTTCTGTTTATAGAGGTTATAATGAACACTGTACTATAACAACCTTACTTATGGACGCCAGCGATATGCGGATCTGCAAATCCCTTATTTATAACATAATCTCAGCGAAATATCAAAGCGAATGCACTTGTAACGGGGCCGCGTGTACCGGGCTCCACGTGCTACATCTCCGCGCTATGACGATCAAAATCCGTTTGTTACAATCTGTTTATGATGCTGCGCGGCCAGCTGCTCCAGTGATCTCAAGCGCTCGTTACTTTTCGCTGTAAAAAATAACTATTATGTACACGACGGAATGAAACTAAACTTTTGGTAGCAATAATTTCTGTCTTGTACTGAGTTTATTTGAATTGTGATGTAGTTACGAAAGTATCACAAGGTTTATTTTACCTTGATTCTTACGTTAATAGAGGAAAATATGGCACGACAACAAATGCCCGTGTTTATCGCAAAAATATATACTTTACTACAATAAAAATACCCTAACAAGATCATAATAATTTCGTATGTTTCTATACGAGCCCAACAAGACGTTAGACGCTTCAAATATAATGATATTTATTGCTGTTACTAATATTACCTTGTTAAGGCAATCAAGTTCAAATTTATTATTAACACTAACATATTATATTCAGGCAGGATAATTAGAAATTATGAAATAAGAGAACAACGTGTTTATATATAGGTTTATTAGTCAGCGTGATATTGTCTAGCATGAACAGACGGATGGGTGAATTGACACAATACTCCCAGACGCAATATCTGCGGTTAAATTGATCCCGGAGCTCGCCGTGTTTGCCGCCGCTGCTCCGGAGCCGGCGCTGGACATCTTTAATTAATCCCCACGTGCGAGTTGCTCCGGGGCGTCGTGCTATACCACTAGTTGGTACAAGTCTCAAACCATTTCAATCTTAGCATTTTACTACACACCTGTGAGCTGCAGCATGCCAACCGTTCATTAGCTACACGAGGTAAAGAAACTCAGCAACTTTAATTTTCTTTTCACACTTTTTTACAAAATCACTAGGTCAAAAGCTACTAGGTTATAAATAACGAGTTCTAGGAAATAAATCACATTACAAATTCAGGGATAGCTAATTGAGAGCGAATTCAAAAAGTTGTTGTAACTACGTAAATACATATTTGGTAGAGCGTTAAGTGCAGTCGGAGGATCTTATGTAGGCCATGGTTAACAAACTATACTCGTATACAGGTTAGTACTGTGGTAACAACATTCGCCATGACAAATTTACCAATCCCAGCCCCAGAACCCAACAGATTTTACGATCAAGCAGACACATGCATGTGTAAGACCACTATAGTCACTTTGACACAAAAGTGGCAAGTATTGTGTTAGCTGTGACGAGCCGCGACACGCGATTTGTTCACTGTCATATGCGAACAGCCGCTACGGCTGTGCCGCGGGCGGCAAGTACGGCCAGTACTGCTGGGCCACCAGAATCTCACTCTAGTGAAGAAATGTCTATTATTGTGAACACTTACTGTTTTTGAAACGTACTCGTGAAGGAGATAGCTGCTTCGATCCTGATTACCTTTTAGTAGGTATATCACTGAATTTGAATAACACCGCTACATGACTGTAGACGCTGCTATATAGACAACACAACACAGTGATTTATTGAATGGTCTGCGCCTTCGTAGCACGTGGGTGTAGGTCCTAGGACTCCTACGTCTGGTCGTGCGCACAAAATTCAATGATAAGACAACTATGTCCTTTCTGTTCTCTTTTAGTACTCATGAGTGGACTGTAAAATTGTGAGATATAAAGTCCTTCAAGCCTATTAAATAAATATTGTAATGAATTCCGTTTGCGCATTACATCGCGCTGTAAAATGAACCCGTTATTAACTTTGCCAATTATTCATTACCCGTCGCATTGCGCGGCTGCTCTTTACTTTTATTCTGTCTTTTCCTTTGAACTTGAACGTGATCCATAATGAATAATCCAAAATATTATAATCCTTCCTAGTAATGAAGTGCTATAAATAAATCAGGTATTCGTATCCCGTGTCTGGAGGCGCCTGTAAGAATGTGGGCTGCGTTGTAGCGTGCCGTTTGATATCCATCGCTGATGAGGATCCGTCGTCAATCCCCCCCCCCCCCCCCCCCACATCAAAGGTACGTTACCCGACGTGTGCGAATATGCCCCATTAATTAAGATACCATAAGGCCTCACACGCGCTAGCTCAGCGAAGAAGCAACTTGCCGAATTTGGTTATAAAAACTCTGAAACAACGTATTCATATTATCTGCATGAGACACTAAACTACATTTACTACAATTTCCTTAAGCACTACAACGACTTTCATCCAGAAGTTAAACCTCGTTCGATACATGTCATTTAGACAGAACTCATGGGACTTGTGTAATGTTACTGGTGATAGTATTTTCAAAACAGCGGTTTGAAAATAAGTTACGAGTATCTCGTGCAACTCTAGTAAACGCAGCGTGGTAGTTGTGGCGGCTCAGTTCCCGGGGATAAGTCTGGATTACTTCTGAAATGCCACGTTATTGTTCCAGCTATTTTAGACAAAGCCAGCTTAGTTGCGATTTAATGTAAGTAGCAGCGGCAAGCGTCTGGTGGAACAATCGCGCCGGAAATCGTTGAAATCCACCTGCACCACGGAGCTTGGAACACCTCAAGATGAACACGGCGATGTTAATAGCTGAAGCATTATTTTGCTGAAATATAGTCCTCAGCCTATATACGTCCCACTGTTAAACTTTCCTCGTGGACTAACACATAAGGAGGATGGGCCATAACACCACCACGCTGGCCCAAAGCGGGTTGGTAAAAATATCTTTTTTTTCATAATATACATATACAATACACATGGCGATATGTGTATTGGTGATATGTATACCCACATTTCGCCTGATATGTTAAATATAAAAAAATACATTTTCAGGAAATATATACGAGCACGGCACCCGCCTACTTCAACCCGCCGGCGCCGGTCAGCCGCCGCCGCGGCCGCTCTCAACATACAACACCAATTATATTCAATATAAGAGTGCGGGCTCGTAACATACGTAATAGGAAAAGAAAAGGTTCCCAAAGCGCTCACTACAAATTACGCATTGTGCTGACAGAGAAGCGAACCTTTCTCGGCGCCTTGCCGAGCCTCTATTATTTTTCAATAATAAGCAAAGTTTTTTGCCCGTGGCACGCGGGTTATGGCCTCTTTGATATTATAATCGGATTTTTTATTATTAAATCGAAATATTTCTGTCACTTCCGTGTCAATTTTGATGATATTGAGGAGTAAGAAGGACTAACTTTGTTCAATACGAGAGAGGGACTTCTGCCATAAAGATTGCTGCAATGCATCTAATAGGCAGTTAAAAAAAATTTCATTCGTACAAAAAGGTACAAAGTATTCCCATTACTGTGTTCCGATTTGTCACATTATCATATCACTAAAATCTTGTCCGCAAAATAAAAAAAAAATACTTTAAACCTTATAATGATAAGGTATGTACATACTAAAATCGTCATATATTTTTGCCGGTGACAGTAATTACTATGAAAGTATTGTACAACTTTACACGCCTAACGTCATAATAATTCAATAAAATATATCTAGACTAACAATTTCTCAAAGACTTGAGTCCGAGCTGCGCCTACGAGCTAACGACAACATTAGATCCAGAAACATTTAGCTGGCAAACACTATTACTTACGTTTTCACTAGACAAAGGAAAAACAAACAAAAAAGTCTTTTGTATTAGAAATGGGAATTTTCTCATTTATCTTAGTTTTTCTTTCAAAGCGATTACTCAGGAACTTGGTAGATAAATGTGCTACAGTTCCTGAATAGTGAATTCAATTATAGTCTCAAAGATTACCACAATCTGAATAGCACTGAAAAGGTGACATTTGCGTTTTATTAGTAATTCAGTTAGAACTCTCTCGACCTTCTCACCACCTTATTATCACGTCCGTATCCCCAAAGGGGTAGGCAGAGGTGTAGTACACACCCATACTTGGCTTGTAATTTTGTTTAGGGAAATCAACAATGTTGTCAACGATATTGTTTCAATTAAGCGGTAGTGGTAAGGAACCGTCAGATTTCGCCTTGTCGTCATAAAAACGTTGACTTAACTTTATGCGCACGTCTGTGCCCAGAAGTTAAATTCAATGTTTGTCTGATAAACGAAGAACCATCTTTTTCAATAAATCGACAAACTTTTGTGCGACAGATTCTTAGATAATTTCTTTCGCCTGTAGCGAGTTTTGTGATGGGCGCGGTTCTAATATAATGTAATCAATGCATGTTTTTTTGGCCACAGATTTATGATAAAAATGCGTTTTATCTAATGAGGAGTTCGTAGTTTCCGGCCTGGCAGTAGTAGTGGCTCATGTTTGTGTGATGACAGTCATTACATAATGTAATGATGACATCAGCATGTAATTTATTAACGCCCCCGACATTCGTATGCATATTTATCTAAAGTACATTTTTGGCTAACATGAAAAGGAAGCGTTATTAAAAATAAAATCCCGGGATTTCGGGATTTCATAACTAATCAGATGCATATTTAATTAACTTTAAATTGTAGGCTACAATTTGATGAAGGGTGTAAAAGGTTATGTAAAAAAAATATAACAAAAAACACAATTTTATTTTCTTATTTATCCATTACAAAATATTTATTAATTTTCGATAAAATAAAAAAGTGCTTTCCACAATAGTTAACACATCTCAACTCTAGGTAAATTTGCATCCGAATATCCTATTTCTAGAAATAATATATCCACCGCAATCAGATTTTAAGATTTGTATTTGTTTTAAGAATTAACGACCTCCGTGGTCGAGTGGTTCGTACGCCGGTCTCATGACATCGCTATCCGTTACACAAGCAGCTTTAGTTGCTTAACATGGACTAGTTATTTAAAATAAATATTTGAATTTGCATGCTGTTGTTGATTGATGGCTGAGTTGGTGAAAGTTATTTCATAATTCCATCTCCCACCTCCCATTGTACCCCATTCAAATGCAAATAAACGATTCTGATTCCTAGCGTATTTTGTATTCGAGTCATGGCTATTTATGTACGAGTAATTGTGGACCAGTATTTATGGACAAGTATTTCCATAAAACATACTTGCCTTTTTATAATGCTATTATCCTACTATGTATATCAGCTATATGTTACCTAAGATCCAATATAACAAGACAGTGCTTATTCTGAACTTTAAATTAGGCTTAGTCCTCCCTTGCAAACATTGTGTTTACCATGAAGTTGTAAAATTTTTCAATTGCAATAAAGAGTATATATACAATTAGCCTAATCTAAGTTAAAAATAAGCACCGTCTTGTGAAGAAAAGGAAACGAACAAAATATATTAAACTGTAACACAAGCGTGTTGCTGTGTGCAAATAGAAACTAAGAGCTAGCACTTTCATTGCCGGTGAACTTGCGTCGCCCGAGTGCGGCGGACACTTTATTCGGACACTGCAAAAGTTTTCTATTGGCGGGAGCTACGAAGCTAGCGGGGTCGCTACGCGCGGCCTCCTACATATTCTTTTTAAGCCCGAAACTTTATTTGATGGATGGGACTGTGTGTGACTGTTTGCGTTTAATATCGGTCCCGTTCGTTTTTGCTATTTATTGCGAGAGGCCTGTTGACCGACGGGCTGCGAGTCGTGCGCGCTCTGTCTCTCCCTTCGTGACTGACAGTGACAGACAGTCAATCCGAAGGCCCATGATCTAGTCTCGCGGAAAACTTTTTGTGCTGAATTGGGTTTCTGGTTAAATATACCGTGTATTTGTTAGGAGGTGGTATTCAACTCACCACCACGCTAGTAGGTAGATAAGGTTATTCTAAGATGCAATGTCTTCCACGGAACCAGATGCGCGCGGGGACCGTGATCCAAATGTAAGGCACATTTCTCAGATAGAGATTATAATCTGTATAGACACATGGTTGTAGCGTCTTACTTATTGCTTAGCTATTAAGAATAATATTGAATGACCCCACTGTTATTGGTTATAGATATTCTTCGCAGATCAACCATTTTTCTCTTTACTTCGTGTGTGTATCGTTTTGATGTAGTCATAGCGATTACAATATCAGGCTAGAGTAATTGAATAGCGCTAACACGAACACGGGGAGACGTATTTTTCAAACACGCTTCCTAGTCCGCGGTGTTCGCCGTCGCTACACACGCCCACCGATAAACAATGTTAACAATTCGACGTGAAGTAGAAACTATAAAACCGTAACCTGCACTCGCCCCGTTCGATCGCGCCAATGCTGTGATTCCGACCGTTTATTTCCTTTCTGACTTTTTAGTGCACATGGCTGGGGAATGTTTATTCATACACCACATACGCTAATTTTAGTACACTTCGTTCGATCAATATTGTGAGGTTTTTGCAGTTATTTGCTATTTTTGCCGTAGCAGCAGGCCGTCTTAGGACAGACACCGGTCCACTATAGTTACAGTCGACTCTAAAAAATATGACGTAACCACTTTTGACAGTATATGACTCATATTGGAAGGAAATAAAGATTGTCACCTTTTTGTATACACGTTTTTGTACTCGACTGTGCTCAACCGCCTCCCTACTGACCAAACCCTCCATATTAACTAAGGTAATGATTCCTTACTTTGCAAACAAAATACACTTATTATTAGAATCCAATTGTTAGGTGCGTATACCGCGATACCTCCGCGATTAGGCGGTGGTCTCGCCCCGCGAGCGCATGCCGGTAATAGATCTAATAACGCCGCGCGGAGACACGTCGCTTTTTATGCGTCGTCTTAACTTTGAGAGTTACCTACAAGTTAAAAGTATTTTAATACCGCACTCGCTCCAATATGTCGTTGCTTGCGGCATTGCTTTTAAAAATTTGTTACACGAACATTTTGTAAGAGCTAAGAGCATGGAAAATTGGTTTCTTCATTGCTTTCTTATTAAGTTTCAACAACATTACAAAAGTTTAATATAAAAAGCAATTATATAATCAAGGGACGCCCTGCAGCAAGATGGTGTCACTTTATTCGTAGTAGTCTAGAGTAAGCTGGGTTTCATAAACTATAGAAAACATGAAACATGTCTCAGGTGTCTTTATTAAGACAAAAGTTGTAACTATTACACGACTAGAGTTTTCACTGATGTATTGCATTGTAAATAACAGGAATATCACGTAATAGAAAAATGTTGTTTTTTCTGTGACGTGGGTATTACTCTCACAGTAAACAGAACTGGAGTAGCCTTTGTCTAACATTCCCCTCTGCCAAATGCACAAGCATCGGATGCTTGCACGTTTAATAAAACTAGTTGAGCCGCCATTTTGACAGCCATAACATTGTAAACGTTGCGGCGAACAGAGCTCCCGCAAAAATGCCTGCCTGTGCTGTTTTTTGTTGTAAAAATAAATAGAAAACATCGAGTATGCTAAAAGATGGTGTCACCTTTTATTTGTAGTGGTAACCTCACCCCCCGCAAGAAATGGCAGAAAAAAATGTTTGAGAAATTGACTAATAGCTACTCCAGTTCTGTTTACTCTGAGGTATTACTTCAATATTAACTACCTACGAATCCGTAGATAAGTGAAAAATTCCTATAATTTAGTAGCGTCATGAGCACGCAGCACGCGACAACAATGTGTCTGCTGTCGAGATGCTGCTGATAGCCGCCGCGACTGTGCTCGAGCCATTGTGCGATCACACGTCTTATCGAGCACGCGTAAACCCGGACTTAACCCCTCAGTTAAGTGCTCGCTTATGCAAACCGCTTACTCCGCTTGCCAAAACTGCTGCCTCTATAATAGCCCGAGATGCCACCGGCTGAGTTATAGGGGTGCCAGTATATTTTAATTACGAGTGTGCTCAGCAAGATTTATCTACAATGACGTTTTAAACGTTATATCAGCGCTCGCTGATATATACGTACTACTTACCTAGTTATTCTCCAGTCTAGGCCATGACGCATACCAACTTATTACTGTCATCTCGGAATTCGCTGCAAACGAATGTATGACCATCAATCCATCAGGCCATTGGAATCGTTCTTTACCGCGAATGGGCATTGCCGCTATCGTGTACGTATGAACCCACGCTTGTCCCCCGCTCGTCGATGTGTACAGTGAACTAGAGTGACGTCGCTCGCGTCGTAATTGAACCGCTCGGCAGCGGCCGCCCGCGCTGGGCCATCCCAAACATTTATAGGCTTATTATTTTCGTAAAGTAATATATTTTATTACTTTCGATGGTCCCGGCTCGGCCCCAAATACACTAAAATGATGGACATGAACAAGACAAACATGTACTCACTAACGGCCAAACGGGTAATGTGATTTATTTCCTGAGTCACTTAGTGTGCAATGAATATTTGATTTTTTGTATTTGACCTATTGGGCCTGATAGTTTTATTCGAGATGTCGCCAGCTCCTATTCCAAGTTGGAGTCACATTTGTGGCAGACGTTTTTGTGATTCATTCGAGATTTGTTAGAGTAATTTGCCTATAACTGAAAATATTGTTTCATATAATCAAAATCTGTGTATCATAAATATATCTATGTATCATTAGATTATTATTAGATTCACAAGTTTTATAATGCCTGCTTTCGGATGGATCGAGAGAATTAAAATAAACATAATAACACACCTATCTCAATAATGAGGAATATAAATCTGTCAGCAGTGAGTGACGTCACGAGCAGCAACCAGGCGGGTGTTTATATCAGTCATGCGCAGCGTCAGATCAGTTATTTTTTCCTTCGATCCCATGAAGCAACGTTTACTTCAACGGGAACATTCCTGAAAAACAAATGAAGTATTCAAATGTCAATTAAACACGTCGAGTGCTCCGCAAATGTCGCGCTATTTCTGCGCGCGTTGCGCAACGCGGCGGCGGCTGCTGCGGGCGAGCGCCGGCGCACTGCACACATCAATGTAAACAGCGTTGTTATGTCATTATTTTGCTGTTGTCGGTATAACACTAAGGGGTATTGTTATACCTATACATTTAGGTACAACGTAGACAACACACTTTCGACGTCCGTGGTCGAATGGTCTGTACGCCGTTCTCAAGGCGTCACCATCTTTAGAGGTTCTGGGTTCGATCCCCGTTGGGGGCAAATGTTTGGGTGATGAATTTCGCGGATATACTTAAGTATGTTCTATTTTCACAGACACTAAAGTCTGTTACGTATAGTTTGTCATCTGCGCTGCACCTTATGCATATTTTCTATTATCTATAATAGATTTTAAGGCACGGTTCAATACTTTATACAATTATTATAATCTTTGTTGTGCTGGTTTTAGAATTCAAACAAAGAAAATTTATTTCAAAAAATTAAATTGTCATGTTTTATTATGTACCTTCAAGTATTTAATTTGTTGTATATTTATCGATAACTAAGATCGCAAAAAACATGTAAAACGTATAAAACCCACAACAAGAGTACACTAAGTGTTGCTGTACCCGGTCGAGGCGCGCCGACATGTAACTAAATTGGAATGTAATTTTAATCCGTCCAAAGCCCGCGCTCGTGGCCGCCGCGCGTCGACGCTCGCGCAATAAGTATAAATTCGTCGTTGTTGTTTTCGTATAAATACTGATGACTGTTAAGCCTTATTGTGCAAGCTTTTTATTTAATTTTTATTTTAATTGAGTTACCAAAGCACCATCGATAATGTATTGTCAATGTCAAGGCATACCGAGCGATCAAGTGCCGTCAGTCTTGAAGTTCAAGTAATGAGCTCGCTGCTCATAATAGGGTAAACTAATTCGGGAGTTGAATTAAGTAAATTTTTGATTAAAATGAAGGTTTTTTAAATTTTATTTAGTTATTATAGAGCGCCATTAACATGAAAGAAGTATTGGTTGGTTCTCAATTGATTTAGTTAAAATATTAATTAAAATAGTGTTCGTTCAGGTCACGCGTCACAGTGCCTGAAGGTTGTCGCGCTAAACGACGCCCGGAAATGAACGGCGCGAGGCGGCGACTGCGCCAGACGTGTTACACTTAACTAAATGTTTCAATCATCATCGCCTGTCCGAGCACAACCGAACAAACTCATAACCAGGATAAACATGAGAACGATCCGACTTATTTAATATTAACGGCGCGACCTACATCTGTTCGTTTTTATGCAAGACCGCGTTGACTCGTATGACAGACAAACATCCGTAAAGGAATTTATTTTTATTTTACAGTGCTTGTGTATATTTTAATCTAAATTTGAATTTATGTAATACTAATTGAGATGCTACACAAATGAATTTAAAGTAAATGTAAGTAACTTAAAATATAACAGTGTTGTTCGATTATAAATTGCCGTTTATTGGTTGATAAATGATCATTTTGACGAAAACAAATTATGAATTGCATTCTTTACAATGTTTTATTTATATGATAATTTGATTCGATACAAATCTTTTGGCTCTTCTGAAAAAGAGCCAAGGCAGGCGACCTTGGCCTTATTTCTCTCGGCTTCGTGTAAAAAACATCAAAACATTACGCAGGTTTGCAGCACAGGGAGCGTGCGAGCTAAAATACAAGAACAAAATAATACTTTTCCATAGATAAACACAAGCCGAGCTATCTATAGAACAAGTACTGAAGCCATCATCATTCGGCAAGTACACAGTACGTTTGTATTCAGTAAACGTTACTTGGATGAAGTGCTCGTAAAATCTGCCGTAATTTGCGTACTCACAGGATTAGGCCGTGGAGGGTCTCAGGGGGAGCACCTCCCTAAGAGGAGGGGCGGGGGGGGGGGGGGAGCAACAAGTGGCGCTCGCGGCCGGGGCCGGCGGCGGACAAGCGCCTCGGTTATGGCCACCATAATAGCATGTTGTAATACATTTTACGTTACGTCGTAACACGCCCTGAGCCCATCGGAAGCAACAAGCAAGCCCCTTCGTACACAACTGAAGCTAGATTATTCGGAAACTTTTTTGCTTGTGTTGGAGTTGCTATTCATGGATGTAATTTAACCAACCTTCTTGGCACACTTCCAGCAATGGACTGTTTTTAGTCATAGATTTATACCAATTTTTTTACTGACCAACCGATTCCAAAAATTCTTTTTTTGTTTGAAGGGCTTACTTCTAAGCTCTGCAAGTTATTTGCGACTTAAAAATTCATCTAAAGAGCAGTGGAGAGAACTATAGTTTCTCTGCATGATCAAATCAGGAATTAGAAGTATCGCTGGCAACTAAGACAACCGACATCTTTTACGTTGTGAGCAGCGGAGTACTGGCTGATTATAATAATAATAATGATGATTATATATTTTTTTTTATAAAATAAATCAGCAATGGGTCAACTCCACCTTATAGTAAGAAGTTGGAGAGTAAATGTTTACACTGTTATTCAAAACACATGACAATCAGCTGCATAAGCATTATTTAATTTAGCAACTAATTAAACCTTTAATCATTGCTAATAATTTTGTATTAATTCATAAAACTGTTTTAATAACTAAAGCACTATTTAATTGTATCTTTTACTTTGACAGCCCACTCAGTATAAAACATAAACTTCATACGTATACTAGTATACTACACGTAGACTGAGCCAAAACCAAAATTCAGCATATCGATCGACCGTCCAGCGCTGAGATAAGACTTATATTTGAGGAGACAGAGGCTGCGAGCCGGTGGAGAGGGTGCTGCCCACGTCAGTGTGTCCCTCTTTGACAATTGCCATGATTCGGTTTGGACGAAAGCCGAACTGTTATGTAGCTTTTTTACGAATTTAGTGAGATATTTAACGTCTTTAAAAGTACCTTTTTGCAAAATAAATAATAAACTTATCGTTCTGTCAAAAATTACAAAATCATATTTTTCGGTAACTTATTGCTGGGTTTTATTTATGTTTATTAAAACAACATATAAATTATAATACCATAAAATTATGGTCATACTAAAGTGTCATAATAGAGTGGGATATAGACATTGTTTTTATTTCCTGCACCGGCTCGTTTTTGAAATGAATATCTGTCGTTGGCGCCTTGTCTGTCAAATATCAGCTGTCTATTATCATTATGCCCTCATTGTGGTAATTATTATTAGCATTTTTTATCTTTTTCCTGAGGTTCATTAATTTGAGAGCTTTGTCACATCATAGTTTAGCGTTTATTGAATTCATATTTTCTTGAACATTGATAAAAACTCATAAAACTTGCTTAAAATATAAATAGCGTTTACTCTTATTAGAATTGGCGTCACAGATATATGTTAGCTTAAAATGTAGTCAAATGTCGATGGAGGCGAGCTCACGCTACGGAAAAGTTTTTGCGACTTGTGGAAACTGTAGACAGCGTTACGAGATGCTACGAAGATGCTACGGCTGCTGCGACTCCAGCAATAAAATTAAAGGTTGTTTCTATTTTATTTAAATTTATTTTGAATATATTATACAGTTTCACTACGTGAGATGTGTATAAATAGAGAAGGTTACAGTCGAACGCTCTTTACCTACATAGTGTTGAAAATTTGACAGATAAAAACCTGTCCTCCATACTACAGACGGGGACTGAACTGGTGACCTTTCGTTTTCTCAATTCGACTATGGTTGACTTTCCACGTTATTAAAACATAAATACAAAGATACTCAAATATTAATTATGTAAATTAAGGACCGACTGACATCGCTAACAATAATAAATAAATAAATAATAATAAAACAAAACCAAAGCTACAATGTAAATGCTAAACGGTAATCATAATATTATTATGTTCCCTCATTAGCAATATACACAGCTTCGCGGTCGCCGCGTCACACATTAATAACATAGCTATGATGAATGGCGTCCGCGAGCAGCGCGTGCGCATCTGTCATCGACGACTGCGACGCCCCCCGCCCCGCGGCCCTACACCCCGGGGCCCCCGCGGCCGAGTGACTGATAGCTGCCACGAGCGATGACAGCTGTTTGCTGTTGCCAGATGCCACAAGCGAATTATGCTCAGCTCAGTGTCTTGGTGATACAGATCACACACTGGCATTCTAATACAATTGTGGTCACAATGCATTTTTTTCGTTTTACACAATTTTCATGATCTAATTTCAAATCATGCATCGCCAAGCATGTATCTAGACTGTAATGAAACAAGATGAAATAAAAAAATATATATAAGAACCGTATCAAGTGGAAATGAATAATCTTTTATTACCCTTACGCGAAAAGGGTGTATAATATAAATAAATATATACAAGGTGTCCATGAAATAGTACGACATACTGCAGGAGGTGATAGCTGGGATCAATACCTACCAAAATAAAACAATTTATGTTTAGCGAAATTTTGTGGTTTTACAGTTATACAAAACTTTATGAAATATAGAAAAATCTCTACCCTGAAACGGATTATTTAGCATATCTCAGAGATACTTTTCTGGTTTTTTTTTACATCAATTTATTTGTGAATAGTAATTCTCGACCCATTGATAGGTCTTTCAATTATGGAAAACAAGTATATTTTCAAGAAAAAAAATGGTTTTGTTGAAAGCGAGCTTCACAGAGAGATCCCGTCCTCTATCGCAACACTTTCGTCCATAAATCTCCGCTTGTAATAACATTCCTCCGGCGGGAGTCACCATTTAAATTATTCACGTGGTCCGTGCGGGCGCGGGCTGTTTTTTGTACAGAATATACGGATGCTATCTGTATCTCACCTGAGCTGAGCCGGGTTATAATGACTTTCTCGTCTTGACGAATAGCGCAAGTAAATTAGATTCCTGAGACTGATCGACTACCGATAACACTTATTGAACAGAATACACAGCAGGAATTATTACACCTGCGACCTGCCAAGTAAACAAACGACTTCAATAAATTTAAGTTATTTGTGAAGGATAAAACTACATTATACAAAATTTCAAATAAAAAAGATATTTGTTTAGAATAAAATAAGACTATATCAGATATAGAATAGGCATGTAAAAACTATTACAATATTCGTGAATCCAGAATTTTTGCCGTTCACTAGCAGGCAGTCCTAATCCTGGTAAAAAAGTAGCTAAGATTTCAACTATTATCGCCATCGCAACATCGTTATAAAGTGTTGTAAACCACAACCTGCCTCAAAATCAGCGATGAATGAAGACAATTATGAAAGCAACGCTGTATTCGGCTCTGCTTTCATCTTATTCAGTCTTTATTCATGTACAGAACTCAACGAATCGCAGCAGTCGACCCACCGACGACGGCGGGTTTCAGCTTGCATGATGGATGAGACAGGCCGAGAGCTAACACTACTCTTATTAAAACAACTTTTATTGGGTCCAGTTATGAGTTCAGGCGCAAAAGGCACAACTAAAATAATGGTTCAAAGTACATTACACAGAAATACTTTAAAATCTTGACAATATTAAAATAATCGAATACAATAAATGTTTTTTTTAATTGTACCATATCACAAACTTCTGGGGGTGTGTATTATTTATTATCACAAGTTATAACAATATTTACAAAATGTATACGGATGTGCGGGTAGTAATCAGCGTCCGAGACCCTTATTTTTGAGCGCATTCCTAATTCAAACACAGCCAGAAGTGGTCCGTAAAGAGTTGTTGGGCTTCCGGCGGTAATGCCCCGGACCACTCGAGAGAACCTCTCTCCACTCACATAAAAAGGTTCATATGTTGTCCACATACTTTTGTAAGTACATACTCTATGGATGATCCTTTAAATGAGCATCAGTTTTAGAAGTATATTCAGGAAAAAGGTTACATACTAATCACACAGAGCTTTTATTTATTTTACTGAACGACCAGTCATTAATATAATAAATAATTTGACTCAAAAGAACGAGAACTAACGTATTCATTAAGGAGACCGCAACATCTCTTATTATTATTTAGAAATTTTAAAGTAGAGTTGAAGTATTCCAACAAAGTCAGAAAGAATTAAAATAGTGAAGATCACATATAAGAACTGTGGAAAAATTATCGCTGGACACGATGCGGTCAGTTTATCGGCATTGCACTGCAGATAAAAACTGTTAGTACTAGGTTAAATGTAAATTTTCTGACAATGTAAAGTTTATACCAAAAGAATCCGTAAACTAATGTTCGTTTTCAAACGCTTGAGATCTGCAACTGACTTAAAGTTACTCAAAACTATGTCAGTCATCTAAAAAGTACATGTTGGGTATCGAGAGGGCTCAAAGAGCAGTATTAAAAGTAATGTCGTTTAAGTCATTTAGATATCCAACCTCAAAACTGTATACAGAGATTAAGGTACTAACGATAAGACAGTTATTTATATTGCATACAATCTTATACACATATTCAAAAACTGTTTATAGTCCTGACACATTTAAAAACGCTAGAAGAAAAGACATAATTTTGAGATGTAAATCAAAATATTCTCCATTCGCAAAGCACCATCATATTTTTCTTGGACAATTCCTATATAATAAGATAAACCGCATCCTCGACATTTATCCCATGACTCGTTTCAGATGTGAACTGGCAGTTTCAAAGTTCTTACGTTCAAAAACTTATGATGACGTCGATAATATGCTACAGGCATAAAAATAAATGAATGATGTTTAATGGTCCTACTGCTGAAACAGATTCACTTACACCCACACTATTACACTTGCGCGCATACACACACACTAACACTCACAATTCTTCTTAAAATCATAAATTATTTTTAACCTATTTAGATAAAAATTGGTCCATGGTGGCGGGCCAGAGCTCTGTATCACAGGGACACCTAGTACAGGTTCTGTTCTTAGTTAGTACGTTACTACGATAAATAAAAAATCTTTACTCATAGTCAGTAAGTGTATTGTAATTGTGACAGATAAATAAGTGGCTTTTATTATTATTATATTATTTAAAAATAAAAGGGGCTAGTAATGGGGCTAGTTGATTTATTTATTATTTATTTATTTATTTATGATTTCTTATATTAAACTCTGTGGTGTGTCGTCGTTGCAGGTGGAATGCAGTAGCGGCAGGCAGTAGCAGCAGGCAGTAGCAGCAGGCAGTAGCAGCAGGCAGCAGCGGCAGCGGCAGGCAGCGGCATGCAGGACCCGCAGCGCGCGGAGCACGAGGCGGCGTGCGCGCGAGACAACAACCGCACCGCGCCGCCCGACGGTCACCACCTCACTGCCTTCCCTATGCTTCATCCTATTTATTCTGTTTAGAGCTTGATTACTTCTTCCATTTTCTATCACTTAATACACAATTAATGTATATATATATATATATTTTCCGATTAATTCCACATTCTTTTCTATACTTCAAAATTATCCCATCTATTCGAAAAGTGTCGTTTTGCTCCTTGGTAATTGCGAAAGGATAGATCTTTTCTGTTAAAAACTTAATTAGTGAGCGGAAAAGAGATTTGAAATTAGAACACATATCATTCAAAGTAATCGAACACAGAAATAGAAATTATAAGAAATTATCAAAAATTATCACACATGATACATGTTCTAAATTTAAATCTCATTCCCGCCCTCTAAAATGTTTTTGTTATGTTATAAAATTAATCTGTATAATATATTTTTAATCTGTACCCACACCGGATACTCTCTTGAGTTCCTTACTTGTATCTGTGCTCTTTCTCTTTGTTCGCGCTGAAATAGCTAGCAAGCTAACTGTAACAATTAAACTCCGTTTATCTTAAAAGTGCATATTTTATTAAAACTCAACAGTTTTAAATAGAAAAGAGCTACTTTGCTCCCACTTATCGAGGAAGAAAACGACACTTTTCGAATAGAAGAGATGAAAATGAAATAGTTTGTACTATCTTCAGGCTTGTACTGCGAGGGCACGTTCGACAGCTGGGTGTGCTGGCCGCACACTGCCGCCGGCGCCACCGCCGCCGCGCCCTGCCCCGCCTTCGTGCCCGGCTTCCGGCCCGAGCGTGAGTACCCCGCACCCCGCACCCCGCATCCCTGCCCCGCCTTCGTGCCCGGCTTCCGGCCCGAGCGTGAGTACCCCGCACCCCGCACCCCGCATCCCTGCCCCGCCTTCGTGCCCGGCTTCCGGCCCGAGCGTGAGTACCCCGCACCCCGCACCCCGCATCCCTGCCCCGCCTTCGTGCCCGGCTTCCGGCCCGAGCGTGAGTACCCCGCACCCCGCACCCCGCATCCCTGCCCCGCCTTCGTGCCCGGCTTCCGGCCCGAGCGTGAGTACCCCGCACCCCGCACCCCGCATCCCTGCCCCGCCTTCGTGCCCGGCTTCCGGCCCGAGCGTGAGTACCCCGCACCCCGCACCCCGCATCCCTGCCCCGCCTTCGTGCCCGGCTTCCGGCCCGAGCGTGAGTACCCCGCACCCCGCACCCCGCATCCCTGCCCCGCCTTCGTGCCCGGCTTCCGGCCCGAGCGTGAGTACCCCGCACCCCGCACCCCGCATCCCTGCCCCGCCTTCGTGCCCGGCTTCCGGCCCGAGCGTGAGTACCCCGCACCCCGCACCCCGCATCCCTGCCCCGCCTTCGTGCCCGGCTTCCGGCCCGAGCGTGAGTACCCCGCACCCCGCACCCCGCATCCCTGCCCCGCCTTCGTGCCCGGCTTCCGGCCCGAGCGTGAGTACCCCGCACCCCGCACCCCGCATCCCTGCCCCGCCTTCGTGCCCGGCTTCCGGCCCGAGCGTGAGTACCCCGCTACCCGCACCGCGCTCCTCATCCCGCCAGAACGTGAAATAGGACATGCAGAATGTCGCTATAGCGCGGCTTTCCGCTGCCATAAGGTTATATCGATTGATCTGTTCTTGTATAAGCAGAGACAATAAGACGTATCTTGTTGCAGTTCTGGCGCACAAAGAGTGCACGGAGAACGGCACCTGGTGGAGTCATCCGCAGACCGGCCTGCCCTGGTCCAACTACACCACCTGCTACACGCCTGAGGACGTCGGTATCTCACCATGCGCCCCTCTCTCTCTCTCTCTCCTTATCCTCTCGACTCCTCTGACTCGTGGTCTGGTTGCAGGACGTGAGCGACATCATCGCGGTGTACGAGACGGGCTACAGCATATCGCTGGTGGCGCTCATCATGTCGCTCTGCATACTATTTTACTTCAAGTGAGTACAGGAGAGGCGCAACTAGAAAAATAAAAATATGGTTTTATAGTCGCAGCAGCTGTTCTAAGATAAGGGGCGAAAGGATAGCCCGGTTCGGTTACGCGATGAGGAGGGACGAATATCACATTCTAAGAAGAACGCTGAGCATGGATGTGGACAGACCTAGAATGAACGGAAGACCAAAGAAGCGATGGAATGAATGCGTGAAGAATAATATTAGAATGAAAGATGTCGATGTCGAGCTGACGAGTGATAGAGGAGAATGAAACAAGAAGACGCATCGCGTCGATTCCACCCAGGGCGGGAAAAGGGCAAAAGCCAGAGGTAGAAGCCGTTCTAAGTGCATCGCTGCGTCATGAGTTATCGCCGAGCAGATCGCTGAGTGGCCGGTACGTGTTGCAGGAGCCTGCGGTGCGCGCGCATCACGGTGCACATGAACCTGTTCGCGTCGTTCGCGCTGAACAACGTGGTGTGGCTCGCGTGGTACGCGCTGGTGGTGCGGCGGCCGGCCACGCTGGCGGCGTCGCCCGCGTGGTGCCGCGCGCTCAACGCCGCGCTGCAGTACGCGCTGCTCACCAACTACGCCTGGATGCTGTGCGAGGGGCTCTACCTGCACACCGTGCTCGTGGCCGCCTTCGTGGCCGAGCGCCGCCTCGTGCGGTGGCTGCTAGTCTTGGGTGATTCTATTTCTATGGAGAGCCGATCCGACGGCGAAAGAGAGCAGAGTCCGGAAACGGTCGTAGTCGATGAGACGAAAAATTTCACATCGCCTACCTCCACCCCGTCGGCTCGCATGATGTGTATTCAGGCCTCTTTTGAAGGACCGGGGATTCTAGAAATGTTCTCATGAGAAGCTTCTCTCTCGTGGTGCGCTCGCTTTCGGCGATTGCGCTCTCGGTCCCGGCATTGCGAGTGTGCGATCGCTGTGGCGCTACGTCGATCTCACGAGAGCGCGGTGCGGTGTTGCAGGGTGGGCGGCGCCGCTGCCGCCGGCGGGCGTGCACGCGTGGCGGCGCTGGGCGGGCGGCGAGCCGCTGTGCTGGGCGGACGAGGGCGCGCCGCGGCCGGAGCTGGCGGCGCCGGTGTGCGCGGCCGTGCTGCTGAACGTGGCGTTCCTGTGCAACATCGTGCGCGTGCTGTGCACCAAGCTGCGCGCGGGCGGCGCGGCGGGCGCGCGGCCGTCGGCCACGGCGCTGCACGCGCTGCGCGCCACGTGCCTGCTGGCGCCGCTGCTGGGCCTGCAGTACGCGCTCACGCCGTGCCGCCCGCCGCGCTCGGCGCGCTACTGGCTCGCCTACGAGTACGTGTCGGCGCTCACCACCTCGCTGCAGGGCCTGTGCGTGGCCGTGCTCTACTGCTTCTGCAACGGCGAGGTGCTCGCGCAGCTGCGCCGCCGCTGGCGCGTGCTCACCTTCCGCCCGCGCGCCAACTCCACCACCAACACTACCGTCTCGGTGAGTAACTCCACCACCAACACTACCATCTCGGTGAGTCACTCCACCACCGACACCACCGTCTCGGTGAGTCACTCCACCACCAACACCACCGTCTCGGTGAGTCACTCCACCACCAACACCACCGTCTCGGTGAGTCACTCCACCACCAACACCACCGTCTCGGTGAGTCACTCCACCACCAACACCACCGTCTCGGTGAGTCACTCCACCACCAACACCACCGTCTCGGTGAGTCACTCCACCACCAACACCACCGTCTCGGTGAGTCACTCCACCACCAACACCACCGTCTCGGTGAGTCACTCCACCACCAACACCACCGTCTCGGTGAGTCACTCCACCACCAACACCACCGTCTCGGTGAGTCACTCCACCACCAACACCACCGTCTCGGTGAGTCACTCCACCACCAACACCACCGTCTCGGTGAGTCACTCCACCACCAACACCACCGTCTCGGTGAGTCACTCCACCACCAACACCACCGTCTCGGTGAGTCACTCCTCCACCAACACCACCGTCTCGGTGAGTCACTCCTCCACCAATACCACCGTCTCGGTGAGTCACTCCACCACCAACACCACCGTCTCGGTGAGTCACTCCACCACCAACACCACCGTCTCGGTGAGTCGCTCCGACTCGCGGATCATACGTCGTCTCTTTCCAATTGATAATTCTGAGGTTGGACAGTTCTGAGCGGAACGAATGTGCAGGGATTATGAAATTTTGCCTTGAAATCAGTCGCTTGATATTTCATGCTGTCCAACAACACACCGCAAACTAAAAATTGCAGTCAGTTGATGGTTTTTTTTTGACACCTTTTTGACACCTTTTCTAAACCCTTTCAGTTAACTACTATGTGTGTCGAATGAATGTTTTTATAGTAGCTATGCGCTTGCTACAGAAATTATTCATGTCGAGTAACAGCAGACTTTTTTAGTCAACTAAAAGAATGGCACTCAACAAATAATTATTAAATTCAATTCAATAGCAGATCTACTGAGTGATAAGTATTAAGTTCTTTTTAAAACAATTTCAATAATTCCATCATTAATTTCCCTCATTGATTTAATTTTACAGTTTTTGCTCTTATGTGTTCGACTTCTATTAATTGTACGTGTTCTTACTTCAAATCTCCCGCAAAAAAAAATTTATTATAAAGAGCTATGTTGCTCCAACTTATCAAAGAATAAAACGACACTTTTCGAATAAAAGGGATGAAAAATATATTTCTAGTTCGGTGGACGATTTTCCCTTTTCACTCACTAATGATTTGTGTTGTGTTCTTCAACCTTCCGTACCTCAACAATAATTTAATAAATTTTATTCTAATTACAGTTCGTGCGGTCAGGCGCGGGTGGCGCGGGCGAGGACAAAGTGTGACTGGCGGCGGGCGGCGGCGCGGAGCCCGAAGCGGAAGCGGACGCGGAGGCGGGCGCGGGAGCGGAGCGGCGCCGCGCCGACACGCGACACATCCGCTTCGAGGGCGACAGCGACGACGACGCGCCGCCGCACACGCGCCTGCTCTAGGCCGCCGCCGCTTGATGTTGTTTAAGTGTACATAGTGCTGTAGTTCAGTGTGTCAACACTTGTGTGTGTTCGTGATGATCCCACGGACCGCGTCCTCGCGCTCGGGACTCATGCGCCGCCGCAGGACACAGACACGTGACGCGAGTGTCCCCGCCCCCGTCCCCCGGTGCCCCGCTACGCCTCACGCGGCCTACTTACGAACGTTACGATTGTGATAGTAGTCGTTGCTTCAATGTTCCTGCGAGCCCCGCAGGAACATACTTTGTAAATAGTTGTAAATAAGTCTAAATGCGATGTTTTGTAACTTGAAAATATAACAGTGTTACTAAACTATAGTTTCCTTACAATCCCCAAATATGAAATAATCCCCTTATAGACAATAGGATAAGACATATACTAGAACAGAAGCTAAATTCTTTACATTATTTTCTAGTGATTATAGATAAACATTACAGCATGAACAGAAATAAATAAAACTGCGCGACATTACGGAAAACTAATTACATAATTTTCTTTTCCTAAATAGCAACATAAATCGCGACCTTGAATGTCTTCTGTCACGTATTTCGTCGTCCGATCTTCTTGATAAAAATTTCGAGTCGCCTAATGGTTGTAGCACACATATCAACTCGGAAAGGTATCGTCACCGTATCGCCCGGCGGCCATCAAGCGTCAACTCGGCTGCGGCTCGCCGGTCGCTGCTTGACGGCTGGGAGCTGGGAGAGGTGCCAAGGGCGTTCAGAATTTCGAACGTTAAGTGTAGCGGAATGTAGTAAGATAGCGTACGGTGAGACGTAAGCGCGGGAACAGCGAGTCGTGAGCTGGTCCCGAGGCGAGGCGACTACGTTACGATGCCGATTAGTGTGCGTTGCAGAAAGGAGTTTCATATAAAGAATACTGAACTGCTGGAGTTGATACATTTACTTTCCATTTACGACCTTAAATCTGTGTGTTAATGACCTCTTCTAAGATCCCATAAATCAATTTTAGAACGGAGATGCGTTTAACTATTCTAAAATTAAATTTCGTTACTTTTACCAATACAAAAGGGTATAACAGATAGAGCGTAGAGTATTTTATGACAGGGATGTCATCTTCTAATAAAATAGTGAAAAAGTTGAAGATGTTAATATCTTCAAAGGAAACATATCCCAAACAGCCATGTCTTTCGTAATAATACTATGTCTTCAGTATTTGCATTGATATGCAAGTGTTATACATTTCAATGCATCTTGGGAGTGTTTGGCGCCAAATATAATAGAAGATACTGTGATACTACTTCAATGAGGTGTATTACTACGATAAAACACTCAGTTATCATTTCACTTGACGCTTTTTTCAATGATCCTCCATTGCACGTCATTATAACACGTCCGCCATAGTCAAATGCTGGCAAAATCGTCTGACATTTGTTTAACAAAATTTAAATAATAAAAATCTAAATACAAATAAAACGACTTTCAAAATATGGCCAGGGCGTTACGATTAAACCTCTTAAGAGTTTTAACACTTTTCGTTTTTAAAATGTAGGTTATGGCAATCCTGACTCGTGGTACTAATAGAAAAAATAAAAAAATACTCGTACCCCTAATGTAGCCGCGTAAGCACAGTCACAGAGTGTTTTTAAAAGCCGAAGCTGCGAAGCAGGCACATACAGTTCTAAAGTGCTGGCGTATGCTTAAACATAAAAATATAATTTTAATAAAGCTTTACAATAATCTATTACGTTTATATTTCAAAACAAGCATTTCAGAAATACTGTTACTAAAGTCTAAGCTGTATGGGCTACATTCACCTTGCCTTCCCTTATAAAAAAAGTGAAAGTAAAATCGAATGCATTTTAATTTTAAATAAATTGATAACATTTCGTGTACTATTTAAAACGCAAAAAGTGGGGCTAACAGAATACACCTAGTTTTATAAATTGGTGTTCTCTCCAATAGATTTATTTCGTTTACAGTGCTTGTGTTATGTTTTATTACGATATTAAACAAAGGACGGTAACCATTAAAGGTTTTAAACATCATTATTATTATGTTTAAATGTTTTAAATGGTTAAAGGTCTGTATCATAGTTCTTTAGAATAAAATAAAATGTAACCGGAAACTGTAGAGGGTGGATATTTAAGGTACCTATTATATTTTATTATAGAACTATTCAATGCTTCTATATGACAATATAGAATACTATAAATACTCAAGAGTGTCGTGAAAGGAATAAAAATTTAATTTTAATAAACGTAAGCTTAATATTCAGATCAAAAATCCAAAAAATTCTGCCTTTGTACATAACATAAGAACCATTGCTGTTGGTACAATAAATTAAAATGAAATTGAGAAAAATAGATATTCAATAATATAAGATTGTCCTCAGCCTATATACGTCCCACTGCTGGGCACAGGCCTTCTTCATGGGGAAACACGTGAATATAAGATTATGAACGGTTAAATTTTACATTTTATGAAGTCGGTGCACAGCCAACAGCTGTGAACTTTTTGTTCTAACATGACAGTAACGTTTATTTGATGAAAATTCATTTCAATCTTCAGCGTATATGAATTAATTCACTTCTTCTTGTGCTCTTTAAGTTAATTACTATCATGGTCATTCTTTGTTTATTTTTGTTAGTCTTTATTGTGTAAAGTGTATTTTTTCTCGTTCTCGTTTCTTAGAATAACTAACATAATTTGGTGTTTTTCTTTAATTTTTGTTTATTGTAAGCATAGAATTTCTTCGTTTGTAATCGTAAGTAGGTAACACTGTGTTTTTTATTAGCTGGGCACCGACTTCATAAACTGTTAAATTTAAATATCAAGTTTCCTCAATTCTATTTGTATGTATTGTACCTACCAACAACAGAGTTACTAATGTATTTACGAAGGCAGCAATTATTTTTTTACTTTTGAATCCTTTATGTTTTGGACTATTTTGGAGCCGGTTTTATTTTTGTTAAAAAAAAAGCAAAGACACTTATCTATGTACGAAGGCAGAAATTATTGATTACTTTTGAGTGCTTATGTATTTTGGAGTCGATTTTATTTATGTTAATTTTTTTTTATTCATTATGATTCCAAGTGCGCTCACCGTTTTTTTCTGATATAAACTTTAAGGGATTACAATGGAACCTCATTACAATGGAAATCTTAAGTATTAGCGCTTAAATATCAATGATATAATTATCGCTGTTCCCTAATGGTTGTGGAGTTACCTTCCATCATCAGTAAAGCACCATGATTTGTTGACTATCAGACGCAAATGCTTAAATAACATTAGAAAATATATAAAATGTGACATACATGCCTATAAACTATGAAGAATGTCCTCTATTTGTCCAGGATTCTATCATCAGATCCTGACCTCATGACAATTGGACCAACTACAACTTATACCCTTTCAAAAAGAATTTTTTTTTTTAATCGGTCAATACGTCTTCGAGTAATCGAGGAAAATTTAAAAAAAAGGAACAAAAGTATTCGTCGAATTGAGAACCTCCTCCTATTTTTGAGGTCGGTTAATAAAAGAGGTTCAGGTCGAAAAAATCTTCATTAGGGAAATAAATTTGTCTGATTTTCAGATAAAGGCCTCCTGATAGCTAGTGAACGGTTGTAATAATATGACATTCATGAGTGTATACCTCAACTGTTACTGAGTAAATGATGTGGCTATTGACTATTGACCTAGGCCTCCTTAGGCAAAAGGCACCTACATAGAAAATTATTTTTTGGATTATGCAACTGTAATACAAAAGTTGGTAACTGATATCTTAAGAGAATGTTTAAAATTACTAGGAAATTGTGAATATCAATAATTTGCATTTTTAACCCACTTCAAAAAAAGGAGGAGGTTTTTTCATAAATATCTGTAAATAATCAATTGCTTATATTTCCAATAATTGTTGTTTATTATACTAATATTATCTATTAAGGATATTTTTATATTATAATTACTAATTTTGAAATCGTCTATTTTATCTTAAAGTGTTATAATATTTTTTATAAGTGTTATAATAGTTATAATATTTTATCTTAAAGTGCTGCATAGTAGGGAAGTTAAAATGCAATTGTTATTCGAATGCACTTTTGTATTGTTATAATTAGACTTTATGTGACTTTCAGTATGACCATAATTAAATAGTGAGAGTGTCGTCCCGCGCCACTGTTCTCTATAAATACGCGAGCGGCCGTCGATACCGATATAACTGCTCGATCGGCATCGACTGGTTATTAATACGCGCGCCAAATAAGGTCCGCTGCAGACAATCAAACGCACTTTAACGTAACCAAATTATAATTAAACCACAGAAACTTACAATTAGCTCACTTACAAGGTAACGCAAGAGCGTGCAGTCTCCAACAAGTCGTATAAAATAAATACATATATCATTGTTGAAAGTATAAAATTGTAATAAAAGCAGAGAGAGACGAGGTCGGCGAGCCCTAGAAGCACTTGCGGTGGACGATGCCTGGGCCCGACTCGTCGTACTCCTGCTTGGAGATCCACATCTGCTGGAAGGTGGACAGCGACGCCAGGATGGAGCCGCCGATCCACACCGAGTACTTGCGCTCGGGCGGCGCGATGATCTTGATCTTGATGGTGGACGGGGCCAGCGCCGTGATCTCCTTCTGCATGCGGTCGGCGATACCCGGGTACATGGTGGTGCCGCCCGACAGCACCGTGTTGGCGTACAGGTCCTTGCGGATGTCCACGTCGCACTTCATGATGGAGTTGTACACCGTCTCGTGGATGCCGCACGACTCCATGCCCAGGAACGAGGGCTGGAACAGCGCCTCGGGGCAGCGGAAGCGCTCATTGCCGATGGTGATCACCTGGCCGTCGGGCAGCTCGTACGACTTCTCCAGCGACGTGGACGCCGCCGCCGTCTGCATCTCCTGCTCGAAGTCGAGCGCCACGTAGCAGAGCTTCTCCTTGATGTCGCGCACGATCTCGCGCTCCGCGGTGGTGGTGAAGGAGTAGCCGCGCTCCGTGAGGATCTTCATGAGGTAGTCGGTGAGGTCGCGGCCCGCCAGGTCCAGGCGCAGGATGGCGTGCGGCAGAGCGTAGCCCTCGTAGATGGGCACCGTGTGCGAGACGCCGTCGCCCGAGTCCAGCACGATGCCCGTCGTGCGGCCCGACGCGTACAGCGACAGCACCGCCTGGATGGCCACGTACATGGCGGGGCAGTTGAACGTCTCGAACATGATCTGCGTCATCTTCTCGCGGTTCGCCTTCGGGTTGAGCGGCGCCTCCGTCAGCAGGATGGGGTGCTCCTCGGGGGCCACCCGGAGCTCGTTGTAGAAGGTGTGATGCCAGATCTTCTCCATGTCGTCCCAGTTGGTGATGATGCCGTGCTCGATGGGGTACTTGAGAGTGAGGATGCCGCGCTTGCTCTGCGCCTCGTCACCGACGTAGGAGTCCTTCTGCCCCATGCCCACCATGACGCCCTGGTGGCGCGGGCGGCCCACGATGGACGGGAACACGGCGCGCGGCGCGTCGTCGCCCGCGAAGCCCGCCTTGCACATGCCGGAGCCGTTGTCCACGACCAGCGCGCCCGCGTCGTCGTCGCACATGCTGCTCGCTGGGGCTGGCTCTCGCTGTCACTGCTGCTGGGTCTCCTGCAACAGACGCAGACGCAGCGGTCACCGCGAGCACTGAGCCGGAAGCTGACTCTCGTTTAGGGAACGAAATGGGTATTCTGTAAGCAGCTGAGGCTCCTGGTGCGTCGCGTGAGAGTCGATCCGGTTATTGCAAGCTATTAGTTGGCGTGATACCGCCGAAAGAGAGAACTTTATAGAGGCTACGAAGCGAAGCCGGGCCACGTCCTGTCTCGTTGAGTTTCACTGATTAAAGATTATTTTTTAACTGACTCTAGTCGCTATAGCGTCACTGTTAAAGTTAAATTAATAGCAGAGATTAAATGAAGCACAGCAACACTGAACAGCGCTGGCCGATAGAATCGATCCGATACGCTGGTACACCAGGAGCCGACGCTGATAGACGCTGCGAGGCGGAGTACTCACGCGCGGGGCGGCGGCGGCGGCGGCAGTGGCGGCGGGAGTCGCGGCCGCGGTATTTAAGCGCGCGCGCCGTCCGTACAAGGCGCGCCCGCCGCGACGACGACTGCCATTTAAGAGCATCGCCCGCCGCTAATTGCATCCACTCATCGCAAAATAGATTCGAATCAGACGCAGCGTCCCGCCACCCGCGCCCTGGGAAGTTCATTACCTGTCCGCCGCCTTGTACGACACGCTAAAAATATAATTGTGACGATTATTGATACTGATCGATCCAATTTTAGCTTGTTTTTTCTGTAATAGCGTCGCTTTAGAATAATGCTGTTCGGAAATATCGTGACACGGAAACCCACATTTAGTTTGGTGTGCCGCCGGCTCGCGCTCATCGCGGTCGCACTGGTGGTGAGCCGGGAACCTCATCGACGTTCAAGTCTGCAGTGAGACCATTGTCCAGGCTAAAAATTCCATAAACTGAACATAATAATCTATTTTTCTGAACATTATTGCTACACCGGAAGTGGCCATTCAAATTCAGCAGGCATTTTCTAGATGCTGAATATTTTTCCAAGAGTTTTAATTGTCATTCTTATTGACTCTCATTAATGTAAATATAACTGGAAGGTATTACTATAAATTATAATCTCATAATTATCACGTACATCCCACATACATACCTACATAGTCGTTTTTTGTAAAGTCATATTCCTTCCAATTCAAATTGAAATGTGTGTAAAGATAAGGAATAATTATAATAGTGTGGTAAGGATTTCGGCCACATTCTATTGAATCAAATGGGTATATATTATATTTCTATTTTGTCAATTATTATTAATAATTGTTTACCTGGCTTATACTACCAGGATATAATGAATAAATATTGAAATATGATTTAAAACCAAATTACTTTTAGATTATATTTATTAGGAATTGGGGTACTGTGAACAAGAAAAATGTCATTAAATTTTATGAAATACTGTTACAAATTAATGTTAATAAATTACATTGTTCACATTGCCTTACTCCGGTGACTTGGCACATGCAGAAAACAGTAACAATAATAGAAAACAAACAATGGATATTAAAGATGGATACCCTCTTATAATGAAAAAATCTATTTAATTGATACTAATAAATTGACATATGTGAAAAATATTTTTTTATGACCAGAGGTAGAATGTTCCTACAAAGATTTAACAAAAAACAATTTGCTGTAACTTTTCTGTAACTTGGCCAAGAACTTGGATGTAAAAACTGCTTCTATTGAGCAAATGACAAAGCTCCTGCTGAGCTCGAACATGTTGACCATTATAAAGGTATACTGAAATCTATACCAAATAATTTAAATTAGTACGTAAGACAACAGAGGCAGTCATTGACAAGCAATTTTTAAAAATAGAATCCTAAAAACTTAAAATATTCAAGGGTTTTCTGGTAAAGACCTAGAAATATTACTTTTTCTGCAGAGCAAGTGAATACGTGTGCTATATCTGACAGAACACTGGCTAAAAAAGTGAAATGTTAACATGTTTAGATAATTATAGTATTATTAGTGCATTCATCAGAGAATCTGCCATTATAGGTGGATCTCTAATAATACTATTAAATGATATAAAATATAAAGAAATAAAAGATATAACTTTGTATTCTATAGAAGAGCAGTTGAAATATCTTACATCGAAATTGAACAAATGATTATTGTATGAGTATACAGACCGGAAACAAATCAGTTTTAATCTGCGGTGTAACATGAATTGGATTCTATTGGTAACAACAACAAGAAGGTAATTAATTAATTATAAATAGTAATGGGTTTTTGGAGTCATGTGTTAAGAAATTCGATAAAGTTTTTAATTTCCGGAAAATAGATACTAATAATATTATTATAAAAGCGTACAAATATGAAAATTAACAGAAGACCTGTGAGGACTTTGTCTTCATTATTTATTCTATCATGTTATAGCGCCCGTCTTGTCTCTTATCTATAATAACTGCATAGATGAGGGAGTTTTTCTAAATTTAATGAAATGTAGCAAATCTTACCGCTCTTTAAAGGAGGCAGTACGGGTGACCCAACAAACTTTAGATATTTTTCGATTTTGCCATCCCTTAGTAAATTATTTGAGAAAATTATGCTTAATCAACTATGGGCTCAATTTACATTAAACAAATTGGGGGATGTAAAAAGAGAGAAAATACCAAAAAATGATTTTTCTACATTTATTGTTTCTCTGTCTGTTTTTCTGTTTATCTGTTTGTACGGGCTAATTTCCGAAATGGCTGGACCGATTTCAATCAAAATTTTACATGGTGATAGCTTTTATCCCTAGTCAACATCTTAGATAGGTACTTTTAATTCCGGAAAATTAAGGGGTTCTCGTGGGATAATTAAACACCATAGTAACCGGGCATGAAGTCGCGGGCAACAGCTAGTCTTGAATAAGATGAATGGGAACGGAACGTGAAAGTGCATCAGGTATCAAGTGATAAATAAAATATAAATATATTCATACATTCACACCCATCAACTGGCTGATCTTTTCCTTTCTTGTGTTTAATGTCAAATACCGATACACATATACTATTATATTTTCCGACAGCAAATCTTGTTTACAGGAATTTTCGAACTGCAACACCACCTGCCCCACCTGCCAGTAAAAATACTGGAGCATATATATAACAGTTATCAATTAGGCATTCATATTGAATTTATTTGGGTCAAAGGCCACATCGGACTGCCTGGTAACGAAGTTGCCGACTGTGCTGCCAAATCTGCTGCCAATCTTAGGACAAAACCGACATACGACTGCATACCTATCAGTTACATAAAGCAGAAAAATAAAACACTTTCAATAAAAACAGCTAAGCAACTTTACAATAAAACAACTTACACTAAATCTCTCTTCCCCACAATAGACCACCTTTATAGGTTTTTAAAACGTATTGTCCCGTTATTTTGTCCCAATCACGGTTACCATAAGGAATATTTGCACCGATTTAAAATAACTGACAACGATCTATGCCCTTGTGACGATATATCCACACAGTCCCTAAACCATTTATTTAAGCACTGCTGTAGATTTGCAGCTAAGAGACAAGATTATGATATGGCTTCACAACATCTCAACGACACGTTTGATCTAAATGAAATAATTAGTTCTGAGTCTGTCAGCGACTCGCTCTGTACATATATAAACTATATAATCAATAACTTACACTTCTTACACTTTATTTATATATATATATGTATATATATATATATATATATATATATATATATATCTTTTCACAATAAAATCAAAATTGTACACTGAAAACGCTACAATGTAATGAATAAATAAATATTACAACGGATTTTCAACAAAGTGTTGTAAATAGCACCGCGTTGAAATTAGTAACAATGTTATATCATTCCAGAAAAAAAAAATACCGATAAGCGAGTACTAACGAGCTAAGCGTCCGCTAGGTTTATCGATATTTAAAAACCATTGTAGGGCTGAATGATGAGAAACTAAGTTTAAAGTGTCTAACTTAAAATATTAGTTTAATGTTAGTTTTATCTAAAATCTCTATTCTTAATCTAACTGATAACATAGTACATGGTCAACACCATTGATGTATGTTCAACACTGTTGCTGGCTTGTAATAAAAGAAATAAGGCATCTTGCGATCACTTTAAAAATGTTTAATTGACAAATATAGTTATATAAGTTTACATTTTATCTTCTATTTAAGAAGAATGGCAGACTTCTATAGAGTTCTGAACCCAAACTTTACTAACGCATTCATGGTTGAAAATAACTAATACTTATACATCTAAGGGCCAATTGCACGATCGAGAGTTAGCGCCTAACCCAGGGTCTGCGCATATATTTGCCCCAGGGTTAGGTGCTAACTCTCGAACGCGCAATTGGGCCTAAGCAAACCTAACAAAAAAGTATATAGACCGCCCATAGACATCTACAACACCGGAGGAGTTGCAGATGCGTTGCCGACCCTTAAGGAGGGAATACACTCTATTTTAAAATTTAAAGGTCGTATTGGTCTGATGATACTTCTGGTGACAGTTGATTTCATAGCTTGGATGTACGCGGCAAAAACTGACGTGAAGGGTCGTGTACAGCCAACAATCCAAACTATGGGGATGAATTTGACGTCGCGAAGCCCAGTGACGGAAGGCAGCAGCCGGTATGAGCTGGAACCCTTCCTCTGAACACTCCCCGTAGTAGTAGCGTCAGAAGATACAGAGTGATGCTATATCTCTACGCAGGGCCAAGGTGTCAAGCTTATCGGAGAGGCTAGGGTCGGTCACTATTCGGGCGGCTCTACGTTGTATGCGGTCAAGAGGAAGAAGTTGGTAATCTGGTGCTCCCGCCCAGAGATGAGAGCAGTACTCCATGTGAGGCCGGACCTGCGCCTTATATAGCTGAAGGCGGTGTGCTGGCTTTTCAGTATTATTCAAAACTGACCATTTTTCTATTCTTACATTGCACTCATTACTCTTAGTAAAAAAATTGGAAAACAGGAAAACCGAGCAACACAGCAAAAAATATTACATTTAAAATCAATAAGACGCTAGTGCGTATATTGGAACGTATTTATTTTGAAAATTTTTTCCAATCTTCTTTAAACATACATTAATAGATATTGACATGTTTTTTCTAAAAACATACAAAAATCCTTTATAAGTACACCTTAAAGTTAGGTTAAATTAATATAATATTATGTTAATAATATCTTATTGAATGGGTAACAAACATATCCCTGATAATGATGTGTGTATGATTTACCACTAGCAGTTACAACCTCTAAGGCTGTGACCTTACCATCAGCACCTGGGAAAACTTTAGATACCCTTGCCATAGGCCAGTGCATGGTAGGAGTATTTGGGACCCGCATTATAACTACTGAGCCCACAGTTACATTTGGCAGATCATCGTGCCACTTCGTCGTCTGCATTGTAAAACATTTAAATAGGTACTATTTTCATCCCACCTTCTCGTAAAGAGCATTTTTGCTTTTCGATATCTGAATGGAAAAGCCTTTATTATCCTCTTGAGCGGCAAAGTGAAATTGAATTTAAAACATCGTTTACAATTTTTATAAAAATAAAACCACTTAATCTTGCCACCACAGTTGTACTTATATTTTCTCAGCACCTTCTCTTAGCACAGTATTACAGAGATTTTATAAGCAATGCTAACACTGTCTTAGTTCGATCACGAATGAATCGTCTTCCGACTTGGGCTGCGCAGAGCCTCGCTACCCCCTACCACTTTTCTACCTCCCCGGCTTATTAACTAATCTCAAGTGGCGGAAGTACAATTTAAAACTAATTAGTAACTAGAATCATGACATTTTAAATTAATAAAACGTTACAATGTTTTTTAGAGCTACTAAAATTAAATAAATGTTACAAAATATCGCAAAAACATGACATTCGGCCATCTGATAACGTGCAGTCTCCCGACGCACGGTTCAAATCAGTTATAATATATTGAAAGAAAAATAACAAAACTAAAATAAACACAAATACACTTCTCTTTTAACAATACTAATATTACAATTTCATTATTAGATCTTACTCTTACAACAATCCTAAGATTACAATTTAAATAATAGATTTGCTAAAACTTTTACATAATTATCTTGACCTTATAATTTCAAACACATTATAAAACAATGTATTGTAGTATAGCATAATAGAACATGACATTCAAAAGTAACAGAATGAAAAAATATTGTAACATTTGATTTCTGCTTATTTTATATAATTATTAATTGAAGCTTGCCTAGGCATTTATCCCTTTCACGTTCATGAGCAAAAGCATTTTGGGAAGCTAAGGAATTAAGGATTGTTTGATTAAATCATTCGGCTTGACCGTTAGCTCTGGGGCACGCGACTGCATTGAGAACGTGTTTAATGACATGAGAATCACAAAATTTTTTGAAAGCTGTCGATGTAAAGCTAGTACCGCGATCTGACACAATCCTAGAGGGAGCTCCAAAGTAATAGAATATTTTCTCTAAGGTTTTAACTGTAGTTTTAGTCTTTAAATCCTTAACAGCCCTGACGAAGACATATTTTGTAAACCCGTCTACTACTGTGAGAATGTAACTGTTACCGTCTTTGCTTTTTACAAATGGGCCTAGATGGTCCATGTGAATTGTATGAAAAGGTATATTTACTTTTTCTATTGGGTATAAATGACCTGACTCTTGTCTCGAAGAGTTATCCTTATTATTTCTAGAACTTTCTAAGCTTGGGAAACCAATAATCGCGTTGAATATTTTCGAAGGATTTAGTATAACCAAGATGACCAATATCATCGTGATTAGCACGACATGCTTGCCACCTTGCACTCCGTGGTACCACCAGACATAAACGGTCATCATCCTTCCTATATACTGCGTGATTTTTGACTACATAATTCTTCTTTATATCTTTACATGCTTTGTCGTCTTCAGGTTTTAAAATACTATGGATTCGAGAAATATCTGGGTCAGCGATTCGTAAAGATAAGAGCCAGTTTTGTTGTTCTATATTATAAACAGAGACAAAGTTGTTGTCTTTTGAGTCTTCAGATAGCTCAGTATTTCTGCTCAGTGCATCTACATGTGCCATTTGAATACCTGGTCGATATTCAATGTCAAACGTATACTCACTTATTTGGAGCCACCATCTTGCTATTCGTGGGAGTAGATCCTTTTTAGTCATCATGGTTCTAAGAGCTGCGCAATCGGTAAAAACCTTAAAATGTATGCCTAAAAGATAATATAAAACAATTCTCTTTACCTGGACTGATGAAATTATAACCTTCGATAAAAAAATCTCCCGTGAAACTTGGCTCTGAATACACGGGGACAACATTGATTTTAAGAACTTGTACCGCCTTGGGAAGATGGAGTTTTAACAGAGAATCGTCAAGGAAAGACTCGTAGCTGGGACTTTTATAGAAAGTTAGTCTTTGACTGTCTGACAATGAAGCTTGTAAATTATTACCCACAAATCCTGTAAATGCTAATTCTACAACTACTAGTGTTTCCGAGCGGAAGACATTAAAAATAATCTCTGAAAACAAATGCAATAATATTTTTTTTAAAAGCGTTACTGTGAACTGCCACCTTCTCGGGGCTTTCATTGATTTCGGAAGCGAGTGTGCACTGTGGGGTGGAAAAAAACTTTATTCCCTAGGGTGGAAATAAAGTTTTTTCATAGGGTTGAAATAAACTTTTTTCCCTAGGGTCGAATTAAACTTTTTTCCCTAGGGGGGAAATAAACATTTTTCCCTAGGGTGGAATAAACTATTTCCGTAGGGTGAAAATAAACATGTTTCCCTAGGGTGGAAATAAAGTTTTTCCATTGGGTGGAAAAAAATGTTTTGTCCCTAGGCGAAAAAGTGTCTTGTCACCTAGAGAAAACTTTTGTCCCTAGGGTGAAAATGAACATTTTTCCCTAGGGTAGAAATGAACTTTTTCCCCTAGGGTGGAATGAACTTTTTTCCCTAGGGTGGAAATAAACTTTTTTCCCTAGGGTGGAAATAAAGTTATTCCATTGGGTGGTAAAAAAATTTTTTTCCCTTGGCGAAAAAAGAGTCTTCCCCATGAGTGGAAACGAACTTTGTTCCCTAGGGTGGAATAAAACTTTTTTCCTAGGGTGGAAATCAACTTTTTTCCCTAGGGTTGTATAATAAACTTTTTTCCCCAGGGTGAAAATAAATTATTTTCCCGTGGATGGAATTAAACTTTTTTCCATAGGGTGGAAATAAACTATTTTCCCTAGGTTGGAATGAATGAATGAATAAAGCTACGCGCTCACAATTTTATTGTAACAAAATGCAAAAGTCGTAGGTACTTCGCCGCCGATCGCCACCATCTTATAATAAACTCATTTGCAAAAAACAATGAACCATGGCACCTAAGCAATGAACCATTCTAAATGTTAATATTGCTTTGTTTGATAATTATAGGTAGTTTTATCCTCACAATTTGGTAAATTAATAAGAAAATAATCGTTTTCATCAGTATTTCATAAAATTTTGATACAATTTATGGGAAAAATGCTATGAAGTAAAAATAAAAAAGATATGCTCATGAAGTAAAAATAAAAAAGTTTTTGGTTTGTTTTTCTTTAATAAAGTAAAAGCAGATAAATGTTTAGTATCGAGTGTGACCCCCTCTAGTTAAAATCACAGCTTGAATTCGTCTGGGCATGCTAGTATATCCCGGATACTTACTTGCGGTATACGTTCCCACTCCGCAGTAATCACATTCTTCAGCTCTCTGATTGTCTGCGGAGCCGGTTGTACTGATATCACACGCCGTTTCAGAACGTCCCAGACATGCTCTATGGGATTGAGGTCGGGACTTCGAGCTGGCCAATCCAAACGAGGAATGCCGTCCTCTTGCACATACGCTTTAACATCGCGAGATCGGTGGGCGCGAGCATTGTCGTCCATAAAAATCGAGTCTTCACCTAGAGTGGCCAATGCGGGTTGTGCATGAGGAATTAGAACTTCCGTTATGTATCGATGCCCAGTCAGTGAGCCGTTTTCAATGAAGACTAACTCTGTACGATCCATTGAATTTATTCCTTCCCAAAACTCTCGCCAAAACCTACTAACACAGAATAAAATAAAAGCCATTGAATTAATACCTTAAATTTATTTAACAAAATAGTGTCATACAGTTATTTAAAATAACAGACATAAATGATAATTTGCAGTACAACCTAGCATCCTAATTAAACCAGGTACTTTTCATAAAATGTATCACTCTAATAAAAAATAAAAGTAAGAAGACAAACAATGACGAATGCGGCACGAAGGAATGTTGGCAAATATTGTGGTCACCGCAGTCACCACACACGCTCCACAACACTGGCGACTCGACTCGCCCGGATACCTCACACTGACACTATTTTACAAATATTTATACAAAACAAATCAACGCGCAACATTCTCACTTACGATTTCCATAATACTGATAGCAAAATAATATGTACCAAACAGTCCATGCTAAGTCATGTAAAGGAATTAAATTTGGCACACTCTCCCACAAAATATACTAGTACAAATTCGGTTCAAATACCTACAATAATGCACATATTGTTCACAAACAACAGTTTGGAGGTCAGATAACTACGGGAAAACACTCGCCGACGACAATCTTCACCGAACAGAGATATCCTGGCTGCATCAAAGAATAAAACCCTATTCCAATCTTCTTGAGTCCATGATTTCTAGCGAACCTAAGCCTGTGAACTCGGTGCTCACGGAGTAATTTGGGGCCGCGCGCTGGGCGGTGACTGCGTATATTGGCAGCGAGAAGTCTCCTCCTGACCGTCCATAGACTAATATGCACATTTCTTACTTCTTGGAGGTTGTTCTTAAGATCCAAATACTAAGATTTGCGATTTCTCAATGCGCGACTCACAAGAAAACGATCATCCCGTGGTTGGGTACATGGTTTTCTTCCAGAACCAGGCCTTCTCACGGCGGAACTAGTTTCCTGATATCGCTGCCAGGTCCTTTGGACCGTCGAGCGACTAACATTTAGCCCTTTAGGCTGCAACCCTCTTCAAGCAGCACAATAGTTTTTGATACAGCCAAACAGCAATAAATAAAGCTTTGACAGTCAAGTGAAAGTCGATTTTAACTTCTGGAACTTCGCGCCAAAAATGTAGGATAAAAAGGGGTTTTCTGTGAAAATGAACATCAAATGAACATTTTAATTTAGAACGCACTTTTTTAAATACCACGGCATTTTTAAAACCGGCCAGTAACGTGTACAAACGATTGAAACCTTTTTTGTATTGTATCTTTTTAAAGATTAATGAAAATCAAAACCACCCTTTTTTTTTGCAAATAAGTGTATTAAGAAACCATACGTCGCGCCTACGCCCAGCTTGCCGCGAACTACGGTACAAAGTGGTCACTTCGAGCCAGATCAATGTTCTATACACCAAAAATGTTTATTAAGCGTAAAGCTTCATAAAATATAGTGCCTGTGAGTTTGGACCCTTGTGTTGTGGAACAGCATGTGCAAAGTAGCGTGAAATCGGAGCCTCTAAAGTTACACGTGCTATCACTCGAGTCACCGCCCAAGTTAGCTTTGTCCGCAGCGGGTGCGCCCGCGGCGAGCCCGCCGACTCAGCACGCGCCACCGCAGCAACCACAATCGACAACACCAAATGACACAGTCTGTGCCGCCGGCCGCGCAGCCTCGCGGTTTTCGGTGTCATCGTCCGTCAAGGCGAGGCGTATGAAGCTGCAACAACAAGCGGCAGAACAAAAGGCTAGAATACAAATGGAACTTATAGAAAAACGACTCGAAACGGATCTGGCCGACATAGAGGATGAATACAGTCCACAAGAGGGTGAACGCGAGAGTGAACACACTCGCACTGAAGTTGAGAAGTGGCTAGAAAAAAGTCAACATGAGATGGAAACGGTACAGTCCGCCCCCACTGATGGTCCCACAATGACCGTGCTGAACCCCCTCCATGGTACCCACCACCAACCCATGGTCTTACCTGCCTAACGGCATACAGACCGAATCACGGGAGAGCGCGGGGTACTTGCGAATGCTCTTTCCCACACCGCGCTTGTTCTATGCTCCCTACAAATTCTATTTCCATCCCTATTGTTGCCACCTCTCCCCCTTCTGGGGCGTGACAGCGACACAGTCACAGGACTTCGCATCGGGCTGCTCTTCTGCTGATACCCGATCAATCGAAAGCGTGCCTAATGGTGTGGCAGAAGTGCGTGAACTAGCGCAACGCGTTCCAATTGTTGCGGCTGCAAATGAAGTCCTGGTGATATATGGGGCCAAACTCCACTGTTTGCACAAGATCCAACATTTTCGTTGCGTCCGCATACAGCGCTTATCGGGATTAGTATCGAGCACTGGGCCCACCACCAACCCATGGTTTTACCTACCTTACGGCATACAGACCGAATCACGGGAGAGCGCGGGGTACATACGAATGCCCTTTCCCACACCGCGCTTGTTCTATACTCCCTACTAATTCTATTTCCATCCCTATTGTTGCTACCTCTCCCCCTTCAGGGGCGTGACAGCAACACAGTCACAGGACTTCACGACGGGCTGCTCTTCTGCTGATACCTGATCCATCGATAGCATGACTAATGGTGTGCCAGGAGTGCGCGAACGCGTTCCAATTGTTGCGGCTGCAAATGAGGTCCTGGTGATATATGGGGCCAGACTCCACTGTTTGCACAAGATCCAAGATTTTCGTTCTTGCGTCTGCATACAGCGAACACTCCCAGGGTGTATGGTGTCGGCTCTCGTCAACGTCCTCTCCACAGGGACACAGTGCTGATTCGTACAGCGTAAGCTTGTGTAGGCGCTGCCTGAAGCAACCATGTCCTGTGAGTAACTGGGAAATGACGTAATCTGGTTCCACCCAGTCATAAGATAGCCTCCGTGCAATATCGGGGAAAAAGCTGTATAAATCGCGACCGTCTTCACTCGCGTCCCATCGCTCCTGCCAAATGGAAACGATATCCCCTATAATGGCCCGTTTGAGGCTATAATGACCGTTGCTCCCTGGGGGCCAGCTGGACACTCTCCTCCGCAAATCATCCTGCACGAAGAACTTCCAGATCGGCAGGGAAAACGCCGGCAAGCACGGGAAGAGCCGCGGTACTGCACGTCTTGTATGCTTTTGTTAATAAAATCAGCGCCGGTATTTGCGTACTAAATAAACGCTCTCTTGACCACAAAAAAGGACGAGCGTCGGTACCATACGGCTGCAGCGTAGGTTAAAACTGCCACGTAGGTCCCTGCAAACAGGACCCGTAGGGTGTAACGTAAATTCGTTACAACTTATTAAAATAAGAAAATAGCTACTAAATTAAACATAAATCTTCTATTTACAACTTAAATACTAAAACTTAAACACTAATTAATGTTACAAAAAGAATTAAAATATAATTTTTAAATCGGTTACAAAACACAGACGGAATCAAACAAGCTGCCTGTATCAATGATTACGTCTACGTCCACTTACAGCAATCGCGGTGCGGTCGTCATCGATTGCCCCTCCGTCCCGCACCTCGTTCTTCATCTACGCCGGCCGCGGCTTGAGAACGCCCACGCATCCATAGCGGAGGCTGCTAGTACGCAAGAAGCACGTTCATTTTCTGATAGATGTCTTCATACGTGATTTCATGCGCACTTTAATAGAAATTAATCTATTGTAACAATTTCAAACATATAGTTTGCACATCTTTTGAAAGTGACATTTTGCATATCATACCTTATCCAGCCCGATTTTGGTGAGTCTTGATCAATATTTTAATTACAAGTAGACTTAGCATCACCGCCATATAATTTTAAATTCTAGAATCCATGTAATGTGTAGCAAATATTAGCCAATAAAGTAATTTCATAATCATGTGGGACGCGACGAGTGTCTTCGTGGTGTTCATTTAGCTAGCATCATTTTATCAAAACTCCCCACAACAGGCGATGGCCACCTTTTGCGAGCGGACTATAGCCGCAAAGGAAGATGCCGAGCGCCGCCGTGAGGAGGATCCCCTCACCGATGCGAGGAGGCGCCGGAGGACAGGACGACGGAGGAGTTGGTGGCACCAGACTCTGCCGTCCTAGTGGGGACCAGCGGGTGGTTGCCTGCGGGGCGACAACTGCTCGCATTGCACTGGTCCCTGCGACGGTGAGGAGTCCATGAGTTCGGGACTCCTCATGCCTCCGGCAGTGGTGGGCTCGCGCTGCATTCCATCTCCAGCAGCGCGAGCGAGCGTCTGAGTGGGTCTGATAGGGCCAAACGCGCCAAGCGCAATACCCCCTTTCCCACTCTCCAGACGAGACGCGGAACCCCGGGGTAGGTTTAGTGGGTAGGCTAGTGGCAACAAATCGCTAGAGTCCCACATAACCCTGTTGCCCCCCAGCGGCAGGGTATGCATGAGCATTCCCCCTCGAAAAAAAAAAAAAAAAAAGGTTAGGTTAGGTTAGGTTTTTTTTTTTTTTTATTATTGTTAGTTTATTCGCATAGTTTATAATGGTTTCTTAAGGTCTATAGTGGTTGGCATAGAGGGTTCCCAGGAGTATGGTTCTGCTATGGGATACATCTTCCAAGTCCTAGGTTCCCTATTTGGTTAAAGTGGTTTCAATAAGTTGGACGGAGGGGTCCAAAAGCCATGGGCTGATATGGGATGCATCTCCCAAGCCCCTGGTCCCTCCGGATGTGGAGTGAGTGGTGTCGCTTTGTTGAGTGGTACACAATGTTAAAAAGTTATATAAAGTTAAAATTGTTATTCGCATAATTCTAGTAAGATATATAATAAAATTGTTTCGCATAGGGTTTTTGAGGTTTTATAAAGTGTTTCACAATGTCAAGGGTAAAGATATGTGGTTTACAATGTTTCGCATAATGTATATTGAGTCGCAAGATTACAATTTGTTCGTTTATTTATAGTTGATTTGAAAGTTATATTTATTCACAAAAGTAGTTATGATTACAAAAATAGGTTCCTGAACTGATTCGCAAAGTTAAATGTTATTTTACTTATTCAAAATTAATAGAGGTAGTTGTAGTGATTCGCAAAGTCGAGGGCAGCTCTTTCGAGCCACCGTTGGTTGTGGAGCTCTTCGTTCGAAGGTGGTGACGCCGATGTTGTTGGCAGCCGGATGTTCTTGGCAAGATGATGTGTGGTCCTCCTTCTTAAGCCCCCCCACCACGACAAGGTGGCCCCAACGGGGGGGGTTAGGTTAGGTTAGGTTAGGTTAGGTTAGGTTAGGTTAGGTTAGGTTAGGTTAGGTTAGGTTAGGTTAGGTTAGGTTAGGTTAGGTTAGGTTAGGTTAGGTTAGGTTAGGTTAGGTTAGGTTAGGTTAGGTTAGGTTAGGTTAGGTTAGGTTAGGTTAGGTTAGGTTAGGTTAGGTTAGGTTAGGTTAGGTTAGGTTAGGTTAGGTTAGGTTAGGTTAGGTTAGGTTAGGTTAGGTTAGGTTTTTTTTTTTTTTTTTTTTTTTTTTTTTTTTTTTTTTTTTTTTTTTTTTTTTTTTTTTTTTTTTTAACTGGTGATTTTGTTGAGTCACCATCTTTTATTCTTTTTGTCTTTTCCTTACTGTTCTTTTATTCTAAAAATACACTCGCAAGCTCTATCTAGTTTCATAATATTGATCTTAACAGTAATTATACAATTATTGACACCTGATTTATAATTAAACAAAATACAATAAAACGGAAACGAAGTAATTAAATCCAATATAAAATCTAAACTTAATCTAAAATGAAGAATAAATATTTTGGCAAAATGAATATACATTAAGTCTAAGCAAATGAGGCAATAGCCATTATAAAATGAAAAGTGGATACAAAAATAAAACAAAAATCGGATGGGGCAATAGCCAGTTTGTAGCAAAAATAAGACTAAGATTAAATCACAAATAAAATCAAAATTTAATCAAAATGTGGCAATAGCCATAATGAAAATTTAGGGTAAATTATATCTATAATTAAAACTAAGCTAAATCTAAAATTTATAGCAAAATGAGGGTAAAATTGAATCTAAATTAAATCTAATATCACAAATGAAAACAAAATTAAATAACTCCATTAAATGAGGCAAAAGCCATTACAACAAAAATAAGATAAAACAAAACTAATCTAAGATGAAACAAGTGGGGCAATAGCCATAATATAATGAAAATAAAACAAAAATAAAGCTAAAATTAGATAAAATTAAATCTAATGAGGCAATAGCCAATATATAACAAGAATTAAAAGTAAAATAAAATCACGAATACAATCTAAATAAAATCAAAATGAGGCAATAGCCAAGAATTCATTAATAAAACATAATAAAATTAATAAACACAATAATGAAGAGGGATGCTGCTGGATTGCCGTACCCGCGCATGACTAAATGGTCTAACATAGCCCGCCACTACCGCGATAAGAAAAGTCTTTATTTAATTACCCTGAGGCAATAGCCAAAGGTGTAAACCGAATCAACAACTACAAAGATACTAAATGAGGCAATAGCCATAATATAATCAAAATTAAAATGAATAAAATAAATAAAGATGTCAGTCAGAATGAAATAATTTAATTCAATTAATATTCAAATAGATTTAAAATTACATAATAAATACAATTTAGGCAAAGATAAAATAACCAATTAAAATGTTAAATCAATAAAATGGGGCAATAGCCAATAATATACAAATAGGTTTAAAATTACATAATTAATACAATTTATAATACAATATATATTACTAACAATGGGGCAAAAGCCAAAATAATAAATTTAAAATCAATGGGGCAATAGCCAGTAAATATAACATTACAATATGCAATAAAATTAACATCAATTAAAACCTTACCCTATGTTCATACCGACTATAAGTTCAGTGTACCGTTTGAACGAGCCGCTCTTCTTACAACTTCCCGAGCGTAATCCAGGAATAGGGGTCGGCTATTGTCACCATCGATCAGTGTCTGCAGGTTTTCCTCGGTAATTCTGTGTCCCGTGCAGATTTCAAAGTCGGTTCTTCTGGCCAGGAAGCGGGGGCAATCCACCAGGATGTGGATGACGGTTTCAGGACTTATGTCATCGCACACGCAAACCGGCGTGGGGGAGAGCCCGAATCTGTGGAGATATTCCCGGAAACCTCCATGTCCTGTTAAGATCTGTGCCAGGAGGTTGGACCTCGGTATAGTTTTGAGAATTTTGTGAGCTCTCCTCACATCTGGGAAATATTTCCTTGTCACAGCGCCAGTCTCAGCCTTCTCGTAACGATGCTGCCAGAGTTTAATTGTGGCCTCCCGTAGGGTTCGCTTCGCAAAGGAGAGTGGGAATAGGTCATATGTTGGCCTGGTCTTAAGTTTTAGTGCCGCATCCTTGGCCAGTTGGTCGGCCCTCTCATTACCTGGCAGTCCCACATGGGCTTTTATCCAATTGAAGTGGATGCGACACTTCCCTCCACGTAGGGTTTCCTGAATCTTGAATACCAGCGGATTGTCTGGTGACCTCTGGGCCAGTGCGTCCAGTGCAGATCTGGAGTCGCTATTTATTCGGACCTCCAACCCGTCTCCTATGGTAACGGCAATCTCGGCAGCCCTGACTAGCGCCGCCAGCTCAGCCTGGTAAACAGTGCAATATTTTTCTAATTTAATTTTTATAGCCCTGACCTCCTTTCCCCCCCTCCACACCGAGACAGACGCCCCCACTTTGCCCTCGATTTTGCTGCCGTCAGTGTAAATATCTACTGTGTCGCTTTCCTGTCGGCAGTCCTCCTCTTTTTCGATCCTTCCATATACGATCTCTGCCCTCTCAGCGGGGTGGGGTAGGCGTGACGGGTGCACCCGCGACTGCAGCTCCCGTCCCGGCAACTCCTCAAGAGGCTCTCCGCGCTTTACCCTATATAGATCGTACATCTCCCGAGCTCTCAGATCCAAGGGGATAATCCCCGCAAGCAAGGCAGCCGACGTTAGCGACACAGTGCGATGGCCCTTTGAGATGAGAACACCAAAGACTCTGGTGAGCCGATCCAGCTTGTTCTTGGCGTATTGAGTCGTAGCCACTTCCGCCCACGCACCCGCTGCATATAATACTGTGGGCTCCACTACTGCCGTGTAGATAGTACTGAGTATCTCAGCATTCAGGCCCCATTGCGCTCTTCTAGTCCTGCTTATGGCTCTATATAGGTTAACTGCTTTACCGCTTACCTCTTCTAAGTGCCTGTTAAAGTTTAGGTTTTTATCGATGGTAACGCCGAGAACCCTCACATAGTCTCCCAGGACCAGCTCACTCCGCTGCAACATAAGTGTTGGTTGCTCGTACTTGAGCTTCTTTGTAACAAGCATCGCCTGGGTTTTCGGGGCCGAGAAGCGAAGTTTATTCCTATCGCCCCAGTCCGAAACCGTCCGCAACGCTCTGTTCATTTGGTCTTGGAGCTCGCGTGATGTGGAAGCCACCGCAATCAAGGCGATATCGTCAGCAAACGCCTGAATGTGTACAGCATCAGCCTCCATTTCCCTCAAAAGGGGATCCATAAGGATATTCCAAAAAATGGGCCCTGCGATGGATCCCTGGACACAACCCATGCTAGTCTGTCTGACGACTCTCTCACCCATATATCTGACCTCCACCTCCCTATCCGTCAGATAACTGGAGACCACTCCAGTGATTTGGGCGCCGATTCCCACATCCAACAACCTTTTTTGGATTGCAGGCCACCACGCACAGTCAAAGGCTCCCTCAATGTCGAGGGAAACTAAGGCAGCAATCTTCTTCTCTCGGCGCGCTGTCTTCAGGTGGCGTATTAGTTCGTAGAGCGCGTCCTCCGTGCTCCTTCGAGGTACAAAGCCGAACTGTCGCCCACTCAACTGCCCATGCCTGAGAATCCACCACATTAATCGTCCACATATAATCTTTTCGAAGATCTTTCCCATTACAGGTAGCAGTCCAATTGGTCGATAAGACTTTGCCTGGCTGTAGTCCGCCTTGCCTGGTTTTGGGATGATCTTGACCACTGCGGCCTTCCAGATCCTGGGGAAGTATCCAGCCGCCCAGCACGCATTAAGGATCCCCAGAACAACTGGGTCCGCTCGGAAAGCCGCCGCACAGATATCTGCCGTTAGGCCGTCTCCTCCCGGCGACTTCTTTGGGCTCATTGCCTTTAGTGCGCTGTCTAACTCTCCAGCCGTAAGTTCCATCGAGTCCTCCTCGTCCAAGGACTCCATGCGCCGCAAGACCTCCTCCCTGATCTGAGCGTGTTCTTGGCTTTCCAGCCGCGTAACTTCCTCGGGAAAAAAGACCTCTGCTAGGTGATTGGCAGAGTCTCTCGGGCTTAGAAGAGTGCCCGCTGGACCGTTCCTTATCAAGGCATCGCAAGCCGTTTGAGGTTTGACACATCTCTTAATTATTCTATAGGAGCATCTCCAAATATCCTCCTTCTCTTGTGTACTGCAGAAGGTCTTCCAGCTGGTGGTAATCGCTGTTTGAATGGCCTCCTTATAAGCGGTCCTTGCCTGCAGGTAGTCAGCCAGGACCCGGTCCCTCCTTTCTGGATTCGCTCTACCTATTCTGCGTTTGGCGGTGGCAGCCCGTTTCTTAAGAAGGTCAAGTTCACTAGTCCACCAGGGGTTTCCGGCTGGTCTCTTACGGTTACCAGTTCTTGGGATCGTGGCATCCGCTGCCTCCCGCATTGCCTCGGTAAGTCCACACACCAAATCCTCCAGACCATCTCGATCGGCCGCTTCAACTCTGCCTTGGTTTATGGCTCTGGCTTCAAGTCTGATCATGAGCTCGTTTTTAAAACGAGCCCAGTCAGCCTTGCTGGTGTTATAGCGCCAGGTAGTGTCAAGACTTCCAGTCTCTCCCGATTCTGAAGATCGTGCTCCAATACAGCAGAAGGTAATGGGGCGATGGTCAGACAGGCCAGAGGAATCCATGCTAACCCTCCAGTTTTTTACCTTGGTCATCATATTTGAAGATGCCACCGTAATATCGTTTATGCCCTCGTAGAGCCTTCCTCCTCGATATGTGTGGTAGGTAGACATCACACCCTCATTTAGGACATGAAGACCGTGTTGCGCCAGAAAGTCTGCAACCGCGGCTCCCCTCGGATTCTCCGTTTCACAGCCCCACCAGTGGCTGCTAGCATTAACGTCACCACCTATAACGATATTTGCCTCCCTATTTTGCTCAAGAACGGCACTGAGCGATCCCAGGTGGACCCAAATATCACTATCGGGCTCAAAGTAGACACTTACGTATAACACGGAGAACTCCCCGTGCAATAGTCTCGCACACACTATATTGTCGCTATTAATGGTGTCGTCCACTATAGCCCTAATACTCGGATTGATGACAACTATGGCCGCCTTTACGCGTACAGAGGTTCGACCGCTCTGGACAACCCTACATCCGCTACAAGGGGACACCCGACCCCCAACACTCGTGTACGGCTCCTGCAACAACAGGACGTCAATTCCTCCTGCAATTGATTCCTGAAAACACTCCTTGGTTGCTGCGAAGCCCTTTCCAAGATTTGCCTGGATTACCCGTGTCGCCACCTTAGCAATAACGGACCGAGCGCCTAGCAATTCTGTCCCACTTCTTCCACTGCGGACATTCATGGCTGTACGCTGGGTGCGCGTGCGTGGTTCCGCCATTCTCTCTACCGCAGTTTACGCACTCCGCGGGTCCCTCTCTCTTCGTGCACTCTCGGGTATCATGTTCTCCGGCGCAGTGGCCACATTGGGGTGCAGCGCGACACTCTCTGGCCACTGCATGATGGGCGACTGGTCGGCAGCCCAGACCGTTTGGTAGCCGACCTTGACTCGGTTGTCCCGCAGGGTCGCCCATGTATCCGGGTCCACCTCCAGAATGACGTTTGTCAGCTGAGGTGTTCTCCCTCTAGTCCTTCTGACTATCCTGATTTGGTTAGGTTAGGTTAGGTTAGGTTAGGTTAGGTTAGGTTAGGTTAGGTTAGGTTAGGTTAGGTTAGGTTAGGTTAGGTTAGGTTAGGTTAGGTTAGGTTTTTTTTTTTTTTTTTTTTTTTTAGGTTAGGTTAGGTTAGGTTAGGTTAGGTTAGGTTAGGTTAGGTTAGGTTAGGTTAGGTTAGGTTAGGTTAGGTTAGGTTAGGTTAGGTTAGGTTAGGTTAGGTTAGGTTAGGTTAGGTTAGGTTAGGTTAGGTTAGGTTAGGTTAGGTTAGGTTAGGTTAGGTTAGGTTTTTTTTTTTTTTTTTTTTTTTTTTTTTTTTTTTTTTTTTTTTTTTTTTTTTTTTTTTTTTTTTTTTTTTTTTTTTTTTTTTTTTTTTTTTTCACAGTCTTTCCTCAGACGCGTAGTCCGAGTTTTTATTATTGCTATTGACCTTTCATGCCAGTTCTCGCTTTTGCTGCTTCTCGTACTTTCATTCTGCATACTTGTTCTTTCTTGCATTCGTCTCTTTCTTGCCTTTTAATTATTGTTTCTACTACCATCTTGTAGGGTTTAAAATAAGGAACAGTTCGTTTATTTATTTCCGTCATTATACATTTTTACAATTTTTGTCATATACAATACAATTTTAAAAATTTTATATATGTTATACTTAATACATTTTTGATTCGTTATATCTATTATTATATTATTTTTGCTACAATTTATACTTTATTTCTTATACATATTTATTACTTACTATTACATACTTATGCTATTACATTCAAAATTTTTCTCTAATTATCACAGTTACGGATTCTTTTGTATAATTTGTATAATTGTATAATTAAAATTGTATATAATAAAGTAAAATTGTCTTAAATCTAACTTAAATACTAGTATCACAGTTCCTTATTTACTTTTAAGTTTTATTTCTATTTATCACAGTTTTGGCAATTTTATTACAGTATTGCAAGAAGGGTTTCCTCTTGTCTTTAGCGCGCATTATTCCTGCTATGGACCCCATTTCTAGTTTTGTGTCTATTTCAATTTCTAAATTTATTCTATCTTTGGCAAAGATTGGACATTGCGTCAGTAAGTGGGGGACATCCTCTGTGCTGTCTGGGTCACAGACGCACGTCGGGCTCTCCCTACACTTGAATCTGTTCAAGTATTGGGCGAACCCGCCGTGCCCGGTGAGTATCTGGGTTAGTACTCCTGTCGGCTTTATTTTCCTAACTAACCTATACGCCTGAATTGCATCGGGAAAGAACGCTTTTGTGACGCTAGCTGTTGTCCCACTGGTGTACCTTTGTGCCCATGCCCAAATGGTTTTTTCGCGTATGCGTTTTTTCGCGAATGAAACGGGACACCTATCATACTTTACGTTCCTTCCCGATCCCGCTGCCGCCTCCTTTGCCAGGAGATCCGCCCGCTCATTGCCAGGTAGGCCGGCATGCGCTCCGATCCAGAATAAGGAGATTTCCTTACCCTGGCCCAGAGCGCGCCCGAGTTCCTCTCTGGCCTTGACGGCGAGATGGTGATGAGAGCTTTGGCCTACCACAGTCTCGAGGGCAGACCTCGAGTCACTGTATATGCCAAAGCTCTCCTCACTCCTCCTAACAACCACCTCCACGGCCCGGTGTATGGCGAGCAGCTCGGCTTGATACACCGTGCAATAGTCGGAAAGCCCGAGCTTGACGGCCTTTATTTCGATGCCCTCTTTCCATATGGAAAGAGAGGCTCCGACCCGTCCGTCAATCCGGCTTCCGTCGGTGTATATATGCACCTTTTGCACGGCACATCGATCAAGATCCTCTTGATCTTCGATCTTGCCAAAGCTCCACTCTTCACACCGGGCCGGGTGGGGTAACTGCGTGAAGTCTACCGCACAGTCCATCTCCCTATCGTCTGGTATGTCTACGCATTCTCCCCTCCTCGCCCTGTACAGAGATGCAGCCTCGTGTACCCTGAGGTCTAGGGGTAGAATGCCGGACAGTAATAATGCCGCGTTAAGTGATACCGTGCGATAGGCTCCACACAGCTTTTGCGCAAAACCTCTTTGCACAGCGTCTAGTTCCTTCCTAGTTGTAAGCTTGTCTGCCGCGTGCCCCCATGCCGCCGCTGCGTAAGTGATTATGGGTTCCACCGCGGCCGTATAAATCATCCTCGTTATTTCTGGGTGTAGTCCCCAGCTTACCTTTGCGGCTGTGTTAAGCTGTCTGTAGATGTTTAGGGCCCTCCGGCAGACGTTCCGTACGTGTGTGTTGAAAGTTAGTTTATGGTCGACAGTGAGTCCCAGTATTTTTAGTTCAGTTTGATTGCAGATGCTGCTCCCTCCCATGTGAAGGCGGGGTTCGTCATATTTTATTTTGTTTGTCAGTGTCATGGCGCCAGTTTTATGTGGCGCGAATTTGAGCTTGTTTTTTAATCCCCATTCCCACACACGCTTGAGAGCAGCATTTGCAATCTTTTCTATCTCTCGACCAGAGTTACCCTTAATCACCATCACTATGTCATCGGCAAACGCCTGTACATGTACACCCAAGGTATCCAGTTCTAGTAAGAGACTATTTAAGAGGACGTTCCATAGGATTGGCCCTCCAATGGAACCTTGTACACACCCTTTTTCTGTATTTCGGGTGGCTGTGTTGTTTGCATATTTTACCAGTACTTGTCTGTCGCTTAAATAGTCTTCGATTATTTTTCTTAGCTTGACAGGACAATTTAGTTTCTTTAGACCCACTATAATGGCTGGCCACCAAGCACTATCGAAAGCTCCCTCTATATCCAGGGATACAATTGTGGCAATTTGCTTTTCCTTTATAGCCACTCTGGCTTTGCCTATCAGGGCGCAGAGGGAGTCTTCCGTGCTCTTTTGGGGCATAAAGCCGTATTGGCTCGGGTGGAGACGTGGCACAATATAAAATTTTAACCTGTTTACGACCATTTTTTCATATATTTTTCCCAGGACGGGGAGTAGGCCTATTGGTCGGTATGCTTTGGGGTTGGTGTAGTCACTTTTAGCCGGCTTCCGCAGGACTACCACGGTGGCCTTTTTCCATATCTTGGGGAAGTATTCCAGTGCAAAGCATTTGTTTAGCATTCCTTGGAATACTTCCGGATTCGCCCCGATAGCTGCCCTGCAGATGTCGGCGGTAAAGCCGTCTGCACCTGGTGCTTTTTTCGGGTTGAAGCTTTGCATCGCGTTTAGCATCTCCTGTTTGGTGAAAGCCGGTTCGCAGGATCCATCTTGTTCATCCGGTTTTCTTGCTTCAACCCTTATCGCCCTGTGTACCTCCGCGTCTAGCGTTTGGTTGTCTTCTGGGTAGAAGACTTCCGCTAGCCATACTGCCGACTCCTCGCTGTTTAACGTTTTATCTTCTTTCCTTAGAGGCAAGTCTTCCTTCCTTTTCTCTGTCCTTTTGATTACCCTATATATCCCTTCCCATAGCGTTTCCTTTTCTTGTTTTTCACAGAACCCCTTCCAACTTTCAATCTGTGCCTTTTTTACCTCGCTTTCATATTTTTCTTTTTCTTTCAGGTAATCTTCCACTACGAGAGCTCTACGGATGTTTGCAGCGCATCGTATTCTCCTCTTCTTGGTAAGTACCGACCTTCTTAGCTTCGCCAGGTCCTCAGACCACCACGGTATCACAGTTTTGTGTTTATTGTTTTTCTTGTGTAGTGTGTTTGTGCATGTGTGTGTTAATTGTTGAGTGTATGTTGTAATTATATTTTCTAGTGTATTTGTATCTGTGATATTATTTATTTCTATTATGTTTATGTTACTATTTGTGAGAAGCTGGTTGAATTCCTTTTGGAATTCTACCCAGTTTGCTCTTTTTGTACTGTATATTCTTGTTGTTGCTTCTATTGTCTTTTGTATGCTATGTGTATGTATGTTGAATGTGATAGCGTTGTGGTCCGAGTGAACTAGTTCTCTGTTCACCTTCCAGTCGGTTACCTTATCGAGGAGGTTTTCGGAGCAGATGGTGATGTCTACGACGCTGCTGCACATTTTCCCATTTCTGACTACTTCGAAAGTGGGCTCATCTCCTACATTTATTACCTGTAAGTTCCATTCATTCATCATTTCTATCATACTTTCAGGTTAGGTTAGGTTAGGTTAGGTTAGGTTAGGTTAGGTTAGGTTAGGTTGGGGTGCCTGGTCAGATAGCCTCCTCGTGGCGCACCCCGGGCAACCGCCGCTGACCACTGGATTGGATTTCCCCCAAGTCAGTGGTCAGCGGAGGGCTAATGGTCTGACGTGGTTGAGGCGGCGGAGACCACACCCAGATGGTCCGTCGCCGGGCTTCAGTGCCCGTTGATAGAGAGGGGCTTCAGTGCCCGTGTTAGTTTGACAAAAACAAAAAGAAATGGACGCGCCAAGCAAAATTACACGTCCCCGGGAGGGTCTCCGTGAGGAGGAATCCCTCACCGGCCCAGCGGGGGAGTCGGAGGCCAAGCGAATGCGCTTGGCACCCGAATCTTCCGCTGAGTCGGTCTGCCCCTTGTATACGGGGGGGGCAACTTTGCGCAACCAGGGTTGTGAAGCGGATGTTCCGGCTAAGGCCGAGGATCCCGCGGGAAAAACACGGATTTTTACCCGAAATTGGATGGACAAGGACGTAGAGGAGCTGAAGGACTTCGCCAACGACCTTAAGGGCTTGGCGAAAGAAATCCCCGACCACTCTCAGCGCATCCTAAATTTTGAGGACGACCTGCGCCATATTTACAGGGGAATCCACTCCAAGGCGAAGAAGTGGTTTGATGCGGTGACGAATGAGGTAGAGAGCCTCAGGGACAATTCGAAGGCACGTGAGAGGGATCTCTTGGAGGAAATCGCGGCCCTCAAGGTCTCAATCACGGAGCTGGAGGAGGCTTCAGCCACAAAGGCCGACTTCGCCCGGCTGGAGAGCCGAGTCGCGGACGAACTGGGACGCTTTGCTAAGGAGCTCGGGAAGCAGCCGACCCAGCAGCAGGTCCCAGCAGCGGTGACGCGTTCTTACGCGGATGCGGCGAAAAAGTCGAAGACCCCAAGCGCGATTCCCGCGCCGCAAAAACTGCCGATGAGGTCGAGGGCCAAGAAGGTGAAGGTTAGGGCGCCGGAGACGGCTGCCCTGACCATTAATATTGTGCCGGAGGCGGCCGCGCGGGGCGTTACGGTAGAGGAGGTGTTGGGGCGAGCGCAGGCGAGCTCCCAATTGAGCGCAGAGATGGCGGCCCAGTTGAGATGGACGAGGTCCGTGACTGGGGCCACCATGTGCCTCGTTTCGGGGCCTCAAAAAGAGGAGTGGGCGCAGGACATCGCCCGAAAAATTGAGGTGGCAGCTGAGGGGGCCGTCCGGATCGCCCGGCCAGAGAAGAGGACGGAGCTGGTTCTCTCCGGTTTGACCGGTGCAACGACTAGCGCCGACATAACAGCCGCGATGAGCTTGGCGGGCGGTTGCCCGCCGGAAAAGATCAAGGTCGGGGATATACGTCCCACCGGGTCAGGGGGCTTTCGGGCCTGGACCAGCTGCCCTAGTGGGGCAGCCAAAAAACTGGCGGAGGGTGGCCGGCTCCAGATTGGGTGGGCGGCGGCGTTCGTGCGGGTTCTGCCCCCGCGCGACGTACGCTGCTTCAAGTGCCTGGAGTCGGGCCACGTTAGGGCGACGTGCACCTCGGTGGTTGACCGCACCGAGGTGTGTTTTCGATGCGGAGGCACCGGCCACAAGGCGGCAATGTGCAGAGAAAAGGCCCACTGCCCTCTCTGCGCAGAAGCGGGGAGAGAGGCCAGCCACCGGCTGGGCGAGTCGAGGTGCGGCGCCCCAAGGCGCCGCGTGAGGGCGGCCCCGATTGGCGGCCACAAGTGCGACCCTCCTCAGGCCGAGCCCATGGACACCCAATCGGGGGTCGGGGGGACTGGCGGGGAGGGTGCGCCGAGTGCCGCTGGTGTTGCGCCTGTGGGCGCAGGGATGGTGACGCCCGGGATGCCTGGTGCGTCGGCGGATGGCCGACAGGAGTCGGCGGCCCGGACATAGTTGGTCCGGGCACTTTAAACAGCCCTTTTCAGGGCTAGCGGACCCTCAGACGGGGGGTCGTGGGATGGCCGGCCTGCAAGGCCGGCGGGGGCACTTTTGCCCTTCAGGGCAGCGCCGGGCCTCAGTGCCCGCTTCTCTCACGGAGAAGCAGTTGTCTGAAGCTCGGCCTTGGCGGTGCTGCAGGTCTTCTCCCGCAGTCTCGCCGAGTGGTGGGATGACACCCCCCCATGGCTGGGGGTGTCGTCGTGGTGTGGCATGCCGCCGCGGGCCGCGCCGCTCTTTACACGGTGCCGCCCGCGGCGGCGTCCCACTAGTGGGTCGTATTTGCCCGTGTTGGGCTCTCCATCGGGGAGCGAAGGCTGGGGGGTCCCCAGTTGCAAAACTTGACCCTGGGGCCCCTTGTATTGCCTGATGGTGGCCATCGCTGGAGTTTTAGTGGGTAGGCCTTCCCCTTCTGGGAAGGAGAGCCCCACATAACCACCGGGTACTCACGCGCCTGGTGGTATGCAATTTAATGCATTCCTCCAGCGTGAACAAAAAAAAAAAAAAAAAAGGTTAGGTTAGGTTAGGTTAGGTTAGGTTAGGTTAGGTTAGGTTAGGTTGGGGTGCGGGCTGGCAGACCTCCTCGTGGTGCACCCTGGGAGGGGGGTAGGAGTAGCCTCAGTAGCGGCTGCTCCCACCCCTCTGCGAACTGTCAGCGGAGATGCGGTCGAGTCCTTTCCTATTGATTCCCGCGGGAACTTCTGAGCTCAGAATTTCGGTCGAGTCCTTTCTTATCTGATTCCCGGTCATACTTGGTTGTTCGGTGTTTTCTTGCGCCTTCTTGGTGCTTGGTGATGTATCGCTCCTGGCCCGTATTTCTGCGCCGAGGGTGCGAGTATTTTGGCGAAAGGGTTCTTTTCAGGACCAGCGGAGCTTCAGCTCGTTGTGTGCTGGGTTTTAAGCCTGGCGTTCATTGCCTGTTCCGTTTCGGAATCGCGCGGCGGGGAGTCCTGTGTGACAGGCCCTCGTCGGGCAACTTGTTTCCCTCACTGAGAGGACCAAGGGGCTCGGCCACTGAGGTCGGGCCTGAGAGGAGCACACCTCAATAAAAAGCCCTAAACTCAAGTTTTTGACGCGTGACGAGGAGTTGTATGGCTAGCAGGAAGCTGGTCCCAAGCGCTTCACGAGAGTACCAACTCGTTATTCAAACGGAAAACATCATGTCTGCACGTTCCCTAAACAAAATACCCCAGGCCGGTACCAGCAATGCTGGAGAATCCGGCCCGGTGGCTTCGGCCGCCGGCAGGCCCCACGTATCTGGGGGGGGCCAGAACTGCGGCGTGTCGGGTTCCGACACTCGGTCATGTGACCCCGTTGACCACGGGCGCTCGCTGCGTACTCGGGCAGCTAGTGTTAAATTGGCTACGAGCGATGAAATGGGAGAGCCAAGTCGATTTTGGAAGTCTGGAAGTGATGAGGAGTGTATGTCTGACGCATCAGGGTATGAAACCCCCGCTTCGGAGCAGCGCTTAAGTGCTGCCTTCAGGAAAGACACCCCAGGGTCTGATAGACCAGCCAGAAATACACGCAGTCGAAACATGCGGAAAGCCTCAGTCATTGAGAAAGGAAACAGTCGCAGTCGCAGCCAGTCTTTATCTGGACCTGAGTCTTCTGGCGACTCTGTAATATTTAGACGCACGCCCGTTAACACAGGGACCTCTACCAAGAAAGGGAGAGGGAGACCCCCAACCACAGGCGCGTGCGCGGCTGAGGCCCAAAAACTGGAGAAGAGTTTTAATGACAACTTCCCTTTCGGAGTCCGAGTCACGCGTCCGATTAAAAAGGCGGAAGTGAGAATCCTCGACATGGATGACGCTGTGACATGTGAAGAGGTTGCGATGTCAGCGGCAGAAGCAACAGGACTACCGGCTGATGACTTTTTGGTCGGAGAATTGCGGCCCAATAGAAATGGCATGTTTTCGGCTGTGGTCAGATGCCCAGTAGGTGCTGCCAAGAAGCTCGCTGAACAGGGACATATTCTGGTCGGTTGGTGCTCCGCAGCAGTCGTCGCTCTGCAGCCGCGTCCAAGACGGTGCTTTATCTGCATGGAGCTAGGGCACACTCGACAGATGTGCAAAAGCAATGTGGACCGGAGCGAACTATGCTTCAGGTGTAGTACTCCGGGCCACATTGCAGCGGAATGCTCCGCCAAACCAAACTGCGCTGCCTGCGCAGGTCTCGGGTTACCAGCGGGACACGCTATGGGGGGCAAACTCTGTCGTCCTTCTCAGCCAAAGGGTAAGAAGAGTCCAGGACGTGGTGGCTCGTCGGGTTCTGTCCCGAAGCCCGCTAAAACTGTAGAAAAGACAGCAAGTGAGACGGTGCCGGCTGATACTGAGGTGTCGCAAGGCGCAGTTGTTACGGTCAATCATGCCTAGGTGCAGCATTATTCAAGGTAACCTTAATCATGCGAGACATGCCCAGGACTTGCTAGTTCAGGTTATGGCAGAAGAAGGAACAGCGCTGGCGGTTATGGCTGAGCCATACTCGGTACCAAACCAGCCCCGCTGGGCAGGAGATCGAGATGGCTCAGTCATGATCATAGGGGCCCAGAATTCCGCCCCACTTGTAGTAAGATCCCGAGGCCAAGGATTTGTAGTTGTCAACTGGCAGGGTATAATTGTGATAGGTGCGTACTTTTCACCGAACAAACCAATTGCCGATTTCGAAGCATTTCTAATGCAGCTAGGGCAAAACATCAGTTCCGCTCACCCTCATCCCGTTCTTTTGATGGGGGATTTCAACTCGAAATCGTCTGCATGGGGATCTCAAGTCACAGACCAGAGAGGGGAGCTCCTGGAAGACTGGCTGGTGCAACTGGGCCTGATGGTCGTGAATGTGGGCGGCGATTGGACCTGTGTTCGCCAAAACGGTGGATCAGTTGTGGATATAACTCTGGCAACCCCCGCACTGGCTGATAACATAACGAACTGGCGCGTGATGGGAGATTTGGAGACGTTATCAGATCATGTCCACATTAAATTCGACATCTCCTCACTGAGAATCACTGCAAATCAATCCAGCGTAGCCGGGTCGGACGTATTCCCCAGATGGTCTCTCACAAACCTCGATCGAGAAACCGCCGAGATTGCAGCTATAGCAGCGTCGTGGATCCCGACCTCCGAAGAATCTACCGAAATAGACGGAAGAGCAGGCCGACTAAGGGAGGCGCTCATGGAAGTTTCAGATGCGTCCATGCCTCGCTCTCGTCGTCCACCACCAAGAAGAGAGGTGTACTGGTGGTCCCGGGAACTTGCGGTTCTTCGCGCGGCGTGTAACAGTGCCCGAAGAGCGTACACGAGGTTTAGACGGCGGCGCAATCGCGATCCAGAAACGGAGGCATCTCTGTGGTCGGCCCATCGTGAAACAAAAGAGGCATTGAAGATTGCGATTTCTCAGGCCAAAGATGCCGCCTGGAAAGAGCTCCTCGATGGTATTGATGCAGATCCGTGGGGGCGCCCGTATCAGAGAGCGTGCAATAAGTTGCGCACTCATGGCCCCCCAGCGGTGGAAACTCTTGAACCGGAGCTGCTTGATAGCGTAGTGACAGCCCTATTCCCTGACAGACCAGAACACTCCGCCCCACTCATGGGGAATGAACAGAATGGAGACCAAACTGAGTCTATACCTCCGCCAGTAACAGAGGCTGAGATTGAAGCAGCCGTAGAGAAAATGATGGAGCGCAGAACTGCCCCAGGACCCGATGGTATACATGGACGAGTCCTGGGCCCAGCGTTAAAGTATCTCGGACACGACATGCGCCTTTTATGTGACCAGGCATTGCGTGAGGGCAAGTTTCCCACCCTCTGGAAACAAGGTCGATTGGTCCTCCTACACAAGCACGGTAGACCAGCTGACGAGCCGAGCGGGTACAGACCAATCGTCCTGCTGGACGAAGCGGCAAAAATGCTCGAGAGGATTCTGGCGGGTCGTATCAACAAACATCTAGCGGCCTGTGCGTCTGGGCTCTCTGACTCCCAGTATGGGTTCAGGGAACACCGTTCCACCATCGACGCAATACTGGACCTCAAGAGTTCCGTTATGGACGCTCGGCAAAAGGGTGAGTCGCTCATCGCCGTATCGCTAGACATAGCGAATGCATTTAATACTCTTCCTTTTGCCACAATATCTGAAGCCCTCCGGTTTTTCGGTGTCCCGGGATATTTGAGAAGAATCATAGACGACTATTTATCGGCTAGGGAGATCCTCTTCGTTGGTCGTAATGGCGTTCTTCAAAGGCGGCGTATGATGTGCGGTGTTCCACAGGGGTCTGTTCTCGGTCCTCTCCTGTGGAACATCGGATATGATTGGGCCCTGAGAGGCTCGCGGCTGCATGGGACGCAGATAATTTGTTACGCGGACGATACTCTGGTCACCGCCAAGCACAAAGACCCGTTTCAGGCGGCGGCATTAGCGACAGCCGCCACTAAGATCGTTACTGAGCGTATTAAAAGACTAGGATTGAATGTTGCGGCCCACAAAACGGAGGTTATTCTGTTCCGTCCTCCCCGAACTAGAAGACTGAACAATGTGTCGATCTACGTCGAGGGGACAAGAGTGATGACAAGTCCATCGCTGAAGTACTTGGGTCTAACCCTAGACGATTCCTGGAGCTTCAGAGAGCACTTCAGTTTGTTAAAAAAGAAACTGGTTGGCACGGCGGGATCGTTGTCTAGACTCCTGCCAAATATAGGAGGCCCCAGCAACACGTGTCGCAAGTTGTATGCTGGGGTACTTCGCTCCATGGCAATGTACGGTAGCCCCGTCTGGGCCGACGCCCTATCAAGTCAAAACTGCGCACAACTGCGGCAAGCGCAAAGGATAGCGGCGAACCGCATAATAAGGGGCTACTGTACAATTGGATATGACGCAGCATGCATTCTCGCAGCGACTCCGCCGTGGGAGCTAGATGCAAAGGTCCTTGCGGAAGTTTACCATGCCAAAGTGGAAGCCAGGCGAACAAACGTGCCGGTTGACATCGAAAGGCTAAGACGTCGCGCAAATAAAAATCTTTTGGTTGAATGGGCAAACTCTTTATCGTCACCAACATACGGCGCAAGAACTATTAATGCCCTCCGCCCTGTTCTTCGCGAATGGGTTGAAAGAAAGTCTGGCTCGCTTACCTACCATATGGTGCAACTGCTATCGAACCACGGTTGCTTTGGAAGCTACCTGCACCGTATCGGTAGGGAGGTGACCCCTGCATGCGCCCAATGTGGGGAGGAGGAAGACAGTGCGCAACATACACTTGAGCACTGCACACACTTTGGCCGAGAACGCGCTCAACTAATGCGCGTTGTAGGGACAGACCTCTCGCTTTCCAGCTTGGTCCAAGCCATGATCGAAAGCGAGAGGTGCTGGGACGTCGTGGCATCCTTCGCCGAGAGTGTTATGTCGGAGAAGGAAGCGTCGGAGCGGGCTAGGGAGGATGACCCCCTGGCGGATCCGCGTCGACGCCGCCGCGGCGGGCGAAGGAGACGCCTGTATCAACGGCAGGTGTCTCCCTAGCTCTGGATCGCAGGCACCGGGGCGGGGGCCCGGAGGTAGGTTGGCGGTGTCTGCACCTATGATCCAGTCGGCTGCCGAGCCCGTTGCTCAGGCTTCGGCAGTCCCCTTCAGGGGAGGTTGATAAGAGGGAGGGCCACTTCACCCTCCTTCCTCCAAATGAGGAGTCCGCAAGGACTGCCGCGTTCGCTCAAGTGCTTACCTGAGATCCTTGAGCGAACCAAATGCGGCTGACGGGAGCACCCTGGGTTTTAGTGGGTTCGAGTCCCACATAACCCCCACCCCCCCGGGTGGAAGGTATGCGCGGGCATTTCCCAGGGATAAAAAAAAAAAAAAAAAAAAAAAAAAAAAGGTTAGGTTAGGTTAGGTTAGGTTAGGTTAGGTTAGGTTAGGTTAGGTTAGGTTAGGTTAGGTTAGGTTAGGTTAGGTTAGGTTGGGGTGCATGCTGGCAGACCTCCTCGTGGTGCACCCTGGGAGGGGGGCGGGAGTAGCAACAGTTGCGGTTGCTCCCGCACCTCTGCGAACTGTCAGCGGAGGAGGGCGGAGCGTCTTCAAGGCGCACGGAGCCCACCCGGTGCGCTCTTCGCGCCGGGGGTGGAAAAGGCCCTTTTTAGGGCTAGGTGCCATCTTTGGCGGTGGATGGCCGTTCGTTTCGATCGGCGACCCGTAGTGACACGGGTGTGGGTGTATTTGGGTCTTTGCCCTCTTGGGCGTTGGCTCGTTGCGGCCCGTTTCGGCCGGAGGTTCGCGCGGGTTCGTCCGTGGTTGTGTGTCAGGTATGTTGTCGCCTGGCGCACGCACGGTGGAACCGGCGATATTTGGAGGTTGTTGCCCTCTTGGGCGGTGGTTTGCGGGGGTTCGCCTGCGGGTGTATGGTAGGTATGTTGTCGCCTGCCATACGCGCAGGAGAACTCGCGCTGTCGTGAGGTATTTGTGGTCGAGAGTTGTGAATTCCTGTCTCGTCGTGGTGGGAGTCGCTGAATAGGGGCTTCGTCACCCCCGAAAGGCTCCAGCTCGAGACAGAGTACGGGTTTTGCCACCCCGGAAAATCTCGTCTGGCCCATCCTATCTTGCTAGGTCTCGCTTCTTCTCCTCACTGATTCTCACGTGAGGATATGCCACGTCGGGGTATTTGCTCGGTGGCAGCCAGTGCAAGGCGGGGTATTTGCTCGTTGCCTGGTGGTTGTAGAGTCGCGTCGGGGTGTTTGCCCGGTGACTGGCCGCGTCGGGGTGTTTGTCCGGCGGCGGACGGCTGCGACGGGGTGTTTGCCCGGCAGTCGCGAGGTGCGAGGGGGAGAACCCGGTCCCTAAGGCCGCTAAGTCCCGTAGGGTAGTTGTACGGCGATCGGTGGAGGTGGAGGGCAGGCCGGTAGCGGATTCGGCACCCGCGGTGTTGTCAGTGTTCCCTGCCACTGACCTAGCTCCTGCCCACGACCGCCACGCCAACAGTCCCGAAGCACTACGGGCACCGTCTGGGGCACTGGGCATGCTCGGATTGGAGGCCCCTAAGTCCTGCAGTTGCGTAGTACGGCATGTTCCCGAAACCGTGCAGGCAGCGTCGAAGATTCGAGCCCTTCCCTGAGCACCAGGAAGCCACGGCGGGGCGTTTGCCCGGTGGCAGCCAGCGCGCGGCGGGGTATCTGCCCGGCGCCTGGCGGACGAGGAGTCACGTCGGGGCATCTGCCCGGTGACTGGCCGTGTCGGGGCTTTTGTCCGGCGGCGGGCTGCGTCGGGGTGTTTGCCCGGCAGTCGAAGGTCGCGTCGGGGCGTTTGCCCGGCGACCCGGCCATCCGAAAAAAAAAGAAAAAAAAAAGGTTAGGTTAGGTTGGGGTGCGGGCTGGCAGACCTCCTCGTGGTGCACCCTGGGAGGGGGGTGGGAGTAGCCTCAGAACGCGGCTGCTCCCACCCCTCTGCGAACTGTCAGTGGAGATGCGGTTGAGTCCTTTCCCATTGATTCCCGCGGGAACCTCTGAGTTCAGTGTTTCGGTCGAGTCCTTTCTTATCTGATTCCCGGTGATACTTGGTTGTTCGGAGTTGTCTTGCGCCTTCTTGGTGCTTGGAGGTGTATCGCCCTTGGCCCGTATTTCTGCGCCGAGGGTGTGTTTTGACGAAAGGGCCCTTTTCAGGGCCAGCGGAGCTTCGGCTCGTTGTGTGCTGGGTTTTAAGCCTGGCGTTCATCGCCTGTTCCGTTTCGGAATCGCGCGGCGGGGAGTCCTGTGTGACAGGCCCTCGTCGGGCAACTTGTTTCCCTCACTGAGAGGACCAAGGGGCTCGGCCACTGAGGTCGGGCCTGAGAGGAGCACACCTCAATAAAAAGCCCCAAACCTAAGCTCTTAAGGCGCGGCGATGGGTTGGATGGCCGAAGGGAAATCGGTCCCAAGCGTTTTCGAGAACAAACTCGTCAAAAAGAAGAAACAACCATGTCTGCAAGTTCCAAAAACAATCTACCCCAGGCCGGTACCAGCAAAGCTGGAGAATCCGGTCCGGTGGCTTCGGCTACCGGCAGGCCCCACGTATCTGGGGGGGGCCAGAACTGCGGCGTGTCGGGTCCCGACACTCGGTCATACGTTCCCGCTGACCACGGGCGCTCACCGCTACCTCGGGCGGCCAGTGTGAAATCGGCTACGAGCGAGAGTCAAAATAGAGGCAGACTATGGAGTGGATCTGGATCAGTGTCGGAGGATTCCGGGTCAGGTTACGGAACTCCGAATGCGGAGCATCGTTCAGGCGGTGATTATAGAAAAACGCCAGACACGATCAAAGCCACTGCGTCGGCTAGGATTACGCGTAGCAAAGCGCGGAAAATTGTAATGACGGCCAGAGATGACAGCGCAAAGCGCAGCCCCACACCGTCAGACTACTCAGATGAGTCGGAAGTCTCAGAAGCGGCGTCAACCGGCCCTGGGACAAGTACGAAAAGAAAACGAGGTAGACCCCCAACGACGGGGGAGTACGTAGGTTACGGCAAGGCTCTTAAAACAAAAGAGAAAGAACGCCTAGACATAGCTGAAGCCATATCAGCCAAGGAAATAGAGGACCTTGCGAGAGATTTTACCGGCGGGGGAAAAGCAAGAAAGCTACCAGAGAAGCTAGAATCTGAGATAGATGACCCCACTGCGCCCGGGCTTATTGGCCTGGGTAAGCAGGGGGTGAAGGTATTTGAGACCCTATTGGATAAGTCCAAAAACATCAAGGGCAGCATCAGAAGTGAGATGAAGAAGGTCTGTATGCTGCAGGGCGAAGTACTCAGCAGAATTGGAACTTTAACGGTCACGGATGAAGCGAAGTATATGCACAGGGAAAATGACTCTCTAAAGAATGGCATGAGAATTCTAGAGGAAAAATATGAGAGGGTAGAGAAGGAACTAGAGGAGTGCCGTTACAAGCTAATGTGCACTGAGGCAGCTTTGAAGGCGACGTCCAGAGATGTGCAGTCGGCTGCCACAAGAGAAAGAGAGAGTGATAGAGAAAGAGACGAAAGGCTGAAAAAGGAAGTAGTGGAGGCAGTGCGCAGTATGCTCAAAGAGGAAGGATACGTCAAATGTGCACCAATTTCTGCCCCTCAACCTGCCCCTACAGCAATGGTGACAGAATGCCGTGCTGAGGACATACCTCTGCCTGAAACTGTACCCAAGCCGAAAAGTCATAAGAAGAAGAAACAGGCGGATGAGCAGTCTGAAAAGGCCAAACGGGCGGAGAAGCAGCCTCAGATGGTGACCCGAGTTAGAAGTGTGTCGCCCAGTCAGGCAGCTACCCGAGCTGTAACCCTGCAGTCGGAGGGAGAAGAGCAAGGCTGGAACACGGTAAAATCGAAATCTGCCTATAGAAAGGAGAAGATGAGTCAGAAGAAAGTTGAAATGGTTAGTACGGAAGTGACTAGTGAAAAGAACGCCGGAAACCCCAAAGACACTAAATCAGCGAAGAAACGGAGACGAAGGAAGCCCAGAAAACAGCGTCTGCGTGACAGGAGGACAACTGCTGTACTCATTGATATCCCGAGTAGTGAGACAGAGAAGGAAGGTGGCCTTACGTATGCTGATATAATGAAACAGGCCAAAGATAAGGTGGACCTAAAGAGCCTGGGCATACCAATGGTCTCCTTTAGACGATCGCAAGCTGGTGCCGTCATTCTAGAACTTCCCAAGACAGCGGGCATGCCGGAGGCCCAGAAATTAGAACAGTGTCTGAGAGACACTTTGCCTGAGACTGTCCGTGTCACCTGCCCTGTCAAAAGAGTGGAGGTTAGGATCCTGGGACTAGATCACTCTGTCACAGAAGACGAGCTGGCTGCATGTGCCGCTGAAGCCTCAGGCATGACGGCGGACAACTTTTTGGTGGGCGCATTGAGACCTAACAAATACGGCATGTTTGCCGCGTTGGTGAGATGTCCGGTGGTTGCTGCGAAAAAGCTGCTGTCGCTAAAACGCTTCCCAGTAGGCTGGAGTGCGGCAAGGGTGGTTGCACTAGATCCTCGTCCGTTGAGATGCTTCGGCTGCATGGAACTGGGGCACACAAAGCAAACATGTCACGGCAAAACAGACAGAAGCGACCAGTGCTTCCGCTGTGGGGGCCTCAATCACATCGCTGCACACTGTACTGCCAAGCCCAATTGCGCAGCCTGTTCAGCACTAGGTAAAAAAGCCGACCACACAATGGGAGGAAAGAACTGCCGGCCAACAAAGCCAAAAAAGAGTCGCGTAACCCAGAATCCGTCGGAGTCGGTAACTGTAGGAACGGCCGAGAAATCGGCTAGTGAAGTAAACACAGCAAATAATGCCTAGGAACAGTAACGCGCTATTGATCCAGACGAATCTGAACCACGCTCGTCATGCGCAAGATCTCTTGGTTCAAGTAATGACAGAGGAGAGGATAGGTTTAGCTGTTGCGGCCGAACCATATTCGGTTCCAAATCAACCACGATGGGTCGGTGACCAAGATAGCTCGGTGATGATTGTTGTGGGTCAAAATGCCCCACTTCCTGTAACGAGAGCCAAAGGGTCAGGCTATATTGCAGTTTTGTGGCAAAATTTAGTAGTCGTCGGAGTTTACTTTTCCCCAAACAGACCATTCGCCGAATTTGAGGCCTTTATTATTCAGTTAGGGCGCATAGTCAGTGGTGCTCATCCTCATCAGGTCCTCGTTATGGGCGACTTTAATGCGAAGGCGTCCGCATGGGGATCGAATGTAACTGACCAAAGAGGAGCACTCTTAGAGGATTGGCTGGTGCAAGCTGGCCTAGTGGTTGCTAACGTTGGCACGGAGTGGACCTGCGTAAGGCAACAAGGAGGATCCATTGTCGACATCACCCTGGCGTCTCAGGCCGTGGCCGACAATATAAGAAACTGGCGTGTAGTGGATGAGGCGGAAACGTTATCGGATCATGTGTACATACAATTCGAGATTTTCCCCCCATCTGCCGTTAACCGCCCAAGTCATTCAACCGAACCAGACGTTTTCCCGAGATGGGCACTTACCAAACTTGACAAGGAGAATGCAGAGATTGCATCAATAATAGCAACGTGGAATAGCGTCACGGATGAATCCCTCGGTGTCGACGAGCAAGCTTGCCGACTGAGAGATGCACTTTCATCGATTTCGAATGCATCTATGCCTCGATCACGCCGCCCACCTCCTAGGACAGCGGTTTACTGGTGGTCCCAAGACCTATCAGCTTTTCGTGCGGCCTGTATGAGTGCCCGAAGAGCCTACACAAGGAGCAGAAGACGCCGGAACCGTGACATCGCTAGCGAAGAAACCCTGTGGGCGACCTATCGAGAGAAAAAAGAACTATTTAAGAAGGCCATCTCACAAGCAAAGGATAGAGCGTGGCAAGAGTTGCTTGATTCCATCGAAGCGGACCCCTGGGGGCGCCCATACCAGCGAGCGTGTAACAAGTTACGCCCCCAAGGCCCCCCAGCGGTTGAGACTATGCAGCCTGAGCTGCTTACTGAGATTATTACTGTCCTTTTCCCACACAGAGAAGAAGGAGCTTCGCCCTTCATGGGCCCAATACAAGAAGAGCATACCGAAACGCCCGTACCGCAAGTAACGGTTGCAGAGATAGAGAAGGCGACGACCAAGATGATGGCTCGCAAAACTGCACCGGGCCCTGATGGTATTCACGGGCGCGTGCTGGGATTTGCAATGAACCATCTTGGTGACGATATGCGAGCTCTCTTCGACAAGGCAATCGCTGAAAACAGATTTCCCAACATATGGAAACAGGGAAGATTGGTGCTCCTACACAAACCTGGCAGACCTGCGGACTCGCCAAGTGGATACCGACCTATTGTACTGCTGGATGAGGCGGCAAAAATGTTCGAAAGGATTATAGCTGGCAGACTCAACCAACATCTTGCGTCTTGTACACTAGGGCTTTCGGACAAGCAGTTTGGTTTTCGGGAGCATCGATCAACGATAGATGCCATATTAGTGGTCAAAACATCGGTCCTGGAAGCGTGGCAAAGAGGAGAGTCGCTCATAGCAGTGTCATTAGACATAGCAAACGCCTTCAACACTCTCCCCTTTGCCACAATCATGGAGGCTCTTCGCTTTTTCGGGGTACCTCGTTATTTGCGGAATATAATCACCGACTATTTGACGTGTAGGCAGATTCTCTTTGTTGGGGGTGATGGGGCCCTGCAAAGACGGCGGATGATGTGCGGTGTTCCACAGGGGTCGGTTCTGGGCCCGCTCCTGTGGAACATTGGATACGACTGGGCCTTGAGGGGCTCGTGTCTGCCTGGGATGGGGGTTGTTTGCTATGCGGATGACACCCTCATCACGGCCAGACACAAGAACCCTTATGATGCTGCAGCGCTAGCAACGGCCGCCACTGATCTGATTGTGGGCCGAATCAAGACACTGGGTCTGAAAGTGGCCGCTCATAAAACTGAGGCCATTCTGTTTCGACCGCCGAAAACCAGACGAAAAAACGACGTATTTATCAATGTGGAAAACGCGAGAATTCAAGTCGGTTCCACGTTGAAGTATCTTGGGCTCACTCTAGACGACAGACTTAATTTCGAAGAGCACTTTCGTTTACTCAAAAAGAAGCTTGTCGGCACAGCGGGATCTCTAGCCAGACTGCTGCCCAATGTAGGAGGCCCCAGCGTCACGTGCCGCAGACTCTATTCTGGGGTGCTGAGATCCATGGCCCTATATGGCAGCCCCGTGTTCGCTGACACGTTGTCGAAGACCAACTGCACCCAACTGCGGCAAGCGCAGAAGATAGTGGCCAATAGAATCATCAGAGGCTACTGCACGATTGGTTTTGACGCCGCATGCGCCTTAGCAGCCACGCCGCCCTGGGAGTTGGAAGCTAAAGTGCTCTCGAAAATCTATTCGAAAAAGACAGAGGCTATTCGTACTCAAGTCCCTATTGACATTGATGCGCTTAGGAGCCGCTACAACAAAAGGCTTATCGCAGAATGGGCAGAAAATCTCGAAGCCGTCACCTATGGCACGAGAACCATAGAAGCCCTGCGACCTATTCTTACTAAATGGGTATCGAGGAAGACAGGCTCGCTAACATTTCATTTGGTCCAGCTGTTGTCTAACCATGGGTGTTTCGGGGGTTACCTACACCGGATAGGGAGAGAGGAAACCTCGAGCTGTGCTCAATGCGGACAGGCAGAAGACAGTGCCCAGCACACCTTGGAGCACTGTCCATATTTTGCACGTGAGCGCGCTGACCTAGTGCGTGTGATAGGGAGGGATCTCTCGCTACCCAGTATTGTTAAGTCAATGATCGAGAGCGAGAGATACTGGGACGCTGTAGTTGCTTTTGCTGAAGCAGTTGTTCCGGAAAAGGAGGCCCAGGAGCGAAACAGGGAGGATGACCCTGAGTCAGACCCACGCCGACGCCGAAGAGGTGGACGAAGAAGACGCGCCTATGCGCGGCTGAATGGGCCAACCTAGTGGGCTGATGAGTAGCCGCGTCGGGGCATTTGCCCGGCGGCGGACTGCGTCGGGGCATTTGCCCGGCAGTCGTGGTCACGTCGGGGTGTTTGCCCGGTGACCGAGCTTCTGACAGGGCGATGATGGTGATGCCTCTCGGGGCGTTGCCTGAGCCCAGGGCCAAGCGGGTGACGGGACGGGGGTCCTTGGTCACGGAGGCAGTTACCCGCATTGCACGGCTCGTCAGCAGTCGCTCCCGTGGCACGGAGCGGCTGGTCCCACTCCGGGGACAGGCTAGCGGAGGGGCCGAGAGGCCTGGCCGCGTCGACACTGGCGCACACTTGGGTTCCCAGTGGCGACAAGCGCGGCGGAGGAGTAGCCCCCGGGGGGTTTAGCGGGTTCGAGCCCCGCATAACCAGGTCTTCCCCCGAAGCCTGGTATGGGTCGGCCATTACCCCGGGTCAAAAAAAAAAAAAAAAAAAAAAAAAAAAAAGGTTAGGTTAGGTTAGGTTAGGTTAGGTTAGGTTGGGGTACCAGTTCAGACAGCCTCCTCGTGGCGTACCCTGGGCAACCAACGTCGAACACCGGTTGTAAGCGAGTGCTATTCTCCAAACCGGTTTTCGACGGTGGGCTAATGGTCTGAAGAAGGTGGGCGGTTGAGTCCCTTTTTTGATTCCCGCGTAGGCTTCAATGCCTTAAAGTGGTTGGCGCCATCATGGCGTTCGGTGGGCTGCTTCCAGATCCTCTGCTCATCAGAGGTCTGTGGCTGTGGCGTTGTTGGGCCCAATTTATGGGCCAGCGGACTCTTTTGTAGTCGTTGGATGGCGGTCTTTTAGTCTGCGGACCGTTTTTACCACGGTCAATGTCAGTAGCATTCAATGCTCACGGAGCAACTGCTCTGTTCGTGGAAAGGGCTCTTTTTAGGGCCAGTGGAGCTTATGCTCGTGGGTGGTTGGGCTTCAAGCCCAGCGTATAGGTCGTGGCGTCTTTCGCCTGTCCCTTCTGCGCGGCGGGGAGTCCTGTATGACAGGCCCTCGTTGGGCAACCTGCATCTTCTAGCTCAGTGTACGTGGTCATGTCTCGCTGCTGAATAGGGGGTGTAGGGGCCTTGCCTTAATTGGCCGGGCCAAGTGGAGTAAACCACAATAAAAATCCGCAAGTCCCTGTTGTTGGTGACCGCGGCAACAGGGGGCCTTCGGGTGGTGGGCAGCGTATAGTCCACCAGCTAGCGCCAACCTCACCAGACTGCTCGACCTGGTGAGTGCAGTAGAGTTGCCCGGGTGCAGGGGGCACCGCCCGGGTGGACTGCTTATTTCCCCCATACTCGTGGGACAAATATGGAAGTGTCTAATTCAAAAAACCCAAAAACCCTTAGTTTAAGATATGATAGAAATAGTGGAAGTAGTAAGAGTTCGGTACGGAGTCAGTACCTAAAGGAGAGGGCAAGCACGTCAAAAGACGGCGGCAAAATAGTAGAGCAGGAGGTGGTCGTTCCCTCGGATGACGAAAACGAGCAAGAGAGGTTGTTGTCGGACTTTGGGTCCTGTGTGTCTTTAGATGATGCCGGCTCAGTTAACGATGTCACGTCTCAAACCAAGGGACGGAAGAGAGGGCGCAAAAGGCTGACATCAAGGTCAGGATCCGACTCGGAAGGTGCGTCGAGTGCGGATAGCGCTGTGTCGGCGCCTAAGAAGGTGACGACCAACCGAGGACGAGGCCGCCCACCCACTACCGGCGAATATGTGGGTCTGGCAAAGGCAAAGAGGGATTATAATCGGCAAGTACAAGAGTCGATTAAGTTGGAGGCGGAAAGGGAGCTTGCGCTTGAAATTGCACAGAAAAGGAGCCTTCGCTCCAATTCGTTTGCCGTGCTCCAGTGTGATGAAGACATGGAGTTGTCTGAAGAACCCCGAGCTACTCAAATGTACAAGGGGGTCGAAGAGGAGTTAGATGCCATTTTAAAGGTGTCCAAAACATCGAGCCACCTTAAGGGCACACATCAAAAGATACTTAAGGATTCATCGGCCCGAATAAAAGATTTTACGCTTGGCATTCTCAAATGCACCGCCTCCTCGGAGGTTTCAAAGCTCGAGAGGGAGAATGCGCAACTTAGGAGTGACAATGAGCGTCTGGAGCGTAATTTTGCCGAAGTCCGTAAAGAGATGACGGAGATGCGCATAGATTTTCAGGCGCAGCTCAAGGCAGCAATGAGGGCTCAATCCCCACTCAAGGATGTGAATTCGTCGTCGATCGCGCCTTCAAGTGCGTCGCCGGTCACTAGGGCTGAGATGGATAGCACCTTTAGAGAGTATATGGCGGCGGCTAGGAACATGGTCAACGCGCAAATCGAGGGCGCTTTGCACCCGACCAAGAGACTCAGGCCACCGTTGGCTGCTGATAAGAAGAGGGAAGCGGCACAGGCCGCAAAAAACACGGTAAAGACTGCTCTGGACAAACCTAGCAGTGCGAGGACTGTGCCAACTAAGAGCAAGGGGAAGAAGGTAGCGCTTGCCCCCCCTCCAGTCAAGAAGGTACTTCGTCCACTGGTTGAACCAGAACCCAGTCAGCCCACGGCGTCCACATCTGCCGAGGGAGAGTGGGAGACGGCGGAGAGTAGAAAGCAAAAGAATAAAAAGAAAAAGAGGGAAACAGAGAAACACTCTCAATCTAAAGTGGTGCAGGTTAGGCCCGAACCAGTGGCAAAGAAATCCAAAACGCCTAGGAAAAGAAGGCTTCGTTCTCCTCGTACGCAGGCAGTGGTTTTGTCCCTCCCACCGGAGGCTGAAGATAGAAAAAAGACCTTTGCAGAGATTATTGCGAAGGCTCAAAGTTCTGTAGGGTTGGCAGATATCGGCATCGAGGGTGGTGTCCGATTTAAGACAACGGCAACCGGGGATCGGCTAATGGAGCTTCCAAAGAGTCTCGCCAAGGAAAAGGCCGACCTCCTGGCCGAAAAGCTGAAGAGTGTCATGCCAGAGGGTGGTAAGGTCGTCAGACCGGTCAAGTGTGCGGAAGTGCGGCTTACTTATCTCGATGACTCAATAGAGAAAGAGCACATAGTGAGAGCTGTGGCTGAGAAGGGCGAGTGCTCCCCCGATCATATAAAGGTGGGGGAAATAAGAGATGGTCCTGGCGGCATGGGCATGGCATGGGTGCAATGCCCCATTGATGCAGCTAAGAAGCTAACAGACGGTCGTCGACTGCTAATCGGCTGGAGCTCTACTCAGGTAACGCTGCTGGAGCGTCGCCCGTTCCGGTGCCATAGGTGTCTAGAGCAAGGGCATTCGAAGGTTAACTGCATGTCTTCTGTCAATCGCAGTAACATCTGTTATCGCTGTGGCAAAGAAGATCACAAGGCAGCCACATGTACAGAAGCGCCACATTGTGTGCTATGTGCTGAGGGTGGAAAGTCTGCGGGACATATTATGGGCGGCAAAAAATGTAATCCGCCCCGCCCCAAAAAGGGTAATTCGGCTCGAAGGATCCAGGCCGTGTCTGTGTCGGTGCGTAATACGCAACAGGAGGCAATGCTGACAGACTCCAATGGGTAAGCTATTACAAGCCAACTTAAATCACTCTGCTTCTGCGCAGAGTCTGCTACTCCAGCATATGGCGGAGTGGGCTATCGAGGTGGTAGTTGCGGCTGAACCATATACAGTTCCTCCGCGATCCAATTGGATTGCGGATTTAGACGGCACGGTCGTAATAATTGGTTCGACATATTCATCAACCCCACCCCTGTCTGTTATTCACAGGGGTCGAGGTTATGTCGCTGCTAAGTGGCGGGAGTTTTGCCTGATTGGGGTCTACTTTTCACCCAACAGACCACTCGCAGATTTTGAAATCTTATTGGGAGAACTGGGGTCTGCTGTCCATCGTGCGGCCCCAAGGTCCGTCATTGTACTCGGGGATTTTAATGCAAAGTCCACATCCTGGGGCTCCCCGAGAACAGATCCACGAGGAGAATTAGTGGAGGATTGGGCAATAATGTCCGGACTTGCCCTTCTCAATACTGGGTCAGCGTTTACCTGTGTGCGACAGCAGGGTGGATCTATAGTGGATTTATCTTTCGCTTCTCCTGCCGTCGCAGACAGGATCCGGGACTGGAGGGTTCTGTCCGAGGAGGAGACACTCTCGGACCATGTATATATTAGGTTTAGTCTGTCCATCCAGGACGCCAACGAAAGAAGAACCGGGGGCGATAGTTTCTTTCCGCGCTGGTCTATAACGCGCCTCGATAAGGATAGTGCAATTGAAGCGGCTAAAATCAATTCTTGGGTGGCAGACTGGGCCCCAGAGTCCAGCGTTGATATTGCTGCGGATAGGTTCCGTGATGCGCTCACTGCCGTATGCGACTCGGCGATGCCTCGTGCCAAAAGGCCGCCCCCGGACAAAACCGTGTATTGGTGGTCACAAGAGTTGGCGTCCCTGCGTACAGAATGCAAACGGACGAAAAAGTCAATATCACGTTACCGCAGACGGAGAGTCCGAGACCCGGAAATGGAAAACGTATTGATTGAGGGTTATAAGGTTGCCAAAAAAGCTTTTCAGGTGGCAATCATGCAGGCCAAACAACTTGCCTGGGAGGAGCTGCTGGAAGGCCTTAACAGGGATCCGTGGGGGCGCCCATACCGTATGGTCCGCAACCGATTAAGGAATCGCGGCCCCCCTGTAGCTGAAACACTAGATCCTCAGCTACTCGAAGATACCGTGGCGGTTCTGTTTCCGGATCAACCGCAATTCGAGCCACCTAGGATGCCCCCTAGTGGGGTCGAGGCTATGGGTGGTGATGAAGCCTCCCCCATAACGAATGGGGAATTTGATGAGGCCCTGTTAAAACTCCGGGGAAAGAAGACGGCCCCTGGTCCTGATGGGGTTCATGCACGTGTACTGGCTCTGGTTTTGAAGGAAATGGAGGAGTCGTTTCGTCGTCTGCTCAACTCATGCCTTTCTCATGGCCAATTCCCTAAGATCTGGAAGAGGGGGCGTTTAGTTTTACTAAAAAAAGAGGGTCGTCCAGCTGACTCCCCATCGGCGTACAGGCCTATTGTACTGTTAGACGAGGCCGGGAAGGTATTTGAAAAAATCCTGTCGAGTCGTATAACGCGCCATCTTAGTACAATAGGTCCTGATCTGGCCAGAAACCAATATGGCTTTAGAGAGGGTCGTTCGACAGTTGACGCTATTTTAAGCGTAAAAGACCTCTCCAAAGAGGTCACATCACAAGGCGATGTATTGTTAGCGGTGTCTCTAGATATCGCTAATGCGTTTAACACGCTCCCTTTCAGCACCATCTTGGAGGCGCTCCAGTATCACGGGGTACCCCAATATATCCGGCTTGTTATTGCCGATTACTTACGGGAGCGGGTTATCTTATATGAAGACCAACAAGGTAGAGTGCGTCAACGCACAATGAGTCGGGGCGTGCCACAGGGATCGGTCCTGGGACCCCTGTTATGGAACATTGGTTTCAACTGGATGCTCCGTGGGTCCCTCCTACGTGGACTTCATTTAGTTTGTTACGCGGACGACACTCTTGTGCTTGCCCGCGGGAATTCTTATAGGGAAGCTGCAATACTTGCAACGGCTGGAACGGCCCAGGTTGTAAACCGCATCAGTCGACTGGGTCTACGCGTGGCCCTAGAAAAAACAGAAGCTATCTGCTTTTATGGGCCGCGCAAAAAACCACCTCCTGGCGCTAACATCGTCGTCGGGGGTGTCACCATAGAGATACAAGCCCACATGAAGTATCTTGGGCTTATTCTAGATAGCAAGTGGTCCTTCGAGGAACATTTTAGGCGGATGGCACCTAAGTTAGTGGGCACCGCCTTAGCGCTAGGGCGGCTATTGCCGAATGTTGGTGGACCTAGTTCAGCATGTCGTCAACTTTTTGTTGGGGTTGTAGCATCCATGGCTCTTTATGGTGCGCCAGTATGGGTGGACGCTCTTAATTCAAGAAACCGAGCAGTTTTGCGTAGAACCCAGCGGATCCTGGCTATAAGGGCAATAAGGGGCTATCGCACTATCTCATTCGAGGCCAGCTGCACTTTATCCGGGATTCCACCGTGGGAGTTGCAAGCTGAGGTTCTTGCCTCCGTATATCACAAACGTTGTGAGGCAATTGAAAGGGGAGGCAGGCTCTGCCCAGAAGAAGTAGAGCATTGGCGCGATGTTGCGCGTAAGGCGAGTCTACGTAAGTGGGAGAGGAAGCTTAGAGATCCGCGCGCTGGTCAGATAACAATTGCGGCCATTCGGCCAGTTCTTAGGGAATGGGTGGAAAGGAGGTCGGGCTCGCTATCCTATCGGCTCGTGCAGGTTTTATCGGGGCACGGTTGCTTCGGCAAATATCTGCACAAGGTGGCTGGTAGGGAGGCGACCCCGGCTTGCCATGATTGCGGGGCAACGGAGGATTCAGCCCTCCACACGCTGACAGCATGTCCGGCGTGGGAGGAAGATCGACAGGACCTCATATCTGTCGTAGGCCGTGACTTATCATTGCCTGCTGTTGTGCGGGCAATGTTACAATCGAAGAGGGCATGGCAGGCGATGGCCACCTTTTGCGAGCGGACTATGGCCGCAAAGGAAGATGCCGAGCGCCGCCGTGAGGAGGATCCCCTCGCCGATGCGAGGAGGCGCCGGAGGACAGGACGACGGAGGAGGTGGTGGCACCAGACTCTGCCGTCCTAGTGGGGACCAGCGGGTGGTTGTCTGCGGGGCGACAACTGCTCGCATTGCACTGGTCCCTGCGACGGTGAGTAGTCCTTGAGTTCGGGACTCCTCATGCCTCCGGCAGTGGTGGGCTCGCGCTGCATTCCATCTCCAGCAGCGCGAGCGAGCGTCTGAGTGGGTCTGACGGGGCCAAACGCGCCAAGCGCAATACCCCCTTTTCCACTCTCCAGACGAGACGCGGAACTCCGGGGTAGGTTTAGTGGGTAGGCTAGTGGCAACAAATCGCTAGAGTCCCACATAACCCTGTTGCCCCCCAGCGGCAGAGTATGCATGAGCATTCCCCCTCGGAAAAAAAAAAAAAAAAAAAAAAAAAAAAAAAAAAAAAAAAAAAGGTTAGGTTAGGTTAGGTTAGGTTAGGTTAGGTTAGGTTAGGTTAGGTTAGGTTAGGTTAGGTTAGGTTAGGTTGGGGTTCCGTGTGCGGGGCTAGTACCGCCATCGGACGCGTCCCCGGGCTGCGGATAGGGGAATGCCCTCCAGATATGGGGGGTAGCGGCTTCGGCCGTCGCGGACAGCCACTAGCAACGGTGTGACTGCCTGCCCTTCTCAGGGCGGGCATTGCACGGTCACACCAACCCGTAAGTCCACACTGAGTGGGCCCGGGGGCTGGGCGTATGGGGCTTGCCCTGTGCGTCTGGTTGCGAGGAAGAAAACCTCTCTAAAATAATTACCCTGTGGAGGGCCCTTTTCAGGGCCAGCGGACCCTTCGGGGTCGTGGGTGGCGGGCCTGCAAGGCTCGCGGGAGTCGTCGGGAGTTTTTGTTTTCGGCGCTCTGGTCGTGGGAGTCTCATCTCCCGGAGAGTTCCGTCTCTCCTGTCTTCGCCCGAAAGGGCTACGACTGCGCGGCGGGGACCCCTGCATAGCAGGACCTCGTCGGGCAAACCTGTAATCCCCCCCGGGCGTCCGTTGTCATGTCTAGCGGCGCGGGTAAGGGACCAGGGGGGCTTGCCTTTATTGGCCGGCCCTGAGACGAGTAAACGTCTATAAACAATCCTCAATGGGGGTGCGTTTTGGCGGGCTTCGACCCCGATGGAGTGCGCGGCGCACCTCCGCCTTCATGGTGGTAGACGAGTGGAGCTACCGGCGAGCGGCCAGTGTTTTCGTTGGGTCATGGGAGGCAGACCCTAAAGCCTCCCTACTCGTGGGAACAATCATGAATGTGTCCAAATCAAAAAACCCAAAAGACGTGAAAGAAGGAGAGCCGAGTAGGCGTTTTGACGAAAGCGAGGAGGAGTTTCTAGATGCTGGTTATAAAACCCCAGCTTCTGTTCGGCGTTCAAGTTATCGGGACGTTGTCAAGGTAGTGGAAAAGGAGTCGGACAAACCGGCTTTGAACACGCGGAGTAGGGCCGCGAAGGTTGAAACTGTGTCGCGGAGAATCTCTGTTAGCCGGAGCCCATCCCTGACCGGGTCGGAAAGTTTCGATGACTCAGAGGCATCAGAGCCTGAATTCGATGTGGCGATCACCGCCAAAAGAGGACGTGGAAGACCCCCCACTACTGGGGAGTATATTGGATGGGGAAAAGCTCTGCAGGAGAGAGAGCGGCAAAGGCTCGACGTCGCCGAGGACATTTCGGCGCGGGAAATCGAGGACCTGGCTCGCGATTTCACCGGCGGAGAGAGCAGGCGAAAGTTGCCCGACAGGTTAGAGTCGGAGATTAGCGATCCCTCGAATCCCGGCCTGATTGAACTGGCCAAGCAGGGTACTCGCGTCTTTGAGTCCATGCTCGACAAGTCTTCAAGGCTGAAGGGCGACGTAAGAGGTGAAATGAAGCGGGTCTGTGTGCTTCAGAGAGAGGTGCTGTCGAGGATCGGCACTCTCACAACAACGGACGAATCTCGCCTTCTGCATCGACAGTATTCTGCTCTCAGGGATGACCATAAGGCGCTACAGCAGAAGTTCGAGAAGGTCGAGAAAGAATTAGAAGACTACAAGCGCAGACTGATGCGATATGAGATTGCTGCTGCGGAGACGGCGGCTGCTCCTGCGACTCACCGCGAAGTCCTCAGTGATGACGCCAAGTTGCGGGACTATATTAAAGCCGCGGTCCGCGATGTGGTTGAAGAGCTGAGACCTGTGACTACGCCTGCTGAGCCTTCGGTTCTGGCTAAGCCCACACCTGAGCCGGTCCCGATTGCAAGCAGCAGCCAAACGCGTGTCACTGATGCCAACTCTGCGCGACAGAAAACAAAGACGAAGGAGGCTCCTAAAGTCCCGGCGGTTGCTTCGGCCGTAGCCAATGAAGGCGAGGAAGGTTGGAGTACGGCCATGAGCCGCAAAAAGCAGTTGAAAAAGAAGAAGAAGGACCAGGCACAGACGTTTCCGGACAAGCCAAAGAAGACTGGGGAGAGTGGCAGCAAAGCCCTGAACAAAATGAAGGGGTCGAAGAAGCCAAAACCTATCCGTCTTCGCGAGAAGAAGGCCCCAGCCGTGGTAATAGATATCCTTAAGTCCGAAAAGGAAAGGGAGGGTGGGCTCACCATAGTGGATCTAATGAAAACGGCTAGGGACAAAATAGATCTGAAAAAGCTGGGCATTATGTCTTTATCCTTAAAGAGGTCATATGCGGGGGCTGTTATTCTCGAGCTCCCCAAGGAGGTAGGAGTGGAAGGGGCGCAACGGCTGGAGCAGAGCTTAAAGGAAAACCTGCCCATAGTTGCTCGCGTCACTCGCCCAATCAAAAAGGCGGAGGTTCGCGTCACGGGCATGGACTTCGCCGTGACGCATGAGGAGCTCGCACAGGCGGCTGCCGAAGCCACCGGTGTACCAGCGGACGAATTTCTCATCGGCGATCTCAGGCCAGGTAGAGACGGGATGTTGGCGGCACTCGTCAGATGTCCGGTGGCAGCCGCCAAGATATTGGCACAGAAAAAGCGCATTCTGGTGGGATGGAGCTCGGCCAAAGTTGTCGCTCTTGGACCGCGTCCGCTGCGTTGCTACGGCTGCTTGGAACTCGGGCACACACGAGAAATGTGCAAAAACCAAGTAGACCGTAGCCAACTATGTTTTAGATGCGGAGAGGACGGGCATTTCGCCGCTGACTGCAGCGCCAAGCCCAAGTGCGGAGTCTGCGCCGCGCTGAGTCTCCCGGCTGGGCACGTTGCGTGCGGCAAGCTTTGCCGCCCAAAGCCCAAGCAGGAAGGGAGCAGGAAGCACGGGTCTCAACCAGTCCAGCGAGTTGAGAAGAAGTAGCCACGGCGGGGTATTTGCCCGGTGGCGGGCCACGTCGGGGCTTCTGTCCGGTGGCGGGCTGCGTCGGGGTATCTGCCCGGCAGTCGAGGGTCGCGTCGGGGTACTTGCCCGGCGACCCGGCTTTTCCGACAGGGCAATGATGGCAATGCCTTTCGGGGTGTTGCTTGAGCCCAGGGCCACGCGGGTGACGGGACGGGGGTCCTTGGTCTGGAGGCAGTCACCCGCCTTGCACGGCTCGTCGGCAGTCGCTCCCGTGGCACGGAGCGGCTGGTCCCCCTCCAGGGACAGGCCAGTTGAGGCCGAAAGGCCACGCCGCGGCGGTCGTCGGTTGCATACTCGAGAGCCCGACACCGCACCAACGCGGCGGAGGATAAGCCCCCGGGGGGTTTAGCGGGTTCGAGCCCCGCATAACCAGGTCTTCCCCCGAAGCCTGGTATGGGTCGGCCATTACCCCGGGTCAAAAAAAAAAAAAAAAAAAAAAAAGGTTAGGTTGGGGTGCATGCTGGCAGACCTCCTCGTGGTGCACCCTGGGAGGGGGGCGGGAGTAGCAACAGTTGCGGTTGCTCCCGCACCTCTGCGAACTGTCAGCGGAGGAGGGCGGAGCGTCTTCAAGGCGCACGGAGCCCACCCGGTGCGCTCTTCGCGCCGGGGGTGGAAAAGGCCCTTTTTAGGGCTAGGTGCCATCTTTGGCGGTGGATGGCCGTTCGTTTCGATCGGCGACCCGTAGTGACACGGGTGTGGGTGTATTTGGGTCTTTGCCCTCTTGGGCGTTGGCTCGTTGCGGCCCGTTTCGGGCGGAGGTTCGCGCGGGTTCGTCCGTGGTTGTGTGTCAGGTATGTTGTCGCCTGGCGCACGCACGGTGGAACCGGCGATATTTGGAGGTTGTTGCCCTCTTGGGCGGTGGTTTGCGGGGGTTCGCCTGCGGGTGTATGGTAGGTATGTTGTCGCCTGCCATACGCGCAGGAGAACTCGCGCTGTCGTGAGGTATTTGTGGTCGAGAGTTGTGAATTCCTGTCTCGTCGTGGTGGGAGTCGCTGAATAGGGGCTTCGTCACCCCCGAAAGGCTCCAGCTCGAGACAGAGTACGGGCTTTGCCACCCCGGAAAATCTCGTCTGGCCCATCCTATCTTGCTAGGTCTCGCTTCTTCTCCTCACTGATTCTCACGTGAGGATATGCCACGTCGGGGTATTTGCTCGGTGGCAGCCAGTGCAAGGCGGGGTATTTGCTCGTTGCCTGGTGGTTGTAGAGTCGCGTCGGGGTGTTTGCCCGGTGACTGGCCGCGTCGGGGTGTTTGTCCGGCGGCGGACGGCTGCGACGGGGTGTTTGCCCGGCAGTCGCGAGGTGCGAGGGGGAGAACCCGGTCCCTAAGGCCGCTAAGTCCCGTAGGGTAGTTGTACGGCGATCGGTGGAGGTGGAGGGCAGGCCGGTAGCGGATTCGGCACCCGCGGTGTTGTCAGTGTTCCCTGCCACTGACCTAGCTCCTGCCCACGACCGCCACGCCAACAGTCCCGAAGCACTACGGGCACCGTCTGGGGCACTGGGCATGCTCGGATTGGAGGCCCCTAAGTCCTGCAGTTGCGTAGTACGGCATGTTCCCGAAACCGTGCAGGCAGCGTCGAAGATTCGAGCCCTTCCCTGAGCACCAGGATGCCACGGCGGGGCGTTTGCCCGGTGGCAGCCAGAGCGCGGCGGGGTATCTGCCCGGCGCCTGGCGGACGAGGAGTCACGTCGGGGCATCTGCCCGGTGACTGGCCGTGTCGGGGCTTTTGTCCGGCGGCGGGCTGCGTCGGGGTGTTTGCCCGGCAGTCGAGGGTCGCGTCGGGGCGTTTGCCCGGCGACCCGGCCATCCGACAGGGCAATGATGGTGGCGCCTCTCGGGGCGTCGCCGGAGCTCAGGGCCACGCGGGTGACGGGACGGGGGTCCTTGGTCATGGAGGCAGTCACCCGCATTGCACGGCTCGTCGGCAGTCGCTCCCGTGGCACGGGGCGGCTGGTCCCCCTCCAGGGACAGGCCTGTGGAGGCCGAAAGGCTGGCCGCGGCGGTTGCTGGTGCGTACTCGAGAACCCGGCACCGCATATCGCGGCGGAGGAGTTGCCCCCGGGGGGTTTAGCGGGTTCGAGCCCCGCATAACCAGGTCTTCCCCCGAAGCCTGGTATGGGTCGGCCATTACCCCGGGTCAAAAAAAAAAAAAAAAAAAAAAAGGTTAGGTTAGGTTAGGTTAGGTTAGGTTAGGTTAGGTTAGGTTAGGTTAGGTTAGGTTAGGTTAGGTTAGGTTAGGTTAGGTTGGGGTGCGGGCTGGCAGACCTCCTCGTGGTGCACCCTGGGAGGGGGGTGGGAGTAGCCTCAGAACGCGGCTGCTCCCACCCCTCTGCGAACTGTCAGTGGAGATGCGGTTGAGTCCTTTCCCATTGATTCCCGCGGGAACCTCTGAGTTCAGTGTTTCGGTCGAGTCCTTTCTTATCTGATTCCCGGTGATACTTGGTTGTTCGGAGTTGTCTTGCGCCTTCTTGGTGCTTGGAGGTGTATCGCCCTTGGCCCGTATTTCTGCGCCGAGGGTGTGTTTTGACGAAAGGGCCCTTTTCAGGGCCAGCGGAGCTTCGGCTCGTTGTGTGCTGGGTTTTAAGCCTGGCGTTCATCGCCTGTTCCGTTTCGGAATCGCGCGGCGGGGAGTCCTGTGTGACAGGCCCTCGTCGGGCAACTTGTTTCCCTCACTGAGAGGACCAAGGGGCTCGGCCACTGAGGTCGGGCCTGAGAGGAGCACACCTCAATAAAAAGCCCCAAACCTAAGCTCTTAAGGCGCGGCGATGGGTTGGATGGCCGAAGGGAAATCGGTCCCAAGCGTTTTCGAGAACAAACTCGTCAAAAAGAAGAAACAACCATGTCTGCAAGTTCCAAAAACAATCTACCCCAGGCCGGTACCAGCAAAGCTGGAGAATCCGGTCCGGTGGCTTCGGCTACCGGCAGGCCCCACGTATCTGGGGGGGGCCAGAACTGCGGCGTGTCGGGTCCCGACACTCGGTCATACGTTCCCGCTGACCACGGGCGCTCACCGCTACCTCGGGCGGCCAGTGTGAAATCGGCTACGAGCGAGAGTCAAAATAGAGGCAGACTATGGAGTGGATCTGGATCAGTGTCGGAGGATTCCGGGTCAGGTTACGGAACTCCGAATGCGGAGCATCGTTCAGGCGGTGATTATAGAAAAACGCCAGACACGATCAAAGCCACTGCGTCGGCTAGGATTACGCGTAGCAAAGCGCGGAAAATTGTAATGACGGCCAGAGATGACAGCGCAAAGCGCAGCCCCACACCGTCAGACTACTCAGATGAGTCGGAAGTCTCAGAAGCGGCGTCAACCGGCCCTGGGACAAGTACGAAAAGAAAACGAGGTAGACCCCCAACGACGGGGGAGTACGTAGGTTACGGCAAGGCTCTTAAAACAAAAGAGAAAGAACGCCTAGACATAGCTGAAGCCATATCAGCCAAGGAAATAGAGGACCTTGCGAGAGATTTTACCGGCGGGGGAAAAGCAAGAAAGCTACCAGAGAAGCTAGAATCTGAGATAGATGACCCCACTGCGCCCGGGCTTATTGGCCTGGGTAAGCAGGGGGTGAAGGTATTTGAGACCCTATTGGATAAGTCCAAAAACATCAAGGGCAGCATCAGAAGTGAGATGAAGAAGGTCTGTATGCTGCAGGGCGAAGTACTCAGCAGAATTGGAACTTTAACGGTCACGGATGAAGCGAAGTATATGCACAGGGAAAATGACTCTCTAAAGAATGGCATGAGAATTCTAGAGGAAAAATATGAGAGGGTAGAGAAGGAACTAGAGGAGTGCCGTTACAAGCTAATGTGCACTGAGGCAGCTTTGAAGGCGACGTCCAGAGATGTGCAGTCGGCTGCCACAAGAGAAAGAGAGAGTGATAGAGAAAGAGACGAAAGGCTGAAAAAGGAAGTAGTGGAGGCAGTGCGCAGTATGCTCAAAGAGGAAGGATACGTCAAATGTGCACCAATTTCTGCCCCTCAACCTGCCCCTACAGCAATGGTGACAGAATGCCGTGCTGAGGACATACCTCTGCCTGAAACTGTACCCAAGCCGAAAAGTCATAAGAAGAAGAAACAGGCGGATGAGCAGTCTGAAAAGGCCAAACGGGCGGAGAAGCAGCCTCAGATGGTGACCCGAGTTAGAAGTGTGTCGCCCAGTCAGGCAGCTACCCGAGCTGTAACCCTGCAGTCGGAGGGAGAAGAGCAAGGCTGGAACACGGTAAAATCGAAATCTGCCTATAGAAAGGAGAAGATGAGTCAGAAGAAAGTTGAAATGGTTAGTACGGAAGTGACTAGTGAAAAGAACGCCGGAAACCCCAAAGACACTAAATCAGCGAAGAAACGGAGACGAAGGAAGCCCAGAAAACAGCGTCTGCGTGACAGGAGGACAACTGCTGTACTCATTGATATCCCGAGTAGTGAGACAGAGAAGGAAGGTGGCCTTACGTATGCTGATATAATGAAACAGGCCAAAGATAAGGTGGACCTAAAGAGCCTGGGCATACCAATGGTCTCCTTTAGACGATCGCAAGCTGGTGCCGTCATTCTAGAACTTCCCAAGACAGCGGGCATGCCGGAGGCCCAGAAATTAGAACAGTGTCTGAGAGACACTTTGCCTGAGACTGTCCGTGTCACCTGCCCTGTCAAAAGAGTGGAGGTTAGGATCCTGGGACTAGATCACTCTGTCACAGAAGACGAGCTGGCTGCATGTGCCGCTGAAGCCTCAGGCATGACGGCGGACAACTTTTTGGTGGGCGCATTGAGACCTAACAAATACGGCATGTTTGCCGCGTTGGTGAGATGTCCGGTGGTTGCTGCGAAAAAGCTGCTGTCGCTAAAACGCTTCCCAGTAGGCTGGAGTGCGGCAAGGGTGGTTGCACTAGATCCTCGTCCGTTGAGATGCTTCGGCTGCATGGAACTGGGGCACACAAAGCAAACATGTCACGGCAAAACAGACAGAAGCGACCAGTGCTTCCGCTGTGGGGGCCTCAATCACATCGCTGCACACTGTACTGCCAAGCCCAATTGCGCAGCCTGTTCAGCACTAGGTAAAAAAGCCGACCACACAATGGGAGGAAAGAACTGCCGGCCAACAAAGCCAAAAAAGAGTCGCGTAACCCAGAATCCGTCGGAGTCGGTAACTGTAGGAACGGCCGAGAAATCGGCTAGTGAAGTAAACACAGCAAATAATGCCTAGGAACAGTAACGCGCTATTGATCCAGACGAATCTGAACCACGCTCGTCATGCGCAAGATCTCTTGGTTCAAGTAATGACAGAGGAGAGGATAGGTTTAGCTGTTGCGGCCGAACCATATTCGGTTCCAAATCAACCACGATGGGTCGGTGACCAAAATAGCTCGGTGATGATTGTTGTGGGTCAAAATGCCCCACTTCCTGTAACGAGAGCCAAAGGGTCAGGCTATATTGCAGTTTTGTGGCAAAATTTAGTAGTCGTCGGAGTTTACTTTTCCCCAAACAGACCATTCGCCGAATTTGAGGCCTTTATTATTCAGTTAGGGCGCATAGTCAGTGGTGCTCATCCTCATCAGGTCCTCGTTATGGGCGACTTTAATGCGAAGGCGTCCGCATGGGGATCGAATGTAACTGACCAAAGAGGAGCACTCTTAGAGGATTGGCTGGTGCAAGCTGGCCTAGTGGTTGCTAACGTTGGCACGGAGTGGACCTGCGTAAGGCAACAAGGAGGATCCATTGTCGACATCACCCTGGCGTCTCAGGCCGTGGCCGACAATATAAGAAACTGGCGTGTAGTGGATGAGGCGGAAACGTTATCGGATCATGTGTACATACAATTCGAGATTTTCCCCCCATCTGCCGTTAACCGCCCAAGTCATTCAACCGAACCAGACGTTTTCCCGAGATGGGCACTTACCAAACTTGACAAGGAGAATGCAGAGATTGCATCAATAATAGCAACGTGGAATAGCGTCACGGATGAATCCCTCGGTGTCGACGAGCAAGCTTGCCGACTGAGAGATGCACTTTCATCGATTTCGAATGCATCTATGCCTCGATCACGCCGCCCACCTCCTAGGACAGCGGTTTACTGGTGGTCCCAAGACCTATCAGCTTTTCGTGCGGCCTGTATGAGTGCCCGAAGAGCCTACACAAGGAGCAGAAGACGCCGGAACCGTGACATCGCTAGCGAAGAAACCCTGTGGGCGACCTATCGAGAGAAAAAAGAACTATTTAAGAAGGCCATCTCACAAGCAAAGGATAGAGCGTGGCAAGAGTTGCTTGATTCCATCGAAGCGGACCCCTGGGGGCGCCCATACCAGCGAGCGTGTAACAAGTTACGCCCCCAAGGCCCCCCAGCGGTTGAGACTATGCAGCCTGAGCTGCTTACTGAGATTATTACTGTCCTTTTCCCACACAGAGAAGAAGGAGCTTCGCCCTTCATGGGCCCAATACAAGAAGAGCATACCGAAACGCCCGTACCGCAAGTAACGGTTGCAGAGATAGAGAAGGCGACGACCAAGATGATGGCTCGCAAAACTGCACCGGGCCCTGATGGTATTCACGGGCGCGTGCTGGGATTTGCGATGAACCATCTTGGTGACGATATGCGAGCTCTCTTCGACAAGGCAATCGCTGAAAACAGATTTCCCAACATATGGAAACAGGGAAGATTGGTGCTCCTACACAAACCTGGCAGACCTGCGGACTCGCCAAGTGGATACCGACCTATTGTACTGCTGGATGAGGCGGCAAAAATGTTCGAAAGGATTATAGCTGGCAGACTCAACCAACATCTTGCGTCTTGTACACTAGGGCTTTCGGACAAGCAGTTTGGTTTTCGGGAGCATCGATCAACGATAGATGCCATATTAGTGGTCAAAACATCGGTCCTGGAAGCGTGGCAAAGAGGAGAGTCGCTCATAGCAGTGTCATTAGACATAGCAAACGCCTTCAACACTCTCCCCTTTGCCACAATCATGGAGGCTCTTCGCTTTTTCGGGGTACCTCGTTATTTGCGGAATATAATCACCGACTATTTGGCATGTAGGCAGATCCTCTTTGTTGGGGGTGATGGGGCCCTGCAAAGACGGCGGATGATGTGCGGTGTTCCACAGGGGTCGGTTCTGGGCCCGCTCCTGTGGAACATTGGATACGACTGGGCCTTGAGGGGCTCGTGTCTGCCTGGGATGGGGGTTGTTTGCTATGCGGATGACACCCTCATCACGGCCAGACACAAGAACCCTTATGATGCTGCAGCGCTAGCAACGGCCGCCACTGATCTGATTGTGGGCCGAATCAAGACACTGGGTCTGAAAGTGGCCGCTCATAAAACTGAGGCCATTCTGTTTCGACCGCCGAAAACCAGACGAAAAAACGACGTATTTATCAATGTGGAAAACGCGAGAATTCAAGTCGGTTCCACGTTGAAGTATCTTGGGCTCACTCTAGACGACAGACTTAATTTCGAAGAGCACTTTCGTTTACTCAAAAAGAAGCTTGTCGGCACAGCGGGATCTCTAGCCAGACTGCTGCCCAATGTAGGAGGCCCCAGCGTCACGTGCCGCAGACTCTATTCTGGGGTGCTGAGATCCATGGCCCTATATGGCAGCCCCGTGTTCGCTGACACGTTGTCGAAGACCAACTGCACCCAACTGCGGCAAGCGCAGAAGATAGTGGCCAATAGAATCATCAGAGGCTACTGCACGATTGGTTTTGACGCCGCATGCGCCTTAGCAGCCACGCCGCCCTGGGAGTTGGAAGCTAAAGTGCTCTCGAAAATCTATTCGAAAAAGACAGAGGCTATTCGTACTCAAGTCCCTATTGACATTGATGCGCTTAGGAGCCGCTACAACAAAAGGCTTATCGCAGAATGGGCAGAAAATCTCGAAGCCGTCACCTATGGCACGAGAACCATAGAAGCCCTGCGACCTATTCTTACTAAATGGGTATCGAGGAAGACAGGCTCGCTAACATTTCATTTGGTCCAGCTGTTGTCTAACCATGGGTGTTTCGGGGGTTACCTACACCGGATAGGGAGAGAGGAAACCTCGAGCTGTGCTCAATGCGGACAGGCAGAAGACAGTGCCCAGCACACCTTGGAGCACTGTCCATATTTTGCACGTGAGCGCGCTGACCTAGTGCGTGTGATAGGGAGGGATCTCTCGCTACCCAGTATTGTTAAGTCAATGATCGAGAGCGAGAGATACTGGGACGCTGTAGTTGCTTTTGCTGAAGCAGTTGTTCCGGAAAAGGAGGCCCAGGAGCGAAACAGGGAGGATGACCCTGAGTCAGACCCACGCCGACGCCGAAGAGGTGGACGAAGAAGACGCGCCTATGCGCGGCTGAATGGGCCAACCTAGTGGGCTGATGAGTAGCCGCGTCGGGGCATTTGCCCGGCGGCGGACTGCGTCGGGGCATTTGCCCGGCAGTCGTGGTCACGTCGGGGTGTTTGCCCGGTGACCGAGCTTCTGACAGGGCGATGATGGTGATGCCTCTCGGGGCGTTGCCTGAGCCCAGGGCCAAGCGGGTGACGGGACGGGGGTCCTTGGTCACGGAGGCAGTTACCCGCATTGCACGGCTCGTCAGCAGTCGCTCCCGTGGCACGGAGCGGCTGGTCCCACTCCGGGGACAGGCTAGCGGAGGGGCCGAGAGGCCTGGCCGCGTCGACACTGGCGCACACTTGGGTTCCCAGTGGCGACAAGCGCGGCGGAGGAGTAGCCCCCGGGGGGTTTAGCGGGTTCGAGCCCCGCATAACCAGGTCTTCCCCCGAAGCCTGGTATGGGTCGGCCATTACCCCGGGTCAAAAAAAAAAAAAAAAAAAAAAAAAAAAAAGGTTAGGTTAGGTTAGGTTAGGTTAGGTTAGGTTGGGGTACCAGTTCAGACAGCCTCCTCGTGGCGTACCCTGGGCAACCAACGTCGAACACCGGTTGTAAGCGAGTGCTATTCTCCAAACCGGTTTTCGACGGTGGGCTAATGGTCTGAAGAAGGTGGGCGGTTGAGTCCCTTTTTTGATTCCCGCGTAGGCTTCAATGCCTTAAAGTGGTTGGCGCCATCATGGCGTTCGGTGGGCTGCTTCCAGATCCTCTGCTCATCAGAGGTCTGTGGCTGTGGCGTTGTTGGGCCCAATTTATGGGCCAGCGGACTCTTTTGTAGTCGTTGGATGGCGGTCTTTTAGTCTGCGGACCGTTTTTACCACGGTCAATGTCAGTAGCATTCAATGCTCACGGAGCAACTGCTCTGTTCGTGGAAAGGGCTCTTTTTAGGGCCAGTGGAGCTTATGCTCGTGGGTGGTTGGGCTTCAAGCCCAGCGTATAGGTCGTGGCGTCTTTCGCCTGTCCCTTCTGCGCGGCGGGGAGTCCTGTATGACAGGCCCTCGTTGGGCAACCTGCATCTTCTAGCTCAGTGTACGTGGTCATGTCTCGCTGCTGAATAGGGGGTGTAGGGGCCTTGCCTTAATTGGCCGGGCCAAGTGGAGTAAACCACAATAAAAATCCGCAAGTCCCTGTTGTTGGTGACCGCGGCAACAGGGGGCCTTCGGGTGGTGGGCAGCGTATAGTCCACCAGCTAGCGCCAACCTCACCAGACTGCTCGACCTGGTGAGTGCAGTAGAGTTGCCCGGGTGCAGGGGGCACCGCCCGGGTGGACTGCTTATTTCCCCCATACTCGTGGGACAAATATGGAAATGTCTAATTCAAAAAACCCAAAAACCCTTAGTTTAAGATATGATAGAAATAGTGGAAGTAGTAAGAGTTCGGTACGGAGTCAGTACCTAAAGGAGAGGGCAAGCACGTCAAAAGACGGCGGCAAAATAGTAGAGCAGGAGGTGGTCGTTCCCTCGGATGACGAAAACGAGCAAGAGAGGTTGTTGTCGGACTTTGGGTCCTGTGTGTCTTTAGATGATGCCGGCTCAGTTAACGATGTCACGTCTCAAACCAAGGGACGGAAGAGAGGGCGCAAAAGGCTGACATCAAGGTCAGGATCCGACTCGGAAGGTGCGTCGAGTGCGGATAGCGCTGTGTCGGCGCCTAAGAAGGTGACGACCAACCGAGGACGAGGCCGCCCACCCACTACCGGCGAATATGTGGGTCTGGCAAAGGCAAAGAGGGATTATAATCGGCAAGTACAAGAGTCGATTAAGTTGGAGGCGGAAAGGGAGCTTGCGCTTGAAATTGCACAGAAAAGGAGCCTTCGCTCCAATTCGTTTGCCGTGCTCCAGTGTGATGAAGACATGGAGTTGTCTGAAGAACCCCGAGCTACTCAAATGTACAAGGGGGTCGAAGAGGAGTTAGATGCCATTTTAAAGGTGTCCAAAACATCGAGCCACCTTAAGGGCACACATCAAAAGATACTTAAGGATTCATCGGCCCGAATAAAAGATTTTACGCTTGGCATTCTCAAATGCACCGCCTCCTCGGAGGTTTCAAAGCTCGAGAGGGAGAATGCGCAACTTAGGAGTGACAATGAGCGTCTGGAGCGTAATTTTGCCGAAGTCCGTAAAGAGATGACGGAGATGCGCATAGATTTTCAGGCGCAGCTCAAGGCAGCAATGAGGGCTCAATCCCCACTCAAGGATGTGAATTCGTCGTCGATCGCGCCTTCAAGTGCGTCGCCGGTCACTAGGGCTGAGATGGATAGCACCTTTAGAGAGTATATGGCGGCGGCTAGGAACATGGTCAACGCGCAAATCGAGGGCGCTTTGCACCCGACCAAGAGACTCAGGCCACCGTTGGCTGCTGATAAGAAGAGGGAAGCGGCACAGGCCGCAAAAAACACGGTAAAGACTGCTCTGGACAAACCTAGCAGTGCGAGGACTGTGCCAACTAAGAGCAAGGGGAAGAAGGTAGCGCTTGCCCCCCCTCCAGTCAAGAAGGTACTTCGTCCACTGGTTGAACCAGAACCCAGTCAGCCCACGGCGTCCACATCTGCCGAGGGAGAGTGGGAGACGGCGGAGAGTAGAAAGCAAAAGAATAAAAAGAAAAAGAGGGAAACAGAGAAACACTCTCAATCTAAAGTGGTGCAGGTTAGGCCCGAACCAGTGGCAAAGAAATCCAAAACGCCTAGGAAAAGAAGGCTTCGTTCTCCTCGTACGCAGGCAGTGGTTTTGTCCCTCCCACCGGAGGCTGAAGATAGAAAAAAGACCTTTGCAGAGATTATTGCGAAGGCTCAAAGTTCTGTAGGGTTGGCAGATATCGGCATCGAGGGTGGTGTCCGATTTAAGACAACGGCAACCGGGGATCGGCTAATGGAGCTTCCAAAGAGTCTCGCCAAGGAAAAGGCCGACCTCCTGGCCGAAAAGCTGAAGAGTGTCATGCCAGAGGGTGGTAAGGTCGTCAGACCGGTCAAGTGTGCGGAAGTGCGGCTTACTTATCTCGATGACTCAATAGAGAAAGAGCACATAGTGAGAGCTGTGGCTGAGAAGGGCGAGTGCTCCCCCGATCATATAAAGGTGGGGGAAATAAGAGATGGTCCTGGCGGCATGGGCATGGCATGGGTGCAATGCCCCATTGATGCAGCTAAGAAGCTAACAGACGGTCGTCGACTGCTAATCGGCTGGAGCTCTACTCAGGTAACGCTGCTGGAGCGTCGCCCGTTCCGGTGCCATAGGTGTCTAGAGCAAGGGCATTCGAAGGTTAACTGCATGTCTTCTGTCAATCGCAGTAACATCTGTTATCGCTGTGGCAAAGAAGATCACAAGGCAGCCACATGTACAGAAGCGCCACATTGTGTGCTATGTGCTGAGGGTGGAAAGTCTGCGGGACATATTATGGGCGGCAAAAAATGTAATCCGCCCCGCCCCAAAAAGGGTAATTCGGCTCGAAGGATCCAGGCCGTGTCTGTGTCGGTGCGTAATACGCAACAGGAGGCAATGCTGACAGACTCCAATGGGTAAGCTATTACAAGCCAACTTAAATCACTCTGCTTCTGCGCAGAGTCTGCTACTCCAGCATATGGCGGAGTGGGCTATCGAGGTGGTAGTTGCGGCTGAACCATATACAGTTCCTCCGCGATCCAATTGGATTGCGGATTTAGACGGCACGGTCGTAATAATTGGTTCGACATATTCATCAACCCCACCCCTGTCTGTTATTCACAGGGGTCGAGGTTATGTCGCTGCTAAGTGGCGGGAGTTTTGCCTGATTGGGGTCTACTTTTCACCCAACAGACCACTCGCAGATTTTGAAATCTTATTGGGAGAACTGGGGTCTGCTGTCCATCGTGCGGCCCCAAGGTCCGTCATTGTACTCGGGGATTTTAATGCAAAGTCCACATCCTGGGGCTCCCCGAGAACAGATCCACGAGGAGAATTAGTGGAGGATTGGGCAATAATGTCCGGACTTGCCCTTCTCAATACTGGGTCAGCGTTTACCTGTGTGCGACAGCAGGGTGGATCTATAGTGGATTTATCTTTCGCTTCTCCTGCCGTCGCAGACAGGATCCGGGACTGGAGGGTTCTGTCCGAGGAGGAGACACTCTCGGACCATGTATATATTAGGTTTAGTCTGTCCATCCAGGACGCCAACGAAAGAAGAACCGGGGGCGATAGTTTCTTTCCGCGCTGGTCTATAACGCGCCTCGATAAGGATAGTGCAATTGAAGCGGCTAAAATCAATTCTTGGGTGGCAGACTGGGCCCCAGAGTCCAGCGTTGATATTGCTGCGGATAGGTTCCGTGATGCGCTCACTGCCGTATGCGACTCGGCGATGCCTCGTGCCAAAAGGCCGCCCCCGGACAAAACCGTGTATTGGTGGTCACAAGAGTTGGCGTCCCTGCGTACAGAATGCAAACGGACGAAAAAGTCAATATCACGTTACCGCAGACGGAGAGTCCGAGACCCGGAAATGGAAAACGTATTGATTGAGGGTTATAAGGTTGCCAAAAAAGCTTTTCAGGTGGCAATCATGCAGGCCAAACAACTTGCCTGGGAGGAGCTGCTGGAAGGCCTTAACAGGGATCCGTGGGGGCGCCCATACCGTATGGTCCGCAACCGATTAAGGAATCGCGGCCCCCCTGTAGCTGAAACACTAGATCCTCAGCTACTCGAAGATACCGTGGCGGTTCTGTTTCCGGATCAACCGCAATTCGAGCCACCTAGGATGCCCCCTAGTGGGGTCGAGGCTATGGGTGGTGATGAAGCCTCCCCCATAACGAATGGGGAATTTGATGAGGCCCTGTTAAAACTCCGGGGAAAGAAGACGGCCCCTGGTCCTGATGGGGTTCATGCACGTGTACTGGCTCTGGTTTTGAAGGAAATGGAGGAGTCGTTTCGTCGTCTGCTCAACTCATGCCTTTCTCATGGCCAATTCCCTAAGATCTGGAAGAGGGGGCGTTTAGTTTTACTAAAAAAAGAGGGTCGTCCAGCTGACTCCCCATCGGCGTACAGGCCTATTGTATTGTTAGACGAGGCCGGGAAGGTATTTGAAAAAATCCTGTCGAGTCGTATAACGCGCCATCTTAGTACAATGGGTCCTGATCTGGCCAGAAACCAATATGGCTTTAGAGAGGGTCGTTCGACAGTTGACGCTATTTTAAGCGTAAAAGACCTCTCCAAAGAGGTCACATCACAATGCGGTGTATTGTTAGCGGTGTCTCTAGATATCGCTAATGCGTTTAACACGCTCCCTTTCAGCACCATCTTGGAGGCGCTCCAGTATCACGGGGTACCCCAATATATCCGGCTTGTTATTGCCGATTACTTACGGGAGCGGGTTATCTTATATGAAGACCAACAAGGTAGAGTGCGTCAACGCACAATGAGTCGGGGCGTGCCACAGGGATCGGTCCTGGGACCCCTGTTATGGAACATTGGTTTCAACTGGATGCTCCGTGGGTCCCTCCTACGTGGACTTCATTTAGTTTGTTACGCGGACGACACTCTTGTGCTTGCCCGCGGGAATTCTTATAGGGAAGCTGCAATACTTGCAACGGCTGGAACGGCCCAGGTTGTAAACCGCATCAGTCGACTGGGTCTACGCGTGGCCCTAGAAAAAACAGAAGCTATCTGCTTTTATGGGCCGCGCAAAAAACCACCTCCTGGCGCTAACATCGTCGTCGGGGGTGTCACCATAGAGATACAAGCCCACATGAAGTATCTTGGGCTTATTCTAGATAGCAAGTGGTCCTTCGAGGAACATTTTAGGCGGATGGCACCTAAGTTAGTGGGCACCGCCTTAGCGCTAGGGCGGCTATTGCCGAATGTTGGTGGACCTAGTTCAGCATGTCGTCAACTTTTTGTTGGGGTTGTAGCATCCATGGCTCTTTATGGTGCGCCAGTATGGGTGGACGCTCTTAATTCAAGAAACCGAGCAGTTTTGCGTAGAACCCAGCGGATCCTGGCTATAAGGGCAATAAGGGGCTATCGCACTATCTCATTCGAGGCCAGCTGCACTTTATCCGGGATTCCACCGTGGGAGTTGCAAGCTGAGGTTCTTGCCTCCGTATATCACAAACGTTGTGAGGCAATTGAAAGGGGAGGCAGGCTCTGCCCAGAAGAAGTAGAGCATTGGCGCGATGTTGCGCGTAAGGCGAGTCTACGTAAGTGGGAGAGGAAGCTTAGAGATCCGCGCGCTGGTCAGATAACAATTGCGGCCATTCGGCCAGTTCTTAGGGAATGGGTGGAAAGGAGGTCGGGCTCGCTATCCTATCGGCTCGTGCAGGTTTTATCGGGGCACGGTTGCTTCGGCAAATATCTGCACAAGGTGGCTGGTAGGGAGGCGACCCCGGCTTGCCATGATTGCGGGGCAACGGAGGATTCAGCCCTCCACACGCTGACAGCATGTCCGGCGTGGGAGGAAGATCGACAGGACCTCATATCTGTCGTAGGCCGTGACTTATCATTGCCTGCTGTTGTGCGGGCAATGTTACAATCGAAGAGGGCATGGCAGGCGATGGCCACCTTTTGCGAGCGGACTATGGCCGCAAAGGAAGATGCCGAGCGCCGCCGTGAGGAGGATCCCCTCGCCGATGCGAGGAGGCGCCGGAGGACAGGACGACGGAGGAGGTGGTGGCACCAGACTCTGCCGTCCTAGTGGGGACCAGCGGGTGGTTGTCTGCGGGGCGACAACTGCTCGCATTGCACTGGTCCCTGCGACGGTGAGTAGTCCTTGAGTTCGGGACTCCTCATGCCTCCGGCAGTGGTGGGCTCGCGCTGCATTCCATCTCCAGCAGCGCGAGCGAGCGTCTGAGTGGGTCTGACGGGGCCAAACGCGCCAAGCGCAATACCCCCTTTTCCACTCTCCAGACGAGACGCGGAACTCCGGGGTAGGTTTAGTGGGTAGGCTAGTGGCAACAAATCGCTAGAGTCCCACATAACCCTGTTGCCCCCCAGCGGCAGAGTATGCATGAGCATTCCCCCTCGGAAAAAAAAAAAAAAAAAAAAAAAAAAAAAAAAAAAAAAAAAAAGGTTAGGTTAGGTTAGGTTAGGTTAGGTTAGGTTAGGTTAGGTTAGGTTAGGTTAGGTTAGGTTAGGTTAGGTTAGGTTAGGTTAGGTTAGGTTTCCGTGTGCGGGGCTAGTACCGCCATCGGACGCGTCCCCGGGCTGCGGATAGGGGAATGCCCTCCAGATATGGGGGGTAGCGGCTTCGGCCGTCGCGGACAGCCACTAGCAACGGTGTGACTGCTTGCCCCTCACGGGGCGGGCATTGCACGGTCACACCAACCCGTAAGCTCACACTGAGTGGGCCCGGGGGCTGGGCGTATGGGGCTTGCCCTGTGCGTTTGGTTGCGAGGAAGAAAACCTCTCTAAAATAATTACCCTGTGGAGGGCCCTTTTCAGGGCCAGCGGACCCTTCGGGGTCGTGGGTGGCGGGCCTGCTAGGCTCGCGGGAGTCTGCGGGAGTTTTTGGTTTCTGCACTCCGGTCGAGGGAGTTTCGTCTCCCAGAGAGTTCTGCCTCTCTTGTCTTCGCCCGAAAGGGCTTCGACGGCGCGGCGGGGACCCCTGCACGGCAGGACCTCGTCGGGCCAACCTGTTATCCCCCCCGGGCGTCTGGTGTCATGTTTATCGGCGCGGGTAAGGGACCAGGGGGGCTTGCCTTAAGTGGCCGGCCCCGAGATGAGAAAACATCAATAACAAATCCTCAATGGGGGTGCGTTCTGGCGGGTTTCGACCCCGATGGAGTGCGCGGCGTACCCCCGCCTGTATGGTGGTAGGCGAGCTGATCTACCGGCTAGCGGCCAAGGTTTTTGATGGGTCGGGGGGGGGCAGACCCTAAAGCCCCCCTACTCGTGGGAACAATTATGGAGATGAACAAATTTACAAAACAAAAAGATGTGAGAGAAGGTGAGCCGAGAAGGCAAAATGTCGATAGGGGAGATTGCTCGGACGGTTCTGGGTACGGAACCCCGGCAACTGGCAAGCGTCCTAGCTTCCGGGACGTTGTCAGCGTTGTGGAAAAGGAGTCGGATAGACCAGCTCGTAATACGCGGAGTAGGGCCGCGAAAGGCGAAATAGTGGCAAGGAGAATCTCCGTCAGTCGGAGTCCGTCGTTGTCTGGGTCGGAGAGTTCGGACGATTCGTTTGCATCAGAGGCAGAATTTCCCGTAGCAGGCTCGGCCAAGAGGGGGCGCGGAAGGCCTCCCACTACGGGCGAATATATTGGCTGGGGGAAAGCCCTGAAGGAGAGAGAGCGGCAAAGGCTCGACGTCGCTGAGGACATTTCGGCGCGAGAAATCGAAGACCTGGCGCGCGATTTCACCGGCGGAAAGAGCAGCAGAAAGCTGCCTGACAAACTAGAGGCCGATGTCTCGGACCCAACTAATCCCGGTCTTATCGAGCTAGCCAAGCAAGGTACTCAGGTATTTGAGGCAATGCTAGACAAATCGTCCAGGCTTAAGGGAGATGTGAGAGGCGAGATGAAGCGGGTTTGTGTACTGCAGAGGGAGGTGCTGAGCAGAATTGGCACTCTCACAACGACGGACGAATCCCGCCTTATACACCGGCAGTACACGACGCTCAAGGACGAGCACAAGGCGCTGCAACAACGATTTGATAAAGTGGAAAGAGAGCTCGATGAGTATAAGCGCCGTCTCATGAGTTATGAGGTTACTGCAGCGGCTGCCTCCGCGGCTGCACCTGCGCCTCAGCGGGAGGATCTCAGCGTGAACTCAAACCTGCGAGAGTTCATCACGGCGGCGGTCCGCGATGCTGTTGAAGAGTTCAGACCTGCGCCTGCGGTTCCGGATGGTCCTGCGCCTGAGTCAGCCCCGAAGGCGGGCGGTCGCGCGAAGCTCAGGATAGGTGACACAGCTGCCACTGCACTCAAAGTTTCTGCAGGTTCGGCGACTACATCGTTGACAGCCATAGGCGGAGATGAAGAGAATTGGAGTACAGCAATAGGCCGAAAGAAGGCCATGAAAATGAAGAAAAAGGAGCAGTCCCATGCGGCTCCAGACAAGTCGAAGAAGGCGGTTAATAACACCGAAGCTTCAAAGAAGAAGACTGAGGTTCCAAAAGCCCCGAAGCAGTTGAAGGGGCCGAGGAAGCCCAAACCGGTCCGTCTTCGCGAGAAGAAAGCTCCCGCCGTCGTGATCGATATTCTCAAGGCTGAGAAAGAGAGGGAAGGCGGGCTCACCCTGGTAGACGTTATGAAGGAGGCCAGGGACAAGGTGGATTTGAAGAAGCTTGGAATTCCGTCGCTTTCTTTGAAGAGGTCGTACGCGGGGGCTGTTATACTGGAGCTTCCCAAGGAGGTGGGGATCGAGGGCGCGCAGCGGCTGGAGCAGAGCCTCAAGGAGAATTTGCCCCTTGTCGTCCGCGTCACCCGCCCCATTAAAAAGGCGGAAGTTAGGGTCACGGGCCTGGATTACGCCGTGACACATGCAGAGCTTGCGAAGGCGGCCGCCGAGGCTACTGGTGCAACGGCGGATGACTTCCTCATTGGTGACCTTCGGCCAGGGAGGGATGGGATGTTGTCGGCGCTCGTCCGATGTCCGGTGGCTCATGCCAAGCAGTTGGCTCAACAAAGGCGTCTGGTGGTGGGGTGGAGCTCAGCGAGGGTCGTCGCTCTGGTGCCACGGCCGTTCCGTTGTTTCGGCTGTCAGGAGCTTGGACACACCAGGGAAACATGCAAGAACCCGGTGGATCGAAGCCAGCTGTGCTTCAGGTGTGGTGAGGCTGAGCATTTCGCTGCCGATTGCAGTGCGAAGCCAAAGTGTGCAGTCTGCGCGTCCCTGAGTCTGCCCTCGGGGCATGTGATGGGTGGGAAACTGTGCCGCCCTCAGCAGCAGACGAAAGGAGGCAAGCGCGGGCCTAAGGCCGTCAAACGTTAGGCATCGCACAACGTCGAAGTAGCCACGGCGGGGCATTTGCCCGGTGGCGGGCCACGTCGGGGCTTTTGTCCGGTGGCGGGCTGCGTCGGGGCATCTGCCCGGCAGTCGAGGGTCGCGCCGGGGTATTTGCCCGGCGACCCGGCTTTTCCGACAGGGCAATGATGGCAATGCCTCTCGGGGTGTTGCCTGAGCCCAGGGCCACGCGGGTGACGGGACGGGGGTCCTTGGTATGGAGGCAGTCACCCGCCTTGCACGGCTCGTCGGCAGTCGCTCCCGTGGCACGGAGCGGCTGGTCCCCCTCCAGGGACAGGCCAGTTGAGGCAGAAAGGCCACGCCGCGGCGGTCGTCGGTTGCATACTCGAGAGCCCGACACCGCACCAACGCGGCGGAGGATAAGCCCCCGGGGGGTTTAGCGGGTTCGAGCCCCGCATAACCAGGTCTTCCCCCGAAGCCTGGTATGGGTCGGCCATTACCCCGGGTCAAAAAAAAAAAAAAAAAAAAAAAAAAAAAAAAAAAAAAAAAAAAAAAAAAAAAAAAAAAAAAAAAAAAAAAAAGGTTAGGTTAGGTTAGGTTAGGTTAGGTTAGGTTAGGTTAGGTTAGGTTAGGTTAGGTTAGGTTAGGTTAGGTTAGGTTAGGTTGGGGTGCGAGCTGGCAGACCTCCTCGTGGTGCACCCTGGGAGGGGGGCGGGAGTAGCAACAGTTGCGGTTGCTCCCGCACCTCTGCGAACTGTCAGCGGAGGAGGGCGGAGCGCCATTAGGCGCATGAAGCCCGGCCGGCGCGCTCTTAGCGCCGGTTGTCGAAACGGCCCTTTTCAGGGCTAGGTGCCATTCATGGCGGTGGATGGCTGGTCGTCACGACCAGCGACCCGTAGTGACACGGGTGTGGGTGTTTTCGGGTCTTTGCCCTCTTGGGCGTTGGCTTGTTGCGGCCCGTTTCGGGCGGAGGTTCGCGCGGGTTCATCCGTGGTTGTGTGTCAGGTATGTTGTCGCCTGGCGCACGCACGGGGGAACCGGCGCTATTTGGAGGTCGTTGCCCTCTTGGGCGGTGGTTTGCGGGGGTTCGCCTGCGGTTGTATGGTAGGTATGTTGTCGCCTGCCATACGCGCAGGAGAACTCGCGCTGTCGTGAGACATTGGCGTCTGAGAGATGTGTGTCCTCTTCTCTCGTGCTGTGGGAGTCGCTTACTAGGGGCCTTCCCACCCCCGAAAGGCTTCAGTTCGAGTATAGAGTACGGGCCTCGTCACCCCGGAAAATCTCGTCTGGCCCACTCACTTTGATAGGGTTTGCGCTGATTCTCCTCTCCAGTTCTCACGTGAGGAAAGGCCATGTCGGGGTATTTGCTCGGTGGCAACCAGTGCACGGCGGGGTATCTGCTCGGTGTCTGGTGGTTTTAGAGTCACGTCGGGGTATTTGCCCGGTGACTGGCCGCGTCGGGGTGTTTGTCCGGCGGCGGACGGCTGCGACGGGGTGTTTGCCCGGCAGTCGCGAGGTGCGAGGGGGAGAACCCGGTCCCTAAGGCCGCTAAGTCCCGTAGGGTAGTTGTACGGCGATCGGTGGAGGTGGAGGGCAGGCCGGTAGCGGATTCGGCACCCGCGGTGTTGTCAGTGTTCCCTGCCACTGACCTAGCTCCTGCCCACGACCGCCACGCCAACAGTCCCGAAGCACTACGGGCACCGTCTGGGGCACTGGGCATGCTCGGATTGGAGGCCCCTAAGTCCTGCAGTTGCGTAGTACGGCATGTTCCCGAAACCGTGCAGGCAGCGTCGAAGATTCGGGCCCTTCCCTGTGCACCAGGAAGCCACGGCGGGGCGTCTGCCCGGTGGCAGCCAGCGCGCGGCGGGGTATCTGCCCGGCGCCTGGCGGACGAGGAGTCACGTCGGGGCATCTGCCCGGTGACTGGCCGTGTCGGGGCTTTTGTCCGGCGGCGGGCTGCGTCGGGGTGTTTGCCCGGCAGTCGAGGGTCGCGTCGGGGCGTTTGCCCGGCGACCCGGCCATCCGACAGGGCAATGATGGTGGCGCCTCTCGGGGCGTCGCCGGAGCTCAGGGCCACGCGGGTGACGGGACGGGGGTCCTTGGTCATGGAGGCAGTCACCCGCATTGCACGGCTCGTCGGCAGTCGCTCCCGTGGCACGGGGCGGCTGGTCCCCCTCCAGGGACAGGCCTGTGGAGGCCGAAAGGCTGGCCGCGGCGGTTGCTGGTGCGTACTCGAGAACCCGGCACCGCATGTCGCGGCGGAGGAGTTGCCCCCGGGGGGTTTAGCGGGTTCGAGCCCCGCATAACCAGGTCTTCCCCCGAAGCCTGGTATGGGTCGGCCATTACCCCGGGTCAAAAAAAAAAAAAAAAAAAAAAAAAAAAAAAAAAAAAAAAAAAAAAAAAAAAAAAAAAAAAAAAGGTTAGGTTAGGTTGGGGTGCGGGCTGGCAGACCTCCTCGTGGTGCACCCTGGGAGGGGAGTGGGAGTAGCCTCCGTTGCGGCTGCCCCCACTCCTCTGCGAACTGTCAGCGGAGAGTTACGGTTGAGTCCCTGTTTGTTGATTCCCGTGGAGATTTCTGAGTCTGGTTTTCGGTTGAGTCCATTGCTCTTTGATTCCCGTTGGGACTGGAAGATCTTGTCGTGTCTTGCGCCTAATTGGCGCTTGGTGGTGTGTCGCCCCTAGCCCGATTGTTTGTCTGGGCAATGGCAGCGGCTTTGTATTCGAAGGGCCCTTCTCAGGGCCAGCGGAGCTTCGGCTCGTCGTGTGCTGGGCTTCAAGCCTGGCGTTCACGCCTGTTCCGTTTGGGAACTGCGCGGCTGGGAGTCCTGTGTGACAGGCCCTCGTCGGGCAACTTGTTTCCCTCATTGAGAGGACCAAGGGCTCCGGCCACTGAGGTCGGAACCAAGAGGAGCACACCTCAATAAAAAGCCCTAAGCCTAAGTTTCTGAAACGTGACGAGAGGCTGAATGGCCAGTAGGTTTCTGGTCCCTAGCGTTTTGCGAGAGTCTGAACTCGCCTTAAAAGGATTTAAACATGTCTGCGTTTCTAAAATACAAACAACCCCAGGCCGGTACCAGCAAGGCTGGAGAATCCGGCCCGGCAGCCTCGGCTGTCGGCAGGCCCCACGTATCTGGGGGGGGCCAGAACCGCGGCGTGTCGGAATCCGGCACTAGGTCATGTGGCCCCGTTGACCACGGGCGCTCGCCGCTTCCTCGGGCGGCCAGTGTGAAGTATGCTACGAGTGAGGCAGGAAAAGAGCCGAGAAGGCTGTGGAAAAGTGAAAGTGATGAGGAGTCTGATGGGTCAGGGTACGAAACCCCCATTACGGAGCGGCAAGTTAGTGCTGCTTTCAAGAAAGACGTAAGAGAGTCAGACAAACCAGCCCGAAACACGCGCAGCCAAACCGCGCGGAAGACCTCAACAGAGGTGAGAAGAAACAGTCGCAGTCGCAGCCCGTCGCTATCCGGGCCAGAGTCTTCTGGTGACTCTATTGTATGTAGGCGATCGCCCCCATCAAATGGGAAGGCTGTCAAGAGATCAAGGGGTAGGCCTCCAACCACCGGTGCTTACATCGGCTACGGTAGGGCTCTAAAAGTCAAGGAGAAGGAGCGATTGGATATCGCAGAGGAGATCTCGGCTAGAGAGATTGTGGAGCTAGCTCGGGAATTTACTGGAGGTGACAAGGGGCGAAAGATCCCCGAAAAACTGGATGTTGATATAGACGACCCGTCGGCCCCCGGTCTTATTGGGTTCGGCCGGCAGGGCCTTAAGGTCTTTGAGACAATGGTAGCCAAGTCCAGCCGAATAAAAGGGGACGTCAAGTCCGAAATGAAGAAGTCCTGCATCCTCTTCGGCGAGGTATTGGATCGGATTGGGACGTTAATTATCCCGGAGGACTCAAAACGCTTACACCGCGAGAACGATGAGTTGAAGAATGAGATGCGTAGGCTAAGAGAACGGTCGGAAAAGATGGAGAGAGACCTTGAGGAGTATCGATACAAAATGGTGAGATACGAAGCCATGATTGAGGGTCTGACCAAATCCACAACCCCTGCTCTAGAGTGGCATCCACTTCCGACGAGTGATGTCGATATTCCTGCTGCCGCAGTTGAATCCCGTCAAATCGATAGGGCTGAAAAACGGGTTCCATCCAGCTCAAAGGGAGGGAAGGTGATGAGAAATGATGAGGAGAAGAGGAAAGAGAAGGTCACCAGCAAGAGTAAAGTAGAGGGGGAAAAGAAAGAACAACCTCGAAAGAAGACTCAAGTTTGGAAGAGAAGTGATCCACTAGATCAACCATCCATTCCCACTGCTGCTCAGGAGGGAGCTGAAGAGGGATGGGAAGTGTCAAAGAGTAGGAAAAACAAACAAAAAGAGAGGAAGAAGGCACAGTCCGCGCAAGAAAAGTTGGCTGGAGCTAAGAAAGGCGCAAGGGCACCCACCAATAAGCCCAGAAAGTTCAGACTCCGCGAGAGGAGGACTAATGCGGTGGTTATTGACATAACGAAGGAGGAGAAGGAGAAAGAGAATGGACTCACCTTCGCAGAGGTCATCAAGCGCGCCAAAGATAAGGTGGACTTGCAGAAACTGGGGATACCGATAGTCTCGTTTAGGGTGTCACAGGCGGGGGCCGTAATCCTCCAATTACCCAAGGAAGCAGGCGTTACTGAGGCCCAGAAGCTGCAGCAAAGTCTTAATGACGCGCTTCCTACTGGAGTTCGCATCACCCGCCCGGTAAAGAAGGCGGAGATAAGGGTTTTCGGACTGGACTTTTCGGTCACCTGTGAAGATCTTGCAGCTGCAGCTTCTGAAGCGACAGGTGCATCGACTGACGATTTTCTCGTGGGGGAACTGAGGCCGAATAGGAATGGGATGCTGTCGGCGCTGATAAGGTGCCCGGTGGCAGCTGCCAAAAAGCTCGTTGGCCTTAAACGTCTTTGTGTAGGGTGGAGCGCGGCTAAAGTCGTCGCCCTGGAACCTAGGCCGATGCGCTGCTTTGGCTGTATGCAGCTCGGCCACATCAGACAAATTTGTCCTAATAAAGTGGACCTGAGCGGGCTATGTTTTAGATGCGGAAATGAGGGCCACATTGCGTCAGAGTGTAAGGAGAAACCTAATTGCGCTGTGTGCATGGCCAGCGGAAACCCGGCGAATCACGCTATGGGCGGCAGAAACTGCGTCCCGAAGCCAAAGCCAGACAAAGGAGGACCTAAGAAAACAACCGGTTCTGCTCCGGAAGCTGCCGCAAGCAATGATAAGCCCTCTAACGAGGTGACAGCGGAGGAACTTGTTAAAGCTTAATAAACATGCACGTTATACAAGGCAACTTAAACCATGCCAGGCATGCTCAAGATATGCTCGTGCAAGTCATGGCTGAGGAAAACATCGAACTGGCAGTCATGGCTGAGCCATACTCAGTACCAAACCAGCCTCGCTGGGTTGGCGATCGGGATGGCTTAGTCATGATAGTAGTAGGACAGAATTCTTCCTCTCCGTCGATCCGATTCAAGGGCCATGGCTTTGTCGCTGTAAATTGGAACAGAATGGTGATTATAGGTGCGTACTTTTCGCCAAATAGACCTTTTGCCGAATTTGAGGCTTTTCTTATTCAGCTCGGGCACTGTGTCAGCGCTGCCCACCCTCATGATGTTTTACTTATGGGGGACCTCAATGCTAAAGCCACCTCGTGGGGTTCTGCCTTTACGGACCAAAGAGGAGAGTGCCTCGAAGATTGGATCACTCAGATAGGACTTGTAGTCTCCAACGTTGGAAACGAATGGACGTGTGTGCGACAGCAAGGGGGCTCGGTCGTTGATATCACTCTCGCAACCCCCGCTGCTGCTGAGCGGATTCGTAATTGGCGGGTGCTGGGTGCAGCGGAAACTCTCTCAGATCACGCATATATCCGCTTTGAGATCTCCACTGAGACTAACGTAGCTGGAAACCAGTACAATACGCACAGATCGGATCCTTTCCCTCGATGGTCGCTTACGAAGCTGCATAGGGAAAAAGCCGAGGTTGCGTCTCTTGTAGCGTCCTGGATTCTGCCGTCGCAAGAGGATACTGGAATTGATGATCGAGTAGGGCAAATGAGTGAAGCGCTTACCTTGATTTCTAATGCTTCGATGCCACGTTCACGGCGGCCTCCGCCTAGAAAGGAAGTCTATTGGTGGTCTCAAGAGCTCGCGGCTCTCCGCGCGGCGTGTTCTAGTGCCCGGAGAGCCTTCACTAGGAGTAGAAAAAGGCAACACCGAGACCTTGATAGAGAGGCGGTGCTGTGGTCCACTTACAAGGAAGCAAAGGAAACGCTCAAGAAAGCCATCTCCCAGGCGAAAGACAGCGCCTGGCAAGAGCTAATAGATAGCATTGACGCGGATCCCTGGGGGCGACCTTACCAACGCGCATGTGGCAAACTGCGAGCCCAAGGGCCTCCAGTGGTTGAATCTCTAGAGCCTGAGGTGCTGGATAATGTTGTGTCGACCTTGTTTCCTTCTAGGGAGCCGCACTCCCCTCCATCTATGGGAGTAAGCCCAAACAGGCAACATCAAGAAGAAGATCCACCGCCGTTAGTAACAGAGGCAGAGATGGAGGCAACAATTGGAAAGATGGTCTCCCGCAAAACCGCCCCCGGCCCTGACGGGATCCATGGGAGAGTCCTGGGAGTGGCGTTAAAACATCTCGGTGGCGATATGCGATCCCTTTTCGATAAGGCGATCACCGAACGTAAATTCCCCACGGCGTGGAAGCAAGGAAGACTGGTTTTATTACACAAGCACGGTAGGCCCCTGGACTCACCTGGGGGATACAGACCGATCGTCCTCCTAGACGAAACGGCAAAGATTTTTGAGAGGATTCTGGCGGGGCGTCTTAATAAACACTTGTCGTCCTGTGTGTCTGGCCTCTCGGAATGCCAATATGGGTTTAGAGAGCATCGCTCAACTGTAGACGCCATACTTAGTTTGAAGAGTTCTGTTCTGGAGTCTCGGCAAAGGGGGGAGTCGATAGTAGCTGTCTCGCTCGACATAGCGAACGCTTTCAATACCCTTCCCTTTACCACAATCGTGGAAGCGCTTAAATTTTTCGGAGTCCCGTTTTATCTGAGGCAAATAGTTAATGACTACCTGACGGCTAGAGAGATTCTTTATGCAGGCCGCAGTGGCGCGCTACAAAAACGTCGCATGATGTGCGGTGTTCCACAGGGGTCGGTTCTTGGCCCACTCCTGTGGAACATCGGATATGACTGGGCACTGAGGGGCTCGTGTCTGCCTGGGATGGGGCTGATCTGCTATGCTGATGACACCCTCATCACGGCCAGACACAAGGATCCTCAGCAGGCCGCAGCGCTGGCGACTGCAGCAACGAATTTGGTAGTGGGCCGCATTAAAAGGCTAGGTCTCAAGATAGCGGCTAGCAAAACTGAGGCTATTCTGTTCCGGCTTCCTCGGAAAAGGCGTGTTAGGGTGTCCATAGAGGTCGAAGGAACCAAGATCGAGGTCAAGCCTACTCTGAAATACCTTGGTTTGGTCTTAGACGATACATTCTCTTTCGAAGAACACTTTCGCACACTAAAGAAAAAGTTGGTCGGCACGGCGGGGTCTCTAGCAAGACTCCTGCCCAATATCGGAGGTCCAAGCGGAACATGCCGAAAACTGTACGCCGGTGTGCTTCGCTCAATGGCACTGTATGGTAGCCCCGTCTGGGCAGACGCCCTTTCGAACACCAATTGCGCCCAACTCCGCCAAGCGCAGAGAATAATTGCAAATAGGGCGATCAGGGGCTACTGTACAGTAGGTTTTGATGCTGCATGTGCTCTCGCGGCCACACCGCCGTGGGAGATGGAAGCGAAAGTGCTTGCCGAGATATATTTAAGAAAGGTTGAAGCGTTGCGTACGCAAATTCCCATCGACATTGAGACGTTAAGACGGCAACGCAATAAACAGCTCCTCGTTGACTGGGTTGAACAACTGTCGGGTGCAACATACGGAAGTTGGACACTCGAAGCCCTCCGTCCTGTATTGGACAAATGGACGAGTAGGAAACACGGCTCCCTCTCCTTCCATACGGTGCAGCTTCTCACGAATCATGGCTGCTTTGGTGGCTACCTGCACCGTATAGGAAGAGAAGTAAGCGCAGTGTGTGCCCAGTGCGGGCAGGATGACGATTGTGCCAAGCACACATTGGAGAGCTGCTCTTTCTTTGAGCGACAACGCGTGGATCTCAAACGCGTTATAGGGACAGACCTCTCGCTCCCCAGCGTGGTCAAAGCCATGGTTGGGAGCGAGAGGTGCTGGGACGCTGTGGCAACCTTTGCCGAGGCTGTCATCTCGGAAAAGGAGGCTTCGGAGCGAGCCAGAGAGGACGATCCCCTCTCTGACCCGCGACGACGCCGCCGCGGCGGGCGAAGGAGACGCCTGTATCAACGGCAGGTGTCTCCCTAGCCCTGAACCAGCAGGCACCAGGACGGGGGGTCCGGGTGCTTGCATTGCACGGTTCAGTCGGCTGCCGAGCCCGTTGCTCAGGCTTCGGCAGTCCCCTGTAGGGGAGGATGAAAAGAGGGTGGGCCCTTTACACCCCCCTCCCAAAAGTGAGGAGTCCACATTGGACAACCGCGTTCGCTCGAGTGCGTACATCGAGATCCTAGAGCGAACCAAATGCGGTGGAGGCGAGCACCCTGGGTTTTAGTGGGTTCGAGTCCCACATAACCCCCACCCCCCCCGGGTGGAAGGTATGCGCGGGCATTTCCCAGGGTTAAAAAAAAAAAAAAAAAAAAAAAAAAAAAAAAAAAAAAAAAAAAGGTTAGGTTAGGTTAGGTTAGGTTAGGTTAGGTTAGGTTAGGTTAGGTTAGGTTAGGTTAGGTTAGGTTAGGTTAGGTTGAGGTTTCCGTGTGCGGGGCTAGTACCGCCATCGGACGCGTCCCCGGGCTGCGGATAGGGGAATGCCCTCCAGATATGGGGGGTAGCGGCTTCGGCCGTCGCGGACAGCCACTAGCAACGGTGTGACTGCCTGCCCTTCTCAGGGCGGGCATTGCACGGTCACACCAACCCGTAAGTCCACACTGAGTGGGCCCGGGGGCTGGGCGTATGGGGCTTGCCCTGTGCGTCTGGTTGCGAGGAAGAAAACCTCTCTAAAATAATTACCCTGTGGAGGGCCCTTTTCAGGGCCAGCGGACCCTTAGGGGTCGTGGGTGGCGGGCCTGCAAGGCTCGCGAGAGTCGTCGGGAGTTTTTGTTTTCGGCGCTCTGGTCGTGGGAGTCTCATCTCCCGGAGAGTTCTGTCTCTCCTGTCTTCGCCCGAAAGGGCCGCGACTGCGCGGCGGGGACCCCTGCACAGCAGGACCTCGTCGGGCAAACCTGTAATCCCCCCCGGGCGTCTGTTGTCACGTCTAGCGGCGCGGGTAAGGGACCAGGGGGGCTTGCCTTTATTGGCCGGCCCCGAGACGAGTAAACGTCTATAAACAATCCTCAATGGGGGTGCGTTTTGGCGGGCTGCGGCCCCGATGGAGTGCGCGGCGTACCCCCGCCTTCTCTGAAGGTGGCAGGCGAGCGGATCTGCCAGCTAGCGGCCAGTGTTTTCTGGGTCAGGGGGGGCAGACCCTAAAGCCCCCCTACTCGTGGGAACAATAATGGAGTCACTTAAACATAAAAAATCAAAAGAAGTTTGTGAAGGAGTGCCGAGAAGGCAATTAGTCGAAACCGAGGGTGAGTGTTCAGATGGAACTGGGTATGTAACCCCGGGAACCGGGAAACGCCTGAGCTATCGGGACGTCCTCAAGGTGGAAGAAAAGGAGTCGGACAGACCGGCCAGGAACACGCGGAGTAGGGCCGCAAAGGGTGAAGCCGTTTCGAGAAGAATCTCCGTTAGTCGGAGTCCATCGCTGACTGGGTCGGAGAGCTCGGATTATTCAGTGGAGTCAGAAGTCGAGTTTCTCTCAGCAAGCTCGGCTAAAAGAGGGCGCGGAAGGCCTCCCACGACGGGTGAATACGTCGGATGGGGGAAAGCCTTGAAGGAGAGAGAGCGGCAAAGGCTCGACGTCACCGAGGACATATCGGCGCGGGAAATCGAAGACCTGGCCCGCGATTTCACCGGTGGAGAGAGTAGACGAAGGTTGCCCGAAAAGCTAGAGACGGACATCGCGGACCCTACGAACCCGGGCCTCATTGACCTCGCTAAGCAGGGCACGCGGGTTTTCGAGACCATGCTCGACAAGTCGTCAAGGTTGAAGGGAGACGTCCGCGGGGAGATGAAGCGGGTCTGTGTACTGCAGAGGGAGGTGCTGAGTAGGATCGGGACCCTCTCAACCACGGATGAGTCCCGCGTCATACACAGACAGTACACGACGCTCAAAGACGAGCACAAGGCTCTCCAGCAGCGGTTCGAAAAGGTCGAAAGGGAGCTCGATGAGTGTAAGCGCCGACTCATGAGCTATGAGGTTTCTGCAGCGGCTGCCTCTGCGGCTGCTCCTGCGGCTGCTCTTGCGCCGCAGCTTGAGGTTCTCAGCGATGACGCTAAGCTGCGAGACTACATCAAAGCTGCAGTCCGGGATGCCATGGCGGAACTCAGACCTGTGCCTGTGGATCCAGTGGTGCTGACGCCTGAGCCTGTCCAGAAGACGGCCGGACGCGCGATTAGCACTCCTGTAGCTGCTGCAGCTGCAGCAACCAAGACACAGGCGACGAAGAAGACTCTAGCTGTCCCAGCTAACACCTCGGCCGCAGTCGCTGATAACGAGGAAGGTAACTGGAGTACGGCAATGGGCCGTAAGAAGGTGATGAAGAGGAAGAAGGAGCAGGCGCAATCCGCGGCTCCTAACAAGGCGAAGACCGGGGAAAACAACACTAAAGCCCCAAAGAAGAAGAAGGCGGAAGACCCGAAAGCCCCGAAGGAACCAAAGGGGCCGAAGAAACCGAAGCCAGTCCGTCTTCGTGAGAAGAAGGCCCCCGCCGTGGTCATCGACCTTCTCAAGTCTGAGAAGGAGAGGGAAGGAGGGCTTACGCTGGTCGACATCATGAAGGAGGCCAGGAACAAGGTGGACTTAAAGAAGCTGGGTATTCCATCGCTATCTTTGAAGAGGTCGTATGCGGGGGCTGTCATCTTAGAGCTCCCGAAAGAGGTAGGGATCGAGGGGGCCCAACGGCTCGAGCAGAGCCTCAAGGAGAATCTGCCCATAGTCGCTCGCGTCACCCGCCCCATTAAAAAGGCGGAAGTTAGGGTCACGGGCCTGGATTATGCCGTGACACATGAGGAGCTCGCGAAGGCGGCCGCCGAAGCTACGGATGCAACGGCGGACGAATTCCTTGTTGGTGACCTTCGGCCAGGGAGGGACGGGATGTTGGCGGTACTCGTCAGATGTCCGGTGGCAGCCGCCAAGAAATTGGCACAGAAAAAGCGTTTGATAGTGGGATGGAGTTCGGCCAAAGTCGTCGCTCTGCAGCCGCGTCCGCTACGTTGCTACGGCTGCTTGGAGCTCGGTCACACACGAGAGATGTGCAAGAGCCAAGTAGACCGTAGCCAACTATGTTTTAGATGCGGAGAGGACGGGCATTTCGCTGCTGACTGCAGCGCCAAGCCCAAGTGCGGAGTCTGCGCCGCGATGAGTCTACCGGCTGGGCACGTTGCGTGCGGCAAGCTTTGCCGCCCAAAGCCCAAACAGGAAGATAGCAGGAAGCGCGGGCCTCAACCAAGTGTTCAGCGCGTTGAGGAGAAGAAGTAGCCACGTCGGGGTATTTGCCCGGTGGCGGGCCACGTCGGGGCTTTTGTCCGGTGGCGGGCTGCGTCGGGGTATCTGCCCGGCAGTCGAGGGTCGCGTCGGGGTACTTGCCCGGCGACCCGGCTTTTCCGACAGGGCAATGATGGCAATGCCTTTCGGGGTGTTGCTTGAGCCCAGGGCCACGCGGGTGACGGGACGGGGGTCCTTGGTATGGAGGCAGTCACCCGCCTTGCACGGCTCGTCGGCAGTCGCTCCCGTGGCACGGAGCGGCTGGTCCCCCTCCAGGGACAGGCCAGTTGAGGCCGAAAGGCCACGCCGCGGCGGTCGTCGGTTGCATACTCGAGAGCCCGACACCGCACCAACGCGGCGGAGGATAAGCCCCCGGGGGGTTTAGCGGGTTCGAGCCCCGCATAACCAGGTCTTCCCCCGAAGCCTGGTATGGGTCGGCCATTACCCCGGGTCAAAAAAAAAAAAAAAAAAAAGGTTAGGTTGAGGTTGAAAAGAAGGGGGGGCCCTCTACACCCCCCCTCCATAAAATGAGGTGTCCACATATGGACAGCCGTGTTTGCTCGGGTGCTTACCTGAGATCCTCGAGCAAACTCAATACGGCGGAGGACGAGCACCCTGGGTTTTAGTGGGTTCGAGTCCCACATAACCCCCACCCCCCCGGGTGGAAGGTATGCGCGGGCATTTCCCAGGGAAAAAAAAAAAAAAAAAAAAAAAAAAAAAAAAAAAAAAAAAAAAAAAGGTTAGGTTAGGTTAGGTTAGGTTAGGTTAGGTTAGGTTAGGTTAGGTTAGGTTAGGTTAGGTTAGGTTAGGTTAGGTTAGGTTAGGTTAGGTTAGGTTAGGTTGGGGTACCAGTTCAGACAGCCTCCTCGTGGCGTACCCTGGGCAACCAACGTCGAACACTGGTTGTAAGCGAGTGCTTTTCTCCAAACCGGTTTTCGACGGTGGGCTAATGGTCTGAAGAAGGTGGGCGGTTGAGTCCCTTTTTTGATTCCCGCGTAGGCTTCAGTGCCTTAAAGTGGTTGGCGCCTTCATGGCGTTCGGTGGGCCGCTCCCAGATCCTCTGCTCGTCGGAGGTCTGTGGCTGTGGCGTTGTTGGGCCCAATTTATGGGCCAGCGGACTCTTTCGTAGTCGTTGGATGGCGGTCTTTTAGTCTGCGGACCGTTTTTACCACGGTCAATGTCAGGAGCATTCAATGCTCACGGAGCAGCTGCTCTGTTTGTGGAAAGGGCTCTTTTTAGGGCCAGTGGAGCTTATGCTCGTGGGTGGTTGGGTTTCAAGCCCAGCGTATAGGTCGTGGCGTCTTTCGCCTGTCCCTTCTGCGCGGCGGGGAGTCCTGTATGACAGGCCCTCGTCGGGCAACTTGCATCTTCTAGGTCAGTGTACGTGGTCATGTCTCGCTGCTGAATAGGGGGTGTAGGGGCCTTGCCTTGACTGGCCGGGCCAAGTGGAGTAAACCACCATAAAAATCCGCAAGTCTCTGTTGTTGGTGACCGCGGCAACAGGGGGCCTTCGGGTGGTGGGCAGCGTATAGTCCACCAGCTAGCGCCAACCTCACCAGACTGCTCGACCTGGTGAGTGCAGTAGAGTTGCCCGGGTGCAGGGGGCACCGCCCGGGTGGACTATTTATTTCCCCCATACTCGTGGGACAAATATGGAAGTGTCAAATTCAAAAAACTCAAAAACCCTTAGTTTAAGATATGAGAGAAATAGTGGTAGTAGTAAGAGTTCGGTACGGAGTCAGTACCTCAAGGAGAGGGCAAGCACGTCAAAAGACGGTGGCAAAATAGAAGAGCAGGAGGTGGTCGTTCCCTCGGATGACGAAAACGAGCAAGAGAGGTTGTTGTCGGACTTTGGGTCCTGTGTGTCTTTAGATGATGCCGACTCAGTCAACGATGTCACGTCTCAAACCAAGGGACGGAAGAGAGGGCGCAAAAGGCTGACATCAAGGTCAGGATCCGACTCGGAAGGTGCGTCAAGTGCGGATAGCGCTGTTTCGGCGCCTAAGAAGGTGACGACCAACCGAGGACGAGGCCGCCCACCCACTACCGGCGAATATGTGGGTCTGGCAAAGGCAAAGAGGGATTACAATCGACAGCTCCAAGAGTCGATCAGACTAGAGGCCGAGAAAGATCTCGCTTTAGAAATAGCGCAGAAACGGAGTCTTCGGTCCAATCCATTCGCCCCGCTGCAGTGCGAGGAAGACATGGACTCCACAGAAGAAGAACCTCGAGCTACCCAAATGTTTAAGGGGGTAGAAGAGGAACTGGAGGCAATACTGAAGGTGTCCAAAACATCTAGCCATTTGAAGGGCACCCACCAGAAGATCCTCAAGGATTCGTCGGCGAGAATCAAGAATTTCACGCTTGGCATTCTTAAATGCTCCGTGTCGTCGGAAGTCGCCAAGCTTGAGAAGGAGAACGCTCAATTAAGGAGCGACAATGAGCGCCTTGAGCGTAACTTTGCGGACGTACGCAAGGAAATGGCTGATATGCGCCTTGAATTTCAGGCGCAACTCAAGGCTGCAGTAAGGGCTCAATCACCGCCCAAGGACGGGAGTGCACTGCCGACTGCCGGCTCATCCAGCGCGGCGCCTGTCACTAGGGAAGAGATGGACGGGTTGTTCCGGCAATATATGGCGGCAGCCCGGAACATGGTTAACGCCCAAATCGAGGGCGCGCTTCTTCCGGCACAAAAGGTTCGGCCGCCTCTGGCCGCCGACAAAAAGAAGAACACGACACAAGCCCCTAAGGCCAGTGACGCACCAATAGAGAGGATGATTGTAGATAGGCCGGTATCCACAACTGTTTCGAAAGGTAAAAAAGGGAAGAAAGTGGCTCCTGCCCCCCTTCTGGCGAAAAAAGTGGTAGCGCGACCAGCCCAGCCTGCGTCCCGTCAGCCCGAGGCGTCCACGTCTGCCGAGGGAGAATGGGAGTCGGCAGAGAGTCGCAAAAAGAAAAATAAGAAGAAAAAGAAGGAGGCAGAGATGAATCCTCAACGCCAAGCATCGCAGACTAAACCCCAACCGGCGGCAAGAAAACCTAAGGTGACACGTAGGAGAAGGCTTCGCCCTCCCCGCACTCAGGCGGTGGTTCTGTCCCTCCCGCCTGAGGCCGAAAACAGAAGAAAAACCTTCGCAGAGGTCATTGCGAGAGCCCAAAGTTCTGTCGAGCTGGCAGACATCGGAATAGAAGGTGGTGTTCGCTTCAAAACAACAGCGACCGGGGATAGGCTAATGGAGCTCCCAAAAAGTCTCTCTAAAGAGAAGGCCGATCTTTTGGCGGAAAGATTAAGGTGCGTCATGCCAGAGGGGGGTAAAGTGGTTAGGCCGGTCAAATGTGCCGAACTTCGACTGACATATCTCGACGACTCAATACAGACGGAGCACATAGTCAGGGTCGTTGTCGAGAAGGGTGAGTGTTCTCCTGAGCACGTAAAGGTGGGAGATATCAAAGATGGACCAGGCGGCATGGGAATGGCATGGGTGCAATGTCCCGTGGATGCAGCCAAGAAATTGACAGATGGTCGCCGACTTCTCATCGGTTGGAGTTCGGCTCAAGTTAGACTCTTGGATCGTCGCCCATATAGGTGTTACAGGTGTTTCGAACAGGGTCATTCTAAGGTAAACTGCATGGCCCCAGTCGATCGCAGTGGCAACTGCTACCGCTGCGGTAAAGCAGGCCATAAGTCGGCTACATGCACAGAGGCGCCGCACTGTGTTTTGTGTGCTGAGGGAGGGAAATCAGCTGGGCATATTATGGGTGGCAAGAAGTGCTCTCCGCCCAAGCCCAAGAAGAGTAGCGTGGCCCGAGGGACCCAATCTGCGTCAGTGTCGGTGCGTAGCACGCAACAAGAGGCTATGTTAACTGATTCCAATGGATAGTCAGTTACTACAAATTAATTTAAACCACTCTGCTGCAGCGCAGAGTTTGCTGCTCCAGCATATGGCAGAGTGGGCAATTGAGGTGGCAGTCGCGGCCGAGCCATACACGGTTCCTTCGCGATCAAATTGGGTTGCGGACTTGGATGGCTCGGTTGCAGTAATCGGTTCGTCTTGTTCGTCAGCGTCACCCCTGTCTGTTATTCACAGGGGCAAAGGCTATGTGGTTGTCAAGTGGCGAGATTTCTGCATTATTGGGGTTTACTTCTCCCCCAATAGGCCTCTTGCAGAATTTGAAATTTTTATAGGGGAATTGGGATCTGCTGTACATCTTGCGGCCCAAAGAAACATCGTTGTTCTCGGGGATTTCAACGCAAAGTCTACGTCTTGGGGCTCCCCGAGAACAGATCCAAGAGGGGAGGTGGTTGAGGATTGGGCAATTATGACTGGGCTTGTTCTCCTTAACACTGGTTCTACGTTTACTTGTGTGCGACAGCAGGGTGGGTCCATAGTGGACTTGTCTTTCGCTTCCCCTGCTGTCGCAGATAGGATTCGGGATTGGAGGGTTTTGTCAGAAGAGGAGACTCTCTCAGATCATTCCTATATTAGGTTTAGTGTGTCCCTTCATAACTCCATTGAAAGGAGTAACAGGAGCGATAGTTTCTTCCCGCGCTGGTCCATCACGCGTCTTGATAAGGACAGTGCTATTGAGGCGGCAAAAATTAACGCCTGGGTGACAGACTCTGCCCCAGATTCCGGAGTTGATGCGACAGCGGATAGATTCCGTGATGCGCTTACCGCTGTATGTGACTCGGCTATGCCTCGTGCTAAAAGGCCACCACCGGACAAAGCCGTATATTGGTGGTCGCAAGAACTTGTGTCCCTTCGCGAAGGTTGCAAACGAGCCAAAAAGTCAATTTCGCGCTATCGCCGACGAAGAGTCCGAGATCCGGATACTGAAATCAGATTGATAGAGTCGTACAAGGTTGCCAAAAAATCTTTTCGGGTGGCAATCATGCAGGCCAAACAGCTCGCCTGGGATGAGCTCCTCGAGAGTCTAAATAGGGATCCGTGGGGGCGCCCATACCGCATGGTTCGTAATCGTCTGCGAAACAAGGGCCCCCCTGTTACTGAAACTCTTGAGCCCCAGCTTTTAGAAGCCACGGTGGCGGCTCTGTTTCCTGAGCAGCCGGAATTCAATCCACCTCGGATGCCCCCGAGGAGAGAGACAAGTAACGAGGAGGCCTCTCCAATATCTGATGGGGAGTTTGACAAAGCGCTGGAGAGACTTCGGGGAAAGAAAACTGCCCCTGGCCCTGACGGCGTCCATGCATGTGTATTGGCCTTGACCATCAAAGAAATGGAGATCACTTTTCGGTCGTTGCTGAATAAGTGTCTTATGCTCGGGCAATTTCCGAAGATTTGGAAAAGAGGGCGGTTGGTGCTGTTGAGAAAAGACGGTCGTCCAGTTGATTCTCCGTCGGCGTACAGGCCCATTGTACTGTTGGATGAGGCCGGGAAAGTTTTCGAGAAGATCCTGGCCTCCCGTATAACAGACCATCTTTCCGCAACGGGTCCAGATTTGGCCGCAAATCAATACGGCTTTAGGGAGGGGAGATCCACAATTGATGCGATTCTCAAGGTTAAGACCCTATCTAGTGAGGTAACATCAAGAGGAGGCGTGCTCATGGCGGTGTCTTTAGACATCGCCAATGCATTTAACACGCTCCCATTTAGTACTATCTTGGAGGCGCTCCAATACCATGGGGTGCCCCAGTACATTTGGCAAGTTATTGCTGACTATCTGCGGGAGCGTGTTATCTTATATGAAGACCATACGGGTAGAGTGCGTCAACGCATTATGAGTCGGGGCGTTCCTCAAGGGTCAGTTCTCGGGCCCCTATTATGGAATATAGGATTTGACTGGATGCTCCGAGGAGCTCTTATCCGCGGGCTGCACCTCGTGTGCTACGCAGACGATACTCTGGTGCTGGCTCGCGGAGATACATACAGAGAGGCAGCTTTATTGGCGACGGCAGGAACTGCTCAAGTGGCAGCCAGAATTGGCCGTTTGGGACTTCGCGTTGCACTCGAAAAGACGGAGGCGATTTGTTTTTATGGGCCACGTGCAAGGCCGCCTCCAGGTGCAAGCATTATCATTGGTGGCGTGACAATTGAAGTAAGGGCCCATATGAAGTACTTGGGTCTCACGTTGGACAGTAAGTGGGCTTTTCAGGAACACTTCAAGCGGTTAGCTCCAAAGCTTGTAAACACTGCTTTGGCACTCGGGCGCTTGCTTCCGAATGTTGGTGGTCCAAGTAGTTCCTGTAGGAGGCTGTTTGTAGGAGTTGTGGCGTCAATGGCCCTTTATGGGGCGCCGGTGTGGCTGGACGCCCTAAACACTCGGAATAAGGCAGTGCTGCGTAGAACACAGCGCATCTTGGCAATCAGAGCCATAAGAGGGTACCGAACTATAGCGTTTGAGGCCGCCTGTACCCTTTCTGGGATCCCACCTTGGGAATTGCAGGCGCAGGTGCTGACCTCAGTATATCGGAAACGCTGTGAGGCGATAGAGAGAGGAGAGAGGCCATGCCCCGAGGAGATAGAGCGCTGGCGGGGCACTGCACAGAAATCCATCTTGCGGAAATGGAAGAGGAGTCTCCGAGAGCCTCGTGCCGGCTCATGGACAATTTCGGCCATCGCTCCAGTCCTACGAAAATGGGTGGAAAGGAGGTCGGGCTCGCTTTCCTATCGGCTTGTGCAGGTTTTGTCGGGGCATGGTTGCTTCGGCAAATACCTGCATAAAATAGCCGGTAGGGAGGAGACCCCGGCTTGCCATGATTGCGGGGCAATAGAGGATTCAGCCCTCCATACGCTTACACTATGTCCAGCGTGGGAGGAAGATAGGCAGGATCTTATTTCTGTCGTTGGGAGTGACTTATCGTTACCTGCTGTTGTGCGGGCTATGTTAGGGTCGAAGAGGGCATGGCAGGCGATGGCCACCTTTTGCGAGCGGACTATGGCCGCAAAGGAAGATGCCGAGCGCCGCCGTGAGGAGGATCCCCTCGCCGATGCGAGGAGGCGCCGGAGGACAGGACGACGGAGGAGGTGGTGGCACCAAACTCTGCCGTCCTAGTGGGGACCAGCGGGTGGTTGTCTGCGGGGCGACGACTGCTCGCATTGCACTGGTCCCTGCGACGGTGAGGAGTCCTTGAGTTCGGGACTCCTCATGCCTCTGGCAGTGGTGGGCTCGCGCTGTATTCCATCTCCAGCAGCGCGGGCGAGCGTCTGAGCGGGTCTGACGGGGCCAAACGCGCTATGCGCGATACCCCCTTTCCCGCTTTCTGGACGAGACGCGGAACTCCGGGGTTAGGTTTAGTGGGTAGGCTGGCGGCTATCGCTAGAGTCCCACATAACCCTGCTGCCCCCCAGCGGCAGGGTATGCATGAGCATTCCCCCTCGAGAAAAAAAAAAAAAAAAAAAAAAAAAAAAAAAAAAAAAAAAAAAAAAAAAAGGTTAGGTTAGGTTAGGTTAGGTTAGGTTAGGTTAGGTTAGGTTTTTTTTTTTTTTTTTTTTTTTTTTTTTTTTTTTTTTTTTTTTTTTTTTTAATCTACTCCTCTAACATGGCGGTTAGAGCCTTTCTTTATCTATTCTATTTTAGTTAACTCGTTCACTCCAGTTCTATCTTTTATGCCTCTCGTACTTTTATTCCTCATACTTTGTCTTTCTTTCATTCTTCTCAATCATTCTTAAATTTATTTATTTTATTACTTATTTACTTTATTTTCTCAACACAAGGGTAGGGTTGGATGGGTGTTGGGGGTTGGGGTGGGGCTTTGTTTTTATTTATTCATTGCTTATCTCTATACATTTCTTTCCTTATTATTTACTTTACAGTTCTGATTTTCTTCTTATTGTTTTCTACACATTTTAACTTATGTTAACATTTACATTTATTTCTTAGTGTTACTTTTACAGTTATATATCTTATTCCTATTACATTTCTTGCCTTCTATTGCTTTTTATTTAACATTTCATGTTCTATGTTTTATTTAACAATATAATTATACAATAATGTTACATTTCCATGACATTTATTTATCATATTCTTTTATATTATATTAATATCTATATCTTATTTCTATTACATTGCTTACTTTTCCATTGCTTATCACTTAACATTTCATACTCTATGTTTTATTTATAATATTGTTACATAATTAAGTTACATTTACATTCATTTTCAACATTTCAACATTTACATTACATTTATTTCATTTATTTTCCTTATTTTGTTTTATTGTATTAATATAACATCTTATTTTAGGTCATATCCGGTTCATTCCATTTTTTGCACCCACGCCACCAATATACATATATATTGGTTTGTGTAATGCACTTCATGGTTTGTTTTGTCTCATAAGAATCTTTTTCTTATTTAATATTCTATGAATATTTATTATTTCGCTTTGTTGTTTTTATTTGTCTAGTATAAGTTGGCAAAATCATTGATTTTGCCTTCCTATTTGTTTATTTTTATTCTGTTGTGTTTTGTATTTGTGTGTGTGTGTGTTTGTTTGGTCTATTGTTGTATTATTTGTTTAACAACTTGGGTTTCTTTCCCAGGAAAGGTTCCCCATTTGTTTTGTTATCGGTTTTTGTGTGTGTCTCTAGTGTTTATGTCCGTCTTCAGCAGTACGCCACTGCAGACCTCGCTAACCTATCCCATTTTTGTCTTGTTTGGCAGTATCTGCTGAAGGCGTTGTGTCTGTTGTCTTGTGTTTTTTCTTTTGTACAGTTTATGCACTTGGGGGGGTCCTCCCTCTTAGTGCAATCTTTTGCGTGATGTGGCCCTTCGCAGTGGCTGCAAACCAATTCCGGCGCATTACAGTGTCTCTGTCCATGGCCGTAGCTTAGACATCGAGAACACTGCACTACCGGAGATTGGTCCTCAACCACAATCCGTTGGTGTTTTATATTTATTGCGCCTTGCTCAGTAAGGACTTTCCATACCGGTGGTGACACTCTCAGGATTATGTTTTGCTGGTTGTCGTTTTTCAACCGTTTCTTGTATTTAATTTCTATTTTTTGGTCTTTTATTCCTCGCGTGAGCATGTTGTTTGTCACCGCTTCTACAACTTCCTCATCCGTCGCTTGTACTTGTATGCCTTTTAGGATTATTAGTGGGTCTTTGTTTTTCATGTATGTGATGTTGAATTCTTTATCTCCCTCCCCAAGTCTTCTCCCCAGCTCCTTAATATCTTCCTCCCTTTCACATCCTATTATCACCTTTTGGTCCTTCGCCTTCCTCATCCTTTCAATCTTCACCTCACTCTTGCTCTGTCTCAACACTCCTTCAATCTTTCTTACAATTTCCTCTCCCGTTTCCATTCCTCCTTTCGTTGACACCGCGATAGAGTGTAGTGTTCGGCCGTTCCACACTTCCTTGGTGGTCTGGCTGGCCGCCACTTGCGCGTATGTCATTCTTCTTTCGTTCCTTTCCTCTTTCATTATTGTCTTTAATTCACTCATCTCTTTCATTATTTCCTCACTTACTCCTGTCGCTTCCGTTGTCTTGCATCCTTCTATTTTCTTCTTCAGTTCATCCATTCCTTTGACTCTTTCTTGCTTCTCCTTTTTGCCTTCTTCCATTAACTCTTTCATAATTTTTGTGGCCTTTGTCAGCTCATTTTTTATTGCTGGATCCTCCTTTCCTTTGTTGGCCTCCATTTTCCCTTTCATCTCTTTCATTTCTTTCATTCTTTCCTCCCTGTCTTTCTTGCTCTCTGCCATCATCGTCTTTACCATTCCCTTCAGATTTTCCATTTCCATTCTCCTGTCTTCCATTTCTTTCTTCTTTTCCTCCATTTGTTCTCTTATGCTATCCATCAATTCTTCCACCTCTTTCTTTATTCCTTTTTCATTTACTAATCTGTCTCTGAACGCCTCTGCCTCTCGGAGGTTTTGGTCTCTGTGATTGTCTATTATCTCATTACTCTTTCTCAATTCTTTTATGGTTTCCTCCATCTCCTCGCACTTTGGGCATTCAGGTAGTACTTCTCCTTCTCTAAGTAGGTTGTACTTTCTTCTCCAATCATCATTCCACGCTCTTTCAGTTTCGATATCTTCTTTCAGTTCTTCTATCATCCTTTCTTTCTCTTCCGCTTCCTCCTTCATCCTACTCATTCTTTCTTGCACCTCTCTCTCTACCCTTTCGCTCAGTCTTTCTTCCACTATTTTCTCCAATTGCTCTTTCTTACATACCTCCTGTTCTTTTAATAAGGGCCCAGTTAGGATATATTTTGATTCCTCGCTAATCTTTAGTAACCTTTCTCTGATCTCCCGCTTTATGTTCCCTGACTTATTTACCAGTGGGGAGATCTCTTCTATCATTCCCAGAAGTTTGTCTCTGGGTGTTTTAATTATTTTGTTTGACAGAGAGTCAGTGCTAACTCTCCGTTTTTGACCAACCGGGGTCCGTGTTGTCGCCATGTTAGATGTGTTATACTATGCGCCCTGTATAGGGGGGTCAATTTTGATTTAAATGTGTGTGTGTGCACGTGTGTGTGTGTGAACGTGAGTGTGTTTGTGTGTGTATTGTGCTGTTTCGCGATGTCAGCTCCGTTCGGAGTGGTCAGTGCGCGGGAGTGTGTGTTGTGTGTGTGTCTGTGCGTTTGTGATGTGTGTATGTATCAAGAGTTGGTGGGTCAACCTGTAGAAGGGGTGTCAGTCCAGCTCTGTTTGTGTATGTGCTTGTGTGTATGTGTGTGTGTATCTATGTGTATGAATGTTTGTGTATAGAGCTGCTTGTCAGCCTGTATAGGGGGTCAATAGTGCAGCTCCGTGTGTGTATATGTTAAGTGTGTGCGAGCCCTGTAAATGGGGGTGTGTCTATTGATTTACTCCCTGTATAGGGGGGTCTTATCCTAATCTACCCTGTAAAGGGGGGTCTATTTCTATCTTATATACTAATTTTTGTGGGATTTTTGTCTTTTTCTATTTTTCTCTACTTGACTCTACCTAGTCTCTATATTTTGACCAGATTCCCTCCCCTCTTAGGTCACCTTATACCTATGCCTATAGTCGAAACCCCAAGTTTCTACGTCCCAAGATGTCGGAGTTATGGGAATGGGGGGGTTTTCCCAAGAATGGGGGATAAATATTGGGGTGGTGTGCTCGTGAGGAATCCCACTCGAGAGGTCTTCTCGAGACCTTTTATCCGACACCAGGCACGTCTTTGTAGGACTTGTGGGTCCGGAGTTATGGGTTGGGCGATTTTTGGTGTGAGTTGGGCGGGAGATTCGCCCTGAGATCGCCCAAGTGATATCTCCGGCCCCTGACGTCGTAGGAGACCGGGAAAAAGTCTGGGCAGAGTCCCCAGCCGTGTTCTATCGCTCCGTTCGGGTGGTGGGGTTTTTGGGGGTGGGGGGTTTTGGGGGGGATGGGGTTGGTGGGGGGTTTGTATAGTCCCTATTCGCTCGTGGTTCTCGCCAGGGGAACCACAACACCGAAAACCAGAGCTCCGTGCGACCACTGGTTTTGATTTGGCGGCCAGTTGAAAATTTCCAAAATGGCCGCTCCTAATGTCAAAACCAGTGGTTGAACCCTTATAGCTCAGGCCACAGGTGTCCGATCCGTACGTGCGCGGGCTCCCCGTAGAGGGCGCGACTTGGGCTATCGGGCTCACCCCTAAAAACCTACCCCTAAATTTTTTACCCCCTATCCCTTTTTCACCCTATAGGGGTCCTACTCCAGGCTCACAGCTCCCCAGAACCGAAATCCCCACCTCAATCCGACTAATGGTTCGGGAGATATAAGCAATCCCCTAAAACAAGATGGCCGCCGCTAATGTCAAACGGCGGCTGGGAATCGCTATATCTCCCGTTCCCGATGTCGTAGAAGGCTCGGGTTTTCTCCTGGGGGATGCCCCGGACCTAGGGGAGCCGGCCCTACCCCTAATTAGGGTAAGAAACTCTACCTTCAAATTTCCCGCTTTGGTGGCCCACTCCACCTTCGCTGTATTATTTTAAGGCACACTGCGCAAACCGCAGCTCTCCAGCACCAATGGGAGCCGAGTTGGTTAGGTTAGGTTAGGTTAGGTTAGGTTAGGTTAGGTTAGGTTAGGTTAGGTTAGGTTAGGTTAGGTTAGGTTAGGTTAGGTTAGGTTAGGTTAGGTTAGGTTAGGTTAGGTTAGGTTAGGTTAGGTTAGGTTAGGTTAGGTTAGGTTAGGTTAGGTTAGGTTAGGTTAGGTTAGGTTAGGTTAGGTTAGGTTAGGTTAGGTTAGGTTAGGTTAGGTTAGGTTAGGTTAGGTTAGGTTAGGTTAGGTTAGGTTAGGTTAGGTTAGGTTAGGTTAGGTTAGGTTAGGTTAGGTTAGGTTAGGTTAGGTTAGGTTAGGTTAGGTTAGGTTAGGTTAGGTTAGGTTAGGTTAGGTTAGGTTAGGTTAGGTTAGGTTAGGTTAGGTTAGGTTAGGTTAGGTTAGGTTAGGTTAGGTTAGGTTAGGTTAGGTTAGGTTAGGTTAGGTTAGGTTAGGTTAGGTTAGGTTAGGTTAGGTTAGGTTAGGTTAGGTTAGGTTAGGTTAGGTTAGGTTAGGTTAGGTTAGGTTAGGTTAGGTTAGGTTAGGTTAGGTTAGGTTAGGTTAGGTTAGGTTAGGTTAGGTTAGGTTAGGTTAGGTTAGGTTAGGTTAGGTTAGGTTAGGTTAGGTTAGGTTAGGTTAGGTTAGGTTAGGTTAGGTTAGGTTAGGTTAGGTTAGGTTAGGTTAGGTTAGGTTAGGTTAGGTTAGGTTAGGTTAGGTTAGGTTAGGTTAGGTTAGGTTAGGTTAGGTTAGGTTAGGTTAGGTTAGGTTAGGTTAGGTTAGGTTAGGTTAGGTTAGGTTAGGTTAGGTTAGGTTAGGTTAGGTTAGGTTAGGTTAGGTTAGGTTAGGTTTTTTTTTTTTTTTTTTTTTTTTTTTTTTATATCCTGTCTCCCTGTGACTGAATCCAGGTTGTCACAGCCTTTTTTAAGCAGTATTAGTTAAAGACTATTATTTTCAAATACTTATCCCTCTTAGGGGCAATTTATAATTTTCCCTTTGTATTAATTGCCATTCTTATGTATTTACGTTTACACTCATTTAAATGTTAAAATCAACACATAATTACTTAGAAAATATGAACTACTATCAAAATATTAGAATATAAAATAAGTTAAAATACCTGTATAGGGGGTGATTTAAAATATATTTTTTACAATTTGTATTTATTTTCATTTATATTCGTTTCCATTTATGTTCATTTAGTTTAATTTAAGTTTCTACTCATTTTATTGTTTATACATTTATATTTATGTCTATTTTTGTATTTTGCCGTAATCCGTTTATCTTTCTTTGCCGTTCGTGCTGGTTCCCTGTATTTGAACAAATATAGGTACAGCACGATCCACCAACTATTTATTCTCTTTCGCAACCTTTTCCACTATTTCGATCCCATATTTTAAAAATTTTTCCCTACAGTCTTTCCCACATATTAGTTCGTTCGCATTTTCCACGTCTATTTTCTTGCCCAGTGTTTGTTCCGCCTCATATCTGCGGGTCAGGAACCGCGGGCATTCGAAAATGACGTGGATGGCCGTTTCATCGGTGGTCTGATCACATGGGCATGTTGGGTTCTCTTTGCATTTGAAGCGATTTAGATACTCCGAGAACCCACCATGGCCCGTCAGCATCTGCGCCAAGGGACCGGTCATTTCTAATTTCCTCGCCACTCTGTATGCGTCAAATATGTTGGGGAAGTATATTTTTGTTGTCCCGGCCGTCGTGCCCGCCTGGTATCTCTGGTTCCACTCTTCTAGGGATTCCTTGCGGATCCATCTTTTTACATAGGAGAGTGGACACAGATCGTAGTCGGGTCGTTTCTTATTCCCGATGGCTGCCTCCTTCGCTAGTTCGTCCGCGCGTTCGTTCCCTGTCACCCCCACGTGGGCTTTGACCCAGAACAGGAGGATCTTCTTGCCCTGGGCTTTGCTCCTGCTTAGGTTTCTACGAGCTTCCACTGCCAAGGGGTGGGGGGATTCGTGACGGACCAGCGTCTCCAAGGCCGACCTCGAGTCGCTGAAGACTCCATATGTCCTTTCTGATCTCTTGAGGATCTGCTCCGATGCTTTGGAGAGAGCCAGGAGTTCCGCTTGGTACACTGTGGCGTAGGACGGCAGCTTCAATTTCTGGTATTTCGTTTCGGCACCGTCTCTCCATATGGACAGTGCCGCTCCGACCTCGTCCTCAATTTTGCTGCCGTCTGTGTAGATCTGGATCTCCTGGTCACTCCTCACATCTACTTGCTCCTGGGTCTCCAGTTTTTCAAAGTCCAGGACTTCGCGCTTGGCTGGGTGTCCCATCTCCTTTATTGGGGCCCGTCTCTCCACTACCCTGTCCAACAGCATCGGCTGGGGCTCCCCTCTCCTAGCTCTGTACAGGGCTGCTGCCTCTTGTACCCTTAGGTCGAGTGGGAGTATCCCTGCCAACGCCAATCCCGAGTTGAGAGAGACCGTTCGGTATGACTTTGTTATTTTTTGGACGAACCCACGTTGGACCGCGTTCAGTTGTTTCCGCACGTATATTCTTTCCGCGACTGGGGCCCAGACGCTTGATGCGTACATAATAATGGGCTCCGCAGTTGCTGTGTAGATTGTGCGGATCACTTCCGGGTGCAGTCCCCAGCTGACTTTGGCAGCTCTAGACAGTGCCTTATAGACATTTAGCGATTTTTTGCACACATTTGCAATGTGGGAGTTAAATGACAGCTTCTCGTCTATCGTGAGCCCCAAAATCTTAATGTCTTTAGACATTTTTATGCTGACCCCCCCCATGCTAAGGGCCGGGGCGTCATATTTTAACTTACGCGTAAGCAGCATTGCGCTGGTTTTCGCGGGCGCAAACTTCAGTTTGTTTTTGACGCCCCAGTCCCTAACATAGGAGAGGGCAGCATTTGCTTGTCTTTCAATTTCCTGGGCCGTTCCTCCGCTGAACGCAAGTACAATGTCGTCCGCGAATGCTTGACAATAGTCTCCTCTCTTTTCTAGGTCCTTCAGGAGTGGATCCAGCAGCAAGTTCCAGAGAAGTGGGCCCCCTATCGATCCCTGGACACATCCTTTACTCGTGCGCCTACTGTGTTCCTCTCCGGCGTACCTTACGTGGACCACTCTGTTATCCAGGTAACTGTCCATCAGCCTTCTAAGGTTCACAGGGCACTTTTCCTCAGCCAGTCGGACTTTAATTGCTGGCCACCATGCGGCATCGAAGGCCCCCTCTATGTCTAGCGAAATGACTGTAACGAGTTTTTTATTTTTAATCTCCTTTCGTATATGATTCACCAGATCATAGAGGGAGTCCTCGGTGCTTTTCCTTGGCATAAATCCGTACTGGCGAGGACTTATTCTTGGTAGGATGTGCCATTTTATCCTTTCTATTGTCATCTTTTCTAGGGTCTTCCCAAGGATGGACAGTAGTCCTATAGGCCTGTATGACTTAGGACTTGTATAATTTTCTTTGCCCGGCTTTCTCAAGACCACCACCGTCGCCTCCTTCCATGCAGTCGGGAAGAGTGCCAGCTCCAAGCATTTATTTGTAAGGGCCAAGATCGTTTCTGGGTCTCTCGCTACTGCTTTCTTACAAATATCCGCTGTTAGGCCATCTCCGCCCGGAGCCTTCTTGGGGTTGAAGCTGTTCACCGCCATCTTGAGTTCTCGCTCGGTAAATGGTGGGTCATGGTCTTCATCATGCTTCCATTCATTTACCTTTTCTGCGGCTTTTCTTGTTTGGTGGTGTTCAGCACTATCCATTTCCTCTGAGTCCTCCGGATAGAAGGTCTCGGCTAGCAATCTCACCGACTGCAGTGGGTCCATTTGGTTTCCGTTTGACACGAGCGGGATGTCCTCGTGCCTCTTCGTTGTCCTTCCTATTACTCTGTATATTCCCTCCCACAATCCTTCTTTTTCCTGCTTTCCACAGAATTCCTTCCAACTCCTCACCTGTGCATTTTTAATCTCTAACTCATAGATTTCTTTTGCTTTCAGGTATTCGGCGATTACTGACTGCTTCCTGATTGGTGCTGCGTTCCTGATGCGACGTCTTCGGGTGAGGGCCGCCTTTCTAAGCTCATCGAGTGCTTCAGACCACCACGGCAAGGTAAGTTTCTCTTTATTTTTCTTTTTAGGTATGGTTTCGTTACATGATTCTGTTATTATCTCTATGTATTTATCTATTGTTTTGTCTAGTTTTATTTTATCCGTAATTTTATCTATTTCTATTTTGTTTATATTGTTTTCAATTTTTAATTGGTCCATTTTCTCATGAAACTGGTTCCAATTAGCTTTTTTGGTGTTATATTTTCTGGTTGTGTTTTTAACTATTATTCCTTTTGATTTTTCTAGCAAAATATGAAAGCCTATGCCGTTGTGGTCCGAACACGTGAGGTCGTCCATCACCCTCCAGTCATCTATATACGGAATCAAGTCCGCGGAGCATGCTGTTATGTCTAGGAAGCTTGTTAGATGCCGATCTCCTCGTATGGTATCGAACGTTGGAGTGTCTCCCACGTTGAGCACTTGTAGTCCTATCTCTTCCAAGGTTCCGGACATCTCATTTCCCCTTTCGTCAATTTCAATACTTCCCCACCAGGTGCTCTTTGCGTTTGCGTCTCCGCCTATTAATAGCTTTTTTGGGCCAACCTCCTTTATTATGTTCTTTAGCTGCTTCAGGTAGGATTCGATCGGTTCTGGTGCCGGCTCGAAATAGTACGAGATGACCGTTATATCCCAGGCGCTTGATTGGATCCTCACAACTACGATGTTGTTGGTTGTGAGTTTCGGGTAGAGTGTGGCCTTGAGGTCCGGATCGAACACTGCTATTGCCGCTTTTACTCTCCCTTCTCCTTGGTCTGAGCACTGGAATATTCTCACTCCTTTAAAGTCTCTCATACTCCTTGAACCGACTACATGGGGCTCTTGTATGAGCGCTAAAGCTACATCCCGCTTCACGGCCTCCATCATTAGCTCGTTTGTGGCCAGGCTTCTTTTTTGGAGATTTGCTTGGAGCACTCGGTAGGGATTAGTCCTTGTTCTGGGGTTTCTTGTTCGTGAGTGTCCGCCTGGGGGGCCCTCAGCAATATGCTACTGAGGTCCTAGCCAGTGCGTCCCACCTTTTTCTCACTGCGCATTCGCCACTGAAGGCATTGTGCTCCACCGCTTCTAGATTTGCGCTTTTGCAATTACTGCATGATGGCGCTGTTCCAGCCAGCCAGTCCGCACACTCCGCCTTCATATGTGGTCCACCGCAATGGCTACACTTCTCTATCGTCTCCCTACACTGTCTTCTGCCATGTCCATAGCATAAGCATAGGGAGCACTGCACCAACGGGGATTGATCCGCGACTCTTACTCTTTGGAGATCTATGTGGACCACTCCTTCCTCTGTGACCTCTCTCCATAGTTTCGGGGACACTCTCGCGACTATGTGACACAGGTGGGGGTTTCTTGCTTTCCTTCTATATCTAATTTCAATTCTGTCCTCGTCTTTGTTGAGGCCACGGAACAATGCCCCATTCTGGTTTCTCAGGGCGTTTATGACGTCTTCGTCGGTATTTACCTTTAGAACGTCTCTGAGGATTATCAGCGGGTCCTTGTTCTTAACCTCTTCCACATTTAATACAGCTTGTGCTGTCCTCAATCTATCCTTTACTTTGTCCCTTTCTGCTTCTGTTCTGCATCCTACTATTACTCTCCTGTCCTTTGCCTTCCTTACTCTATCTATCTGTATTCCTCCCTCTTTCGCTTTTACGGCTCCTCTTATTCTTTCTAAAACTGCTTCAGCTGTTTCCGTTTCTATTTTGGAGGAAACCACCACGGAGTGCAGTGCGGTTTGTTCTCGGCTCTGGGGCCTGGACTGACCTGATGCTACACTGGCGTAGGTGGTCTTCTCCAGGATTTCCTTCTGTTTTTCCATAGCTTCCTTCAGAAGCTCCATTTGTATACTATTTTCCCTCAGTTTCTCGCTATGTTCTTCCAGTAACTTTTTGAAGTCTACTTTTTCGTTCTCCTTGAGTTGGTCCCGGACCTCAGGGTTTCTGAGTTCAATTGGGGTCTCGCCCTCATTTGTGGGGTCCCCTCTTACTCTTTCTTCCTCTGATTCCTTGACCAACTCAAAGAGGTTAGTTATCATCTTCACAGTGGCATTTTTTATTTCTGTTTTGAGATTCCTCGCTTCATCTATACTGTCTATTGCTTTATTATAGCAGGTTGCTGCCTCCTTTGTCCTGCCCTTGTAATCCCCCAGATTAAGACGGTTTATTTTGTTCTCCGCAGTTGGTTTGCGGGTTAGTTTCTTCTCCTCTTGTATCTGGTTTGTTGGTTTTTGTTTGGCGACTAATACTGGGGTTGTCTTTTTTGGGCTTGATGGTTTTGATTGTGAGGTGGAGCCCCCGCTTTTCTTATTTTCTAATTTATCTATGCTCTTCCTCACGTTAAATGTGAGCTTTACTCCTTCTTTTCCTTTCGGGGG